>CM034150.1:694444081-695644081 GCA_019776745.2 Taxus chinensis
CCCCCCCACTCAAATCTTGTTTCTTCTATTAGCAACATGCAGGCTAGCTAGTGACGACTTATGCTTATGCTTAGAATCCACAATTTGTAGGAAGAAAGCCTTCAAGATCATCACCCCCAACTCCTTTTTATCCAGAAACCCTCCAGAGGAGGAGGGAAAACACAGTCGGGAAGGGCAATCGCTCTTCTTCCACTTTTATGGTCATCAAAATAACAAGACATAATTTACAATAAGTAAGAAATAGAAGTAGAAATATATCACACTTCCCCCAAATAACTTGTTTCTCGGTTCAACCCACTCCTTTCTTTACCCCAAACTCAATTCATCTTAAGAACTTCTCGCTACTTTCCTTACTCAGGCTTCGATTGATTCCGAGTCTCGTCTACCAAACATGTATTTATAGCCTCTCCATGTTCTCCATGAAGTGGAGGATGGGAAAATCATGGGAGGAGAAGAGCCACAAACACCTTCAAAAGTATGGGCTGTTGTTTCCGATTTTTTCGTTTCTGGACGAAAGAGTAGGTCGCGGCCCATGAATACCAGTGGTCCTAGGACCACCGCCCCCCCTGGTTGCTGGGGGTGGCAATTCTGTAAACTCGCCGTCTCCCCAAAGCGGGGTCCTGTTACCTCCACGGATTAGAACCCTCAGTTGTTTCATTTTCCTTCTTTGTTGCTACTGTTTGCTGAAGTAGATTCGTTTTGGGATCTGGGATCAATGCGCGACAACGATTATTATTGCTGCTTTTTTTTTGGTCAAAGGCTTGTTCCTTTTCTCCAGGGCATGCCTGTGGCCATGCGCGATATTTCTGGATGTTTGTGTCTCCCTCGTGGCCATACCGTGTAATTCCACGGATATGGGAACTTCGATTCCCCCTCTTGTTTTGTCTTACAAGTTTGTGGATCATCTCCACTTCCCTGCCCCGTCCTCTGTACTCCTTACATTTCGTCCCGGGGTCTCTTGTCTGGGACTCCTTCAAAAACCATGTTAGCCCTGATCCCGAGCATTTCCAGGAATTGACTCCTTGCTCCCTTTCATCCATATTTTCTATGCGCCGTCTGTTCGTCCCCTCCCTGAAGAAACATGCCCCTGCACACCTGGTGCAGCCGTCATTTGAATCTGCTGTTTTCCTGTTCTCCTAGGCCCTCGGTGTAGGAACTCCATACCTGGCAGCTTTTTCCTACACCTCAGTTGACAGGCCAATACTGATGTGCTCCCCCCCATGTTCTCAGCCCCACCCAAGAAGTTCCTGTCCCCGGATCTCGTTGGTGAACCACGAGTCACGTGTTGGGGGCGGTTCTCACCAATTCCCTTTCTCCCCCTTGCCGTTTCTTCCTTCACACCTTCGGTAGGAAAAATTTCACATCCATCTTGAATTCCTTGGTGGGGAAGGCCCCTTCATCTGCTAGGCGTATTCTAATGTAGCAACACTACTTTCAGGCAATCACCTTAGTATTAAATTATTTCCCCACTGTTGAGGGTCTTTATTCTTTATTTTTAACCACGACTTGGCACTCTTGCTATGTATGTTCAGAGTTAGCTCCACTCCTCTATGTTCATCCAGGGTCAATTATTTTGGAGTTCTCACACGGAGGATTCCAGGGCCATGTTATTATGATGTGCATCCAATTGGGATAGTTGACCTGAGGGTCCGTCACTTCCTTGGTTGTGGGTCCAAACCTTGAGGCACAAACCAAGAAGTATGTCTATTGAGGGAAGTCGGGAACCTTCACCCTGGTTGACCACTCCTCGAAGATTCTTTGAGCCCCTGGGTTGGTTGTACTTATTGGGTCTCATTCTCCCCAAAAATTCGTCTTTAATCCGTTAGTGTTGATGTCACTATCCCTAATTTCCGTGTACTCTGTAGGGACGCAAGGAAACTAGCTATACGCAACATCGGGCACTTCATTTGAAGTATTAGACACACCAACAGGATACAAATGCTCTCACCCGAAAAAAATTGGCAACTAGGGAGGAAGGGCACGTTCCCTAACCGAAAAATTTATTGAAATTAGGGAAAAATTGTGATGAAATGAAATGACTACTTGTGGGTGGAGAACAAAGGAAAATTTCCAACGGATCCCAGATGCCTTGAAATTTTGAAATGATGGGAAATGGTTGGAGAGAAAAGGCAAGATACCATTCTAGGCCGTAGAAAAACTCATAGGCAGAAAACTTAGTTTATGGCAAATGGGGGGGATGAGTACGACACCCCTTTATATACACTGAAACTCCCTTATCATGAACTCCCCTCAATCCATTACATTGGTTGACTCATGTCTGCCGGTCTTACGGAATTCCTCATGGGTCGGGAAATGTCTGCTTGTTCCCATGTGGCGGGAAAGAAGGACCAAAGCAAGTTAGTGGGAACAGATGTGAAAGAGGTACTATTCCCAAAGGTCTATGGAGAGGTAATTTACGGACTGAGAGAAAATCATTGAATGTGTCCGGCGTGGCGCACCTAAGTAATATAGAACAATTATTCTAAGGTTCATTGAAAGCTGCTGCATGATTCCCGCAGGATACAAAGAAACTGGGCATGAGGTGGGGACCCAAGGAAACACACTAACAAGTTAGGCGAGTTTCTGACCCAGTTAATTTCTCAATTAGATAGCAGATCCGAGGAAAGTGGGCATCGGAGAACCCATTGAAGGGGGACCATTCTACCTATCCTTCAATAAGTTGATTATGTTGCGAAAATGATCCAATCTTTAAAAAATGGATAACTTTTTAACTCATTAATCCAACACAGAGGGCAAGATGACTAAAACAAAGGCTTACTCAATGACTCGTAAAGTTTCAAATTTTCCTGTCTCTGACCTAGCAGCGCTTAGGCTTGACTGGTTGAACAGAGGACAAACAAGACAAATTTTCAACCACCGAGTCTCAAAGGTTCATTAGACAGTGGTCTTATACTTGTTAAAAGATAAAATTCGACAAAGAACAAAGACTTAGAACATGGAAAAGACAAATAAACACGCAACGCCAATAGAACAAAGCAAAAACCACCCAATATCAAGCCTCGACTTGGGTACAAGGAAGACACCCACTCACACACTTATGCTTATGAAAATTGGAAGATTCACCACTATATGGTATTGTCGCCGCAAGTCAGAGTCCCCCTCCATAGCACACTAGGTATAATGTATTTTCACGTGCAAAAGTTTTGAATCTGTAAGGACAAGCAAGAGAAAAACTTACCATGACTTTCACGAGCTCTCTCCTGTCCCAAACAGACAGGATCTCCAACTGAAAATATGAGACCTAATCTTCTTGTGAAAACAAAGCTTTCACCTTCTATGATGAGATGAAATATGTCCACAACTGAAATCTTTTCTCTTCAAGTTCTTCTCAATAAATGAAATCGCTCTTTTCAAATGCAAATCATCCATGAATTGACAAGTTTCAATGGCGTTGAGGGGAGAGTTCCAGGTCGGTAATCAAGTTGTGATCAGAAACTCAACATTCCACTCCAATACAACCTGAAATGAAGACTTTTGAGTCTCCTTTGTTGTGTTATACATCAACCCCAAGGTATAATTAGCTTATTGTGCCATTCCTTTGTGACTCGTCAACCACAATTCCGTACTATAAGTCAACAAAGTTTGTTATTAGTTAACTGTGTTTGTCCATTTACTTGTGGATATGAATCTGAAGAATGAAAGAGAAATTCCATACCCATAACATAGTCAATTAGTTCATAAGATGAGAGAAATTAGAGCATTATCTGTCCATATCCCAAAGAACTAGATTCTTTCCTATGATCACAAACAACTTCAACTAAGTTTTTCTCTTCACATCCTCTTTCCCATAATTGGGCTTCTCCACTTTGTGAAATAATCTATTGTTGTCAAAACGTGAGTGTAACCTATACTCGAATTAATTAAGATCCTTGATAAAATCAAGAGTGTCCCGCGCTGTTAAAGTGGTTCTTCAATACACAGGTTTCTGAAAGTTTTCTAATTGGGGCCTGCCACAATGTGGGACATGTCATTCATAATTGGAACCCATTTGGTGCAAATCCGCAAAAAGTTGGCCAATAGTAACCCCCACAAAGGGATTCTATAAGGAGTCAGAGAGGAAATAAAAGTGCCACCACCGATTAGTCATGATACGACTTAATACCTCTTTTGGTTTTTTCGGCTCTATCCCACACCCAGAAATGACATCAATTTCATTCTTGAAAAATAAGGTTATCCCATAATATATACTTTGTTGCTCTAATTTTACTATGCTTTTCTCTTTTAAACATTGAGATGTAAAGACATTTTATTAGGTAGAAATGAGCAATATTATATATCTCCTCAGATGTAGAATTGAGAAATAAAATGGTTTGTATCTCCATGAATTTTATCATTGCTTGAATCCTCACCCTCACCTGCTGAAATTAACTGTCACAGACATGTCCTTAGCACAAGCTTGGGGGGGGTTTGATTCAAGTCATATTCTGAACTGTGGAAATCCAATTGCCTCTTTTGAAACCAATTTTTTGTGTGTGTCAAGATGACTTGACAACGAGATTTGGGCCAAAAATGGTAGAGTGAGAGTTAAGAATGTAAAATCTGAATTGGTTTACTACTTGACTACAAAAAAGGTATGTGTTTCAATTTGGGAATACTTCATCTCCCGAGGGCTTCAAAATATAACTCATGAAAGTGATAACTCTACCTCCAACTTCTTCATGTTTTTTATGGACTAGAATGATAGAAAGAGTTTGTTTCGATAACATAACAATAAACGATAATTTTTTTAAAAGTCTAGACAAAAAAGGACATGAGTTTTTGCAATAGCTCTCTTAATTCATTAAAATACTTCTTTCCTTCGTAATTCCAATGAAAATATTTCATTCCTCATCATTTCGGCCTATATGTTAGGTTTTTCAGAAAGTCCGGAATGAATCTCCGAAAAAAATTAATCTTACCAAAGAAAGAATGAAAACCTTTCTTGTTGGTTGGAATAGATATATTTTGGATTACAATGCACTTTATTGGGTCAATCTTGATTCCCATATTTTGAAATGATGTGACCGAGAAGTTTTCCTTCCATTACCCTGAACATAGAATTTTAGGATTAAGAGATATACCATGATGTCTAATCTTTGTAGAACATGTCTGAGGTGCTAAAAAAATGATTTTTCCTATCTTTTAGATAAAATTTTGAGGTCATCAAGGTAAACATCATACATTTGTTTTAATATCTCCATAAGCCAAATACATCGCTCTCTAAAATTTGGCTCCGAAATTGATGAACCCAAAAAGCATTTTCTCTTGTAACAAAAGTTCCCATGGAGTTCTAAAGTTTATTTTATGTTGATACTGAATATCAACCCTCAATCTAATTCATAGCATGAGAGCCATCAAGCATAGACAAATTTAGTAAATCTATTAATGCTTATGGGATCTTTCCATGAAGGGAAGATGATAGTTATCCTTTAGGGAATTTTGATTCGAGTTATGGAAGTTAACACATCCTTATTTCTCCGCTCTACTTCCTTACTGGGACAATGTTTGTACCTAAACAAAACGATGAATAGGTAAAATGATATTATCCTTCAACAACTTCTGATTTTCTTGATAAATTGTCACTATAATTGTAGGATTGTATTGCCTTTGTTTCTGCTTGAATGGTTGAATGCCATAATTTAGAGGAATAAAGTGATACATTTCTCTTGGCTTGAAAGTTTTCAAATCTTCATAAGAATATGCTAACACATCAATATAATTCTTAAAAAGTTTCAAAAACTTCCTCTTTTCTTCTACAGAGCAACATTTACCAATGTTAAAAAAATTAGGATTTTCACCAGTTCTTAAATTTATCTTTTCACACTCAGATGATTGGTCAATGTTTTGTGACACTTTTATTTTGATAAAGCGGTCATGTTTTCTTAAAATATATTTCAAATTGACCAATCCCCCAAGTATTTTATTTCCTTTCAGCTTAATGCATCCATCTTGATCATTTTAAAATTCATCACTTTCTTCAACATTAGATGAAAGTGATTCCCGATTCCTAGCTTCAATTCCTTCAAAATATAAATTTTTAAAGTTATATTTCAACTCAAGAAAAGAAATAAGATGTTGATCATCATAAAAAACTTGCTAGTTTTTTACATTATCTGGAACACTAGGCCTGAAAATCATTTCAATTGTGTATTTATCTTGATCAAAGTCAGGGTGAGGTACTAACAAATAACCTAAGACCACTAAGGCATCTAATCTTGAATTAATTTCTCTTGACACAACATTAATATAAAAATCATCACAGAACTCAATCAAGACAGTAGCAGAATACCTTATTCCAATAATGCTTTAGTCTTTCATTTTTAACTTGGAAAAGGCTTTAAACCTATTTCACTATCAAGTCTACATCACCTTGTGCTCAAATATTCTTGATTACAATTTATTTTACTACAATTAAACCAATCTTGAAAGATTCATACTCAGTAGTGTTATTGGTATTCGAGAATTACAGTTTATACGAATTAATGGGTGTGTTTTACTAATACCTTCATATAAATTTGTACTCTAGGGTCATCCATTTTTGGACAATGTATTTAACTTGTCTTTCAAGTAGTAGTTTATTCATTTCTCATTTCATTGGAATCAAAGCACAATACCAGTCCATTTGAATTTACCCTCCCACATCTTGGAAAAAGGTTTTTCTTAGAAGTATTCCACAGAAAGTTGGAATGTCAACAACAAGGATAGTAGTTTTGAATTTTTTTCTAGAAACATTACAAAATCTACCTGATAATCCTTTATACATCCTACTAGAAGAACTTATTTATTTTCCATGGAATTATGAGAACCAAAATATCAAGTAATACTGAGACCTAATGCATGAACCACTTGTGGGAATGGAATTACCGTATGCACATGAATCAATGATACAATTACTTAAGTTATGCCCTGCTATCAATAAGGTTACATAAAAAGGATCAATTTTCTCTGATGTGGAAGGAGTGAAGGAAAAAATATTGTTTTGGAGATGGGGCCTTAGGAGTGGGTATAATTCCTTCAGAAGAGGAAGTAACTTGATATGCCTTATTATTAACAAATTTTGTAACTTGGGAAAATGCTTTTGGATGGGTTTGATAATACTCTTCTTCAGAAATTTGAACCTTAGTCTTCTTAATATGATCAATTATATCAAAATATCCTGAAGTAGAACCTTCCTGACTAGATATAATAAGAACCTTAAGTTTATCCAATTTGGGAGTTATAGAAGCTTTAGACACGGGAGCTAGAGAGAAGTACTTACCTCCTTAGTAGTAGAAATAGGAGACCCTCTTTTCGCAACCACAAGAATAGCTTTAGGAGATTATTTTAATTTTTCTTTCTTATCTAGATAGAAATTATTACTCTTCTTACCCAATCGTTCTCTAGCCATAATTGCATATGACTCATTATTCATATTTGCCACCGCTTCTTCATAATAATCCTCTTCAGACTCATAAGTAACAAATCCAATTTGTGAATATTTAGTATCTTCATTGGTTTCTTTAGTTTCTTCTCTTCGACCTCTTCAAATTTATCTACTGTGAATTCATCATTTGCTTCCTAAATTTCATAAGCTACATTGACTGAGAATTTTACATTAGGAGCTTCAATGGCTAGCTTGGGTTGTGTTGCACGTAAACGATTCCTAGGAGGAAAGTTCTTCCTAGGAATGTCTTTATACAGAGTATTTTGAGAAAGTTGCTTCTTGGGAGCAATTAAATCATTGGCTAATTTCTAAACAAACTGGTTAGAATTAGTTTATCATGAAGTTGAAGCTTTAGCTTTGGTAGGATATTTCTTTAACTTTCCAGACATGATCAAATCATCCTTAATGCTTATGACCAATTATTTTTCAACAACCAAGTATGGTATCTTATCTCTTCGTAATGCAAAACTTACCTCATGAAGCTTAGCATTAATGAAGAAACAATTCAATTTTTTCACAGTTGTTTGAGTAGTAGCTGGAATCTTATGAACAATTTTATTAAAATTTGCTACAAATTCCCTTATAGGTTCATAAGGTTCCTTCTTCAATCGAGAAATTTTTGCTAAAAGAGAACATGAGTCTTCTGTTATCTTAATTATACCTTCAAATTTAGTCTTCATCATATCCCAATTAGTAATATTGTTGGTAAAGAGATGATAGAACCATTCTACTACATTGTCTTGTAAAATTTCAAAGAAAATCCTAACCGAAACATCTTCATGAGAGAACCCAAGAACCCAACAGGAAACATATAATGCTACCAAATGTTCATTGGGATGAAATTTACCAACTCCTATAAAATTTGGGAAGTTCTTCTAACTTTCTTTGGGTAAATCATTGAGAGGTTGGGCTAATTATAAAGGCCCAATATTCTGCCCCCAGTGGACTAGTGCAACCATTCTTGGGAAATAATTTTTAAAGGAAGAGTAATCCCTGAGAAGAAAAAAAATTTAGTTGTAATTAATTGAGAAGGACATCCAAAATTTCTTTCAGTTGGAGGTTTGATCATAGACCTCTTTCCTTTTCCTCTTCTTTCTAAAGATAGCTTGAAAGACTATTGTTCCTAAATGTGGAAAGTAGGATCTTTAACTCCTTGTGCTTTGCTATATCTGGTGTATGTACGCTTAGCTAGTTTTGAAAATTCCTCTGGAACACTTTTATATCTAGACATGGTGAATTATATCCAATGGGAACTACTTAAAAATCACAAACGTGCCCCACAGTGGGCATAAAAAACTTTTAGGCTGAAAAATTTGTAGGTGTGCATGCAATCAACAATTTAGGGGACACCAGTCCCTCCTTTTTAATGGGGAGTTTTGAATAAATAGAAAAGAGGTTAAGATAGAAAGAAACTTAATGCAGAGAAAGAGGGAAAAACAACAATTTCAAATAAGAAGAAAACACATCTTATTTTATTTCTACATGTCAATAAGGATTTAGAATACACGCATTCATATATAATGGAGAGTAATTTTTCTAAACAAGATGCATATTGACTCAAAGTTCAACAACTCTTGGTAAACAAATATTAACTCAAAGTTTCATATTCCAGAACACATAAATGGTGCATAAATTTAACAGATTGAGAGAGAAAATATAGATAGAGGTAGAGGAAAAAGGAAGTTATCTTATGTATTCAAAATTAATATCCTTTACATCAAAATTACCAACATCCAACCCCTTTACAATTGCAAGTGAAGCCTTTTATAGGAAAGAGGGGAAAATAACTACTTGAACCAACTAATTGTTAATTAAGTAAATAATCACTTAATTAATTAAGTTACTTTTACATTTAATATTTCTTTTACAAAAATAAATTCAATGAAAAAACATAACAACTAGCTATGTCTAGTACTAGAAAAAGGAAGAGAGGAAGTAGAAGAAGCTAGGACTTTGAGTTTCAACACGTTCATCTAAAATTTTGTCACTATGAATAATATTTGCACTTCTTTCAGCACAATTTTGTTGGTAAGGTTAATCATCAATATTCCTACAAAACTATCCATCTTTGAACTTGTTACTTTGTATTGAGCTTATCCTTTTGAAGTTTCAACTATTACATTGTTTAGCTCATAAAATTATTCCATCTTATCTTTGTTCATGTTTTCGGTCTTGTACAAGTCTTCCTTGATAAGTTTCTTGAAGTGCTCCTTGAATGATTTGCTAATTTATGTTCGGGTGAATTTTCCTGGAAGAGATCACAATGAAGAGCTCTAAGATCAACAACTATTTTTAACTTCGATGTTTCTCCCTTCTCAATAACATTTTGTATCTCAATGGAGGATTCCTCAAGAACTTTCATTCTCCACTCAATACTAAGTGACAATGTATGAGAGAATTTGTTCTTGGAACAATAAAAAAATCTTCGAAAGGATAATTTTTTCATTAGTAAGGGCCATAATGCAAATATCTTGGATTACATCATCCCAAATCTTCATCTCTTTTTCAATGTTTTAACCCATGTGCTTATCTATTTTTATGTTGTGATGATGTTGTCAAAAGTTTTACATGCTTTATCAATGAATTAGACATGTGATAAGAATATTTTCAAAACATGCTTCTACAACCTTTCCTTGAATGGTGTGCTTGTGTATCTCAATAATTACCTTTATATAAATGCTTGTTGTTCCAACAGATGCTGGGAGAAAAGCCAAGGGAGTTGGGTCCAATGGAGTAATGTCGGAAGAGAGGAAGGATTTGATATAGGTGGAAAGGATTTGAACTTGTTCCTCCAGTTGCTCTTGGGTTTACTTCCCATTTTTAACTCTCTCAATTACTTTGGAGATTATTTCTCTCAGATTATGCACATCTCCTTCAGGGATTTATTCTCCCAAAGATATCCTTGTTAGCTCAAAATTTGATGTAAAAACCCCTTGTTCGTTCTTGTATCCTTTGGGTTTTGTAATCTCAATGAATTGTTGTCCTGAAGTATCAGATACTGAGAAAGAAGTGGTTTTGGCATTTTTGGGAGGTGGAGAAGTACTGAGAAGTGCAACCACAACATATTTGGAACTCCAAATCTTGATTGAGCTTTCCTTTTCTTGTTATCAATCATAGGTTGAATCCAAGAGAAGGAGTCACTTGAAGATATTTCTGAAGGATCTATTGCAAGTGTAAAGGGTGGGAGAAGAGATTGGGATGTAGAGACTGCCACAGTAGTTGTAGGAGGAGGAGAGGGCTTTCTTATAGTTATCTTAGGTCTAGAAGCACTTGTCTTCTCTAGATCCTTAGTTGACACGTCAACAACATCTTCCTCCTCTTCTTCATCTTCTTCACTTTCTTCTTTGTGCTCCTCTTCCTCTTCTTCTTTCTTTCCACTTTCCTCTTTTTCACTCTCCTTTTTCTCTTTTTCTACTTGTTTAACTGCTTCAAATTTCCCTTCCTCTATTTGTGTCTCATCTTTCTTATCACCTTTTTCTGATTCAACCTTCCTCACATATACTTTAGTGTCAGGTTCTTATGTAGAATAGGAAGGAGAAGTTTTTAAAGGAGAGGTTACCTATTAGGAATCGATCTCTAAAGATTTATTGTTGAACCATTGTTTGGTTCTCAAGAGAATAGGAGTAGTAAGACCATCAAGCTTATCTTTCTCCTTTTGGCAAGGTAAATTTTAAGACCCCCTATAAAAAACTCGTATATATTATTAGGATAATCTATGAAATTGAATTTCAAAATGATGGCGAATATAAAGGAAACATGTGTTTAAATGGTTTGGAGAATCATTTGATTATGTTTTCAGCCGATACCAATTTTTGGTTGATAGTATATGTTGTCAGCTAACAGTATATGTTGTCGGCCAACAACATATGTAATTTTTCAAAAATCATTTTTTTGAAAATAGCAGTTAAAATGGCCATCTTAATGAGAAATTCATCCTCGCAAAATATGGTGGAAAAAAATTCAAAAAAAGTGATTTTTTGTGAAAAAAATGCAAATTTTGCCAATTTTGTATAGGATTTTTTTTTGAATTTTTTTAATGTTAGTATTTAATATGATCATCTCAATAAGAAATTTGTCCTCAAAAAATTTGACGTAATCAAAAAAATTCCCATGCTCATTTTTCCCCCTCTAACGACATCACTAAAAAATGCTACTGGTTGGTAACATAAATTTATGCTACCGGTTGGTAGCAATTTTTAATGCTACCGACTAGTAGTAATTTTTCATGTTACAAGATAGTAGCATATTTTGTGCTATCAAATGATAACATTGTTTTCTGATACTGACTGGTAGCATATTTTATGCTACCGGTCGATAGCATATTTTTCTACTACCGGCTAGTAGCATATTTTGTGCTACTGGCCGGTAGTATATTTAACGCTGTTGGCCAGTAGCATACAATATGTTATCGGTCGACAATATTTTTTCTGCTACCAGTTGGTAGATATATTCATGTTACTGTTCAGAAGCATATATGCTACCTTCAGGCTTACATGAAAGGCTTACCTGGGGTCCTGTATGTGATTTTCTATTGATCATCAACGCCCACACTATAATCAGAAATACGAGCTTATGTTTAATAGCAGAATTATAATTTGAATATATAAGGGCGAATGTGGTAAATTTCTCTTTCGTGGTAAAGGTGAATTTGATATAAGCAGTTGGATATTACTTTCAATGCCTGGAAAAATGACCCAAAAATAACTTATGACCATAAACTTTAGGCTAAATAACAAGCTTCCGACCCCCTGAAAATTCGCCAAAACCAACTTTTGAAATCCAAAATATTCGTGAATTAACGAAGATTCACCACTAAAATTTTCCATCCCTTTCGGGACCAATCAATGGTGGGGAAGGAGAATATTGAATGGAATTAATGAATTTCGAAGCAAGCAAATAAAAATTATCCTCAACCATGCCCTTTGGTTCCTTATATAGTTTGAATTCTTGGATTTTTTAAAGATTCATTCTTGCATACATTCTCTTCCTCAATTCGAACTCATAATCACAGTCAACCTAATAATCCTCGCTTCTAGGTACATGAAGGTGAGAGAGATGAAGAATATTGTTGATGAAGCTTTTGTTGTCAAAGGATGTCCTCTTTTAGAAGGAGTGCATGTGGAAAGGAGATATAGTTCTTTTGATGTTTTGTACATCAATAGCGAACTTGCAGGTGTAATTTCCCAAGGATATGGGAAATTGAATTCCAAATACTTTTTTGTCTCTACAGGTCATGTGAAAAATATCTAATTGTCTGTAAATCACAACAAGAATAACCTTATCATTACAGTAAATGGGGAGCTTGTATGGGACTCATTCAAACCTTTCTATTCTGATATATGAGAATTTCTGGAATTGAATAAACATGTTCCCATAAACAACTATCAATTGTTTAGATTTTTTAGAAGTATTGTTAGTAACATTCCCCTCAAGAAACCTGACCAGGAACATGGTGAAGGCATCATTAAATCTTATATAATGGATTTTTCTGTTATCATAGGTCAATTGGGTGTAGAAATTATAAATTAGAAAATTCTGCCTACAACACTGAGTTAACAGGAGAATCTAGATTCTGTATCCAACAATGGTATAGATCAAATAGGAAGTCATGTAAAAGGATCTAGTTTGGTGAACATGAGTCAAATGTTGGGCTAGGTTCTCACAAATAATTTCTCCCCAATTGAGTGTTTGTTTTCCTTCACATATTAGGTTAATAAAATGCACATCCAATATTGAATTTCCTTCATTGAGGAAAGACCCGTTACTTTTACTAGGAGTGTTATAATTTCAGACGATTCTTCAATGAAACCACTTTTGTATAAAGTCTTAAAAAATTTGAGGGTCCTTTCTTATTTTTGTTTAACCAATACTTAGCAATCATTTATTGGTATTTTTTCGGAGTTAGATCAAACAACCAAGGTCAAGATTTTTGAGCTATCAAAGGTAGGAATTCTAAGGATCGTGTTAATATGATGTGCATCCAATTAGGCAATTAGTTGACCTTGAGGGTCCTTCAATTCCTTGGTTTGTGGGTCAAAACATGAGGTACAATACAAGATAGTATCAGTGCATTGCACAGAAGTAGGGAAGCCTCTAGCATGGGCCAAATCACTGCCTAGGATTATTTGGGCCAATGGGGTTGGATTTTTGTCTCTCATTCTTGCCTAAAACTCAGTTAAATCCATGTGCTTGATGTCATTGTCATCAATTTCAGGTACAATGTTCTCCAAGGAAGAAATTTCCTCAAAGCCTTTAGATCGTTGAATTGGGGCTTGCACAGTCCAAAGGGACGATTCCTTGTGGGTCGGAAATGTCTAATTTGTCTGATGTGGAGTTAAAGGTGAATCGAACGGGTGAGAAGGGAACAAAGTGAATGGGGGAGTAGTTCCCAAAGTTTTACGGGGAGGTGGTTTTACCGACTGAGAGCAGATCATCAGACATGTCATCTGTGAGGAGAATCTAAGGAACATAGGAATTGTTCCAGGGCTTACTTCACTGATTAAAACAGGATGCGGGAAAGGCAGACATGTAAGGTACCGAGCGAACACAAGAACACGTTTTCAAGAGTTCTGGACAAGTCTGATTTCTATGATTAGACAAATGATGCGGGGAAAACATGCATGCGGGGAGTAGATTGAACGGAGGAACCGTTCCACCTGAAACTCATAAAGTCGGTTCTGTCGATTTGATCCAATTCTTTCAAAATGGCTTAAAAAATTTAATCATTAATCTAACACAGGGGAGAGATGACTTAAATGCAAAGGATTTACACATTAATTAAAAGTTTCAAATTTTGTATTGGTCCATGAAAACAAATAGGATTTCTTTGGATTGGGTTTTTACTAGAATTTTGAATCCAAGTTTTCAAGGTGAAAGATACGTAGATTTCAGTAAGAATTGGTTTTTTATTTTGAGTTGAATAAAGTGAATATCTAACAATATAACAGGTTTGATTTTTTATGTACAAGTATTTTTGCATGTGAATGTAAAACATGAAGTCTCTAATTTCAAGGAATAAAATTAATGATTTTTTTGGTTTTGGTAGAACACAATTTCTAAGTTACAAAGGGGATTTTGAAAAGCTGGTTTTGATTTATTTGTTAGGATTTGATTTGTGTTTGTGGAACCGAACCTAAATTTTCAAACTAGAATATAAAAAAAAAAAGTAAAAGGAGGTGTTTGTATAAATCGAGTTTTATGATAAAACTTTGATAAAACCCTTCTTTGTTACAAGCAACAAGTAGTAAGTTTTGTAGGGCATTTTGGATTTAAGAGGGAAAATATGTTGGGTAATCCGTGTAAAGTTTTATAAATAATGCAACATACAAGAATGTTATGAATGAGTGGATGCAAGCTCTTATCTCTCCAAATAAATGTGTATTTTGATATATCCTAGTCCTGATATACTAAATCTATATGGGGAAAAGTGGTACTGAGAGCCCTTAGAATACTAAAAGAGACTCACCTAATTCATTACTAACCCGCTTAGAGGAGTGAATCACCACGTACAATGCATATGCTTTTGTGAAAAGGTGGAAATGTGATAGGGGAATGGTGTGAATGGTGTCCTTATTACTCCCTAAATATTTATAGGGACGATGCCAAAGACTTCATTGTTACAGCTATATTAGACAATACTCACAGTAACCCACAATCATGACAACATTACCTGTAAGTGGGGGACAGAGGCGAGGTAGATATTGAATGTTGTTTGAGACTAAGCCTCAAGTGCAATGCAATGCAAAATGTGTCGGTGTGTGGTGGTGAAATCTACGACACTGGTGTAGCTTAAGTGGTCATGAAATCCACGTCCACTACATGCAAATACAATTGTATAAAATGGTTACAAGCAAAGGTTCTTTCCAACTTGAAAATCATAAATGAAAAACGTAGTTGACAAGTGGAAAATGAAAGTGTACCTTTGATTTTTTTAGCAAGTTTTTTTAAAATTTCTTTGGCCAAGGAAATATGCATGCACACGAGTTAGAATTTTGTTACTTGATTTGGTAAGATGAAGATCCTTTTAAATGAAGTGGTCTTGTATAAGAAATATTAGTAGTTTTTCACTGCAAAACCAAATGATAAAAACAACTTCTATCGTTTCTAATTCTTAAGTTCACCCGAAGGCACAAGAGAAGAGCATACATGGTTTGGTTAGATAAAATTTAAACTAGAAATAAATTGTAATCACTTTTTATTCTCAAGATCATCTAAAGGACGCGAGAGAAGAGCATGCACGATGTGGATTGCAAAAGTAAAATGCTATTATTAATAAAAATAGATTACTAATAGAATCGTATGTCGCTTTCGATTCTCCAGATCACCCTAAGCGTAAGAGAAGAGCATACATGGGTTTGATTTAAAATGAAAAGTACTTAAAATACTTGAGAAAAAGAAAGCTAAAAATAATCTTAAGCGAAGTAAATACATGTTAGAAAAATGATTAAATAAAAAGTTAGGTTCGTTTATTTAACTCTAAATTACTGAAAACAGTAAGAAAAATGATGTAAAAAATAAAAGGGAATGATGTAATTTAGTTCTTGAAAATTGTGTAAATATTACAATTTAACACATAGTGGAAACATAGATACATAGAAATAGACAGTGCACTTACTTGTGATGGAAATGCACGGGTTGAAATACATGTAGATGCACCATGAATACACACATAACATGTTTTGAACACATGCAAAGTACATTTAACACAACAAAAACACACTTGTTGTTGCAGAAACATAGATCTAGAACTTATCCACAAAAAATATATCTAATAGAAATATTAAACGCTAGCGTAGCTAAAAAAATTAGAAATGCAAAGAAAAAATGTCATAAAAAAAGAGAAACAGAGACACATTCAAACACGATAGCGCATCCACAGTCACACATATGCAGGTCATTTTGCAACAAAGACACATACAGTGGGCATACAAAGATGCACTTTCTTCATGGAAACACACTTCACGAGCAACGTAAATGCATCATAATTCCACGTACATGTAGGGTACTTGTAGCTACATAAAAAATTGAGAAAAAAGGCTATAATGACTAGTTTTTTTCAAACTACTCACAAATCAACTCACCAAATGACCTACAAATTGGTCACTAGCCTGAAAACACCTCAAACAATATGAAAATGAAGTTAGAATAAAAAAAACAAGTAAGAATGTGTGGGGGGTACCATCTGGGCATGCCAAAATGTAAACAAGTGAAAAATAAATAATGTAAGAAACAAGCAAATGAAATGCAAAACAGATCATGTCTTCACGTTTCCTTGCAACCTAAGATGAGATGGTTGAAGCATGGAGTGAAGTACAAAGCTTATTTAATCTTTTTGATAGATTGTATGTGGATGCTCCAAATGTGAAATGGAAGAAACTTCGTGCACTAAAATAAAATGGATGAGTGATGAGCTTGATTGTGAGTTTGTTGGTCAAATGGGCAGCCTAACAGTGTATGAATTCAAGTGGAAATTGGATAGAGTAATATTGAAAATTCCTTAAGCTTCCAAAGATGAGTTTTGAGGAGATGAGCCTCTTATTTATAGTTGAAGGAGAGGCCATGGATTGAGGATCAAGATTTGAATAAGTTGCAGGTTATTGAATGCATTTTCCTGATTTAGCATGTTGATTTGGTCTGTGCAGTTAAATGAGTTTGAATAAGAATTTAAGAGGATTTAATTTGAATAGTTGGCTCTTGAATTCTTCAATTGTATGTGTAATTTAGCTTCCTCTTTTGTAGGGTTCTAGAACTTGAGTGAGTGAGCTAGTGAAGTGGAGATGAGTGGAAGGTGAGTGGATATTTAGCTTTTTATTTTATTTAAATAGCTAATTAAATTGGCTAAGAATTGCATAGTGTATTGTTTATGTATGATAGAATTAATTATAGTGAGATGTGGGTGAATATTGATTCAAATAACAATGTGCAAAGGGTAGTGTGTAATTTTAGGGTGTCTATGCAATGAAAGCATGTAAACCATGCCACTCGTTTCCATTGTGTATTGTTTATAGGACTCCAAACATTATACAATGTGTTTAGTTGAAAATTGTATCGACTACTCGAAGATCTAAAATCTTGACAAGTGTCATATTCTCATATAATATTCTATGTCAATATCATGTCGTATATCTAATTATCTCTACAGCCCAAAACATTGTGATTGGGATGGGCGATATGAGAGTGTGATTGGCCAAAGTATATAACATTGTCATTAGGACATATATGCTTTGTTCATTATCAAAGTTGATCCATGTGGCAATCTTGTCAATAATCCTTGATCTTTTAAAAGCAAATTCACTTTACATTAAACTCTTAAGTTGGTCAATCAAAAGATGTAAATCATGCCACATACAAAGCCTCAAATATTTCACTTCCCATGTGATGGTGAATAATGCTAACATGTCATTTTTTGGAGTCTGCTAACGCGTGATTGGGGCCACGTGTCTTATATCACTTGAAATTGATACCCCCGTGCTCTATGGTCCCCACTCAAAAATCAATTATATTTTATCACCCATGACCTTGGTTTTGTGTTCAAAAGCTATACCATTATTGCCAAGAACCCTTGAAATTGGGGTTTTGCCACGTGTATCAATTTCAGTAAAATACTCTATCGTAAATTTGTGGGAACATACAATTCTTCCTTGGTAATAAATGTGTCAGCATTGTATTTATCTCAATCCTAACCCAGGTAACTAGAATTATGTCGCATGTCTCAAACATAATCCTACTAAAGACCCTATTATGATTATGTTTGATTCCAACGCTGATTATAAGTGATTGAACCTATAATCTAGAGTAAAAATTCATATTATGTTAAAATTTAAAATTGCTAATATCTCAAATAACAAACGATCAATAGTGTGAAAAATTGTGAAATATTGCGAATATGAATATATAAAAATGTGTGATTTTTTGTTTTTTGTCTAGTGTTTATAAGATCCAGGGAAAACAAAAAAATTAACTTTTGTAAATCTTATAAAGTATTTAAAGAAGATAAGTTTGAAGGTTTGAAACCAATGAATCTTTAAGAATTTAACATAAGTCTTAATTTCCATATAAGGATTAGTTAATTATTGAAATAGGAAAAGATTTGGAATTATTTAAGGTATAGCATTAGTCTTTGATTAGATTGGCATTATTATGGTTACTTGAAAGTGTCAGCTACATATGCTTTATAACCTTAATTAGTTTTAGCTAGCATCTGAAAAATAATGAAAATATATTAAAACTTCCAATACACCCCATACTCCATTCAAATATCACCATGAAAATGTAAGAAAAATAAAATACAAAAGACCTAAACTAATACAAATTTGTGAAAGTTGTTTATAAGAATTTAAAAGGATAATGATAATAGACTTATGATGTTGATTAATGGATAATTATGGATATTTATCTTCCATTGGAAGGTGCATAATTATTATAAAGGCCTTATAATTAAATCCTTCCTGCACATCTTCTCCTAAAAATTAAGAACAAGGAATACAACATTGCATTTGATACAAAGGTTCAAATTTAGGGTTAGAGTGTATTGATTTGGGTAAAAATTTAGGGTACACTATAATTAATCCCCTTGTTGATAAGGTAAATTGGCACTCTTTTGAAAATATTATTTCTTCAAAAATAATTACGAATAAGAAAATAAAAGTCTGTGTAATTATGGAAGAATGGGTGACGATCCAAAATGTGTGTTTAAAACACCCCAAATTTTAATGGAGGGGCCAACAAACATAACAAAATGATTTTAAATAAAGCTTAAAGAATAAGAGATTTCCAATAAAAGGTGAAAAGGGAAATATCAACTCCTTATAACCTATACAGAGACTATTTATCAAGATGAAATAACAACTTAATTCTAAATTTCATTTTAATGAGGCCTAAATAAAACAAATAAATCCTAGCAACACACATAGTCATAAGAAGAATTAAATTAAATTATCAAAATCAAATAAACATATACTAGTAGAGATAGATTTAGATGTGGTTAGAAACATCCATCTCAAAGTTCTTATCTTGGTTTTTTTTGTCACATGAATAAAAATATTCTTTACTTTGTATGTGATTAACTCTTTCCCCAGTTATCTATTGATGTACTTATAATCTTGCTCTCTCTCAATAGAGATCATACGAGGGATTGACAATGTTAGCTAAAATGGAGGTAGCTTTATGTTTGTAGAAAGAATTAACTGGTTAGTAAAGTTTTTAGAAAAATATAAGGTGTCAAAACAAACAATTTGTTTTAGCGAGATCAATTGATTAAGATATGTTAGATGGAATTCTAATATATGTGCAAATCCTATGCAAGGGATAAACAAAATAAAATAATTGATGATATCAAGTCGTAGTTATAAATGACATACATAAGTAGATGTGAAAATTTTGATAAATCATAAGATGATTTGGAGTTAACGAAGGTTATATACACTATTATGATTATGTTTGATTCCAACACTGATTATAAGTGATTGAACCTATAATCTAGAGGAAAAATCCATACTATGTTAACATTTACAATTGCTATATCTCAAATGACAAACGATCAATAGTGTAACATTGCGAATATGAATATATAAAAATGTGTGATTTTTGTTTTTTTGTCTAGTGTTTATAAGATCCAGGGAAAACAAAATATTTAACTTTTGCAAATCTTATAAAGTATTTAAAGAAGATAAGTTTGAAGGTTTGAAACCAATGAATCTTTAAGAATTGAACTTAAGTCTTAATTTCCATATAAGGATAGTTAATTATTGAAATAGGAAAAGATTTGGAATTATTTAAGGTATATCATTAGTCTTTGATTAGATTGACATTATTATGGTTACTTGAAAGTGTCAGCTACATATGCTTTATACCTTAATTAGTTTAGCTAGCATATGAAAAATAATGAAAATATATTAAAACCGCCAATACACCCCATTCTCCATTCAAATATAACTGTGAAAATGTAAGAAAAATAAAATACAAAAGACCTAAACTAATACAAATTTGTGAAAGTTGTTTATAAGAATTTAAAAGGATAATGATAACAGACTTATGATGTTGATTAATGGATGATTATGGATATTTATCTTCTATCGGAAGGTGCATAATTATTATAAAGGCCTTGCAGTTAAATCCTTCTTGCACATCTTCTCCTAAAAATTAAGAACAAGGAATACAACGTTGCATTTGATACAAAGGTTCAAATTTAGGGTTAGAGTGTATTGATTTGGGTAAAAATTTAGGGTACACTATAGTTAATCCCCTTGTTGATAAGGTAAATTGGCAATCATTTGAAAATATTATTTCTTCAAAAATAATTACGAATAAGAAAATAAAAGTCTATGTAATTATGGAAGAATGGGTGACGATCCAAAATGTGTGTTTAAAACACCCCAAATTTTAATGGAGGGGCCAACAAACATAATAAAATGATTTTAAATAAAGCTTAAAGAATAAGAGATTTCCAATAAAAGGTGAAAAGGGAAATATCAACTGACATACCTCAAGTGACATTTAAAATTGCTATATCTCAAATGACATACAGAGACTATTTATCAAGATGAAATAGCAACTTAATTCTAAATTTAATTTTAATGAGGCTTAAATAAAACAAAGAAATCCTAGCAAAACACATAGTCATAAGAAGAATTAAATTAAATTATCAAAATCAAATACAAATATACTAGTATAGATAGATTTAGATGTGGTTAGAAACATCCATCTCAAAGTTCTTATCTTGGTTTTTTTTTGTCACATGAATAAAAATATTCTTTACTTTGTATGTGATTAACTCTTTCCCCGGTTATCTATTGATGTACTTATAATATTGCTCTCTCTCAATAGAGATCATACGAGGGATTGACATTGTTAGCTAAAATGTAGGTAGCTTTATGTTTGTAGAAAGAATTAACTGGTTAGTAAAGTTTTTAGAAAAATATAAGGTGTCAAAACAAACAATTTGTTTTAAGGAGATCAATTGATTAAGATATGTTAGATGGAACTCTAATATATGTGCAAATCCTATGCAAGGGATAAACAAAATAAAATAATTGATGATATCAAGTCATAGTTATAAATGACATACATAAGTACATGTGACATTTTTGATAAATCATAAGATGATTTGGAGTTAACGAAGGTTATATACAATAAATTGTGATCCTACTAGTTTGTGCGCCGAATACCATCATAATCACGTAGTTAAGTGCACTTGGGTCAGAGTAATGACAAATTATTTCATTGTAAATTAATCTTGTGAGTAATTCACTAACTTCAAATAAATATTGTATGTGCATCGCAAAACATTTTGGGATACCAATCTTGTCCATATTGGAGACATCCAGTATTAGATTGCGTACAATATTTTCTATACTGGATATGATCAAATAGAGGATATTTAACTCCTTCAGTGGGAGAGATGACCCCTTAGAACTAGTAATATCTTTTTTTGTTTGAATTCAATAAATGTTAGATACATCACTTAAATATGTTAATTGTCATGCCCACAAATTACACACACAAATACAACAACAAAAAATAACGGAATAATTTTTTCCCTGTTGACTTACATTGCTTGATACGTGACACCACATGGGATCACTTAGAATAACTCAACATCCCATAAGACATTTATACAAACATTAACCCACATATATAACATGAAAACACATGATGCACATCAAGCCACATTTTCCCCAAATGACAAAGTATAAAATAATGATTCAACTACAATATAAACTCATGTATAAGCACTTTCCACGATACGACACGACACTTTCATGCTTTACATATTTATTTTAGTCCTATTTCATTATTGAACATAATTATTTGAAAAGCACTTAACATGTAAACCTTCATTCTCCTTTGAAATAGATTACATTTTCTTTATTTTGTTTAACATTTTACTTATAATCGTTCCGTTTGATTTTGCTTGTTTCTCTTATTGCAATTTATTTATATAGAATTATTGTTGATAGAAACATTTTAAAACACACGAGGCTACTAGTACTATTTCTAAGGATTCGTTACTAGGGAGCATGTTTACTAGGTTTTGTAATTTACCTTCGTTGCAACAAGGGAGATTTACATGAAATAAAAGGAAGTCTATTAGGTCAAGACTAGACAGATTCCATGTTCTTTGTAGAGTAGCATTTAAACAGTAAGGTTACACTCCTTTCATTTTTAAGTTATTACAACTAACTATGTTTTCTAACTACTTAATTTAAACACTTAGTCATTTGCATCGAGTTAAAAGGGATTAGTCTCAAATTCCCCCTTTTTTATAATTTTAATCATTTAAAATTTTTGTTTAAACCACGATGAGGTTTATGGTGAATATGTTCATACCTTAAGTATTGCAAGTTTCCCATTTAATAGGTTGAATGATCACTAATGAGGCACCATTTTATTTTTATTTGTTACAACAATCATCGTAGTCATTTTAGTCATAATGGCATTATTCAAGGTGTATGCGACATTTAATAACCATTCAAAAATCTCCTCTCATTTAAACATGTTCTTATAACCTTTACGTCATTACATGTACCTCATATTGACTTCCTTTTTACATCAACTAAGGTTCATATAATATGTGTTCTTCACTTAGACATCAAGATCCTAAGGAGTATGATCTCACACACAATAAGTTTATATTATTTATGGGAAATTTAAGTATTAGAGGCATGCTACAAGGACACATTCAATTACAATTTTATACATCCTATTACCTTCTAGCCACTACCCTTCTCGTTAAGAAAAACATACATTAAAGTGTATTTCACCCTAAATCTCATGCGAGGTCCACGATTGACAAATTTTATTTACACCCAAAAGAGGTCTTCACCCAACTAATAGGAAAAACTTATGGAAACCAAATATCCTTACCTCGCAACCTTTACACAGCCAAATGTACTTCTTTCCAAGGTAACACTTCTAATTGTGAGGAGAATTAAGGGCTTCAACTCAATAGTTTCATATGTAGGTATTACGACACAGGTTCCACTCATGGATCAATCCCTCATATCATAAGTACATAACATGTTTAACATTAATTCTAGGGAATAAATCATGAGTTTTACTTTACTTTAGGTTTAGCACCTCGTTAGGACCAAGTCTAGAGGTTTATACTAGATACATGCCTTGTCCAAAGATGACCTCCCAAGAGTTCTTAGGTTAGCTTAATCAAATTAAGGCCAACAATTTTCACAGTCAACACTACGAAAGTTTCACAACTCCATCTTGTTATAGCATGATTCCTTTAAAAACATCCATGACATGGTATCTTCCCTTAGGATACACTGTGGGTCAATTAAGAGGATTAATAAAAATCCAATTTTCTAACTGCTTCAAGGATGGCCTTACTATCAATTTGCCCACAACTAATTGCTTTGTTAATAATGATACTTGTATTATACATAAGATTACATCATGAGTTATCCACTAGATACAAGATTTGCATAACGAAACACAAGGGGACACAACTCATCATCGAGAGGTTTTATCAAGAACGACACTTGAAGGTAGAAATATAAGTTGGTAAATGCAAGCAACCGAACTTAGGAGGGTCATGGTCGAAGCAGGGATCACTCAATACGGAAGGAATCTCAAGTAGTTCTCAACTGCATAATGTCAAAGCTCACCTACTAGTCGTGTAACAATTGAGGGAAGATGATGAAATGAATTCGTTTAGAGCACAGTTACATTTTAATTCATATAGAGATACTCCTTTCTACCATGCATGATGTGGGTTTCACAACATAACTATAAATGAAAGCAGGAAGATCTAGTAAAATTTGGCTAATTCTTTAAACTCGATATCAAAGAAAAATTACAATTTTATTAAAACTTCATGTATGACAAGGAAAATATCCTTCTTTGAAAGAAAATAGTGCAATGACACTGTACTAAAAACATAGAAATACATTTTTTTCAATAACATATATAAATTACAATAATACACAAAATGAATTACAATCATGTGAGCATGAGTCAACGAAAGTTGTTGGCATGGATCCACCCTTCCTCTAACTTGCTATCGTTGTGCAAAAACAATATTAAAGGAGATAATAATAACATAACTAATTTCCATATTTTCAGAGCCTGAGTTCAATTAAGATTTAAGAGAGAGAAAGGGAGAGTAGAGAGAGAACTTTTTTTGCACAAGCCAACGGGTGAAAATGTATCCTATCACATGTTACGTGCAACAAACATATATATATATATATATATATATATATATATATATATATATATATATATATCTGTGTCTGTGTGTGTATTAGTATATTATAGTTTCTGAAACGTATCCTTTTTCATTGGTCAAAGGGAGATTAAGGACGTGTTGCATCACGCCAGTATGGAATTTCATTAACCATCTATTTATAGTCTCCGAACAACGTATTTTACGTTCATATACAAGTTTTCAACCACTATACTAGTCTTATCCGTAACACAAACTTTAGAGGGTCAACATGGGTCCACGACCTCATATTGTGTCGTTGCGCAAATTGGTCTAGGTGGCCATCGAATAGGCCCATAAAAAGAGCACCCAACATCGTAATGAGGTTTTCAATGCCTTTAATTGACTCTCTACTATATAGTGAATTACGACAAAAATATGGATCGCAAAACCAATAGGTAGAGCTCAAAATGGATACAACTTACTAGAGCAAGTTGGGTAAATTTGGTTGTTTGTCCTTCAACAAATAAGGCTAAGTGGCCTCCAAAAGGGGCCCACCATAAGGGCGTGGAAAATCCAAATGGAATGTTTTAAAGTCCCACATTCTTTTGTACTAAACAGAGAAACACAATGAGCAAGCGACATCCAAAACAGATAAACGACACTCAAACAGGAAGTATTTTTCTAGGGTCACTTGATTGAATTTAACTGTTACCCAACAACACCGTAAGCCAAGTTGGCTATGAAATGGTCATGCAAAAGTATATTTTTGGAGAGTAATTTTCAAATGAATCATGTAAAATGGTTCTATCTATGAAAAATAAGAGGTTTGAGGTTTCACATCTCATTTTCAGAGACCATGGGTACTAAAACTGAGGTGGTTTCAGAGGGATTCTATTGTTTTTGGGTAGCTTCCTATAATAGGAAATTATTAGAAGTGGCCCTGAGAACCACTTAGAAAAACATGGTCGATGGTCGTTTTGGCAGATTTTCAGGGTTGGGATGAAAACCTCATACATCAAGAACTAAATTACATCAATTAAATTTAGGAAACGAGTTCAAGATATGCTCTTTGCGCGTTGATATCAAGGGGTGTTTTTTGTATTTGGAGGGTTTTTTTGACCTTGAGAGAGAAAATCTTCTCGTAATTTTCCTCTGTGATTGGTTGCCCCCAATGGTAGATGCATGATAGCTATAGTTTGACTTAGTTTTATTCAGTTCAGGAAGGAACTTGACTATAATGACATCAACAGAGGTATTTTGTGGTAGGTTTAATTGGCCTGATTTTTTGTTTGAAATGGTTTTCAAAACAACAAAATACATGTTTTTTTACACTAATCGTTCATTTTTTTACTCAACCCAAAAATTATAGATGCAAGTTACGAAAGCAAAATTAATGAGAAAGGATGAGAACCATGTTTGTTAAAGAATGATGATGGGTAATCATGGCTTTAGGTGGTTCACACGCTCTCCAAATCACATTTTCATGAACACTCTAAATCCTTTTTAGAAAGTTGGTTGTGTATACCCAAATACATCACTTTTGGAGAACCCTCAATCACCTGATTTGAGGTTAGACGCCCTATCCATTAGGCCATGGTTGTCGAGTTCTACATTACATTCCAACTCACCAATTTACAAGTAGCTCAGTGAATTAAGAACCCAAGCTATGGAAATCAAGTTCTCATCGGGTTATAGTGGCACAACTCTCCATCACACGATGAACTAGAACATTTCCAACCCACCAACCAACAACCACCAATTTCAACACATTTTTGATGGTTAAAACCATCACTTGAACCATCTTAATAACAGATTAATAAATATTTCCAAAAAGTCACTTGACTCTAAAACATTGCATAAGGGATATCAACCTAGGACATGATCTCAAGAGCATCCCTTGTTTGACTAAGAAGGGTCAATGTTGTCGTTGAAATGTTAATTGTTGTCAACCTAACATGTGAAAATTGATCCTTTGGAGACCCGATCTCAATATATTGGTCAGGTAAGACAGTTGGTCTCCACTTTATTTTCCATCAAGAAGGCCATCAAGTGTCACAAACTGGATAACATGAGATCCAAACCCACAAAGAGACCTCTCTTATTTTGTGATTTGAACCTGGTTCTCTTTTTCTAGTTGTCTGATCAACTTAAGATCAAGTGGTTTACAAAATATTGCATTTGCATTGTTGCATGTATCCCATGCTTAGATAATAAGTTCTAATCCCTCAAACAGTTTTGCACCATTGTTCCATATCCTAGAAGTGTAACCCTCACCACCATTGACAAGGATTCTACCCTTTCCCATCTCCAGAGGTTACCTCTTATTTCTAAGAGGAAGCAGTACTCCAACACCATAACTTCTTGGATAGTGAATGCAAATGGGCTTGTGGTTAACAGTTGTAGTAGTGGGCAAACAAATCTCTTTCACCTCAAGGTGCCATAAGTACCATATTGGGAAGACATGCCATGAATGTTACATCCAATGCTCTAGAGTGTGTAGGCCCATCTAACCCATCAAGTCCTGCTCCATCCATCACAAATCTCAAGCTCACAATAAAAGTAGAGTGAGGAGAGTAGAAGGAGGCACTGAACAGACTGCTTACTACACACAACCCCTTCCTTTTCTTGAGGTGGACATCCCTAACCTGCTTAAAATATCCTAAACTATGCAGAGGTAGGGGGGAAAACTAACGGTGGATGTGTAGTTTGGCATTTAACCTGCCATTTGCATTAGCTTGAAATTTTATATAGCCATTTCAAAAAAAAAAATTGGGCAGCATGCACTCATCCCTTTCCATGGGAGGATGCCCCTTTTTTGTTTTTTGTCAAATAGTTTATGTGCCTTGTCAAGGCTCCCATGTTATGGTCACACGTCCATCCTGGCCATAACAACTACAAAAACTGACTAAAATATCCCATCAAAAGTGTTGAAGGATGTTCAACGTTGTTTTCAAGCTCCCATATGCGCACAAGATGAAAGGATAGTAACAGGGGATGTGTAACCAAGGTGAAGGCATGCAAATTGTATTCATTGTTTTCAAGCATTTGTAACTATAACATTTGAAAAAAAAGTTACCCCCCATACGCTTTGATGGGTCGTCCATACACTATTCATGAGCTCATAATTTGGCACAAGCCTGAATCTCCTTGCAACCCGTTAAACCTCACCCACTCCTGCCATTGCCTTCACTCTCTCACCCACCTCTGCATTTATTCCTCGACTCATTTCCTTATTTCTTTTATATATTTTTTATTTTAATGTGTTGGGCACTACATTTCCCTCTGCTTATAAGAGCATCTTCCTCGATGCAACATAAAATTGAGGTTGTAAGGGTAATTAAGCTAGGAAGGTCAACAACTAAAGGTTCCATCTAGGACAAAGATATTTTTCGTTAAAGTGTGACCATAAGGAAGTCAAGAAAGTTTTGACAATTTCTTAAATTTTTTAATGTTCTCTAAAGATTGGTAGTTCCATTTTAACTTTATTATTTAGTTAGTTTTTTTCTTTACAATATTTCTTAATCCCAAAGCTCATAATTTTTCATTATTTAGGATTTTTATTGACCTATTTTTGTGGGTTCCCAATAGAACATGACATCACGATGACACATAAGCTCAACACAACACTAATGACCCACAAGAGATCGTATCACATTATATGTATGTTAAACTAGCTAATTTAATTAAATGAAACTAACACCTAGAGGTTCCAAATAGAAAAGTTAATCTACCATTAACATCATGATAAGAGCTTAAAGAAAATAATTATTCTAATGCATAAACATGAATGAACATCTAATGCTAAACCATTCCTACTCTTGTAAATGTATGATTGTTATCAAATTATGAACCTATTTAGATCCTAAGCAATCAATTTATGTGTTGTCTCTACATGAGGAAATGATCTCACTAAAATGGCTAAAAAGCCATGTTTAGATCTTCATTTACTACTCAAATATGAGAGAATGGATGCAAAGATGAAGTAGTTATTCCAACAATGGAGAAGACTCTTATCATATGCCTATAGTAATCAGAATGTGTGTAAAGGTGTAAGGTGTGAAGCAAGGAGGTAGGTCCTTTACATAACTTTCCAATTTGGGATAAGCTTGAAAACTTGTGCATGTGGGATAAATTATAATGTAGATTTAGAAGAAATAAATTTCATTAGAGGAGTTAACAAGTGATTAGCAACTCATGGGAGTTGGAGATGATTTAATTAATCAACTAAGATTAATTAATAGGTTAGAATAAGCTTAGAAATCTATTTAGATATGGTTTAGAGGGAAATAGCTAGGATTTAGATGATTTGGAAGGGAGATTTAACAATTAATAGGGTTTATTGATTAAATGCAAGGTTAAAAGGGCTTAATTAACTAATAAGAGTTAATTAATTGATTGAAAGAAGATTATAACTAACGAAGTGTCGTTAATTGGCATTCGGAATGGGATAAAGACTAGTTCATTAACGAAGTGTCGTTAATTGACCAAAATGGAGGGAAACATTAGTTAATTAGCAGAAAAACACTAATTCTAATAGAAATGATGGGAAAGACGATAGTTAGTACAATTTTAGTATTAAAACTGCATAGGAGGATTTTAGGTTTCTAGACACATCCTTTCACAACTGTATAGCATCACAAGACCTCAACCCAACCATGGAAAAAAAACATACAGTCCATATAACATAGTACTCGACACACACATGCCCCCAACATAGATAGTACTTGTAGCACAAGCTTAATATAACAACTAGCAATTCCCAACATTACACCATACACATCTTTCACGCAACTCAAAACCACAATTGTAACTACACAGTGTCAAGAGGGAATCAAACATCATATCATCAATGAGGGGCATCAATCCTCAACAACATAAATCATAACTAGACTCACATGAGTATTCATATATCATAATACCAACTCCATATACCTCCTAATCTCCATAAACCTCCCAAAACAACTCCATATATTTCCCAATCAACAAAATGAAGACAAAGTTTCCTTTTCTCTCTACCAAAGAGGCCAGTCACCCTATGGCCCAATGTGCATAGAGTTCAGGCACATCTAACCCAAGTGACATAATAACATGTTGTTCGACAACTACAATAGTTATTTGTAACTTCTTAGGGTATACCCCTATATAACGAAGTAGGCCCATAGGTACCACTAGTCCATGATGAACACATGTCCCTATTACAACACATAACAACGTTAGAACCAACATGCAAAACAACAAACAAGATTGTCCAGTGACATCAAATTCAATCACCTTAGGCCAAGCAAGAAGATAAATTTGAAACTTAAGGAAGAATTTCAACTCAAATTCAACTTTCAATATGAGCAAAATAAATGGCTAATTAGACTGCAGTTAGTGTGAAAATCATTATGTTAGTGCAACAATCAAATTAAATGCCCAAAATTACAAGCGATAACTGAACCAAAATTTAAATAACAAAATTTGATGGTTCCAGCAAAAGGAAGAGAAAAGAAAATTTAAATTTACAAATAAAATATGTATAGAGAAATATCACATCACAATCACTATGTGGCCTTATACAGACACCAAAGGGGTACTCATTGATTTGTTGGCACTTGGATATCAAGCCTCATTTTGTAAAATATATAATAAAAAATGCAACATCACAAGTACATCACATCTCATCCGACATCAACATGTACATCTTAGACATCCTGATAAAGGTATCAAGTCCTTGTCTACGCATCTAAGGTGTGACTCGAAAAATAACATGATAATTGATCAAATAATATAACTTCCATAATCTTTGTCTAAACTCTATCCTTCTCAAACTCCCACAAGGCTCAACATAATCAGTATCACATAGGATTGTTCAATGGACAAAACCATATAGGAGAGATAATGTGAGCCTCAGGTGGTGTGCATTCCACAATATATTGGCAAGATCAAAGTATACCAAATGGATAGAAGTGGGTTTTCAGTCTACATAAGACTCCACTTCCAAACTCATACTCAACTCAAGGTTATGGACACTTGGATGCATGTGTCTTCTCTCTCCACACATACATTTTTACTGATTGCTTCCCTTAGGGTTAGTGAGTGTAGGGTACACAACATAACACATAACTACATTACTAACAAAATAATGATTTACTCACAACAACCATAGTGTCTTATGCATGGTATATTTATAGGGTATAACACAACATTATTTCCACAGCTTATAACACATCATGTTTCCACATAACACACCCAAAAGTGCATGTACAATACAATAGGGGTCATAAGATCACCATATGCCCCTAATTCACGACATGAATCCATCACATAACACATGAACATGTGTATGATGAACATAGTGACTAACATCACAACATATAAACAATTACAATACAACATGGTGACACAACATGATACATCACAACACAGTGGTAACATCACAATATGATACAATTCACTATGAAGCAATTTTGTCATACAACACATTAGCACACATACAATATCATCTATAATAATGAAGACACTCCAACACTTTCATAGTCCACAATAACATTCCTTTCACACAACAAGCGGTACATCACATGTAAAATTCACATTGAATTCAGGAAAGAGAGAGTGAATACTCTCATCACGAAACACATCAACATCATAAAAAATCCACACTAAGTGGTATGCACATCAGGTGCATTCATATAATCACAAGTACAATGCTTATCACATCACAACATAATATCACATTACTCTTTCATCTCCTCCACCATCATGCATAATCAACCATAACACCAACTATGTCCAGAGGTTGACAGAGCATGAACCTTTGCTTTGATACCAAATGTCATGCCCACAATTTTACACACATAAATACAACAACAAAAATACCATAATATTTTTCTTTTTTTTGACTTACATTACTTGATACATGACACCACATGGGATCACTTAGGATAACTCAACATCACATAAGACATTTACACAAACATGAACCCACATATATAACATGAAAACACATGATGCACATCAAGCCACATTTTCCCCAAATGACAAAGTACAAAATAACAATTCAACTACATATAAACTCACATATATGCACTTTCCATGACATGAACACTTTCATGGTTTACATATTTATTACAGTCCTATTTCATTATTGACCTTAATTATTTGAAAATCACTTAACATGTAAACCTTCATTCTTCTTTAAACTAGATTGCATTTTATTTATTTTGTTTAACATTTTACTTATAATGGTTCCATTTGATTTTTACTCATTTCTCTTTATCGCATTTAATTTGTATAGCTTGATTGTTGATGGGAACATTTAAACACACATGAGGCTACTAGTGCTTGTTTTAAGGATTCGTTACTAAGGGAGCATGTTTACTTGGTTTGTAATTTACCTTCGTTGCAACAAGGGAGATTCACATGAAATAAAAGGAAGTTTATTAGGTCAAGAGTGGAAAGATTCCTAGTTCTTTTCAGAGTAGCATTTAAACAGTAAGGTTACACTCTTTTCATTTTTAAGTTATTACAACTAACTATGTATTCTAACTACTTAACTTAATACTTATTCATTTGCATCGTTCATGATACACAGAAGAGGGTTTGCATCAAGTCAAAAGGGACAAGTCTCAAATTCCCCCTTTTTATAATTTTAATCATTTAACATTGTTGTTTAAACCATGATGAGGGGTATGGTGAATATGTTCATCCCTTGTATTAAAATTTTCCCATTTAATAGGTTGAATGATCACTAATGAGGCACTATTTTATTTTTATTTGTTATAACAATCATCTTAGTCATTTTAGTCATGTTGGCATCATTCAAGGTGTATGCAACATTTAACAACCATTCCAAGATCTCATCTCATTTACTCATATTCTTGTAACATTTACGTTATTACATTGTAATATTGAACTTCATTTTAGAACAACTAAGGTTAATATAATACTTGTTCTTCACTTATACATCAAGGTTCTAAGGAGTATGATCTCACTCATAAAAGAATTATATTCTCCTAGGAAATTTAAGTATTAGATGCATGTTACAAGGAGACATTCAATTACAATTTTATACATATTATTACCTTCTAGACACTACCCTTCTCATTGGTCAAACATACATTAAAGTGTATTTCACCCTAATTCTCATGAGAGCTCCATAATTGACTAATTTAATTAACACCCAAAAGGGGTCTACACCAACTAATAGGAAAAACTTAGGAAAACAATTATGCTTATCTCGCAACTTTTGCACAACTAAAGACACTTCTTGCTAAGGTAACACCTTCTATTTGTGAAGAATAAATGGATTCAAACTCAATAGGTTTCATACATAGGTATCTTATGACACGGGTTCCACTCATGGTTCAATCCCTCATATCATAAGTACATAACATGCTTATCACTAAGTCCATGGAATAAATCATGAGTTTTACTTTACTTTAGGTTCAACACCTTGTTAGGACCAAGTCTAGAGGTTTATACTAGATACGTGCCTTGTCCAAAAATGACCTCTCAAGAGGTCTTAGGTTAGCTTAAAGAAATTAAGGTCAACAACTTTCACAGTCGACACTACGAAATTTTTCACCACTCCATCTTGTTAGAGCATGGAGCCTTAACAAGCATCCCTGACATGGTATCTTCCTTAGGATACATTGTGGGTCAACTAAGAGGATTTAAATAAAATCAAGTTTTCTAACGGCTTCAAGGATGGCCTTACCATCAATTTTCCCATGAACTCATTGGTTTGTTAAATATGCAAGACTTGAATTATACGCAAGGTGACATCATGAGTTATCCACTAGATATGAGATTTGCTTAATGAAACACAAGGGGCATAACTCATCATCACGAGGTTTTATCAAAGCATGACATCTGAGAGTAGAAATATTAGTTGGTAAATAGCAAGCACCCATACTTAGGATGGTCATGGTCAAAGTGAGGATCACTTAATACGAAAGCAATCTCAAGTATTTCTCAACTACCTAGTGTCAAATCTCACCTACTAGTCATGCAACAATCGAGGGAAGATGATGAAATGAAGGGGTTTAGAGCACAATTCCATTTTAATTTATATAGAGATACTCCTTTCTACCATACATGATGTAGGTTTCAACATATTGATACAAATGAAATCAAGAAGAACATTTAGTAAAATTTGGCTAATTCTTTAAACTCAATATCAAAGAACAATTACACGTTTACTAAAACTTCATGCACAACAAGGAAATCTCCTTTTTTGAAAGTAAATAGTGCAATGAAACTTTACTGTAAAACTGTAACAATACATTTTTTTCCAATAACATATATAAATTACAATAATACACAAAATGAAACCATGTGAGTATGAGTAAAGAAAAATATTGGCATGGATCCACCCTCCCTCTAACATGTTATCATCATGCAAAAATAATTTTGAAGGAGAGAAACATAACATAATAGATTCCATATTTCTACAGCATGATTCCAATTCAGATTTAAGAGAGAGAAGGGGAGAGTAGAGAGAGGGAACATTTCATTTATTTTACAAGAAAGGGGTGAAATAACATCCTATCAAGTGTTACGTACCACAAACATATATGAACATATATATCATAGTAGATTATGGTTTCCAATACATATCATTTTTCTTTGGTCACAAGGGAGGTTAAGGACATGTCACATCACACTAAGTATGGAATTTCATTAACCATCTAGTTACATTGTCTCAGAATAATGTATTTTAACATCCATATGCATGTTATCACCCACTATACTAGTCTTATCCTTAACACAAACTTTAGAGGGTCAACATGGGTCCATGACCTCAAATTTTGTTGTTGCACAAATTGGTCTGAGGTTGCCACGAAATGGGCCCACAAAAAGAGCACCCAACATCATAACAAGGTGTTTAATGCCTCTAATTGACTCTCTACTATATAGTCAAATTACGAGAAAAAGACGAATCGCAAAACCGATAAGCAGAGCTCAAACTAGATGCAATTTACTAGAGCTAGTTGATTAAATTTGGTTGTTTGTCCTACAACAAATAAGGCTAAGTGGCCTCCAAAAGGGGCCTGCCAAAAGGGTGTTGAAAATCCAAATGGAATATTTCAAAGTCCCATATTCTTCTCTACTAAACATAGAAACACAAGGAGTAAACGGTATCCAAAACTGATAAACGATGCTCAAACGGGGAGTATTTTTTCGTGAGTCACTTAGCTGAATTTAACTGCTGCCCAATCAACAGCCTAAGCCAAGTTGGCTCCAAAATGGTCACGCAAAAGTGTGTTTTTGGAGAGTAATTTTCAAATGAACCATGCAATTTGATTCTTTGTATGACAAAGAAGAGGTTTGAGGTTTCACATCTCATTTTTCGGGGACCATGGGTACTAAAACCAAGGTGGATTCGGAGGGATTATGTTGTTTTCAAGCCACTGTCTCCAATAGGCAATTTGCAGAAGTCGCCTTGAGAATCACTTAGAAAAACATGGTCGATGGTTGTGTTGGCAGTGTTTCAGGGTTGGGATGACAACCTTGTACAACAAGGAAGGAGTTACATCAATTAAATTTAGGAAACAAGTTTAAGATATGCTCTTTGTTCATTGATCTCAATGGGCGTTTGTCGTATTTGGAGGGGGTTGTTTTGACCTTGATAGAGAACATTTTCTCAACATTTTCCTTCTTGATTGGTTGTCCCCAATCATAAATGCATGATAGCTAGATTTCGACTTCATTTTACTCGGTTCACGAAGGAACTAGACTATAGTGACATCAACAGAGGTATTTGCATGGTAGGTTTAATTGCCTGTGATTTTCAATTTGAAAGGATTTTCATAGCAACAAAATTATAGATGGAAAATATATATGCTTTTTAAAACTAATCGTTCACTTTTTTACTCAACCCAAAAATTATAGATGCAAGTCACGAAAGAAAATTTTATGAGAAAGGATGAGAACCATGTTTGTTAAAGAATGACATTGGATAATTGTGGTTCTAGGTGGTTCACACACTCTTCAAATCACATTTTTCAGAACACTCTAAATCCTTTTTAGAAAACTCAGTTGTGCATACCCAAATACATCACCTTCAGAAAACCCACAATCACTCGATTTGAGGTTAGACGCCTTATCCATTAGGCCATGGTCGTCGAGCTTTACATTACATTCCAACTCCCCATTTTACAAGTAGCTCAGCGAACTAAGAACACAAGATATGGAAATCAATTTCTCATCAGGTTATAGTGGGACAAATCTCCATTACACGATTAGCTTAAACATTTCCAACCCACCAACCAAAAACCTCTAATTTCAACACATTTTCCATGGTTAAATTATCACTTGCACCATCGTAATAATGGATTAATAAAGATTACCAAAAAGTCACTTGACTATCAAACATTGCACAAGGGATATTCTCCTAGCACATGATCTCAAGAACATCCCTTTTTTACCAAGAAGAGTCAATGTTGTCTATGCAATGTGAGTTGTTGTCAACCCAGCATGTGAAAAAATATCCTTTGGAGTCCCGAGCTCAATATAATGGTCAAGTAAGACAATTGGTCTCCACTTTAGTTTTCCATCAATAAGGCCATCAAATGCCATAAATTGGGCAACATGAGATCCAAACCCACAACCAGACCCCTCTTCCACCATAATTTGACGGTGGTGCTCTCTTGTTAGTTGTTTGATCAACTTAAGATCAAGTGGTTTACAAAATCTTGCATCTGCATGGTTGCATGTTTCCCATGCTTAGATAATAAGTTCCAAGCCCTCAAATAGTTTTGCACCATTGTTCCATATCCTAGAAGTGCAATCCTCAACACCATTGACAAGGATTCTACCCTTTCCAATCTCCATAGGTTTCCCCTTATTTCCAAGAGGAAGCGGTACTCCAACACCATATCTTCTTGGATAACGAATGTGAATGGGCCTGTGGTTAACAGTTCTAGCAGTGGCCACCATGTCAAACATATATCTTTCACCTGAAGGTGTCATAGCTAACATATTGAGCAGTCATGCCATGAATGTTACATCAAATGCTCCAAAGTGTGTAGGCCCATCTACTCCATCAAGTCCTGCTCCATCCATTGCAAATCTCAAGCTCACAACAAAAGTAAAGGGAGGTGAGCTGAAGGAGGCACTGCACAGACTGCTTACTACACATAACCCCTCCTCTTTCTTGAGGTGGACGTCCCTAACCTGCTTAAGATCAAGCGGTTTGCAAAATCTTGCATCTGCATTGTTGCATAGATTCAAGAGATCATATATATAGGAGAGACTTCTCCTATTATCTAGGAAACAACTCCACTCGTAATAAACAAGTTGTTCTAACAACTTGTACAACTTACAACCTTATGACGAGTTTTATTTACAATATTACATTTAATTATCCATATAAATATAATGTGAGGCACTACTTTCCTAACATTCCCCCGCTTAGTGTGAACATGGTAGAAAAACATTCACACACTCATTTGCAGCATGATCACCCCTATGAAACATGTCCTACAATGTCATTCATGATCTTGATCAAAAGAAAGACACTCTCCTTCAATGGTTTTAAAAAGGCTTACCACAAACCTTAATGTGAACAGTCCCCATCAAGTGTCCACCTCGTGTGGTTTTCTGGATCCTCCCACAAAACCTTTCAAGATCCATGAACTGACTTACTCTGGTGCTTTTGTTTGCCACTATGCTTGTACATCAGGGAAGTATATAGGTATCATAACTTGCTTATTACGAAAACTACACAATAGAACACATACTGGAAAGATTTCACATTACATCCTATAAGAATCACAATGTTCTTAATTGTAGTCATTGTTGTCGATCGATGCCACTCGATCGCGAACAACATAGACAATTGCCACTGCCATTAGAAGTTTCCTTTGAATTTAGTTGTTTTGGGAACAGAATGGAAATGGGAATTGGTGTAATTTGAATCATGTAATGAAAGGATGTGTCAAGGGGTGGGAACCTTTCATGTGTAATAACTAAGTAAAGGGACCATCAATGAATGGCATGAAAATATATGGTGAATGAAAATACGTGGTTATGATATATATGTGAATTGGATGTAGAAATTCATAAAAGATTTATCAAAAGACAACCTCGAGTTGGAAGTTGGAGTCAAATACCTTGCAATTAAGACAGGAGTGTACAGAGTGCATCCAACTAGGGGTACAAAGTACACTCTAGACGTCCCTGGTTGGAGTTGTGTGTGTGTTTTGAATTTAATATTGGATTCCTCATTGCATAAGATGTGATTGTGCCTATCACTTCCACTGTAAAAGTTGCGTTGCTATCCCGAAGGTCCCTCGAAGATATGCAACCTAATACCCCATGGTTTTAATAAATAAAGTCTTATGTTTTATTTGATATTATTTACTTCCTATGCTTTCAAATCCAATATGATCTTGTTTTAAGCAATTAAGTAATTTTACTCATTATGTTATACTATGCTTACTTCTATTTCGTATTAAATGAAGTCTTTTCACTAGATACTTAAACATAACATAAATCCCTCTATATTTATGAAATATATTACTTTAAACCTATAAGAAAAAATTAGGGCTTCTTAATATTCCTCTTCCTAGGAAACCAACACATCACAACATCGCGGTTAAATTATTTTTTTGCAAGGAATGTTTTTCAAAAGAATGCAATTGTGCATACCAAGTTGGTCTATGCATAAGAATTTCATGTGGGAAAAAAACTCAATAGAGGATTGGTAGGTTATTTTTGGTGTGACAAGAATTTGGCACAATTAGCCAAAAGTTACTTATAATTGAAGATGGTTGTTGTGTGCAAGTATGTGTGAGAATGCTAAGTTTTCCAATTGACAAAGGGGAAAGTCAAAACGAAGGATTATATCGATCATTGCAGATAGTGGAGAAACATTGTGATGAGATTAGCGTGGATTCCACGTTAGGGTCATCAAGAATGCAAAGAGAAAACAACTCCATTTTTGTGGCGGTCGACAATTTTTTGAAAATGGCACACTTCATTGTGTGCATAAAGACAAGCGATGCAACGAACATTGTCAATCTATTCTTCAAGGAGGTGGTAAGATTGTACAAGTTACCACATAGCATTGCGTCAGATAGGGATGGCAAGTTCAAAGATCATTTTGGGTGAACCTTGTGTACGAAGTTGGGAACGAAGCTAAATTTTACTTCAATGTAACATCCACAAATTGATATACAAACAGAGCTTGCGTATAGAAGTTTGGGCAACTTACTAAAATGTTTGTTTGGTAATAAGCCAAAACAATGAGATTTATAGTGGTCAAAGAAAATTGTGTGCAACAATTTGATGGATAGGAGCACTGGAAAGACACTTTTCCAAATTGTGTATGGAAGCAGCCCTAGCGGAGTCACTAAGTTAAAGGATATGAGAGGAATTGAAGGAGTGCAAACACGAAAGATTACACAATTTATGTACAAGATTCAGCTGACAAACAAGAAATTGGAGTAGAATAGCTTGTAATATAAAGGGCATGAAGCATGCTAGGCACAAAATTAAAGATTCGAAGTTGGAGATTTGGTATTGGCACATTTATGCAAGGATTGATTTCCACAAGGGACGCATAAAGAGGTGAATTGGAAGATTGAAAGTGTTGCCTAAGCTTTCAACAAACACATGTGAGATTGCATTCACTAAAAGCATGGATTTATCTCCCATATTAAATGTTGCAAACTTGTATGAATACTATAAAGGGCAGGATGATGATGAAGAGTGGAGATCACAAATACCTAATTTAATGGAACGTGCACCAAAGGATGAAAAAATAGAAGCTATCTTAGACACTAGAGTCTTGAAGAGCTCGTAAAAAAAGAATACAATGAATCTTTGATGAAGAATCACGCAAAAAAGGACTCAACATGATTGGGTTTCACACAAAATTGGTCATTGTTGACCATACCCTTGCAGATTTCTAACACGTGAGGAATGGCTCATGTATTCTTCATAGCTCAGATGTCTAGTGCAAGAGGCATCCTAGGCAAATAAGCAAATCTTGCATCAACCCAAAAAGAAATTAATCCTTCAAATATATCCAACTCAAGCAGATGCACACACAAGAAGTTAGAAGTCATGTTTTATAATTTTGATTAAGACGTGAAATGGGCAAGAACCATATTTGCACAAATATTGGGGAGCAATGTGCAAGTGCAAGAATCATGTCACATTGCTCAGAAGTTTGCATGAATAGTGCGCAAGAAGCCATAGAACTCAATAGAACAAAATTTGCCCAAGGTATATCAGCGTGTGAAGCATGAATGGATAGCACAAGAGTCTTGTGCAACATTGGGACAATGACATAGATACTAATGCAGCCCGAACTACGCAAAGAAGTCATTCCTTGCAAAGACCAAAGGGTCTCCCATAGTGGTGCACAAGGATTATGGTTGTGCAAAAGCAAGAGCAAGAGCGCATGTGTGAAATCTTCAAGCTTTGACCATTTGGACTCGAGAGAACTTGGATCAACTCCAAAGACTTCGGGACTCCCTTGGACTACATAACCTTAGGAAATAGATGCAGGGGACACGTCTCCTACCAATTTGTTGCATGGATCAATTTTGAAATGTGGAATTCTCTGAGGCCTATATCACGGTGTGTTGAGCAAGCATATGAACAGGTCTAGAAGACACAACAGAAGTTCTGTTGAATTACGGGAAGTTAGTCAAAGAGAGGTTGCCTAGTAGTCTATAGAGACTACAGATTCCACTAGACTTCTAGAGAAAGAATGGCACTCTAACACTCCATTGTTCTAGTGTGAGAAGCTTCTTGTTGCAAGCTCAAATGAATGTGTATCTTGTAGCTAATGCAAGTATCCATGTAAACATTGGAATCATCAATATAATATGGGCTTTAGATTTATCTGTGTTTATATTAGCTACTGGGTTATGGCTTTCGTTAGTTGGAAACCTCATACTTGTGATTGCGTCAACCAAAGAATCTTAGGTTAAAGAGTATGAGTTTCATCATAGTTTATTAACATCTATAACTCAACTAGAGACTCTTAGCTCGGAGTTGATCAAAGTTGAGCTTCATCATAGTTTATTAAACTCCATTACTTCTAAACGTGCAAAAGGACCATTTGAACATCTTGGCATTTTGTACCATCAAAAAACATTATCACGATAAATGAATTTTACTATCCAACTGATGATAGTCTCTTCTGTCATTAAACACTTAATCTAAGAAGTCTAGTCACTTGGTTTTTTTTATTATTCCTTCCTCGTGCCCTTTCATGACATGTCTTAGCCTTGCATAGGCACGCCCTTTTTCTTGTATAAATGAAAGTGGATTATTATCTACAGCTCTCTCTCCATAGCAAGAGGATTTTCAGGGAAGATTGGCAGGGGAGATTTTTAAGGATGTTTATTGTTTTCAAGGGATTAGAAATTGCTCATAAAAGACAAGATATCTGCGTTAGATTTTTCATAGGTAAAAAAATTGAACTTGAAAAACAATTACAATTTGGAAACTATGGTCAAAACCATAGCACGTAAAACTAGAGATTCTAACTGTTTGAATCTGGTACTGGCTATTGGGACCAAAATTACATAAAATCAATCATATTTGGAGGTGGAGGTGGCCATATAGAGAGACAGAGAATCTAGAGGGCCGCCCGCAGAGATGAGATCTAGTTGGTCCACACTAAAGATGAGATAGAGTTGGCCACTAGTTGCCGCCTAGGTAGGGTTGGGTGCTAGCTAGGTTGTTCCCTCACTATACGGTGAGTTGAGTTGGAGGGCCAATCGACCAATCCAATTCACACAAATCCACCCCCATCTCCACTTTCTAACCCTAACCCGCTCCCCCCGTACATCTATTATATCATACACTCTGCTCTCCCCTATATATAGATGGTGGTCAGACTATAGGTAGACCAACCATAGTCCACCCTATATAGATAACTCAGCGGATCGCCATATCTATATAGAGGGTGTGATAGCCCTACCCAAGATTTCTGTGGTCTATGGGGACCCCCATATGGCAACGGCCCTATATATATATAACTCCGCTCGCCCATGATTCCAGTTGGGAGGACCAAGGAAGGAATCAATAATGTCACATCTATTAATACCAATAACTAGATTAGTTCCCAATGAACGAGTAAGAATCATCCCAACTGAGACAGGGATATAGATCTATAGGGAGGGGAGCTATATAGTGTAGTGATAGAAGCGGGTGTTTAGCTTGCCATATCTAGATAGGGGTGAGCGGTGAGCAGCCTATCTCCCTATCTCCAGCCAAGGGCCCCCCTCTTTGAACTATGGGGGAAATATATATGGAATTGGGGCTGTTAACTGTTTTTCATGTTCTAGAATTTCTTATGAGATGTTTTTGGACTTATATTCCATTCTGTGAAGGTGTAAAGAGAAAATGGATGCCAAAGCCGAAAGTTGTCTGCAGGGCTAAAGGCTGAAATGTTTGATGTCCTTGTATCAATTTTACATGTGGACATATTAACAGGATATATCATTAAGAGCTCAATGGTTATTCCCCTCTTAAGTTCCACAACTTTAAAGCCACCATGAAAAAAAATCAATATGAAATGGAAAATACCGAGAAGGCTTTTCCAGGAATATAGAGCTGTCATCGAATATCTGCAGTTAAGGATATCCCGTCAACAGTTAAATAATAAGGTATACTTGGCACTGAGGCAAAAGTGCTTGTATAGAGAAACTCCATGCTGATTAGCTGAACCTGAATACTAAAACCTCAAATGGTTCATTGCGATGAGACTGAAGTGGAAAGACTTGACAATTTCAACACATTTGTCAAGCCTCTTAAAAAGAGCTTCTTGTATATATTGAAGGCTCGGGATTTATTTCCTTAATTTAAAGGCAAACCGGTAATGTACATTTACAGTGTCAGATTTAGATTAGTTCGTCCTCGAGTGTCTTGGGCTGATGACCATCTTAACAGATCCAATTTGTGTTCCAATCTATAAGCTTGATTTGTAAACTGTTTTCTCTGATGCCCTTTGTAGTGTCAAACCATTAAGGCATTTCTCTGTGATGAGCAAAACTCTATTTGGCAACAACTATTAATATGATATAACCTTAACATAAAAAGAAGTGGATTACAATTTTGCTTTAGAGAAGAAAACAACAAATAAATAATAAAGAAACAGCAGTCAAATAGCAGCACACAACCATACCCGTCATCTAAATAGACAGCAATTTGTCAGCAACGATTAATAAAAAAGATGGTCAAGCGATGCTGCAAAATTACAAAAAAAGTTCTCATCTAATGTGTTGGTCCTCAAATGTCTTGGGCCAATGACCATCTTGACAGATCTAATCTGTGTTACAATCTATAGGTTTGATTTGTAAACTGTTTCTCCAATGTCCTTTGTAGTGTCAAACGGTAAAGACATTTCTCTGTGGACAACACTGTATGTAGCAACAACTATTAATATGATATAACCTTGACATAAACAGAAAAGCGTTAAAATTTTGCTTGAGAGAAGACAACAAATAAATAATAAAGAAATGACAGTCAAATAGCAGCACACAGCCATACCCCTCAGTCATCTAAATAAAGAGCAATTTGCCAGCAATGATTAGTAAAAAGGTCGTTAGGTAGTGCTGCAAAATTACAAAAAAGTTCTCATCTGATATGTTGCATACATATTCTCTATGAACTTGCACATTTTTTACACTGCATTTGACTCCATTGCCTTCTGCACAACACAATTGTCATGCATAGCTGAAGGCCGGTCACATCTGTCTTGTCATAGAATCCAAGCCTCGCCATTAAATTGAGAATGTTGCACCCAAATCTAAGCATGGACATGAAAGAGAAAATTCACAACAACAAAAAACATGTGCAACATGTCCCCACTCCCCAATGGGTTCAAATATATGCCAAACATTTGAATCAGAGTAGCTTCTTCACAAATCGCTCAACAAAACGCCACTTAGGCCACCAAAAGTCAAGAATATCATAATATTCATCTGTTTTCCGTTCTTTATATTCTTTGAACTTTTGCCACCAAATTTCCTTGTATTCTCCACTCCTAACGCAGCTTATAAGTTCATCCCTTTTGGTCACCAAATTTTGCTTGTACAATTGCACGGCTCGTATACAATTGTGCATTGCCTCCATGCATTTTCCAGGTGTCGCCATTCCAATAACTACAGTATTTATTGCAAGTCGGACACAAAGATGAGAAGCAACCAGAGATAACTTGATAAAGGTGCCCATTGCTAAAGGCCCTATAATCCATAAGGGTGTCAGCTCACTTGATATCTCATTTCCATATAGGACTGTGACGGCAAAAAAGCATGGAAGGCTGCACATAGACAGAATCAATAAGTACTAAACAGTGTCCATCAGATCCCCAATACAAATAGCAAACAAATCAGAATGTGGAGCAGAAATTTTCAAGTTAACAGAAATTTTCAAGTTACAAATTGGAGCAGAAATTTTCAAGTTAACAGTAACGGGCTCTTATAAACAACACACTCATCTCTTTTAATCATCGGGAATATCACAACCATGGATACAATTTACAAAGTTCAAATGCTTGAAGAGATATGAAAGATTTGCTCTAATTACTAAGAAAGTTCTAGTCTCTAGGAATGTGTTTGCGGGACAAAATATCTGTCAAGTCATAGAAATTAAAATTCGTGGACATGTTTTAGTCCTCGTCAGGTAATTGACGGATTTTAAGTAAACCAGTAGATGTAGATCATAGTATTAGTAGATTCACACAGCTATGAGGATTTTCATATCGCAGTTTAGAGATGAGATACTTTAAAAGGATTCAATTTTTGCTAGTTGAAAATGAAATTAGCTAAAAATGTCAAGAATCGAGATGGTACTTCTATCACTATGCATTAAGATGACAAATGTGCAACATGTTACCCATTTCTCTTTCTTGTCCATAGTTTGCAAACTGGGCGAGTACTCGCTATATTTTTAGCTGGGCAAGTAAACTCACCAAACCTGTCAGCTTTGTATTTTGTCAAATACTCGCAAGTTTTTGGTGATTACTCGCGAGTTTTCGGCAATTACTTGCGAGTTTTTTTTTTTGGTTGGTTTCCAATTTATTATTTTGGCGAGTTTTTTGAAATCATAAATTATTGAAATTTGTAACTTGCATAGATATGCAACTTATGATGATAGTTTTCGATGACAATCATCATAAATTCCTAAAACTTATCAGCTGGCTGTTATATTTGCTTGAAGATGAAAATTTGTACTCTATTTGTATCCCAAGAATCCAATATAATAGAAGACATTTCCTCAACGTTTTAAGGCTCGTTTGATACATTTGTAACTATATTTTGCATAAAAATTACGTTATTTTTTTAAGGAATTTAGGTATTTTTTAAGTTGCCAAGTATTCCGAGTCAATTTTTTTTGGGTCTGCCAAGTATTGGCCAAGATGAGTATGCAAACTATGATCTTGTTTCATCCCTAGAGTGATTGTTATATATAAATAATAATAGTGCATTTTCACCTATTTATCATTTAAGTCACTGGACGTCAGAATCATTTAAAAACAATAAATAGCTATCTTCAGTAGTAAGTCCAGCAGTTTAAACATCCTTGCTAAGAGGGCAGCTGCTATCCACCCTACTCGATGGACCACCTATGCATCCATACCATCCACACCATACATACATACCATCTGTCTGATATGCTGTCAAGAGTGATGTCAAAGTCAAATATCCCCCTTTACAGATTTATTCTTAGATATCAATGATATGTTAGAATTACTTACAGTTGCATACAATTTCATGTAGACAGGTTGGTAAAGATCTGTACTCACAAAAAAGAGGTTGCAGATTCAAGTCACGATATTGTTGAGTGCAAAATCTGAGTTGAAAAACAATGTATGTTTTTCAGCAATTAATTTATCTTCTACATTTACATACTGAGGTACTGGGTGCATATTGAATCTATTAGTGGTACTCCTACAAGACTTGTCCAGTGCAATATAGCAATAAAAGTGGTTTTCTGTGGAATTGTTCCTTTGACCTCATTTGACATGTATGTCTTTAGGGCATTATTGTTGCCATATAAAATTGTTAAATTTTAGAGCTGACTCAAAACATGACGAAGCATAAAATGCTCACATCTTACGAAATAGAAGAAAGAGGGTGTTTGCTTTAGTGCACATCAAAACTAACTACTACAACATTGAAGGAACAAATGAATTAAAGAATAGTATGGGTAGAATGGATCATGACACATATCTTGTCCTTTCCCATGGGAAGGGAAAAAGGTTGCTTCAGCATTATTACTATTTTTATTTATAATATTTTATTTAGGCTAAAGATAAAATACAGCTACCTTCAAAAGTTACAAACTCACAATATTGCCAGCGGCCACTTGATCCATACTTCTGAATTCTGCCATAACTTCACAATGCGATGGCTAACTTTGTCCGCTAGTAATTCCTTCACAATCTGATCTCCCTCGAAGAATTTCAATCTGGATATTGGCTTCGGTAAAATTTCATTAGATCGTAGAAATAAGTTCTGTTTATGCAGCTCACTAAACCAACCTGGAAATCCCCACAATGTCCGAGAAGAACTTTGTTTAGTCTCTTTTACTCCTCGCCAATCAGAGGATAACGATATTTGAGGAGTTTCAGATTCTGGATCTTCTGTCCCATTAGAATCATCTTTTTTAGTAACATCTCGAAATGCTAAAACCCTACAACGTTGGTTTTTCACTCTGTAAACAGGTACAGCAGCAGTGCGGCAAACAAAGCTGTATTGACAACCAAATGTCACAAAATAAGGAGAGAATGAATTGAATTGTCCAACACATAGAAAAGAAAAACAGATCAAGGAGGAAAAAATATAATCATTAATTTGGTCAGGCGTGACTCGTTAAATTCAACCAAAAAACATCGTACATAATAACTTTATCTATAAATATAGGTGTACGTATATATGTACAAAATTACATGCATGTGCACACAACCCCCAATCCAGCTCCTTCGCATTTGAATGATAAGCCCTTGACTGGTATTGAATTCATTTATGTCAGATCTTTCATAGTTTATACATGGTAAAGAATGTACCACCTAGAAAAAATAGGCACTTCAAGAAGCATTACAACTAAGTATGGTTGGAAGTTCATTTTTCTGATAATTTTAACCCAAAAGATATAAATTTAAAATTTATAAACATATGATGACATAGAAAAAAAAAAAAGTCACAAAACAGTATATAATATAAAACATAACGGGTACAACATTGTTAATTTTTTCATGGCATTTATTTCCCATGGGTCTGTACTAACTTTCATGTGTGCAATAGTATTTTTGTGTGCATGCAGATGCTCAAATGTACACATACAATCTCCTATGCACGCTAACTTGTATGTGCCCCTCTATAGGGTATTATACATGATAATTACAATTTGTTCCTATCAATGATGTGATTAAGTTAACAAAAATAGGATTGCAGTTTTCCAAGTAATTTCCATGGTCGTGTACTTTTTTGAGTATGTAACTTAGCACTCGGGCTCAAACATCTTTCTGACTTATTTAAAAACCTTTTTCTTTGTGAATGCGCATGCCTTAGTTTGTCCATTTACCAGGGCCTTTTACCCGTCAGTCTTAGCATAGCTTCAGTGCATACTTGGGTCTCAAAGATGGCTATAATTATTCTGTTTTTGTTTTGCACATATTTCTTAGGTGGGCTTTTTGTGTACGTAGCTGTTACCATAGTAATACTTCCTTGGTAACACCTTTAGTGGCATATTTGGGTCTCAAAGGTAGTTTATAGTCATTCTTTATTGTGTTGCACATATTTCCTAGGTAGGCTTTTTGTGTGCATATATCTTGAAACCTGTTGGCATATAATTTTGCATGTGTGCAAAATATATATATCAACAGTGTAAAGGGACAAAGTCCCTCAATGATGGGTGAGTTTGCCCTTATTGAAAACCAAAATTTTATGTACAAACTATATATTCCAAATGGTATTTTGGGGGTTATTAGGTTTTTTGAAAGAAAAGAAGTAGAAGGAAGGAAAAAGGAATTGAATAGAAAGTAAGAGAGAATGAATAAGAAAGTGAGAGACAGTGTGTGCAATATTAAGCAAACGCAAATCATAAACTCATAGACACCTTAGAAACAAACATAGTGAATGACAGTTGAATGGAAAATATCATATCCATAGAGTGTAAGAGTTTTCGCATCCATTAGACATAAGAATAACAATGCTTAAGAAAGAGACAAATACAAGACACAAAGTTCTCTATAAATTCTCTTTTATTCCTCTTTAAACAAGAACACAAAGTTTCTTACTATCTCTCTACAACCAGTGTTTTCTCCTTGTTCCAAAATCTCCTTACAAATGAGAGCTCTAACTTGCTTTTATAACCCAAAAGTTGGTTATAAAGTAGTTAGGGTTTCTTATGACATTACATTAGGATTAAATTAAGTCATATTAATAAATTAACTTAATTTTAATAAAATTGAGTCACTTTATTAAAATAAGTTTATAATTTGGGTGACTTAATTAAATTATTTCAAGTATCTCAAAAGAGTGGGTACATGTGGACCCCACTTAGACAATGACATGACAACACATAAACAAGATATTGACACATGGATCCAACATGACACTTAGGATTAGTGCCTTATCCATTGGGCCAAGAGTCCCCCTATCTCGCTCGTAGCAGAAATGAACTCATTGGTCACCAAGGGCAACCTCAACAAAACATTGAAAATATTATTTCAGAAAATCCAAGGTCCAAGCATCTTGCCATCTTGAACTTTCTAAACTTTTCAAGTGATTCCAACAACGTTGGCTCTTCAGGGAAGCAGTGAGACGTAAGGTAAGTTTTCACAGATGACTTGCACTTCCAAAATTCTATCAGGAACTACATGAAATTCCACCATTCTCTCTTCCATATTGGCGAATAAGTTTCTGGAGTTTGACGAGTTTATCAAGCGAATCAGGACCGAAACTTGCCGAGGAAGCATACTGATTTTTTATCAGATCAGATAGTTTCTCCTTCAGAAACTACACTGAGCTCTTTTGATTATGTTCATTGACAAAGTTGCAAGGGATATTCTTCGATGAATTCTTAAATGACGCACATGATTGTTTCTCCCTTGTCTTTTAAATCATCAAATTGAGCTCGAACATCATCAAGCACCATCTTTCTGTATTTGGAAAAGTTCAACCACTCGATATGAAGACCACGTTGATTGAATTCCAGAATTCCCTCATTGACAAAGGATGAGAAGCCCATTTGTGTGAGTTCTTGAATATTTGGAGAAATTTGGTCAAGAGTGTTTGTTTTGACTTTGAGAGACTCCTCAGAAAGTAGGATAAAATCTAGATAAATCATGAATCTTATCATAGATTTTCATCACTTCATCAATCACTCAGAAACCTTGTATCAATACATTATCGATCCACACCTTAGTTGCACGACCCATATTATTTAATTCTTTTGATAGTATAAGAGTCTCTTGGTTTGGTACCCACCATTACAGTAGGGATTTGAACATTAGAAGAGATTGGATTGATTAGGTGTTGGACATATGCAATTAGCTGTCGATTCTCCTCTTTGAGCTGAATAGTTTGAAGCGTATATTTCTCCATTCGCCATAGAACAATATCAACCGATTCACGAGCATGGCCGCATCATTTTCCATGGTTGATTTGCCAAGCATCACTCTGGAAACTCCATATTCGTCGACAGTTATTTCTCTTTTGTCTTTATCAACCATTGACTTCGCTATGTCGGTGTATCGAACTCCATAATCATTGATTGTGACCTTGGTGATGACTTTGGACCTTTTGGGAGTGCAAGAATTAGTCATTGATGTAATGGCCTCAAAGTCGACTGTGATTATGACTTGTTTGATATCCTCTTTCTCTTCTTGATTTCCCCATGAAGCCAAGAGGGAATTTCTTCAAGCAATTCGCCACCTAGGATCCTTATATTTGATGGGAGTTGTTCAAGCATTGGTGGCAAGGGTTCAAGTTCAGGAGGTGCCTGGATAGAATCTTCATGTTAATGATGATGAGATGTCACAATGTCTTCATGGTGAATTGGAGAAGGTTGCAAAGTATCCTTGAGACAAGAAGGCTCAGGTGAGTTGGAGATTTGAATTATTGGAACTCGCACCTGATTTGATACCACAAATTGCAGGGTGGTATTTTCAATCAACCCTTGAGAATTGGAAATGTTGTGAGTTGATGAATGATAGCTTAATTGTGATATCCCAGAAACACGCTCTTTTCCTTCTACTTCCTTTTGTTGTTCAAGTTCTCTTGTTGTTGAAGGCTGATTTTAAGTTGATTTTGACCTCCATTGTTTCTTACTTGTTTGCGTGTGTGATGAAGCTTGTGTTACAGGTGAGAGGATGAATGGTAGCTTGTACAATTATCTTCTCGCTTTGACTGATTGGCCTCTAGTATTCATGTGTATTTTTCTTATTTCCAATGCATTAAGCCAACACTTCCTCATACCAAGCAAGACTTCTTAATCGCTTGTAGAATTCTATTGTCAAGCGACATGTCATCTCGTCTAGACCAATTGACTTTGGGAAGAGATGATGATGCAACATAATCATATTCAGGATCAACATATCACATTATGAGTGACTCCTTGATACATTCTTCAACTGAATGTGGCTATTTGATCCAAGGTCATTCTGGAGTTCAAATTAAACTTTGATGTTCATCACAACCGGCCCAATAGTCTTCTACTTTTGGATGATGTCTGTATTTAGGCCTAAGAAACTTTTTTATAAACCCACTGATATAAAATTCCCATCTCCTTACAAATTGTATGCAATGTCATGACAGATCATCTCCTTATCCATTGTCTCAACCTGTGCAAAAGGATGCGACATTTGTACACACCAATTGAGATAGGGAAACAAATATCAGGACGATGTTTTTCCTAAGAAGTGGTTCACTGATGCCAATTGTCATGAAAGCTCCATGAGGGCCCATTTGTCACTCACATACTTTGGTAGTTTATAAGGCACTCCATTAAATAAGTTCACTCGAATGTATGAGAAAGTGGAAAATTGAATGAACCATGAGCCCCATCGTGAGATCACCTCTTTAGCCTGCTGTGAGAGTCTCTCTTGTGGCTTGTCTGTGAACATCTTGATGACATAGAAGAGAAAGGCATCGTTGACAAGGAAAAAGTGATGCATATTGGCTTTAAACTCCAGTTGTGGATAATAGTGAAAAACACTATTTTGCCCAGGTGTCATCATGCCTCTAGTCTCGAGACCAGCGAAAATCCTTCTTCGTGCCACTACATAGACTAGGTAGAAAGTCATATAAAAATGACCAGTCATCTTCACTTCAACCAATTGTTTGTGCAAACTACAAAGTATTGTTGATGATTGTGGCCCAATCAATGTGAAGTCTTTGATCCAAAATAACGCAGATAAATTTATACATCCAAGGTTGAAAATAGAGTGCAGAGGAGATGCCAAAAACTCTAGTCAACAAAGTGATCATGTCTCCAATCTCGTCACGGAACTCAATGTGGGGCAACTCCCTAGGAAGTTTGTTAGCATGTGATCTCTTGCTGATTAGCCAATTCTTATTTTTAACTTTAGAGAATCTCATTAGATCTTCATCCCAATATTGTTGTGCAAACTCCTTGGTGATTTCGGCATTTTCTTCATATTCTAAAATTTTACACAATTCCTCAATGAGTTCAAGTGTGACCAGTAGGATGGCTCGTTGTTGCCACTAAAAACTCCTCTTTTCTTGGGATCATAATGTTCGGCACAAGCGATGACAAGCTCCAGACACTGAATGGAGACTAGAGATGTTGCTTGCAGCAAACCACAGCGGTACAAGCAGTGAGAGAACAATGTATGACCTTCAAACATAGCCCTATCACAACATTGACTCGTATTAACAGACGGAGGCTATTCTCCCCACAAAATGCACCACATACATAAAAACTACCATGCAACCATTATGCCCATCCGCTACCATATGGCAAGTGGTTCAACACTTAGTTTTCTTTTTGCGATTTTGGTTGAAAAATACACTGTTTTTCAACAGTGTACAGACGCCTATAGTGTCCAAGGCGATTCGAACCTGCAACCTCCTTGTTATTAGCGCATGTTCCTACCAACCCACCTAACACAAACCACATACAACCATTTGATTTCAACCGGATATATTCAAAAAACATTAAACTTGTGATTTGACTGTTGACGTGTGGGTCCCACCCATGCATGAGCATGCATGTCTATATGGTAGGTTTTAGGGGGTTTTTTATGTATGGTGGTGCATTCCATGGGGAGGATAGCCTCCGCCATATTAGCATGACCCAAATTGATGTCAATTATATGGTCGTAGTCGAAAACCAGTGCAGATAAAATTGTGATGCCTTGAAATTCATATTTTAATATTGATTTGTTTCACATTGAAATTTTGAGGTGGAAGCAAGGGAAAAAGTAAACAAATGGAAACACGATTTGCGGTGTCAGGTCATTATCTTCAAGTCCACCGCAAAAATCAAGAAGATTCTATTAAAGTTGTGTCTATTACAATACAAACCTTATCCTGTTTAAATCAAGCAAAAATAAAAATATTTTACAATTCATATTTTCCGTAATTTTGCTCAATTGCCTTCTCATGGCAAGTTCTAGCTATGGCTTTGGATTCTGCTCCATCATTAATCTTTTAGCACTTTGTATACAAATCAAATGGCTAGTCGCGATCATTTTTCGTTGTGATGATACAAGTTGGACCGTAATGCACCCTCTAAACAAACCTCAAACTAATTTCTTCTTTTTATTACCTTGCTTCTTATTTTCAGTTATAGCTACCTTCTCTCCATTATTTGTTATAGCCAAGGACAAAGTGGTATTCCATTCCGCTAAATTGACCTTTGGCATGATCCCGGCTTCATCCCTTTTTATTGGAATCTCCTAGGATTTAAACCTTGGTGGATGTCTAGGCAAAACCTTTTAGACCATCATCCTCATTGTTGGACTACAAACCCACTCTAAACTTATTTTTTTTTACAATTTAAAATTTAAATGGAAGTCTTGCCATATATGTCATTGAGTTATTTGAGTGAGCTATTGGCAAAGGTATCTAGTTAAGACCTTCCATAATAAAGGTCAAGGGTACGAGTACCCCTCCCCTTTTCGTTTATAAAAGAGGGATGGTTTCTTTGTAAGAGTATTGGTATCATTTAGGAAGACGCATTTTAATGAGAGCATAGGGGGCGATTATTATTGTCGAGAGGATTTTTTTAAAGGGAGCACTCGTTTTTAAGTGGGGGCAAATTTACTTTTGAGGTGACTTTGCGTAATTGGCAGGCCACTTCTAATTGGCATTTTCTTTTTCTAACCTCATTTGTAGAAAACCTAAGGGTGAGGCCCGGTCTGACAAGCAAACAAACCCTCTCACAAATAACCTTTATTCTTTTCTTCACTCCCTCATTTCTGGAAAGGACGCCCTCACACTCTCATTGCAGAACAAAATTGCACATTTACAACATATTGACCAGTCGGACCCATCTTGTTGTGAGCCGAGTCTACCTACAGTCATTGCTCCTACACCCATAGTTCGCATAGTCGTACTCAGCCAATACTCGACAGGCCCAAAAAAGATTGACTTGGCAAAAACACGGCAACTTAAACAAAACCTAAATTTCTTTTAAAAGACATAATTTTATGCAAAATATACTTATAAAATGTATTAAATGAGTCTATAAAACGTTGGGAAGTGTTTTCTATTAGATTGGAATACAAATGAAGCGCAAAATTGCATCTTCATGCAAATCCAACAGCCAGCTGATCAGTCATATGAATTAATGATGATTGTCATTGAAAATTATCATCATAAATTGCATATTTATACAAGTTAAAATTACAATAATTTATTATTTCCAAAAACTCGCCAAATAATAAAGTGGAAACCAACCCCAAAAAAAATCGCTGAGTATTTACTAAAAACTCGCAAGTAATTGCTGAAAACTCGCCAAGTATCTGACAAATACTTAGTTGGCAGGTCTGGCAAGTTTTGGGGGAGTTTACTCGCAAAGGCTAAAAATATGGCTAGTACTCAGAGATTACTTGCCGAGTTTGCAAACTATGGCTGCAAACTACTACTGATTTATCAGTTTTTCAGCCTACTACTGTATATGATGCTCTTGTCTCTGCACCTTCTGCACATCCAACTTCAGATCCACCTACCTATGTTTTGAGGATTTAATGAAATATGTGTAAGTTGTGAGGTCTTGGGTTCCATTCTCAATATTTATCTTTGCTTGAGAGTGTGTAATTGAATATTTTCAATGGAATGCATGCATTCATGGTAAGTATAAATGTATCTTTGGATTGATTAGTTGTAGGGAGAGAAAAGCATTGTAACAAGGATCTACCTAAGGCTCAAGTTAAAACCCTAATGGAATTCTTTCTTTTTGGGTTTTTTGGGTGTGTTGACATGGCAAAGCTGTAAGTCTCATTTTCAAAGACAGTAAATTAACACCCTAAAATTACAGAGATTAAAATATTAAGGTTTCAATGTCTTTGGGATTTAGTTGAAGAACGGCCCACACCTGCTTCAAATGCTGCTAAGTTGCCAGAATTTCATATATAGGATAAGAAAGCACGAACATTATTACAGTCTTCCTGTTCTCCACAAGTCATTGTACACATAAGAGGCGATTAGATCTAAAGCCTAATAAGCCTGGAAAACCCTTCAGGAGTTATTGATCTGATAATACAATTGGCGAACAATAAGCTAAATGATAATGACAATGTTTCAGACCATGTTTCTAGATTGAAAAATGTGAAGCAAGAATACAGTACTACAGGCAGCAAAAATGATGATGACATCATGATTTTTTTAGTTTTGAATGGACCCAATTCCAACCATATAAAGTTCTTGGAAATGTTGCACCTTAGTGACAAACTTAATCAAGTAACATTTGACTCAAAAAATAAACTACTTGCTCGGCATAAGCAACAATTTGCAAAGAAACCACATGTTAAGCTTGCAGAGGACATCTATTTCGCAAAGGCAGGTACATACAGAGTGGAGAAACAAGTGAAAAAGTAGCATTTTTCACAATCCAAACAATAAACTTCTCTTCAGCATAAGCATTCTTCTCAGCATCCTGACCGGACAAGTGACTCTTCTTCCTATGTCAGTACTAGCAGTCGCAAATCATCTTGCAAATCCAAGAAAAAGGTGCAATGTTACAAGTGTGGTTGTGTTTGGGACATTGTCTTTGTGAATGCTCGAGCTTCTTGAAAAACTCCTCAAAAGATGACACCATGTGAGCTGCCCACCATGCAGTTGAGCCCAATGATGACTCTTCTGCTCAAGAAGCATCACATTTTGTTGAGGCTTTTGGTCGAAAAGGACCTAAAAATGCCTTCTACAAATATTGGAAATATCCATCTTGGGTTAGCTGCTAGCTCAAAAATAAGAACATGGATTAGTAGCATTTTTCTGGGGGTTTTCCAATTTTTCTAGATGATAGTGTTTTGTTTCCAAGAATTTCAAAGACATGGTCCAGGTTGTTGTTGTTGTTACATTGCATAGACTACCCATCTTTTGGCTGATTTGGGAGCGGGGGTGGGGAGGAAGGTGTTATGAGATTAGTCTCTGAGATTTGGTACGTATCGTCCTTTTGGTGCATGTTTGACAATGGTGTATGTTGTACAAAATGGTCAAGAAAGTTGAAGCATTCCATTAAATGATTTCATCCTTCATGTCCTTATGGAATAGGAAATTAAAAATCCTTTTAGTGTGTGTTTGCCAATGATGTATATTGTAGAAAATGGTCAAGAAAGTTGAAGTATTCCATTAAATGCTTTCATACTTCATGTATAGGTTCAATGAAGGCAATATTGATCGATGTGGTTAGAGCATTCCATAGATGATCCATATTGCAGGTATAAGTACAAGATCAAAGAGATGATTTGATTTTTTGATTTTGAGCAGGTGATGCTCAAGGACAATGCATGCGCCGATTTATTCATCCTGTGAGTTTGATCCTTGATTGTTCAAGGGTTGCCCCAAACATGTGATACCACCGCGGAATGCTCTAGCGTATGGACAGACACAAGGGGCATCCACCCCTTGCACACAAAACATATACTCGGTAACAACCATAATTATTGTCACTTATGCGCACCGAACAAAAGGGTTTGTTGTATCCAACTGGGCATTGGCTCATTGGTGGTCAAGTAACCTCAAGGCCCTTATCCGTTCCTGGACGGCTATAACATGCCCCCCCTCATCTACTACCCTTATGATCAAAGGGATGATGAACATTGTACATTCGTCATGATTGTGTCAGGTAGGTTGCAAGGATTACTATAGGCACAGGGCATAGCAGCTCAGACTATAGGGATTGTAATGGACATGTCATTATAGGTTGATTAGAGTACAAGGTATATTTTACTTGGTGAAGTGATTTCTTTCGATCCACTGATTGTTTTCACCAAATCTTTTTGTCCCCCTTTTAGATCAAGGGTGATTTTGTTGGGTTTGTGATCTAATACCTTATGTTTTATTTACATATTATAGTTTTTGTTTAATAAAAAAAAATCTTAATCATTTGTGATTAAAGATATTTAAGTGGGTAAGATTAGAGTACAAGGTATATTTTACAAGGTGCAGTGATTTCTTTAGAGACGTTGATTGTTTTCACCAGATCTTTTTGTCCGCCATTTTAGATCGAGGGTGGGTTTGTTGGGTTTGTGATCCAATACCTTATGTTATATTTACATAGGATAGTTTTTGTTTAATAAACAAAAAATATATCTTAATCATTTGCGATTAAAGATAGTTAAGTAGATAGACACCTACGGATTGTTACACGGGCAATTAAGTCTGGTGGTTGAAACCTTGTACAATCATTATTAAACTTCCACTTTTATTAAACATTGTAACCCAATATATATTTCTATTTTTGTCTCAATAAAATAAAATTTTGTGTTCTTCGACTTACATATTTTCTATCAACTAAAAGCTCACCATCTAAATTTACCTTAGTAGTGGGAGTTTCATCTTATTCAATGTGTCATTATCACTTAAAGATACCTCCCCATCTATTGTACCACTCGCTGCACCATGAAATTCATTACTAATATCTTTCACAACTTCATAAAGGCAAAACTCAACTTTCTTCACTGCTTGAGTGATTTTAAAAACAAAAAGGCAATAAACACTCATATCAAGTATATGATAAACATCATGAATAACACCAGTCTCAAGCATAACATCATCATTACCTACAACAAAAAGTGTTGAAAAATCCACAATTAAGTTCTCATCCTCAACTTTCCCAAGGCGAAGTAGCCAAACTACCATACTTGGCCATATGATGAATGCACCCTAAATCCACAATTCACTCACATTTGGAAGTGTGAATATGCGATGTTTAATAGGGCTTTGCAAGTGTTGGCTAAAATGGAATAATCCTAAACATTACATTGCTTGTTGCTTTGGTGTTCCTTGAGTTCCTTGTTCTCCTTCAAAGGATCCTTCATCTTCTTACAACAAGCATCCTCTTTATGTCACACTTGCCAGAATAGAAACAATCCTTCTTGCCATCTTTGCTCCCTTCGCATTGTTATTATGACCACTTGCCTTGGTTGTCATCTACATGGAAATCCTTCTTATTCCCATTATCATTGCCTCCTTGATCTTCCCTTGGACGTCCAATCTTGCCACAATTGTCATTTTGAGTTCTTGATGCCTTTTCCTTTCCAACATGTAAGCCTCCTACTTCGAACCCAACTTCATGAGCTTCTCCATTTCTGCAATCAAAAGTGATCATAACCCATTACAAGTAACAAATCTTGCACTATCCTTCATCATGGCTTTAATGGAGAAAAACACAACATATGGCAACTCCAAGCTTACAAGAACAATCTCCACCTCTTGATTGTCCTTGAACTCGTCTCTACAATCCCAACGATGAAGAATGTCCTTCATTCAAGGAAGAGAGTCCTCAGCTTCATCAAAATCTAATGGATCGCACACACAACTCCCAATCCAACTTGATAACCCGGAACTCATCTAACTTGTTAAAAATGGTCATAGATTATCTAATATCTCCCTAAAGGTCTACATCTCCTTGATGTGCAAATGAAGCTCATGAACAAGATGTGAGTTGATAGTTTACTTTGCCTAATCAGCCTATTGTAGTATACATCCCTCTTGTCCACGGATGTAGGAATCGTTTTGGTCCCCTATACAATCTATCACAATCCTTTCCCCATCAAAGCCATCTCCATAGGCGACTTCCAAACCTTGTAGTTGTGTCTCATCATTAGGGACACCCTAGCTTCATCTTTGGCTAGATCAAAGAAAGATCAAAAGACTTTGAATACAACAAAACTAAACAACACTATGTAGATTTCAAAAATGACTTTCCAAAGCTTTGAACAAGATTTGTATGACAAGTTACACCTCCCTGAAGTTCAAGTATCAAGGAAAAATATCCCCTAAACATAATTTAAATTTTTAGAAGATTCAAAAGTTAAAATTGGAAAAATCACCAATGTGCCAAGTGTTGCCGCCTAGTTTGTAGAAACAAAACATGTTTTGTAACCAACTATGCACTAATTGTACCTACTAATTTGGCACCACCAACCCAAACTATGTTCTTCACTGAAAATGGTGACTAAACCTCATAGATATAATGAAATTCTGACTAATGAGACTTAGAAATGTATTGGCAATCTGAGCAAATTTTTGAAATTTTTCAATCAATTGGTTGAAGACCAGCACCTATTGGGTCCTATCTTACTCTATTGCATGGGAATGTTACTAAACATCATGTGTCAACACTACAACGCACCATATGTGCCTGGAGAACCTCCAAGTGAATGCACAACACACAACAAAAGGTGGGAATTCTAAACCCCGACCTATGCTTGGTAGGGAAACCATCCCTACTGAGTGGGATATGCATGCATGTATACCCCACTATGGCATCAAAGGCTCTTATACAAAAATCCAATAGCTTTTGGGAGTTGGATGTATCCTCCACGTCCATTGCTCCTACAACAGTGACTTCACCTCCCTTAGGCAAATCTCCCTTGAAACACCATCCTTGCCCCACCATTGCCACCCAGAAGCGTCACTAGAGCTCTCACTCGTGCAGTGCCCAACCAAAATTATTTTCGAGAAAGACCTTGTCTATTGCATTTATCTCTCTACCTTTCTATCTTTTAGGAACCATATTTGAACTTCTTTTCAGCTATTTTGTGAGTCATTTGGGGTTTCTAACCGTACTAGGATGTTCAACATTAAAAACAAATTTCTATAGCATTAACATGATTGGTTATGTTGAATCCCTCAAAAAGAGAGTATTTGAAGTATATTGTGACCCTTGATGTGAACCTTTTGATCCGTACCATAATCGCAATCTTCCAAATTGTTGATAAGCCCTGAGATGACCCTAAACCTTTAAGTATAATGTCCCAGTCCGTACGAAAACCTGCCTTCCATAATAACTCAAAACACTTCAAACACTTCGAGAATGAAAGCCAACTAAGGTCACATCTTTTCCCTTGGCCATAATGCTTTGTTGTAATATCCCTAAAAAATACTGTTTAAAAAATTTGGATCTTTTGTCAAACCTTAGGGAAGCAGTATAAGAATTTGAATTTTTATGACAGAAACAGCAAACTGATTTTTATTTAAAAAAACAACAAACCCCAATATGCCAAAAAACAGACTTATTTATTTTTTCCAAATCAGCTTCAATAAAAAATACTAAATGTCTAAATACAATTATTTTCTCACAATTGATGATCTAAATAGAAAGATGGATGAAAGCTAAGAGCATGCAAACTGAAGCCCTAGTTGTACTTGTTCTGGATGTAGAATCAAGCATGAAAAGTGTGGCACAGTTGAATTGGATGAACACTTGTACCCTGAATTACCACTGCAACCCCCAAATGGAATCGCGAAGCTTTGATGTGAGGGATTCTGTCCATAAGATCTATATGCAAATGAGGATTTTTGTCATCTCTTGTTGATGCAGAAGCAGAAGTTACAAGTAGACAATTAAGTAGTTGATAAATTTCCAAGATGCCTGTAATAATAAACCCCAAATCTATCTTTATAACTTCAGAGGCCTTTTCCAAAGTTGGCACCTCCTCCTATAAATAGGAATAAACAATATAAAATTGTTTTATCCTCGCTCCCGTGTTGATTCTCTATCCTAAAAATAGGGATAAACAATATAAAATTACTTTATCCTCTCTCCATCCTAACAATAGGATTTTGATGCTCATGCAGCCCATTCTATCTTTGGCAACCCATAATAGAATGCTTTATTTAATTATTATTCTGTCTTTAGCACCCCATAATAGAAGTTCATCATTCTATTATTATTTTATTTTATGTCTGCTTTTTTTAATTAAGAATATTATGTCTTTTTTCCAATTAAAATATAAAAGTAGACTTGGACCACTTAAATTAATTTATTTCCCTCTTTAATTTCCTCTTAGCCTACAGAAAATAATAAGAATAGGCTTCGGATATCAAAAACTAATTAATTCTAAAAAGGGACATTACATTTGTTGACTACCCAATGTCTTGACATTGTAAGCATTTTCATATCTTGCTAAGCTCAATTATGTTGAAAGTTAAAATGGTTAGACTATTGAGAGAATTTGATGCTGCAAAGCTCAAAGCAATGGATAGTAAAATTGTTAGCAAAATTCCAACATTTATTTCTGCTTGATAGAACATGAAATTCAGAAATAGCATTTTGTAAGCTACAGAACCCCAATTACTGGATAGTAGACATCTTCTATGGTTAAACAAGGAATTTTCCAAGGACAGAGGGTAGTTGACCTGCTTTTGTAGCATGCCTTGAGCAAGGTAGCATGTAATGGGCTATTGCCGTGGTTGTGTTAGTGTGGGAACACACATGTACTAACAGACACATGAATGTATGAAGAGAATAATTTATTATTAATGTTTCTTGCACCAACGCAGATTGATAGAATGCCATGCTGGTAGTGGTGGATGTAAACACAAACACCCTTACATGATACAATTCAAGTGTTTATAAAAAAAATCCTAGGTTGAGATGGTTACAAAGTTGAGATGTTTACTCCCAAGCTTGGTCACGAGGTCAAAACCTGGTGGTACAAAATTTGAACCATTATGAGGTAGTAAATGGAAAGAAATCCCCTTGAGGTCTTCCACAAGGGGGTGTCACACGCCAAATTGGCATCTGGTTTGGTCATGACCAAAAAGTAATCTTTAACTTTTTAAATTAATATAATTACAATTATATTTGATCGTCTAGTCCTCCATACCCACGAGCTGGAAGAATAATTGCAATAAATTCCCTATATGGCACAATTTGAAAAAAGTCAAAATGCTCTATACAAAAAGCTAGGTGCAGTACAAATCGAGAAGAAAATAGACAGAGAAAGGGAAGCAACTTGTTATGCAATTAAGGAAAAGTTGGCGGTTCTTGAAAAATCCACAAGTGGATGTCACGTGAGCTGGATAAAGTTAAAAAAAAAACTTAACTCTTTAAGGAGACCACTTAAGGAAGAATTACAGGGAACATGTGACCATTAAAGTGTACAATCCAATAGTTGGAAACACTTATCATCAGAACAGCATAAAAATTCCCAAACAAGAGGTGATATTAGGAAGAAAAAGAGGTCAGGAGGAGTTTATATTCAGCTTGTGCAACATATACTTCTCTAGAGGTTTCATCTGAAGCTACAGAACCATCTTCATCACATTCTGCATCTTCACGTTTTGAATTCAGACCCCTTCACCATATCCACATCCAATGTAAGCCCTTCACGAACAACAAATTGATCATCCACATATGCTATAAAGTGTTGATCCTAGATTTGTATAACAATGGACACAGCTTATGGCATGTCCCTCCTAGTGCTTCTAGTGTTAAGCAGGAAGCTTAAATATAAAGAGTACAAATAGATGTTAGCAATGTTTTGCAGTTTGTAGATGGGAGATGGATGTTAGCAATGTATTGCAGTTTAGAGATGGGAGATAGATGTTAGCAAAAGTGTTATATTTTGTAGTTTAGTATTTAGAGATTGGATAGATGTTGGCATATCTTATGTATGTCACATGCCTCATTTTCTGTGAGAATATAAATGAAGATAATTATATATGTGAACATTTATAAATTTGAAATGAACACAAATATTTTATAAGTTAAATGTAACAACAATTAATGAATACAAAATCAATTAATAATTAAAAAATAAAAAAGGTGACTTTTCAAAGTATATCTTTAATACCTATTTTGCTAGAATAGAGTATATTTAATGGGGGTGGATTCAGGGAAAAGAGAGGGATATATAGTAAAGAATATAAATGGAAGATGTTAAAGAAAGAGATAATAGAATTCTAAAATTGGGTTTGCTTCATCACAGTTGGAAATAGAGCTTGTTCAGAAACAGTTTGCTATCAGAAACAAATGTGGTTGAATACGGTGAGATAATGTAAAAGGGCCCTTGAGATTCAGGCACTGCCCAAGGTTCTATATACATTTTCCATTTACAGATCTTGTAAAGTTGAGTAGTACATGCCTTGGTGAATGTTTAGATGGTTTACTTTTAAAATGTTACTGCATCCAAGAACATGGTTGCAACAACAATGCAAAAAATACTATCATGTGGAATTTATTGCACAATAGTGGTGCAGAAGGAGATGCCATTAGAAAGTTGACCAAGAGCTGTTGTAGACAAAGAAAAATTTGCCAGACAGTAAAAATCACACACCATAGCACCCTGCCATACAAGTAAATAAGATACTGCAAAGTGACTACAAAACCGAAAGTGTTTCTGCAGAGCACACTAGATATGTGAAAATTAAAATAAATACAGAGAATTTCCACACAATTAATAGTAACGAATTAGGAAGATTTTGATCACAAAATATTTAACAGGAGAAGAATTATGCTAGAATATAGTAGAACAGAATGGAATACTGCGACCATAGGAAACCATTTTTTTTCTTTGTTATATGGAATACTGCAACCATGGGAAACCAGGTCTTTTCTTCGTTTGAAGTGCATTTTTCATAAATAGATAGCGTGATAAGATGAAAGAGATACTTTGATGCAACAGATGAAAAATTTAATGACACTACTAGGGTCCCACAAATTCCAATAAGCGTTGTTGTGCTTTAAAAAATGATCCCAATGAAATATGGAAACCCACCACCCAGAGAAGAGAAACACCATGGAATAAAAATAATATCCTTGCCAGACATGGCTGACAGGAAGTGAAAATGCTACAAAAAATGGGCAACCTCTCATCATAGCCACAAAATTCATTGGATTTTTATGGAACTAAAATATTTTCTGCATAAGAAGGAAACTCAACATGTAAAGGAAGCATTACAATTGAAATTGTGTAGTACCGTTGTATGCAACAATATCACAACAAAACATGATGTAGCTGCCATACCTTGTTTATAGCAACTACTTAAGAACTTGTTAAATACTAGTAAAAAAAAATCTAAGGAAACCACATTGCTGCCACCTATAAATGAGAGTTAGGGTGGAATACATAAAGAAGGAAACTCGACATGTACAGGAAGTATTACTATTGAAATTGTGTAGTACCGTTGTCTGCAATAATATCACAACAAAACATGATGGAGCTGCCATACCTTGCTTATAGCGACTACTTAAGAACTTGTTAAATACCAAAAAAAAAAATCCAAGGAACCCACATTGCTGCCACCTATAAATGAGAGTTGGGGTGGAATAGATAAAGACAATTTTGAAAAAATAATAATAATCCCAGGATTGTTTCCAGAGTTGAATACTATATCACAGCCTTGAGAAAAGATTATGCGTATTAAAGGAATTCTCATGGCATTAAAGGAAGATGATGTGAATAAGATTTAGTAAATATACATTACCATAGATCTTTCCACTATGAAAATTGAAGAAACCCAAAAAACAATTGGTACAGGAGAGAGGAGGAGAAAAGAGTTGGGGCAAGTTGCAACCACAAAAAATGAGCATGAACGTGTAAATAACAATGAATTTTAAGGAATACCTATCAAATAGGACTCACCCCTAATAAGGCCAAAAACAAAAGGTTTCCATGACAACTGAATTAGTCGACCCCATTGACATTAATCTGCCTATCATGACGCCAATGTGTGAAAGGCACTTCAAGGTAAGTTCATATGTAAGAAAAGAGAGGAAGGTTGTCTGACATCCATTTCGCGAAAATAGTTCATTTTGTTTTATGGCTGCAGAGGATGAGAGAATTGTTTTATAAACTAACATAATATGAGTGGCACAATTGTATTTTATCTGCATTGTGTGAAGATGGAAATACACAAATACTTTGAATGCGACTATGATAATTGGAGAGCAGCAGACAGTGCACTCAAGGTGAACAGATAAGAAATTCCTTACTTCTGTACATGATTTTATTGTAATATATTGTTTGGAGGAGGTATGAGATTAATAAAAATTTGAAGAAATGACAAAAAAGTTTCTTCTCTGTAGAGATCTATAGTGAATCTCTCCCCAATGATAAAGAACTACCAATGTGACCAAATAAATATAAATGTTATAATTATGAAGACGGAGACGGACACTTTCATGCAGATAACTTCAATATTAAGTGCATATGTCTATCAGCAGACCTTACAAATCCATCACTTACATTTTAAGTGGATTTGGGATATTTCCATTAGTCTAAGTTAATAATTAGTTTATTTTATGAGTCGAAAGAAATTAATATTGCAATCGAGTGTCTTGAGAACTCACTAGGACAGATTTATTTATATATGGAGTCTTTTAGCTTTTCTAGTTAGATTGCTTTGTTTCCTAGTCTAGAAGTACCTTTTATAGCTGCAATATGCTTTGTTTAAGATTGTCATTGAGAAACTTTCCTGTTTGGAACTGATCAGTTGGATATGAGTTGTCATCCTCATCCACACATTGTAATCTCTGTATATGCAAGTGTTATTGCAAATTTCAGTAATGAGATTTTAAGATATTGTTGGAATTCTTCCATACCTATTTGACATTGTTATGTTGCCAATTTATCACTGGTGAGTATTATTCTCCAAGTCTAGTTGTAGAAACTATGTGTGCATATTGTCAATTATTTGAACATCTTTTCTTGGTATCAGATCCGGTAACATTGGAAAAGTACTTTTAGATACTTGCGAGGTGACAAAGATCAAGTGAACGGGTGTGTTCATGTATCCTTCTTCACAAACTAGCAGTATAAATCCATTCATTTTCTGCAGTATTTTGAGCATTCATGCATTTGATTTTTTGTTACAATAGTGCCTCTGCAATATTAAAGAACATTTTAGTAGGTATTTTTTGGAAATCCATGTATTTGTGGGTAGAAGCTTTCTTGCTTTTGCACAACCCCTTTTTTTCACAACCCCTACTTTGAGAAGTGATTTCTCTCTCATACCGAAGACTTTTTTCAAGCCGTTTTCTGCATTTTTTAATACACTCATGCATTTGTTTTTTCTTAGAATAGTGCCTCTGCGATATTAAATAATGTTTTGAGTGTTCATTGGAAATACATGTATTTGTAGGTAGAAAAATTTCTTGCTTTAGCCTTTTGCAGTACAGGAACCCCTTTTTTCACAACCCTGACTTTGAGAGGCAATTTCTCTTTCATCCTGAAGACTTTTTTCAAGCCATTTTGAAGAATGCAAGTTTTTTTTGTTGGCTACACAATGGTGAGATCTGTTCAGAAATTTTCTTAACTTTTTCGTAGGTTTCATGCTGTTTTTTTTCAGACTATTCATGTCCAATTATTTGTCAGTACCCTCTTTGAGAGGCAGATTCTCCCTCATCTAGAGGGCTATTTTCAAGTCAATTTTCTTGAGTGTGAGTTTTTTTTACTGTCTACATAGTGGTAGGATCAGTTTGGGAAGTTTCCATTTTTGATGCAAGGTTTCTAATATTTCTTAGACAGTTTCTATTTCATTCCTGTTATTTGAAGTCTTGCCCAATGCCTATTTTAAGGGTTTTGCATCTATTTATCGCTAAGTTTCACAATTAAAAATTTACAGTGCATTTCTTGATTTCTGTAGATACTAGATTTATTGTAAACATGATACTTATAAAGCACTATTAAAAATGTTGTTGATTTTGTAATTGATGAAATTCTAATTAGCGACTGCATATTGATAAGCAATTTGCCACCGGGCTATTTTTGGCCAGTTGCTGAGTAAATTTCGGGGGTATCTTGCACTGGTTTAGGGTGCATTTGTGTGCATAAATATAGACACACAGTAGGTGGTGAGGTTGCAATAGTTTTTTTTTTGGCTATCCGCTTTTCTGATTGCACTGCAACATCAGTGCCATTCCTTTTCTAGTATATTACCACCTACAACAACGTTTGCTTCATACTTGTTTTTTGTAATCAATGTTTTGTAACACAACTCTTTTTTTGTATATTGCTATACTTGTTCACTTGCAGATGGTTGAGAGCAAAGTGATTCCAATAACACCACATAACTACCATTCATCTAAATATTCCATGGGAGATTATTTGCAGAGCAAAAGACTGTACAAATAGTGATCAGACAGAACCTATGAGAGCCATTGCAGACGTCTGTTGGCTTAACAAGTGTGATGAGTGTTAGAGGACATATACAAGGAAGAAATGAAGAGAAGGCGGATTGCACACATTTGAGACTGTGTGTCCGTCTATTTATTATAAAAGAAATAGTTACAAAACGGTTGATGTAGTTACAACCGGTTACAACCAACTTGTAGTTAGGCACCTTATAAATAAGTCTTATATTCTCATACCCCCTCTTAAGACTTATTCTACATAAAGCAAAAAAAAAAAAAAACAATCTAACAAGACTAGAACAAAACAGAACTACACAATCTTCAAACACTTTCACTTTGAAAGCAATGCTATGATAAGGTAGGCTCCATCAAGTTGTTTCGTGACCTTCCTAAAGGTGTGGCTCCCGAGCTGAATTCTCGAGTTCTTGGATTCCACCTCCCCGAACTCCCAAATCACAGATCTCCCGAATTATTGGACAACCATATCCATACTGAGCCATCCACAAGCTCCATCAAGTTGTCTCATGACCCTCGTGAGGGTATAATTCCGAAGATCCATAGTCTCCTCCCAAACTATCTGAGCAACCATCCATACCGAGCTTCATCTACTCTATATCCTTTCTTGCCTTCAAAGTTTAGAGCATCTTTATATTGCATATTCATCATTGTCCTCACTACCATCTGCATCCGGTGGGTCTTCAACCATGGCTATATTGATTGTATTTGATATGACTTTACACTTGAGCACATCATTGGCTCGAACATGACAATCCCATGCTGTGTGACCTCTTTTCTTACAATAATGACATTCAATATCCAACTTATCTTTATCTGATCTTCTACGATATTTTCTGGTTCTCGAATAGAATGCGCTTTCTTGTTGGGAATGACCTTTTGCATCCTTTGTAGTTCGTTTTTCCTCAGCTAGAAGAGTTGCTATCATATCATCCAGAGATTGAGATTGAATTTGACTAAGGGTAAAAACTACATTGTTGTATTTGGAAGACAGGTTATTTAACAGGATAGCTTTGGCATCCTCATCCTCAATCGCAACTTTGACTTCTGCTAGTTGTCTGATCAAGGACCTTAGATTATTGATGTGGCTTGACATAGAGACTCCATCCATTTTGAACCTATATAACTGAAGTTTTAGGGAAAATTTGGCATTGACTGCTTTCGCTCCAAATAATTTATTTAGAGTATCCCAAATTTCCTTAAATGATTTGTCTAGGTCTACATGATGAAGTTCAAAGTCGGAGAGAGCAAGGCCAATAATAGCTTTCGCTCTATCATCTCTGCTTTGTCATTCTAACAATTTCGATGCATCGGTAGGTGCTTTCTCTTTCCCGTTTACAATGCCCCACAAATTTTTATTCATAAGTTGCATTTGTATTTTCACTCTCCATGTATGAAAATTTAGACCAGAATATTTTTCTACGGGGATTTCCATTTTGATAAAAAATGGAATAAATATAACTGTGTATGTTCGGAAATGAATAAAATAAAATAAAATACTAGTTGCATAGTTTCGTGCCCTAGCGTAGGTAGTCTTTTTGCTTTTGCATCTTTCCTGCCTTATGTCTGTGGAAAACATTTGTGCCCTTCCAATTCGTGACTGTTTTTGGCTCAAATACTGACTGTAATGGCTGACTGTAATGGCCTTCAAATGTTTGTGAATCTTGACCCTATTCGCATCTTATTTCGTTCTCGAAAATGGTGTTATTTTTATGAAAAAACATGTCATTCGGTGACTTAGTTTGTGATCCAGATTCGTGACTCCTATGACTATGTTTGCAATCTAGTACTCTCGACTACGTTTTTTGCCTTCAAGAACACAAGCATGCCCTACTATTTGTGACCATACGTTTTCGAAAACAAACTATTTTGCTTCGAGAAACAAAAACGAAAATGTCTTTCTTTCTCCTTATTTTTGTGACTGTATTGTGCTCTTCAAAAAAAAAAAGTGACTAACCTCCTTTGAAAGACGCGATTGTATTGTCGATTACCTTCACTTTGATTCAACCTTGACTGTGCCTTCGAGATGCCCTAGAAAAAATGAAAATGTGTTCATTTTTCTTCTTATGCTTCAGATTTTGTGCCCTAATGTGGCGGATTTTCTACCCACTCTCTTTTCTCGCTTGCCCTTGCTCTGATACCACATTTAGAAGATGTATACAAGGAAGAAATAAAGAGAAGGCGGATTGCACACATTTGAGACTGTGTGTCCATCTATTTATTATAAAAGAACTAGTTACAAAACGGTTGATGTAGTTACGACCGATTACAACCAACTTGTAGTTAGGCACCTTATAAATAAGTCTTATATTCTCATAATGAGGCCTGAGGATTTATTTGCATGTCGGTACTTGTGGGGATGAAGCTCCATATCATAGATTCGAAAACTCCTACTTTTGTACGAAAAAAAGTTGAGGATTTTGTTTAGGAAGAACAACAGGATTCATATCAATCAGTTGGAGATTCAGATGGTAGGCTTAGACCCTTCAGACTTCCCAACCACTGAAGACTACTTGACCAAGTTTAAACTATTGAGAGTGCAGCTTCAAGATCGTGAAGTTGAGAAAACTAATGATTGGATGGTGATAGGAGTACTTTCCAAATCGAAGGTTCATTACTCAGTGTTTGTCTCAGTTTTTCACTCCAAGATGGATGCTAAGCGTGAATCTTTCAAATACCCAATCTTTGATTCTGCTTGTAGCAATGTCATCACGGAACAAGATAGGTTCATAAAAATAGAACTTCTTAGTTCCATACTTTCATGAATAAAGCGTTGGTTGCCCATCAACAAAAAAGGCAAAAGTTGACAGAAAGTTGTTCAATAGGGGTACAAGAATAACTCCAAATGGGAATCCCAAAACCAGAATAACTCCAAATCTTCTAAGCCCGAGTCTCAAAACAGGGAGAAAAGGTGAGGCAAAAGTATTTGGGTTCTTGAGCAATTGCATCAACCCAAAACAAGTAGGTTTGTATTTCTGTAGACCAAGCAGTATGTTTGCAGTTTTTGCATGGTTTTGAGGCTGAGCAAAGAACATCATGAGGCATACATCAAAAGCAGAATACTGTTTCATATTTGAATTCTCTTCGAAAAATTATACACTTACAAAAAAACAACATCTCATTTCGAATTTGTATGAAGCAGCATAGGCCAAAAGCATAATATTATTGCATATTTGGATTCTCCTTGAAAATTATGCACTTTCAAAAAACAGCATCTCATTTTAAGTTCATATGCAAAAGTTATGGCTTCTAGAAGATACACATTTTGTAAGTTTGCGTTTCTATTGTTGCATGGGTCGTATTCTTACATGAATCAATTTAATCTTTCATGAGTTACTCTAATCTCGCGTGAGTTGTACCCTTGCACGAATCATTCTACTATTGTGTGGGCTCTACTCTTGTGTGAGTTCTATTCTTCATGAGACATTCTACTATCATGTGAGCTCAACTCTTGCATGAGTCATTCTACTCTTGTGTGAGATCAACTTTTGTTTGAACTTTCATTTGCACAAAGGTCTTCAATTTCCATGTGACTCTTCAACATTAGCATGAGCTTTCACTTCCGCACAAGTTTTCAACTTTTGCATGAGCTTTAACTTCCACACAAGCTTTCGCTAGCGTGAGTCATTTACACTTGAGTGAGTCATTCTAATCTTGCATGAGTTATTCTACTCTTGTGTGAGTTCAACTTCTGGGTGAGCTTTCACTTCCACACAAGTCTTCAACTTTCATGTAGCTTTCACTTCGACACTAGTCTTCAACTTCCACATGAGCTTTCACTTCCGCGTGACTCTTCAACTAAAATGGTTCAATTTGTAAAATGGTTTGTTGGACCTCGTCTTTATAAGAAAACCGACTCTTTCTTGGAAGGGGGTCAATCTAAAGCAGAGGTCCAGTTCAGCGAGTGCAGCCATTAGAGGGTCGTAAGTAAAGATTTGTGAGAGAGTGCAGATCTGAGGTGTGAATCATAGAATTGAATCATGTCCATGAATGGACTGACATCATAACTTACACATTGTATAAGCCTGAAATAAAGCTGAAAATCATGTTATTGGTGTGTGTATTGTGATTCCTCATTGACAACAAGAAAGACAATTGCTGTTTCCCATTTTGCATATGGATTGTATGTGTGTGTCATTTGAGTGTTAAGTTTGCAGGCTGCATGGTCTAACGCTGTCCTTTATTGGACCCCCTAACCTTGATTGCATCAATTAATATCAGCGTAAGGATTGCCTTGTCGGGTCGAGTGTGTGAGGCTCGTGTTGAGTGAGTTGGAGGTTGTGAAAGTGAAGATTGACTGTGAGAAGATATGGCACACAGAGGAGTACCTCTTGGCAGAGGAAAGGCACCTAGAGTTGGAGACTTGGCAAAGATGCTAAGAAGAATCCAACTGAGGTTGGATGCAATGGATACTACTCAAACAAGAGGAATCACAGTTGATGATGTAAGTGATGACAAGGAAGGAGAAGCTCAAGAGATTAAAGTCGAAGATATGGGGGATGAACCAGAAGATAGATTTCTAAAAGCTATTGCAAAGATGGAAATAAACCAAAGTTGGATACCCCTAGCTATGGAGGAAGCTTAAGTCCTGAGGATCTTATTGACCAGATCATAGAGCTGGAGAAATATTTTGACTATGCGTCAATGGAGAACCCCAAGAGGCCCAAGTTGAAGGGGCATGCATCCTTGTGATGAGATCACATGCAGCTGGAAAGGGAGAGATGAGGTTAAGAAAAATTCAAGATTTGGGACAAAATGGTTGCAAAGCTGAAAGAAAAGTCCTTACCTTTTGATTATCAGCTAAGTTTATTCAAGGAGTTGCAGAAGCTGACAAAAGGAGATAAGAGTGAAGGACTGCACCAAGGAGTTTTACAAGCTCACCATTAAATTGGTTGTAAGAAAAATAACCAGTTTAGAGAGAAATAATCACAGTGAAAGCAATAAGAAATAAACAGATATAAAAGACAAATATAAATATAACGTGGAAAACCTGGTAATGTATCAGGAAAAAAAACCACGAGCAAAGGTCTCTCAGTATTTTATTACTCAAGAATAATTCCATTGTTACATCAATGGCAATCACCATGCACTAGCTCTAATGATTACAATCCTATACAATCGTACAACTTTACTATTCATGGGTTCCTTTTATTAAAAAACTCATAGTACAATACCGCATGTAGTACAAACCACATATCGCACTATACGGACCCCCCGAAAACGTGTCGCACACTTGGGTCAACCTACCAGCTCGGTCACTACCTGCTCACTCAATGCTGACTTCACATACCCACAATACTTGGGACAAAATGGTTGCAAAGCTGAAAGGTAAGTCCTTACATTTTGATTATCAGCTAGGTTTATTCAAGGAGTTGCAGAAATTGACAAAAGGAGATAAGAGGAGGAGTTCTACAAGCTCACCATCAGAGTTGGTCATGTGGAAGAAAATCAAGAGAATATTATATCAAGGTATGTAAATAGACGATGTACTTCCATTCAAGATGAGTTTGGAATGTTCAAGTTGCATTCAATAGAAGAGGCCTATAAATGTGCATTGAAGGTGGAAGATTAGTTGTACTTGTCTAGCAGGCGACAAAACACTTCTGGAGGTAGAGGAAGGTTCTCAAGAGAAAGAGAACAATCAAACACTGGTAGAGGGCAACATACTCATGAAGGATAAGTTAGCGCTTTCAAAATCAGAATCAAACACAAGGAAGAGGTAGAGGATTCATGGATAAGTGTTTTGAATGTAGAAATATGTTGGACATAGGGCTTTTGAATGCCAAAAAGCATGTTAGAACAGCAATAAAAGAATTGAAGCAAGTAATTGTGTTGCTCTTGTGGATGAGGAGAGTATTGAATCCCCAACACATATGAAGGAATCAGAGTGTAATGATGCTCTTATCATGAAAAAGTGTTGTTAAAACCATCCAAGGAAGCAAATGAGCCGGAGCAAAGAATCAATCTTTTCTAGACTATATACAAATTTGGAGGTAAGTGGGGTAAGGTTGTTGTTGATGGTGGCAGCACGGAAAACTTAGTTTCTAATGAGATGGTACGAAAGCTTTAGCTGAAGAGATTAGTGCATCCCAATCCATACAAGGTGTCTTGACTGCTTAAGAGACATCAAATGATAGTAAATGATCAATGTAAAGTGAATTTTCACATTGGGTTTTAAAGGGACGAAGTGATGTGTGACATAATACCCACAAACCTAAAATTTGCATGATTTCCGGTAAGAAATTTTTGAAAGAGGCAAAGAAGGAGAAAATGAGTTTGAGTTTCATTCCCAAACCCCCAGAGGTTGGGATAGCAAAGGTAGCGGATGAAATTCCACAAGAGGTAAATGATTTGTTGTATGAATATGCTGATATTGTGTCCAAAGATTTGCCGGTTGGATTGCCACTTATGAGAAGCGTTAGCCATCATATGGACCTACTGCCTAGATCAAGCTTGCAAATAAGGCAGTGTATAGGTTAATGCCTATGGAGAATGAGGAGGTGAAGAGACAAGTGGATGAGCTGTTGGAGAAAGGTTTGATAAAAGGAAGCCTGAACAGTTCCAGTATTATTGGCATCTAAGAAGGGTGGAGAATGGCGGATGTGCACAAACTCGCAAGCAATAAATAAGACCACCATTAGGTACAAATTTCAATTGCCAAAAATGGGCTGTTTGAGTGGGGCAAGATACTTCACCAAAATGGATTTGAAGAGTGGGTGCCATCAAATTCAGATTACAGAAGGTGATGAATGGAAGACCACATTCAAGTTAAAGGATAGGTTGTATGAGTCACTTGTTTTGCCATTGAGATTGAAAAATTCTCCTAGTACAATCACAAGGCTCATTAATATGTGTTGAAACCTTAGTTGGACAAGTTTTCATTGTGTATCTTGATGATATTTTGATTTTTCGTAGGTGTAGAGAAAAGCATTTGTTGCATTTGAAATCGGTATTGCAAAGGTTGAAAGAGGAAACGTTGCTGGTCAAATCGAAGAAATGTAGCTTCGTAAAGGAAGAGCTGATTTATTTGGGATTTGTAATCCCACAAGAGGGACTAAAAATGGATCCGGAGAGAGTAAGAGCGATACTGGAATGGCCATCAACTATGTTGGAATGTAGAAGCTTTCATGGGTAAGCAAGCTTCTAAAGAAAATCCATTAGAAATTTAAGCAGTATACACGCACCCATTACAGAAACTATGAGAGGTGATTAAAGGAAGTTTGTGTGGACTGTAGCAACAGAGAAACGTTTTCAGTTTTTGAAGGAGGATGTCACGAAATAGCCTTTATTAGCATTGTCGGATTTCAATAATCTTTCAAGTTGATTGTGATTATAGTGGGACAGCCATAGGGGCATGAAATCCATAAGTTTAGGTTTGTGCTCATGTAGACTAAGGAATGTGTTTGTAGTTTTGGCATGGTTTTGGGGCTCAGGAAAGAACATCATGATGCATACATCAAAACCATAATATTGTTGCATAATTGCAATCTCCTCAAAAAATCGTGTGCTTTCGAAAAAACGTCATCTCATTTCGAGCTTGTATGCAAACGTTATGGCTTCCAAAAAGATCAAGGTTTTGCAAGTTTGGGTATCTATGGCATGAGTTCCACTTCTACACGTCATTTTACTATTTAGTGTCATTCAATCATTGTGTGTCATTATACCATTGTGTGATCTCTACTCTTGCATGTGTCATTCTTCTCTTGTACGAGTTCTACTCTTGCATGAGATATTCTACTATTGCATGAGCTCTAGTCTTGCGTGAGTTTTAGTCTTGCACAAGTCATTCTACTCTTGCATGAGTTCTCAGTTCCACACAAGCCTTCAACTTCCACGTGAGCTATCACTTCCACAATACTCTTCAACTTCTGCATGAGCTTTCACTTCCACACAACCCTTCAACTTCCACATGAGCTTTCAATGCTGTGCAACGTTGCAACTCAAATGGTTCAACTTGTGTAACAATTTCTTGGACCGTGTCTTTATAAAAAAACCGACTCTTTCTTGAAAGAGGTTTGACCCAAGAGAAGGGCCAGTTCAAAAAGTGCAGCCATTAGAGGCTTATAAGCAAAGATTTGTTATAGACTGTAAATCTGAGGTGTGAATTGTGGGATTGAATCATGTCCATCAATAGACTGATGTTGTAACTCTACACATTGTATAAGTCTGAAATAAAGCTAAAAATCGTGTTGTTGATGTGTGATTTGTTATTCCTCATTGAAAACCATAGTTACCATGTTCGGAAAGTTTGAGTTGTTCGGATAGGGAAAAAAGTTCGGAAGTTCGGGATTTTGCAAAAAATTCGGTTCGGTTTGGTTTGTAAAAAAATTATGAATTTTTTAAAAATATAAATATAAATAATTATAAAAATAAAATACTTAATAATAATATACAAAAAAGTAACCCTAAAATAATTAAATTTATATAACTAGTTATTAAAGTTACTAAACATTTGATAATAAATTTAAATATTACTATTACGGATGGCTAATACGTAATAAGTCTCTAAGTATTAATATCTCAACACATTACTATCAAATTATTAATGTCTCTAAATAATAAAATATTACGGATTACTATGAGTCTCTCAAGTATTAATAAATGCTCGTACTCTCGAACAAAGGAAAAAGAAAACAATGTAAACACGAATACAAGGAAAGTCAATAACTAAATTTAATTATCAACAATATAAATTTAATATCATTAATAAATAAATAATTTTATTTAGTTAATAAGCACTAATATCATAATAATAATATAAAAATTTAACATTGCAATTTTTATTTTTATTTTTTTTAACATCGATTAATATTGATTAATATATATTATAATTAAAAAATATATTCATATATTAATAAATTTATTTATAAACTAAAATTGAAACTTATTTTATTTTATATTATATTATATTATTATTACATATCAATATTAATATATTATTTGAGAATCGGTGTTCCTTACATATATTAATATATTACATTAGATACTAAACTAGAAATATTCATAAACCTAATCTATTTCCTAACATACATACTACGACTCAATTTAAACCTAAAGATCAAAATGAAATGCAACCTCTCGAGTCTCTACCAATGTGGATCACCTGAGCACATCGCTAGGGCCAACTCTCCTGCCAATCACCACTGTTGTAGACTCTACCTTGCCTTACCTCGAACACTTTGCCAGAGGCTCCTACGAATGCAAACGTTTTCGTTTTTCATTTTTTTAGCTTTGGTTCCAGTTCCTTGCACGTTTTCCAGTGCCTCCAATAGCTGCAATGAAGCTTTTCGAGTGCATGCGATGGGTTTTCCAGTGGCTGTGACGTGTTTTTCAGTGGCTGCGAAGAGGGCTCTCACGTTTTATCATGTTTCACACATATTTGGCCGCTTTAGTTGCTTTAGGGTTTGGGTTTATAGATACATGTTTATTTTTCAGAGAATTTTTTTTAAAGTCTAAGGTCAAAACGAATTAACCAAACAAGTTTGGTTTTACCAAGAAATTCGAGCCACACCGAATTTCGACCATGTTCAAGCGAATATGGTAACTATGTTGAAAACAATAAAGATATTTGTTGTTTCCCATTTTGTGTATGGGTTGTATGTGTGTGTGCCATTTTTGAGTGTTAAGCTCCCAGACTGTATGACTATGATCTAAGGCTGACCTTTATTGGACCCCTAACCGTGACAGCATAAAAAAGGAAGGCGTTCAGGGAGGGTTTTGCAAGCAAGATGGCCATTTAGAAAACCAATATTTCAAGGTGGAAGCCTCGCATCTGCTATCAAGAAGCACAACATCCTACTTGATTTTCTCTTTCCAAAGATAAAGGCCATGTTGTTACAACAAAAATTTCCTTAATGGCCCATGAACCGAAATACCCTAAATGAGTCTATTGACTAAGGAGCTTCCCACCACGTGGCCAATAATAAATCCATGTTCACTTCAATTAGTGAATTAAATCTCAAGGATATATTTGTAGGAAATTCTTCACCTTTACAAGTTGCAAGGTCGGGTTCAGTTGAAATTGTAGATGGGGATGCAGAATGTTTTAAGTGCTCCAAAGTTGTCCAAGAACCTATTAAGATCACTCACTCAACAAAAGGATGAACTGTGGAGTTTCTTCCAGATTCTGTTGTGATCAAAGAACATCATGATCAATCACAAATTGTTGTTGTTTTGCGAGTGGATCATGATGCAAAGCTTTACAAGTTTGACGCAATTGCACTAAAGTCTTCATCCCACATTTTTGTAGCTCACTCAAATAATTTGAACAAGTTATGGCATGAGCGGAATGGTCATTTGAACTATCGTCATTTGAGACAATTGCGTATGCGACAAATGGTCACTGGTCTCCCACTTGCTAGAATTTAAGATGATGTATGCCAAGGTTGAGTCTTGGGGAAGCACATTTGAGACAAGTATGAGAAGAACAAGGCCTGGAGGGAAATAACGCAACTTCAGCTTGTCCATACTGACATCTCTGGCCCATTTCCAATACTTTCATATGATGGGGCCAAGTATATATTTACCTCATTGATGACTTTTCAAGACACTCGTGGATCAATTACCTAAAAATGAACTCTTTGGATACTTCAAATATTTCGAGGGATTTGTTGAGAAGCGGTCTACAAAGAACATTCAGCGATTGACGACAAATTATAGTGCCGAATTTGTCAAGTATGAGTTTAAAGATTTTTGTCAAGAATATGGCATAGAGAAACAATACATTGTTCCTTACACTCCATGGAAAAATGGTGTTCCAAAGAGTCAAAACCATAGTTTGAAGGAGATGGCCACTTGTATGATTTAGTCTAGGAATCTAGCCCCACAACTCTGAGTGGAGACCATTGACTGTGCCACCTACATACATAAAATGGCCCCTTGCAGTGCAGTGAAGGGAATGACCCATGAAGAGGCTTGGAATCCCAAGAAGCCTAAGGTTGATCACTTCAGAGTATTCGGGTGTCACGCTTCGGCACACATCCCCACTGACAAACGCTAGTTAAGGGTGTCATTGAGTGAGCCTTGAACATTTGTTGGATGTTTGGAAACGATTAAGGGCTATCACTTTCTTTCACCTGAGAATCACTTTGATTATTAGACGGAATGTGCGCTTTAAGGAACATTTTATGGCTAGCCCAACTATTTCCTTGCCCATTTCTTCCATGTTGTCTTTTAGTAGATGTGACTATTTAGAGGATTCAGAGGACTCTGATGGTTTAGATTATCAAGAGGATCAAGATGGGTTAGATTTTGAGAACGATGACATGATTCCATTTCCTCCAAGTCCAAGACCTGCAACTTGCACACTTACAAAGTGGGTTCAAAGGACTAGAGAGGATGCAGGTTCTTATGCAAGTGATCCTAACAACACTCACAAGACTTGGTCAGATTTCCAAGAGGAACTTGCCTTGGCTTTCCTTGCCACAAGGAGTGATTCCCAAAAAAAAAGCAAGCTAGTGGCAGTCCAAAGTGGGAGGAGGCCATGCAGAAAACTTGGGATTTAGTCCCTCTTCCCACAGGAAGAAAGAAGGTTTGGTGTAAGTGGGTGTATCAAACTAAGTATGGAGAGAATAATCACATAGATAACTACACGAATCACTTGGTTGACAAAGATTTGTCTTGGGTTAAAGGAGTCTAGTATTTTGAGACCCTTAAACTAGTGGCAAAGATAAACTCTATTCACCTTGTTCTTTCCATTGCTACCTCCCATAAAGGGAAAGCCCACTAGAAGGACATAAAAAGTGCTTTCTTCCATGGTGATTTGAAAGAGAAAATCTACATGAACAGCCCCCAGGGTTAGTTCAATCCAGCAATTCTTCACTCGTGTGTCATCTTCGAAAGTCTTAATATGGAGTCAAACAGGCTCCCAAAGCTTGGTATGAGAAGATGGACAAGTTTCTATTTAACACGTTTTTTTCAATTGCTGATATTTTGAACCTTATTCTTTATGTTGATGATTAGATCATCACTAGCAACTCCACTTCTATGGTTAAGACTTTGAAGTCAGGTCTCATGCAGTTGTTTGAGATGACTGAAATGGACCTTCTATATTACTTCCTTCGCTAACAAGTGACTCGGTCAAAGACATGGATTAGTATCTCTCATCCCAAGTATGCCTTGGACTTACTTGAACATTTTAGCATGCTTGACTGCAAGCCCATCTCAACTCCATTTCAGTATGGATTTAAGTTGACGGCACAATGTTTGACCCACTTCTTGATGCTACATTGTACAAGCAGTTGGTTGGCAACCTTTTGCACTTTAGACCAAACTTAGCCTTTGATGGCCTTGTCTCTCAAGTCATGCATGTGCTCAGTGAGAGTAATTGGTAGGCAGCCAAGCACATCCTTCAGTACATCAAAAGTACACATCAATTTGGCATCAAATATAGTTCAGAGATGCAATAGCATTAGTAGCCTACACAAATTCACATTGAACAAGTAATAAGGATGAGAGCAAGCCTCCAAATAGCCAGCTGCCGTCATTCTTCGCTAGAGGCAGAGTACCTTGGGGATGTCAGATTATGCCAGGAAGCCCTTTGGATCTGTCAGATCTCGACCAAGTTTGGAGACCAGCAAGAAAATCCTACAGCTCTCTGATGTGATAATCAAAGTACGAGTCACATTGCACACAACTCAATGGAGTACCAACGTACGAAAGACATTGAGCTTCACATGTATTCCATTCAACAACTTATTTTTTATCAGGTCATTGACTTTTGCTCTGATAATTTACACTTATGATATAACGTGTTTGAATTATTTATTGAAATAAATCATTGAATTTTATTTTAGAACGAAAAAAATATTTTACACTTCGAATTCTATTGTACATTGATGATTTGAATTTTGAACTCGTTAATCTATTTTATTGTTTTATGTGACAAATACAATGAATCTTGTGTAGAAATAAAAAAAATAAAGAGATTGAAAAAATATATATGATAATCTTTCTTACTCTTAACTTACATAATAAAGGAAGTATTGTGTGCATATAATAAGAGACATATGAGGACACCCACCTGCCCATATTGGGGAAATTCATTCGAGATTGCATGTCATACTTTCAACACAAGACTAACACATATATCTATGGATATATCAGTAAAAATATGGGATCTATATTAATTTTAATCTTATGAAAGACAATGAGGTAAGTTTAGAATTGAAACAATTAGAGTCAGCTGTAAAATTAAGAGGGGGAGAAATGTCACATTCCTAATTTCTCGTGAAAATATAAATGAATATAATTATATATGTGAACATTTATAAATTAAAACAAACATAAAAAAATATTATGAACATAAAATGAATGAATGCAAATCAATTGATAATAATAAATGAAGAGAGATTCTTTTGAAAGTATATCTTTAATACCTATTTAACTAGACTAGAGTGTATTTAATCGGGGTAATTCAAGAATAAGAAAGGAGTATATAGTAAAGAGTGTAAATGGAGATGATAACAAAAGAGAAGAAGAATGGAATTATAAAAGTAGGTTTGTTCCGTCACAATCTAAAACTGTAACTACAGCTATTTATGCATTTAGAATATACAATCAATGGGTTATATCAAATCTTTCTATCCAGGGAAGTTGCACAAGCAACTATTGCCAGCGATATGCCACCACTTCCCAATTGTGAACAGACATCATATAAGGCCTGCTAACATCATGAAAGGAATTCATTCTCTGCAAGGCTAAGTGAGTGTTAGTCCCTATCATTGTGATGAGAATGATCCTTATCTAAATAGCAGTTCATATAATAATAATGAAATACTCCACTTTACACTCGGGGTTGAGTTTGTGTGTCTACAGCGTGTGTTATTTTTCTATCCTTCTGAACTTTCCATGTTGCTCTAAAATTATGCAATTCGGTGAGCAATTAGATAATATTCTATAACATGGATCTTACTTCAGGACACTTCTTCTCCAGAAAAAATTCAATGCCCAATAAAATGAGGCCTAGGAACCAGGAATGAACCTTGTTCTCAGTGCTGTTCAATTACACAAACTAATCCTCAAGTAGGATGCTTTGAAGACTATGAACATCAAATTATATAGGCATCATTCATACGAAGTATGAACTTCAGGTTTTAAGAGTTAACATGAGTTTATGGTAACTAAGAGGAGAGATTATTGATTCCTTGGTTGTGATGGCCACATGTGATAGTGGTTAAATATGAATCTCGCTTTCTAAATTCAGCAACAACTAAATTTACTTAAAATTGAAGGTTATTTCAAAATAAATTTTTAAATTTAATATATCTTCGGGACAAAACCTGCAATCACAAAACTGGACCCATATTTAAAGCAACTCAAACTAACCTCAGACGAGGATAATTGTTGAATGCAGTGCATTTGCTTGTGTTTCCAACAGGGCAATAAGCAACCACCTTTTTTGTTCCCTCCCACGCCAGGCGTTGAGAAGAGGGAATTGCACAAAAACCCTGTTGTACAATAATATGAAATCAACGTTAAAACATACTCCTTAACATGGATGGACAATGAAATTCAATAAGAATTTAAGGAAAGAAAGGGCCATGCTGAATAAAAATTAAAATTCAATGGTAAAGGGACTGCTTATAGCCAATGGTCATAAATAATTCTCAAACTCCCATCAATGCATTGAATATTTCAACAAGAGATGCAGGAAGCTTAACTGGATGAGGCGTCATTAGAATAAATTCTTTAACATGGATGAACAATGAAATCCAATCACAATTTAAGCAAATAACAGGAAATGCTAAATAAAAGTAAATGGTAAACGGATTGCTTTGTATCTTTGATTGCTTATCCATTGTCATATAAAATTCTCAAACTCCATCAGTGGGTTGAATATTACAGCTAGAGATGCAGGAAGCTTGAGCTTGATAAGGCATCAAAGCCCCAATCCTCCTTTCCAAGAACAAAAGTTGGGTTTTCTAGCCCAATTGACCAAAAAGCAAAATCAGGTCACTTCACTTATAGTTGCAACTCTTCATTTTAAATACACTTTTCTAACACCAATGCAAATATTTGGTTTGTTCAAAAGAACAAGAAAGAGATTACTTGCTTTCCAAAATCCTCCATCAGGTATCTAGAATTTCTGTTGAAGGCCCAAATAGCCTCTCAACATTTTGATGAGAATATAAAACATCTTCTCGATGTTGATGAGTGGTGTTTATCACTATTGATAAATAAGCCTTGAAAGAATAGATTCAAAACAGTTACTAAGTCAGTTATAAAGTTGTGTGTTTGGCTTATAAGTTTATAACAGCCTCTGTACCCGTACAAATATTTGCTCCTTGAGAGTTATTAAGTTGGAGAGAGCTTTATTACGTAAAAATCTGGTTGTACCAACCCTAGCCAGAACTGGCAGCCAAGGGTAGCAATTATTTTGACATATGGAGTCCAAAGGTCAAAAATTCATTAGTGAAATCCAACATTTTCCCGCACGAAACAAATACCATAAAGTATCAATTAGTTCATCTCCAATTAACCTGCTCTTCAGAGAGTAAGTAAAGATCCTAAGTTCTAACCATTATTGAACAAGGTGTGATCTACAAGATATATGTGCTTAGTTGGAGACTAGATCATCTCACAAAGATTAAAAGACGCCACTATCAGTTATTAAGATTAGGAAGTATCCTTTGCTTGATGAGGTCTCATATCATCCAAGAATAATTTGGGAACCTTTATAAGAAAATTCACACCATAAATCACCAATTTTTATTGAAAAGATAATATATACAAAAAATCAGCAAAATATAAAACAGTTTTTTGTTGTTTCTTTTTTGTCCTTTTTTTCAATTACATGCTAATTGTTTTAATTGCACTTGGGTTTGATTAAGTAATTACCAAATTTGAGCCGCATGCAGTATGGCATATTTGTATGGCCCAGCTTACAAACCAGGCTGGTTTAAAACAAGTTTAACACGTGTTTAAAATTTTCTACTGCTATGGAATGGACAGAAAAGCCGAAGCTGGTTATATTCCTGCTCTGGGGTGAGAAGCGTCTTCCATCTAATTTGGACTGTCTATTTGGTCTTTTTGTCTGAGTGACTTGTTTCAAGTATATGTAACTTTGCATAGGGTTCATCTGGAGACTTGTGTAATAAATTTTATTTCTGACATTTTGGATCTCACTTTTATACGGGATCCATCTTCAGGAAAAAGAAGATTGAAGCTAATGCTTGGACTCTAATTTTTATTAAAGAGATATTGTACAAAAAATTAGAAAAACATACACCAGTTTTTTCTGTTTTGTTTCTTTTTTGTCCTCTTTTTGAATTACATACTAATTAGTGTTTAATTTTGCTAAAGAGTATGATCAAGTAAATTATGGGAAACAAGATTTGATCCACTATGCCATGTGTGTGTATCAGTGATGGATCGAGTGTACAAACCTGACTCCCTCAACAGTACAAGTTTAAAACATTAGTAAAAATAATGTGTCATACGGGAAATGAGGGGGGAATAACATGAGAGCTAACCCAAAGCTGCTTATATTCATGCTCTGTGAGGTCAGGTGAAGCAATTACTGAAGCTGATCTAAGGGTTGAGCATCAAATGTGTCATAGAAGGTGACTTTTTAAGTCGCAAATGGAACCATGATTTCAAGTATATGTAACCTAGAATAGGACTCCTATCGAGACAACTCAAGTGTAAGATATTTAATTTCCATACAGTGCATATCTCGTTCATACTGGATCCATCTTTAAGAGGTATACTATATAGAGTGGTGAGACGATAAGCACATGGTGTGTAATCACTCTGGTAATAGTGATAAGGGCCTAACGCAATGTAGGCTTAATGAATTTCCTTCTTATTGAGGCAGCTGTGTAAAACATTTAATGTTTCTACGGTTTTCAGATGTAAGAACTAAGATCCATCTTCTAGACCTGAAGATTCACGTGCAATGAGAAACCCTTTGTTGTACGGTGTGTTTGATATGATCTTGATACCCTATTCGAAGACTGCATTTTAAGGCCTATCTTACTGTTTGGAGTCATTAGCAATTTTAGGACTTATGTATAAACCAGTTTTTCACGGTACATCATAGGATTTCTTTAATAATAAATCTTTGAGTGCCACAGTCACTGAAGTGAAGGAATCTATTAACTGGCTAAAGGACTTAAAATCAGTTTCTATTGTCCCTTACAGACTAAGGAGAATGATTGTAGCATTACAGACCTGAGGGCCACCACACATGTGAGTGCTAGTGCGATCAATCACCAAAGAGCGTATATGAATATGATTATGTCATTCAATATCTGTGTTCCTAAGATAAATGGTTTTTCCATTCAACTCAATGAGTGACAATCGTTTTTTTAGTAGCCTCAATCCTGAGCATTTCCCTGATGATAGCGAAGGTGTATAAAAATTATGTTTTATTTTAGAACATGCCAGCACAATGTTTTTAACAATGTGGTTAGAAAAACAACTAGTCGATCCATTATCAGTGACGAGGCTTTAGGCTCAAGTCTTATCCCAAAATGAGTGATAACTAACAGAAATTGAAGCATAAAAGTAAAAAAATGTCATCACTAGTGGTAGTCCTTCTAAAGGTATTGTCTTTAACCGATTTAGTGAAGTATTACGTAACCGTAATGATATATTTATGTCCAATATGTGGATTCAGGGTTACAGGCTGTACCATTTCTAAATCAATGGCTCCAAATAGAAAAGGCTCAGTAGGAAAATAATATGTTGCACATTTGTCCAGATGGGACCATGGATTGGACAGACTACTCTGTCAGCTGACATTAGATCACATCATTTGACTATATTCTATGAGAGTATTGTTCCATAGCTTCACTAATAATAACCTTTTTTGTGTAACTTTTGAGACATTGATTTACCAGCTAAAGTTACCTCCACATTCGTTTGTCATGTAATGTGTGACAAAGTTATTTGGGCATTGTCGATTCCTAAACAACACAAAAGATGACCATAAAATGATATTTTGAACAAGGAACCTCGTGCAAAGACATAATGAATGGTCCTCACATTGGATATTCGATGAGGTCTCTTGTGTGAAAAACATTTTTAGGCAATTAGTTCCTTATACATGTAGCTTATAGATAAGGGAGTAAAACCATGCGCCTAGGATGATCCGTGCCACAAATGTGTAATGTGGATAAGACTGTGCAGAGTTTCAGGCTATATGGCTGGCTGATGGACTATAGATTCTTTGTGTAATTTGTTGAATAGTACAAAGTGGCACATGATTGTAATGTGATATCTAAGGGACCTGTAGCAAGGAAAAACTGTCCATACAGCATCAACACGTGTGAAGGCTTGTTCTTTTTATGAGGGATATGGAGAAATAGTGTATAGAATGTTGAATAATAATCCATTTAATCCAGATTGTTATAAGGGATGAGATAGTTCTCATTTTTTGTTTTATACCACTCTTGCACATGGTGACATGAGGTCCAAGATTTGTGATCACAAAAAATGTTGGATATGTTTTACTTGTAGCTCCATAATTCGAGTCTCGGTGTCTTAGGTTAAAGTCCTAACTGGTGTACGTGATTCATATTCAGAAATTGATCCCACAAATTAGTACATGAAAAGGAAATTAACTGAAAGTGAAGCCTAAAAGTGGCATATTTTCCCCACAGGGTATGATGAAAACAATTCTAACCCTTACCCCTATGGCACACCATTACCCATCAAATTGTACATATTCCAATTATGCCTCTTGTTGATATGAAACATTATAAGTGGTGAATTTCTAAATCACGAAACTTCATCAATCTAGTTGGTGAGGGGTCGAAGAGTGATGGATATTTGGGCAGTAGTTAACTTAAGATCAAATACTAGTGTAATACCATTACCCATCATGTTAAGAACACCTAACAGATATGAGAGAGAGCAGCCGCCCGTAATTGACAAATAACGCTTAAAGGAGTTGGACCTTAGATAAGCCGGCAATGCCATGCTCAGTGTTAATCATGTGGTGGTGTAACTAAATTAGTGACAAAGATTAGTCCCCAAGACATAACCTATCAATTGGATTATAATTACAAATCATACGGGAAAACAAGTGAGTATAATATAATATATGGCTAATTCACAATTGTTATCATCATATTGAGCAATCAGGCAGCTTTTATATAAGATTCAATGCTCTGTAGCAGAAAGATTTAACCTAATACACCAATAACAGTGGTCTACTTGGTCACTACGTGGTATCTTTAAGCCAATGGGTTTAGAAAAATAACATTTGATATCGTAAAATTATTTTTGACATTCATCTTATCCAGTTAAACATAGTGTCTTTCTCTGAATAATCACATGAATCGCTGGGTTTTTCTAGTTAGTTGTCCTACAAATCAATATATAGCCTATATTTTAGATCATTGAAGAGATCATAATTGCTAAATCAGGTATTCGTGGGTGAGGCGTGTCCAACCAATGGATTGGGTGACATCTAAAATAAATATTCGTTTTACCATGGTGGGAGATTCAATATATTACAAGGATGGAGCTCAATTATTTCGAATTAGCATGCAATATGAAACTTGCTGGAAAACACAGTAACCGACATCGGTTATGGAGGGACCGACATCGGTCACCTATGACCGACATCGATCAGGCAAGGAGGAACCGACATCGGTTAGGGCTAACTGACGTCAGTTACATGTGCGTGAGTGTTTTATTTAACTCTCGAGAATTAGATCTATTTTTAGCATTAAAGCATATCTATTGATTGTAATTGCATGGCTAAGTGCCCTAAGTTTGTATATGCCTATATAAGCATGAAAGCTAGGGTTTAGAAGTAAGAATTAAGAAGAACTTGCAAAAGTTGATGATTATTGTGAGAATAATTGTGAGAGAGAGAATTCTTGGAGAAGAAGCAAAAGCTTGAGTGAAAGAAAGTACTGTACATTTGAGAGGTGTGGAAGATTGTAAATCTTCAATTGTATATCTTGTCAAAGCTTTGGATAATAGATTGGCTTGTTTCTTGGTGGACGTAGCCCACACTGGGTGAACCACGTTAAATCTGGTGTTGATTTATATCTCTTGTTTTGTATAATTCTTCTGGTAGAATATCCGCTTTTATTTGCATGTATGCTTAGATCTGATATATTATCTGTACAACTGGTGTGCTAACCCCAACAACTGGTATCAGAGCTTTGTTTGAGGGTTTTTTGTGTTGACATATTTACTCACAGAGGGTTTTCTGATTGAGTGGGAGCTACAACAATGGCAGAAGAAAACAAATACAAGGTAGAGAAGTTTGATGGCTGAAATTATCAATTATGGAAGATGTAAATTGAGGATTATCTGTATCAAAGAGATTTGTATTTACCGTTGGATGAGAAGTCTAGACCTATGAAGATGACTGATGAAGAATAGAAGATTCTTGACAGAAAGGCTTTGGGATCTATAAGATTGAGCCTGACAGCATCTGTGGCTTCCAATATTACAGAAGCGACTTCTATGGTAGGGTTAATGAAATCTCTTGCTAATTTATATGAAAAACCTAGTGCTTCAAATAAAGTTTATTTGATGAAGAAACTATTTAGTTCTAAGATGCATGAAGGTGGATCTGCATCTAGTCATTTGAATGATTTCAGATCTATTGTAAATCAGTTAAAATCGGTTGATATACCATTTGATGATGAAGTGAAAGAACTTTTATTCTTATGTTATTTTCCTGATAGTTGGGATAACTTGGTAATGGTTGTTAGTAATACAACATCTGCTAATAATATTTTGAAGTTTGATGATGTGGTTAGTATAATCTTGAATGAATAAATTCACAAGAAGAGTACAGAGGAATCATCATCTGGGAATGCTTTGAATGTAGAAAGCAGGGGTAGGAAGAAGGAGAGATCCAAGAGTAAGAGTAATGGGAAATCAAAGTCAAGGGATACAGATCTAAATCCAGAGGTAAGGGAATTACCTGTTGGAAATGTGGAAAGAAAGGACATGCAAAGAAAGATTGTTGGTCAAAGGATAAAGAGAACCAACAACCAGACAAAGGTAAAGAAGCAAATCTTGCTGCAGCAGAGGTAATGCAAGATGCTCTTATTCTTTCTTTAGATAATAGAATTGAATCATGGGTTTTAGATTCAGGAGCTTCTTTCCATGCAACCCCTAATAAGGGTTATTTCAGAAATTATGTCTAGGGAAATTTTGGGCATGTTTATTTGGGTGATGATGAACCTTGTAGTATTACTGGTAAAGGGGAAGTTCATCTAAAATTACAGAATGGAAATACATGGGTATTGAAAGATGTGAGGCATGTGCCAAGCCTCAAGAGGAATCTTATTTCTGCAGGGCAACTAGGTGAATCTAGTTGCATGGTTACATTCACAGCAGACTCTTGGAAAGTCACCAAGGGTGCTTTTGTTGTGGCAAGAGGTAAGAAGGTAGGAACGTTATATTTATCTACCTATGTTACTGATTCTTTTTTGCATTATCTACTTCAGATTCAGATGCATGCATGTGGCATAATCGGTTGGGCCATATGAGTCAAAAAGGAATGCAGATCTTAAAGGCTAAGGGTAAGTTATCAGATTTGAAAGATTTAGATCTTGATTTTTGTGAGCATTGTGTCTTTGGAAAGTAAAAAGAGAGTGAGATTTCTCAAAGTTGGGGAAACTAAGAAGGAGCAAAAATTGGAGCTTGTACACTCAGATGTGTGGGGACCAGCTCAAGTAGCTTCTCATGGAGGATCCCAGTATTATGTTACTTTCATTGATGATGCTACAAGAAAGGTATGGGTTTATTGTATTAAACATAAATCTGATGTTTTTGAGACTTTTAAAAGATGGAAATCCCTTGTTGAGAATGAATCAAATTCAAAGTTAAAGTGTCTTAGATCTGACAATGGTGGTGAATACTGTAGCAATTATTTCAATGATTATTGTTCAGTGAATGGGATACGTAGAGAAAGAACGGTTCTAAGAACACCACAGGAGAATGGTGTTGCAGAAAGAATGAACAAGACAATCATGGAACGTGTTAGAAGTATGAGGATACATTCTGGATTGCCTTTGTAGTTTTGGGCAGAAGTAGTTGATACAATGGTTTATTTGATTAATCATGGGCCTTCAAGTTCACTAGATGGAGGAATACCAAAGGAAGCTTGGACCGGAAAAGAGGTAGATCTTTATTTTCTTAAAGTTTTTGGTTCAGAAGCTTTTGTGCATATTGATAAGGAAAATAGGAAAAATTTGGATGCAAAATCCAAGAGATGCACTTTCATTGGTTATGGATCTGGTGATTTTGGATTCGTTTTTGGGATTTAGAGAATTCTAAAATTATTAGGAGTCATGATATTGAATGGAATGAAAAGAGAATGTACAGGGATCAAATTTTGGTACCCAAGGATGAACCAGTTGAGAAGTTTGTGAATGAAAATGAACTCTCGGATTTAAAAGTAATACCAACAGGGTTACACAGTAACCGGTGTCAGTTGACCCCTGAACGACATCAGTCAAAAGAACCGGTATTGGTTACAAAAGATCCAAACTGGCATTGGTTAGCAGAATCGACGTCGGTTACAGGTGACCGGCATCGGTCACTGATCAGATTTGGATACAAATGTCCAGGAGGTCCAGAATGAGCCTCTAGTACCCCAAACTCCTGTGAGAAGGTCACAAAGGGTAAGTAAACCTCCAAAAAGATTTACACCTTCTCTATTTTATTTATTATTGACTGATAATGGTGAACCATAAAGTTTTGAAGAAGCAATGTAGGATAAGACCCACATCCAGTGGGAGCATGGCATGGATGAGGAGATGGACTCCTTGGAACAAAACCAGACTTGGGATTTGGTTAAGTTGTCAGTAGGTAAGAGGACATTGCAGAACAAGTGGGTTTACATGATCAAGGAAGAAGAGGGTGGACAAAAAAGGTACAAGGCAAGGCTTGTAGTAAAGGGATTTGCACAGAAAGTAGGTATTGACTTTGGTGAAATATTTTCTCTTGTTGTAAAGATGACTTCTATTCGTACTGTATTGAGTTTAGTTGCAGTAGAAGATTTGCATTTAGAGCAACTAGATGTGAAGATGAATTTCCTTCATGGTGATTTGGATGAAGATATTTATATGCAGCAGCCGCTTGGGTATGAAGTCAAGGGTAAGGAGAAATTAGTGTGCAGGTTGAAAAAGAGCCTATATGGGCTCAAGCAAGCTCCAAGGCAATGGTACATGAGGTTTGATAGTTTTATGCATGAGCATGGTTACTTGAGATGTGAATCTGACCATTGTGTTTATTTCAAGAAGCTTGAAAATGGGAGCTATATTATTTTGTTACTGTATGTGGATGATATGCTTATTGCAGGATCTAGTATGCAGGACATTGGTGAGCTTAAGGGAAAGCTATCTCACACATTTGCTATGAAGGATTTAGGAGCTGCAAAAATAATCCTTGGCATGCAAATACACAAAGATAGGAAGAACAAGAAATTGTATTTGTCTCAGGAGGATTATATCTACAAGGTGTTAGAAAGGTTCAAGATGTAGAATGCAAAACCTGTTAGTACACCTATGGTTGGACACTTCAAATTGAGCAAAGATCAGTGTCCTTCATCACATGAGGAGGTCAAATACATGACATGAGTGCCATATGCTTCAGCAGTTGGGAGTCTCATGTATGTTATGGTTTGTACCAGACCAGACATTGCACAGGTAGTGGGAGTTGTGAGTAGATATATGGCTAATCCAGGTAAAGAGCATTGGAAAGCAGTCCAATGGATACTCAGGTATTTGAAAGGGACATCTAACATGTAGTTATGCTATGGAGGTTTGGATATTTCATTATGTGGCTATGTTGATTTGGATATGGCTGGAGATATGGATAGTAGGAGGAGCACTACTAGATATATTTTCACAGTAGGTGGGATGACAGTTAGCTAGATTTCAAGATTACAGAAGGTTGTGGCTTTGTCTACTACAGAGGTAGAGTATGTTGCAGCTACAGAGGCTAGCAAGGAGATGATATGGATGAGTAGGTTCATGAAAGAGTTGGGAAAGGAGCAAGATGATTGCAAATTGTTCAGTGACAGTCAGAGTGTAATTCATTTGGCAAAGAACTCAATGTTTCATTCAAGAATGAAACACATTCAGTTGAGGTATCACTTCATACTGACAGGTATTGGAGGATGGGCAGTTGAATCTGGAAAAGATTCATACAAGTGAGAACCCTGCGGATATGCTAATGAAGCCATTAGCAAAGGAGAAGTTGGAGCTACACTCCACTTCTGTTGGTCTTCGAGTTTGAGACTTGAAGAGGAAGAAACAAAGCTAAGGAAGGATCCAAGAATGATGTTGTACAGGTATGGTGCAGTAATTAATCTCCAAGTGGGAGATTGTTGAGTTGTGGAGCTCAATTACTTCAGATTAGCATGCAATATGAAACTTGCTGGAAAACATAGTAACCATGACATCGGTTATGGAGGGACTGGCATCGGTCACCTATGATCGACATCAGTCAGGAAAGTAGGAACCAGCATCGGTTAGGGCTAACCGACATCGGTTACCTATGTGGGAGTGTTTTATTTAACTCTCGGGAATTAGATCTATTTTTAGTATTAAAATAGATCTATTGATTGTAATTACATGGCTAAGTTCCCTAAGTTTGTATACGCCTATATAAGCATGAAAGCTAGGGTTTAGAAGTAAGAATTAAGAAGAACTTGCAAAAGTTGATGATTATTGTGAGAATAATTGTGAGAGAGAGAATTCTTGGAGAAGAAGCAAAAGCTTGAGTGAAAGAAAGTATTGTACATCTGAGAGGTGTGGAAGATTGTAAATCTTCAATTGTATATCTTGTCAAAGCTTTGGATAATAGATTGGCTTGTTTCTTGGTGGACGTAGCCCACACTGGGTGAACCACGTTAAATCTGGTGTTGATTTATATCTCTTGTTTTGTATAATTCTTCTGGTAGAATATCCGCTTTTATTTGCATGTATGTTTAGATCTGATATATTATCTGTACAACTGGTGTGCTAACCCCAACAGCATTGATAAAATATGGTGAACATTAAACGGGGTACTAATGGTTGATTGATCCATGGTTTTGTTGACCCCTTTTCATTCTAGCAGTATAATCGATGGCCTTGGTAGCTCAAAAAATGTACCAAAAGATGTCATTATTGGTTAATATGGACTCGTTTTTATCCATGATGAGGGGCGTTCCCCCATTACCCACAACCTTAAACAATCGTTGTACACGTGGAATCTTAGCTTCTGTTTCACAAACTCGCTGATATATACTGACATCATGTATGGATTTTTACAGTGCTTGTTCATAGCTCATCATTGTCCAACTTAAGTAATCATGAATCTGAACATTGTCCATTGGTACAAATAATGTGGAGCCCCTGCAAATTACTCAGGGATACATACCATCATTAATAACAGAGCAATTAGTTGTTCCGAAGCTACCCTCGGGTATGCTAGAACGGCTTCATAGTTATTGGGATGAAACATTAGTCCATTTTCACTATTTAGGCAAACTGAGCAACACCACCTATCTTGGTTCATCTCTTATGAGTCAGATATTGGGGTGCGTTCCTTAAGTGTGTTGTGACGTGTCACATAATCATCTATGTTCCATTTACAGGGATTTTTGAACACCTTAAGAAGCCACAAAAATGTTGAGTTATTTTATTGACCTTAACTCTTTAACTGGAGATAGATCTTGACTTGTAAGTCAACAGACCTTCACTTTCATTGAAAGGTGATTATTTGTTTCTTTTGTACAGTACATTTTTGGAGCCACCTTAGAACTTCATGAAAAAAATTAAGTTCTGTCGCTTGACCTAAATTTTTTACTAGATGGGTATATCGTACACCTCTATAAAAGCTTCTCTTCCATATCAACTGTTGATTTAGTATCTATACTAGTAGCTTGTACACAACCTATGTGTACTTAAAGCACATCTAAGCCAATTATTCCATTCATCCCATTACAAATCCTGCACAACATCCCAACGATATAAAATTGCATTTAAATGGACAAAACCTTCAACTTATCTACAATCTCTATTTCAATTATCCTTTGTTTGTAAGCTAGACCTGAAATATCCCACATCTAACCTTGAAATTCTTGAAGGCGTGGTTTGACCAGTGGTAAGTGAAATCTGATAAAGTTCCCCCCGAATCAGTAAAGACGTAGCTCATATGCACTTTGAAGGTAAACCCTTCTAAATCTTTGTCGATTTACTTAACATGTCATTGACCTTTTCCCACTTTTGCCACTGGAGATAAGATACACCCCCCTTTAACGTATATTATACCCTGGGACCATAAAATCAAAATATTGCTAGCTTTTTAAAAAGTCAAAAACCTCGTTAGGAAATGTGTCTACGAAATCTTCTACATAAGATACAAAAATTTCAGACAGGAATAGCTAAGAAACATCAACTCATCATTTTGGGGGTATATTTAAGTGCTTGGTTTCTGCTAGATAAAAACCAGATATGAAGTTTACTTATGTGGGACACCAATAACTATATATACAACTGGTTCAATCACACATCTTGTCACTACTCCCAGGGTAAAACATTGAAAGTGAAAACATGAATCTTAGGTTTTGAGCAATCCACACCCGAGTATGACACAAATTTGGGATCTTTAATGAGTCAATATAAGTTGAAATTATCATATCAAGATTCAAGTTGTGTAGTGTGTCGATTGGCATCCTCGATATCAGATGTAGTGATGAGAAAGATACAAATGACAATCATAATGCCCAACGTCTTTGTGCAAATAGAAGCTTCCTCCACCCACAACATAGACCCTGTCAAACTCCATAAGTATAAGCTTCATAAAAAGCCACTAACAAAATGTTCTATCTTTTTGTTTTTGGCACGAAAAATAAAACATCTTTGTTTTTGTTGATGTTTTACTATATTTAGCTATCACTGAGGCCACGTTTAGATCAACATGTTTAAAGTTTGAAAGTTTTCTATTTACACATGGCTACTGATATTTTCTTAATGAATTTCTTGGCTACGATTGGTCATAAATCAATTGCTTTAACCTCGAGTAAGTGCAACAGAACTTAAATTAAGAAAACAAGGAATCTATTTCAGAACTAAACATTACACCGTATACTTTGATGGTTTCATTAGCTATAACCATTCTTTGCATAGATTCAACAGATTACAAGCTCCACTGCAATCCACCCTTCGCTCTACATTAATGTGTGTCCATTACACGTGACTCACATACACTAATGACATCCTCTAGCTCGTTGTTTTTGGCACAAAAACAAAGCATCTCCATTTTTTTGCCATTGTTACTATCTTTTTCTTTTCTTCAGTGAATTGCATGACTAGGATTGGCAAGAAATCAATTATTTCAACTCAGAGTAAGTACATCAGATCTTAAATCAAGAAAACATGGAATCTCTTTCAGAGGTGGACATTACACAACACACTTCAATGATTTTATTAGTTAACACATATCTTTGTAAGTCAAAGATAAATTTGCATTCGATAACATAATATTTTGTAGGAGTTTGAGAACAATTTTTATTTTTGACTATTACCATTGTAACTGATATAGAAATCTTTCCTCCACCCAATTAAAATAACACAAGATTTGTGTCATTTTCAACAACTATGTTTATACTAGGAAGAATATCAAGATTAAAACAGTTACACCTAACAAAAAAAATAAAATTGTAAACTACTTTTTAATGTGTCTTTTCCTATTCTTTATTTTAAAATAGAAAACATTTTAGTTTCACTTGTCATCTAAACGGAAATGTCACTCAAATAATCTCTATTATCTAGTTTGCAATTGCTTTGGTAGTATATGCCATTCGTGACCTTGTTTAATTTAGATTTTAATTTCTAAAAGTGACGATAGAGGTTCACCTTTCCAAAATTCGTACTTAAAAAGGGTTGTGCTAAGTCATTGGGCTTCCTATTTTAATTGTTAACAAAAATAATATTATCAAAAAAAGTTTTGAGATATCATGTTTAAGATTGTTATCTTAAATTTTTAGTATATTATAGCTAGTGATTGCATTTGAGGTGTAAGAAGTGTCATATGAGAAGCAAATATAATGTTTTTATTCAAATGTACTATCACATAACAAGTCATATGGAATTTTTAATACAATGTCACCATTGGATTGTTCATATGATGGGGTTGGATGGAGGCCAATGAAAATATAAGGAACAAGAAATTTGCACCATAGATCTGAATAATAGTTCTCAGTATAGGAATAATACTCATTACAATGATATTCCTGGATTACAATTTTATAGGAGATTACAGTTCCTAAAATATAGGAACTCCCTATAACCACTCCAAACAATATGTCTAATAATGAACTATCGTAAATATATAGTGTTATGACAATATATATGTGACATAACAACCTAGCTAATATATAATAATTGTGACATAGTAATTATTAACCACATAAAAATTACCTACAATAAACACTAATTTCCTAACATTCACTACAACATATTAGACATTTTACCACATTTTTTCAACAATATTTTTGTGGTTATATAGTACTCCAAAAATTAAAATTGTGGCATTGGAAGTGTAGTTAATCCACATTTTGATATATTATTGTAATTTTTCCACAATTCATTATACCATGGATGGTCCACAATTCAAAAAATTTGTAGCTAACCTCCATTTTTTTATAATTGTACATTGTCCACATTTTGTGATGTTTGTAACATTTCTACAATTTTTGTTTTTGTTAGCATTCCACAATTTTCACCAAAATATAGTTTTTCTATAAATTCAATCAATGTAGAAATTCAGAAGTTTAAAATTTCGTATCTTTAATCAATGTTATATTTATTGAAATTTCAACAATTTTTTGCTACAATTCTCCTTACCACGTAAAACTTGTAGGTGGAAGCTACAATTTGATTGCCACAATAATTAATTGTGAAATTATCTTTTTTTTTTAAATGTAGAAAAGTTACTAGTAATAATCAATTTCACATTCATTCAAATAAATGTTTATGAGGATTGTCTACATTTAAAACACACCTACATATAACATTTTATTATTAAATGGGAATATATTTCTAGAAAAAATAATTTTTCATTGTGATATATTGAATAGTATATTAGAAAGAAATGTTTACTATTTATATTATATGATCTAAATAAAACTATTTAACAATCTAAATATTTTTTTTCTTCTATACACTCAATTTTAATTTCAAAGAAATATCTAACTACAAAGTAAAACACTAATTTAAAATATAAAAAATTTATTAAAATAACATCTTCAAAAAAATCATATGTGGAAAATATTCAAAGATAATTGAGATGAATAATATATATTATTGAGGAGATAAGATTAAAGATTGAGATAAATAAAATATTAAGCGTTGTTCGAAATCATGAAGGGTGTAGTAAACAGAAGATAAATTAACTGAATTGCAATTGAACCTCTTAAACAAATAAATCCACAATTTTTTACAAATCTCCACAAGGGTCCTTAAAACGTATTATTTTGATAGATGCAATAAGTGTAATGTTGAGGAAATCCCTATCCATCCAGCATGTGTAATGTGGAGATAACCCATATCACCATTCATTTGAAAGACAATTTTGTGGAGACCACCTTGGGGTGACCCTTTTAGGGGTCTCTTCCATGTGATATGAATCCTACCACCTAAGAATGAACACATCATATATGAGAACATTTACAATAAAGATATCTAGAGGGTCAAAAGAAAACGAGAGGTTGTGTATTGATTTTCCTTATTGGGACAACAATCTTACCAAACATTGTAACCAATAAAAAAAGTAGCATAAATAATAATATGTTAATGTGCATTGAAAAAAATTGTGTATTTTAAGGAAACCAAATCTGATGTAGGCATTATAGATCTATAGCTGCACCCATTTGAGATTGAACAGTACCGTGCATTACATTTTCTGCCAGTTATACTGCCCAATCAAACCATCACCACCAACACTACTGGCAGTAATAATTCCCAATGAATCATTAAATCTATTTAGACCTTCAAAGCAATACAACTTTATTCAAAGAAATAACAATGAAATAAAATATCCTATAACAATACGAATTTATACCAACTTTCACACTAGTTAGAAACTTAGAATTCATTCCCCACTCCAAAGGCTATAATTTCTTGTCAACGACTCAAGCATTGATTTGGTAATATATGTCTAATATCACTTACCATGTATCACTGAAAATGTAACATCAATCCATGAGAAAAAAATATTGGAACATAAGCTAGCATTTTCCAAGCTATAAAACATGGATTGATCACACACACTCACATATGCATATGAGGATTCATATTTGCAATTCTTTTGATTGAATTTGGGCATTGCATCACAATTCCATTGGATCGTATGCAGGTTCTTGAAAATGACTATCATAGCTAACATTAAGATCTATGGATGATACCTCCGCCGTATATCATGGCAAGACTTTGTTCGTTGCATAATAAATGCTACTTGCACTTACCAAATATTCCAATACGATGTAATAAGAACAAAAATTTCTGCATGTGGAATACAGTTCAATGGTTATTAATTGCACGATGGTTACTCCAAGTTGAAATTGACTAAAAATGATGATCACATGAGAGACGTGTGATCCAAGTGTTAACCAATTACTATTCTAGGAAGTGTTAGTTAAATTTTAAATTAATACAATTAATCTTTTCTACCGTAAGTCTAGCATTAAACCAAAAACATTGCAATTAAGAAAACAAGTTTGAATTTTATTTGATTTTAATATAATTTTCCAAAAGAGAATACAAATTATTACATATTTAAAGATAGTTGCGGGATTTTAAATTAATGTAGAATTTCAAAATTATTGTAAAAATATTAAATTTTGATGTGTTACTATGAATTATTATGGTAAATGTGGCTATGCCACATAATATTATATACATTATTTTCTTCAAATATTTTTTAAATGATGGTAAATATGATTCATATTTTAATTATTTGGAAGAAACTTTACTTACAAATTGTTGATTTTCATATGATAAAGTATTGTAAATGTGACATCTAGTTACAACATTAATAATACAAAACATTGAACTTATTGTGTATACATCCACAAATATTCTGACAATTACTGGGACAAAATTGAATAAGATTGTGGATTTTAAAATGAGAAAGTGTTGTAAATGTGAGTTAGTTACAAATTATTAACACATACATTAAATTGTGGAACATCCACAATATATCACAAATAGAAATTTTGAATTATCATAGAGATACCACATATACTCTACATATTATCTACTTATAGATCAATTAATAATTATATTAAAAAAACTATTTATATTAATAAGAATAATAAAAACAATAATTTTAATTATACATTTGTTAGTTATAAAAGAATGGGTTATATTTAAAAAATTATTTATAATTACAAAATTAATAAAAAATATTATAAAGATTAAAATATATTAGTCGTCTTACATATAGTGAAAATAAACATATTTTTTAATATAGTTACATTACAATGGATATTTTTATTTTAATTGTCTATATATTTTTGTAACATATATATCATATATGTACATATACTATATGATATAGGTACATATATATATACAATACATAACATACATACATATATATTATTATATATATATATATACTATATATAGATAATATAGATATATACATACATATACATACAATACATATGTATATATATATATATATATATAGATCTACTCTATTAGCTCTCTCTATGTCCCTATGTATCCATATGTCTCTGTTAATATCTGTAATACATATACCTATGAAGATATTGTATCTATGTATGTATATATATGTATATATGTATGTATATATATATACATATATGTATATTATTGGAAACTTATATAGCCACGAAAACATTAAGCACAGCAAAATATAAAGCGAGTAAACGAAATTAAATAGCCAAACAAAGACACAAACCATAAACACAGATTTACGTGGTAAAACCCTCAAGAGGGAAACATCCACGGAGCAACGGTATCGATTCTCTTATTGTTCAAATCTGGAAATTACAATCAGCACAGCTCTTCCTCTTACAACTCTATTTTTCTTGTGTGTTTAGCCTCAATGGGCATACATGGATTTATAGCATTCTCACAAAACTGAATTCATTAATGCGTTCCTATCCATATTCTAACTAAAGCTATCTTGTTATAACAGCAAGCTGAATAATAGGATCTTGATCCACAACAAAAGGAATGGTTGTCATCTAATCTCAACAATCTCCACCTTGACAACAATTAACCTGATACCTTGCTCATTGCTCATCACCTTTTTTGCAAGCCAAGAGAAGCCAAGCACCACCGCAGCTTCTCTAATATAACCGGTTTCGTGAACATGTCTGCACAATTCTTTTGAGTGTGGACCTTATCAAGAATCACATGTCCTTCATCAACAACATGTCTTACATAATGGTATTTAACTGGAATATGTTTCGACTTACTATGGTAAGCTGGATTCTTAGCCAAATAAATTGCACTTTGACTATCACAGAAAATTTTTACACTTCTGAAACTGTCCTAACTCACCCAATAAACCTTTTAACCATACTGCCTCTTTGCAAGCATGTGAAGCAGATACATACTCTGCCTCCGTAGTGGATAAAGCAACAATGCTTTGAAGCTTTGACATCCAACTAATAGGACCACCTACAAGAGTAAAGACATAACCTGAAGTAGATCTTCTTTTGTCCAAATCACCTGCAAAATCAAAATCAACATAACCACAAATCTTATCACTGCAACCATCAAAAGTGATACAGTAACTTCTTGTGCCTCTAAGATACCGAAGCACCCATTTCACTGCTGCCCAATGTTCTTTACCTGGGTTTGCCATGTATCTACTGACAACACCAACTGCATGTGAAATATCTGGTCTAGTACTAACCATCGCATACATCAAACTTCCTACTGCATTAGCATACGGTACACGAGACATATACTCCTTTTCTTCATCATTACTAGGACACAAACCTGAAGAAAGTTTAAAATGCGAAGCTAAAGGGATATTCACTGGTTTCACTTTATCCATATCGAATCTTTGAAGTATTTTCTCCACATACTTCTCTTGTGATAACCACAGCTTGCCTTTCGTCTTGTCTCTATGTATCTCCATGCCCAAGATCTGTCTTGCTGCTCCTAGATCCTTCATATCGAATGTCCTAGCCAACTGAGCCTTTAACCTGCTGATATCAACCATGCTCTTGCTTGCAACAAGCATATCATCAACATACAATACCAATATAATGAACATGCCATTATCTAACCTTTTAAAGTAAACGCAATGATCATATTCACTCCTGGTAAAATTATGGCTCACCATGAAGGAATCAAACTTCTTGTACCATTGTCTTGAAGACTGCTTCAAGCCATACAATGATTTCTTGAGTTTGCAAACAAACCTCTTGTTGCGATTTTGAACAAACCCTTCTGGTTGTTCCATGTAAATTTCCTCATCTAAATCTCCATGTAGAAATGTAGTTTTAACATCTAGCTGCTCTAATTCAAGATTATGCAATGCAACTAGTGCTAACACCATACGAATAGAAACAATTTTTACAACTGGTGAAAAAATTTCATGAAAGTCAATACCTGCTTCCTGAGAAAACCCTTTTGCGACCAGCCTCGCCTTGTACTTTGAAATAACATCATCAGCACCTTTCTTCAACTTGTATACCCATTTACAACCAACCGTTTTCCTGTTCTTAGGAAGTTCCACCAGATCCCATGTTTTGTTTTTAATCAAAGCATCAATTTCCTCTTTCATGGCATGTTTCCATTTGTCACTATCTGAAACCTCTATTGCTTCTTCGTAACAACTTGGTTCTCCTTCATTAGAAATTAAAGCAACAGAAGTGACAAAATCATCATACCTGCTTGGAACTGATCTGATCCGTGTAGACCTTCGTAGAGCTTGTTGTGGTATTTCCTCAATTTCGTAAGGTGTTTCAATCTGCCCATCCTCCTGAGTGATTTCCTCATGAATATCCTGCTCACGGACATCTTCATGATTTTCACCCGGCGTGGATGAATGTATATCAAATTGAATTTGCTGTGACTGTGGTACATCAACCTGTTTCATAACATTCTTTCCATCCGATTTCATGAGAGAAATTTCATCGAAATAACATCTCTGTTTATGATGATCTTATGGGCAGTAGGATTCCATAATCTATACCCCTTCACACCATCACCATATCCAACAAAGATTAATTTCTGTGACTTAGGATCTAACTTGGAACGCTGACTCTTCGGAATAAGTGCATAGGCATCACAACCAAAAACTCTAAGACTAGAATAATTACATGGTTGACCTGTCCATACCTCTTGTGGAATCTTGCAGTCAATTGCTGTTGATGGTGATCGATTAACCAGGTAACAAGCTGTAAGCAAAGCTTCTCCCCACAATTCCTGCTGCAACTTTGCATTACTAAGCATGCTCCTTGCTCTCTCGAGAAGAGTCCTATTCATGCGTTCAGCAATGCCATTCTGCTGCGGAGTGTACACAGTGGTTTTATGCCTGTCGATCCCTTCATTCTTGTAATAATTCTCAAACTCCTTAGAAGTAAATTCCCCTCCATTATCTGTTCTAAGACATTTAATGGATTTACCTGTGCTCTTTTCAACCAAAGCTCTAAATTGTTTAAAAGTGTTAAATACATCAGCTTTCCTCTTTAACAAATAGATCCAAACTTTCCTCGAGTAATCATCTATAAAACTAACAAAATATGATGATCCTCCAAATGAGAGTTTCGGAGCTGGACCCCATAGGTCTAAATGAATATAGTCTAGGATACCTTTACTTGTATGTTTTCCAGGTTTAAACTTCTGTCTAGCTTGTTTCCCGTAAACACAATGCTCACAGAACTTTAAATCTACAATTTTAAAACTAGGAAGAAGTTTACGATCAGCAAGTACCTTAATTCCTTTCTCGCTGATATGACCCAGTCGTTGATGCCATAAGCGAGTGGATTCACCTGCATCCTCTGATGCGACTCCTACTTGATCAATTTCTGTCCTTCCTTCAAGTTTATACAAGTTCCCGACTCTGTTAGCTTTCATGACTATCAAGATACCTTTTGATATCTTCAAAACTCCACCTTGAACTGAACCCTTATGTCCACTAGAATCCAGAACTCCCAAAGATATCAGATTCTTTCTCAAGTCAGGCACATGTCTCACATCTGTCAGTGTTCTAACAATCCCATCATACATTTTAATTCTGATACTCCCTATCCCAACAGTTTTACATGTAACATCATTACCCATGTAAACTACCCCATCATCAATAGATTGATATGTAGAATACCAATTCCTATGCAGACACATGTGATGGGATGCCCCAGAATCAATTAACCAGTCATAATGGTACTGTGAGACAATAGATGTAGATAATACCTCATCAACCATGCCTGAGTCCTTCTCGGCTATGTTAGCCTCCTTTGTAGAGTCCTCCTCCTTAGATGCCTCTTTACGTTTCCAGCAATCTTTCTTGAGGTGTCCAGATTTGTTACAGAACCAACACTTCAACTTGCTCTTTTTGCCCTTCGACTTGGATCTAGCTGGGCCCTTCGAATGCTGTCCCCTCTCAGTAGTTCTGCCTCTGGCCATCATAACTTCTGTTGTCGAAGTTTCCAAAGAAGATCTCTTTCGAGTTTCCTCAGATATCATAGCTCCAACAACAACATCAAAGTTAATGACCTCTTTAGAACTAAAACTAATAGAGGTTACAAAATGATCCCAAGATTCAGGCAGAGAACTTAATAATGTTACCGTCTTATCTTCATTCGAAATTTTGTCACCCGTGCTGTCCAATTTACAAATAAGAGTATTAAAAGTATTTAAATGTTCCGAAATTGTCATACCTTCCTTCATACGCAAGGTATACAGCTGACGCTTCAGGAGGATTCTATTCGTCAAGGATTTAGTCATATACAAGCTTTCTAGTTTTGTCCAGAGTCCTGCTGCTGTTGTTTCAGACACGATGTTGAATAATACATCGTCGGCCAAACATAGGCGAATAACACTGAGAGCACGAGTTTCCATCTCGTCCCAGTCATCATCATCCAAACTCACAGGTTTCTTTGCCTTTCCTGTGAGCGCCTTCACAACACCCTGCACACACAGTATATCCCGCATCTTGACCTTCCATAACTCGAAGTTATTGCTACCGTCAAATTTCTCGATCTCGAATTTAGCACTCTGTGTCTTTGCCATCATGCTTCAACGCAGCGAATGAATTCGCCCTTCAATCTCGCCCCTCGTGGCCTCCCTCCAACCTTGCTCTGATACCACTTATTGGAAACTTATATAGCCACGAAAACATTAAGCACAGAAAAATATAAAGCGAGTAAACGAAATTAAATAGCCAAACAAAGACACAAACCATAAACACAGATTTACGTGGTAAAACCCTCAAGAGGGAAACATCCACGGAGCAATGGTATCGATTCTCTTATTGTTCAAATCTGGAAATTACAATCAGCACAGCTCTTCCTCTTACAACTCTATTTTTCTTGTGTGTTTAGCCTCAATGGGCATACATGGATTTATAGCATTCTCACAAAACTGAATTCATTAATGCGTTCCTATCCATATTCTAACTAAAGTTATCTTGTTATAACAGCAAGCTGAATAATAGGATCTTGATCCACAACAAGAGGAATGGTTGTCATCTAATCTCAACATATATACATATACATATGTATATACATATGTATATATGTATGTATATACATATGTATATATGTATGTATATACATATGTATATGTATATACATATATGTATATATATATACATACATATATACATATGTATATACATATATATATATATGTATATATGTATATATATATATATATACATATGTATATGTATATACATATATGTCTATATATATACATATGTATATGTGTATATACATATGTATATATATGTATATATATATATGGTATTTCAAAATTATTTAATATTGAATTTTGTTATCAATATAATTTTATGATCAATTGTAGTTATATTTTCTAAAAATTGTGGAATTTCTACGAAGAATGTTTGGATATGTGACTTTTCTATGAATTATTATCACTGTATGTAAATTGTAGAATATCCACAATACTTAGAAATGACCAAACACATTTTTTATAGAGATGCTACAAGTATTCTACAATTCTTATAAATTGTTGCAATATTGTGGAATAATTGTGGTAAAAAAGTTTTACTTGTTGTAGTGATTCCCCCCTTAGTGTTTACATGGGAAGAAAGCACATCTGAAAAACTGAAAACAGAATCATATGCCTCTACATACTTTTAGGTCTGCATATTGTTGGCTTGGATCTTGTTGTCTGAATCTTGTTGCACATGACTAATCCGCTTTACCACAGTGAACCCCATACTGGATGATCACACTTCTACTAATTCACCTACATACGCGAACTCAACAGTTCCTTCTTTCACTTCCAGTGAACTCTAGATTTCACCGACAGATCGATGTTAGAAGTACGACAATCGAAGAATATTTGCAGTCAGAGGATCACTCCAGTTCAGCTGCCCTCCTATACAATTGTTCTCAGCTTCTAAAATGCACATCCTCCTCTTTTCAATCTTTGACAAGGGAATAAAAACCATGTTTTATTTCTGCACACGCCACTCAAATCAAACAATTGAAATAATATAAAATAATGACACCAAAGCTATAAGCGACCCCGTCGTTGGTGATTGACGAGAGGCGTTGATCGCCCTCCACCCTCTGTTGCCTCCGACCTCCAGTAAATGAGCGTCTTAACTCAGCTGAATTTGATCATGAAGCTCGATAGTTTCCACATTGGGTTTATTTTGTCTCCCCCCACAATGTGAAATAATTTATTTTTTGGATGTCGGGTAACACCGAAAATGCATTTGTGAGGTAATTTTTTTTTAATTTTTAATTTTATTTTGACAAGACATCATTTGACGACTATGCTAAGACAACATAATAAGAGATTACAACTCTATTGACAATTTTAGAATTTGACGAGACAATGACATTAAGAATATTCATAATAAAATGACGACAATATGACTAATTATACTTCCACAAAAATCCAATTGAATATTAGGGTTACTCGACTCAAAAACTTACGACCTTAGTGACTTTTGTACATAACAACAATCACTATAGATTTTGACTTTTTAAAGTGTTTGAAAAACAAATGAATAGACACCAATATTAAAAAACTAGAACATAATTACAAATGACTCAAAACTATTATCACGACCTATCGAGCATCTAAATGTACCTAAATGGTAAATCGACCTCCTTTTTTACTAATAAAACTAATAGACAAATCTGAATAGTATAAGAATCAACATCGATGTTGGAGAATGGATGGAAGTCCTGTGGAGATGCGGACTGGGCGTAGAAATCGATGTTCAAGTAGAATCTCCATGTATTAGTACGCAGTCAAATGTATAACATGAATGAATCCAAAGTCTCCAAGCAGGTAAATAAGCTTATTTTGATCTGATGGAGTCGACCATGGAAAATTCTGAGTATTTACACGCATATGCATGCATACAAGATCTGTAAAATAAATAGGACGATCTCTTTGCATGGGTCGATGCGAATAGTGAATCGCATGGATATAGAAGCTAAGAATCTGTACTTAAAATGATGAGTGAGGTGCAATGATCAACTTTTACTACGTGAAGAACCGCACCCTGTGCGAGTCAACTTGGTATGAGAGCGAAAAAATTGTTGGATGGAACATGTTCATGGAAAAGGAAACTCCAAGTGGATAACGCCAAAGCACAACCGAAACTAGAAATTCTATTTCCGTTGTGGAGAAAAAACTGGATCAAACCAAGAATGTGTGAGACCGACGGTGCATGCACATAACAAGATTTTCTACCATAATCTATAAAAGTATTGCGTGCTGAGCGGTTAGTCCAAGTTCTTCTTTGATTACTGCGGCGATGGTAGGAACTTAGGCAGCAACAAAATTTATTGGGCAGAGATTCTCAAACATGTGTTAAATAGACTATCACGGATCTGCAACCATTAACAACCTAAGACAAAGCTCATCACATGACTCTTATAACTAATGGATCGAGATCGTTCTAATACCAAATATAAGTAACAAGAAATTTGTACTTTAGATCTGAATAATAGTTCTCAGTATAGGAATAATACTCATCACAGTGATATTCCTGGATTACAATTTTATAGGAGATTACAGTTCATAAAATATAGGAACTCCCTATAACCACTCCAAACAATATGCCTAATAATGAACTATCGTAAATATATATTGTTATGACAATATATATGTGACATAACAACCTAGGTAATATATAATAATTACGACATAATAGTTATTAACCACATAATAATTACCTACAATAAACACTGATTTCCTAACATAGAATTGAAGGATGCATCAAAGGTGTTAAATCCTATAAGAATGACAACCCAATATATGCATATAGTTACATGTTTTAGAAATGGAAAGGAAGTGGTTTTGAAAGGCAAGCGCCTCTCTTCGTTATTTCTTACAGATACTTTCAAATCTTTGGATTTGTTTGTGGCACTCAAATGTAAATGCAAGAGAGACATGTTACTCTATCGATGATCACACTCACAAGGCTACAAAAAATTGATAAATAGATCATAACATAGGGCACTTTAACTCTCGATACACAACCAATCAAAAAAATTACTTTGGTCGTTCCAGAAGCAAAAATCTTATACCAATATTTACAAAATTGAATCGACAGTGTTGCTCAAATGTTCAAAAGACAAAACATGTGCACACATATTTGTTTCCCATATAACTTATATAAATTTTGTGAGGAAATAAGGGATAAAATATGGGGAATAATACCACACATAATTGCAATAGTAGAAACTAATATGCAAAAAATATTACACATCTGAAATAAAAGTGCAGAAAATAAAAGAACACAATATAGAGACATTATTTAATGTGGTTCACCCAATTTGGGCTACGTCCACCAAGAATCACTTTCTCATATTTTATTACAAGCCACCTCTCTCTCAATACAATATCCATATATGTTTGGAGTTGTGCTCAACAAACTCTTGTGAATTCACACCCGAATTCACACACATCTACTATGATATGTCTCGTATATCAAAAGTACATTAATAAGAAATTGTTTAAGCAATTTTACAATACCCTAGGTACCAAAACCATGGGCCCAAACCACCCCATAAACCTACGTGTCAAAAATCCCACCCATATGAGAAGAGCATGTTTCTTGAAATATTAGGCACATTTTTCGAGGCCAAAACATTTCTCAAGGGTTGCACCTTTGCTTGGGGCCCGACCCCAAACCCCGGCGAGAAAAATGTGGATAGCATACAATACTTTTAGAGTACAATCTTCAACACTTCCACACATGAAAACATGTTCCACAACATAACAAATTTTGTTTTAAACAAACAATAAAGATATATACATTATCCCCTAATACATTAAATTGTCTATCTTAAACAAGAAAAATCTTATGTTTGGCTCACTAATCATAAGGTATAAGGATTTTGGCTTCGAGATTAAATTTATTAATAGATGGGTGTTGTTTTCCAAATTTATTTTTATGGGGACAATAGAAGCTTTTTGGAATTTTCTTGTGAGCTTAATGGTAATTACAAGTGAATTGGAATCAAACTCCGTCCCTGATATACCATCCATAATTATTTCCTAACCATCGAAGCATTTTTGTGAGTGGAATGGTATAATAACACACATTTGAATTAAAGAAAACCTCAAATAACAAATAGAAAACAAACCTCAAATATAAATAATTCACAATCATATACAAATCTTAAAGTCTTGTGAAAATCTTGATGCCTTTTTTCTTCGTGGCCCTTCTTCCTAGTCCCAAGTCTGTTCCATCATCCCAACTATCTTGTTTGTTTTCCAAACGCATTCACTTGCTTCCTCCCATTTTTCTTCCTTCCACATTTACATCTATAGTTCATTTCATTTCATTCACAAATGGTCTTCTTGACTTAATCCCTCAAATAGTTGCAACATAGGTTCATGTAACTCTACATCTAACAATTTGACATCATAGCCCCACCTAAAACCCCATTTCATCTCATCTATCCTTTGCATCCTCTTAAAATACGAAAAAGGTTTTATGTATAATATTTAAGTGAAATATGTGACTCATTGAGTCCTTGTGCATTTCATTCGTTCTTGGTGTGCCAACCACTGGGGGTTAAATTTGATGGCTATCGATACCTGTCAAAAAAAATTGAGTGACAGTAATTTTTCAATATTGCTCTTCAAAAATATAAAATAATGTTATTTATACATTTCTAATAAAAAATATAAAAGATCAATCTCTTTATTCAACTTTTTTGAATTAATATTTATACAATTTGTCTTAGAAATTTATTGTAAAAAATATGGTCATATTGTAAATATGCAAATCATATGTGATTTAAAAATTATAAATACTTTATGGTTGAAATCATGAAGAACGTGTAAAAGGCCTTCAAAATTAACCCTTGTGTCCATCAACGAATCCACGGGATAACCGATGCAATATTGATGACAAATCCATCAATGTTGACAATTAGATAAAGGGTCTAAGGGCGGGTACATTGGATGGTGAAATGGCCATGTGTTTGTAACCCAGCACCCAAGGGACTGAGTTGTTGCCCCACCCACACGTAGGGAAAAAAAGATTCCCTCCTTTTTTCAAAGGAAGATAAAATGTTGGCTTGAAATCCACAATAAGTGCAAAAGCATCTACAAGAAGTCCTTTTTTGAAATAATAGAACCGATTTTCATGTCTCACAAAAAATGTCATTTTAACAATCTCGGAGATAAACTTTGATATAGTGGGCTCCAAACTAATGTAGAATTCACATTAGTGTAAAAACAATGTGTTTTTTATATTAACCAAACAACAATAAGGGATATTACTATTATATCACTGAAATCTACTTTACATCTTTAAAAATGATAGATTAAACAAATACTAAGAATTATGGAAGTGTTTGAATCATGAGTTTGTAATTTATAAGTAAAATCTTTCTCTCCATAACATAAATGATGCCTATTTATTAGTTCTGAACTTTTAAAATATATTTAACATGACATTGTGACCTCCTAATTAAAGGGAGCTTTTGTATTGTCTTCATTAAAAAAATGAATTAAAACATAGAAGAATGTTCTAATGTGGATAAGAGTATACTTTTGTTATGAGAATAATATTATCTTCTAAGAGTAAATTACTCAATATGATTATGAGGGATGACTCATTCCTTGACTGCATTAGTTTGAATACCTTGAAATCATATGTTGTACAACAATTCAATTATTTTGTAAATTATTATATCATGTAAATTGAAAAAAATCAAAGAGAACTCTTTTTTAGGAATCATGTGATCCTTTTGAAAATTTTGTTGCATTATTGTTTATACTAATTAAAATTTGACATTGGGTAAAAAATAAAACACAAACTCACAACTAAAATATAATTTTGAGTTTTGAACCTCAAGGATTATAAATAAACCCACACTACGACAACCTATTTCAAAACATGAATGGAGAGACTTTGAACCAATCCTACTTGAAGAATTATTGTTAATGTCTATCCTTTTTTTCCTCATCCCCCTTGTAATTTGGATAAGAATCTTTCATCTATAGATTTTTTTAATTTCAAATTTTGTTGCACTAAGATGGTCTTTCAACTGTGAGATCGATATACTCAAATTATTAAGCATCTCACATTGTATCTTACTTTTCTTTAACAAATCAGATATTGTGCTTTTCAATCTCTCATTTTCTTCTCTCACAATATGAATATCTTAAATTTCCTCTTCTCTTTTCTTCAGAACTTGGTCCATTGTTTCTTCATAGTTCATACTGTCATCATCCTCTAGCTTCCCATCAAATCGAATTGTCTCCACTTTCAACAGATATAGAACTATACAAGATTTTCCAAAGTCCTTTGAATTTATTTATCATAACATATTCCTTTATGCAAATGGATTCAATATTGGACTTAAAAAATTTCATTCAACACCATTAATAGCTAAACAGTTCCTCGTGTCTAGATAGAGCGTGTTTAGCCTTTGATAAGATTTATTTGAAAACTTTTATCCTACAATAATTGCCTTCTTCATTACGGGGATCCATAATTCTTCATTTGTAAACCATGTATTTGAGGAGATAGAGACTGCCTCTTCTCACATTTCATTTTTCTCTACCTTTACATCATTCACAACCATCGTCTGTTTAAGAACCAAAAACTCCAAATCTTTAATTTACTCATTAGAACTCGCTTGTAAGTAATATGTACAAGAGTGTTTTCCTTTAACATAGGGAAATCCTTATTCTATTTTAGAACTTACTAAAGTTTTCCGCATATGTTTTCCAACAATTATGACATCTATAAAGTCTTTTATAGATTAAGAGGGTTTGCGAGGTCAAAGTCCCACACAAAAGAAGTCACTCCTTGTATTTCTTGAAAGGATATTAACTTAGTTTTTGAAAAAACTCAACATATAAATGTTCTACAAAAATAAAATTGCATAAAAACATCTAAAATCCATATAATATTGTTTAAAAAGGTACGAAGTTTTGTAATTTTAAATTAATTTCTTGGTTAAATGGCCTCAATCAACATGGATCTTGCTTGTACTCTTGAATCTATACAACTAAAGAAAAAATAACACAAATCAGATAAACAAAGTAACAAAACCTAGGGAATGGGAAAAACACAACCGAAGAACCAACAAACTATGTGTCAAGAAGCCTTGACATTGTGGCATTTACCTCATCAATTCATAGACAAAAAAAACAACTAAAAAAATGTATAAAAATTTGTACACTCAAGTGTAACCTTATTTAAGGCTCAAGTCGCCACACCAATATTCTCGTTCCCTCCCATATCTACAACAAATAAATGCATTATAAGGGCACAAAACAATTGTATCAAAACATTAAAATCTCAACCTTGGTGACTAAACAAATTTAAAATTTTACCTAGGAGAGCCTCAATCAACACGATGGAGGACTATTTTAGAGGAGTATGTTGTTTTCATACTTGTGCTTCAACGATAATCATCAGGATCTTGCAACATATAGATTAAAACAAAAACAACTTTAAAGAAAAGACACCATAACCAAGCCTTTCAACAAACCCATTTTGTGAATATCTTTTGATCACTGTAGTCTATAATACCAAATCTCTTTCAGGAATTTTGTCTAATAATGCACATGCTTACTGTTATATCAACCCGAGTTAAACTTATGAATTCTTTTGAGTTGATAATATAGAAACTAGTGTTACAAATGCATTCAAAATTATATTTTAGATCAGGGACATGGCATTTACAATGTAATAATCAATATAAGTAGAGGATACAAGCCATCACTAGTGTAAATATGACATAAAGAATCACTTAGCAGGTTCAGATGATAATCAAGATGTGTCGAAAGAAATATGAGATTATAACAGACCCTAGAAACTGTGTAATCTAATTTTGTGATTTTGTGCCTTCTTGGTTAGGACCGTACAACACAACCTGAGCTCACTGTATGATTTTAAACCTATAGAAAATAGGGTTTTGAAAACTTCAATGTCACACTGTGTTGTTATTTGTCACCTTTTGGAATCTTCAGTGTCACATCAAACCCTCTAGTTTACACCTAGACCTGTAAAACAAACCATATCTATCCTACAACAAACTCAAACAAACTTTAGATAAAACAAATTCAAATTCTTGAATTGGTTGACCTTGGTGATCACTCATTTGTGATTTCACCAAGCGTTGCACTACATTTCAGACTCTGTGTAGTTTCTCCTAGTGATCTTTGTTGATGTGCATGCAACTATCCTTTGTCCTAGATTTTCCCTTGCGTTTCCACACTAATAACGAACTAGACTACTTCATCGCAATCAAACCCTTGTGTGCAAATGAAAAACTAAATCTATGTCCTCCTATGTTGTGCATGTAATATGAAAAATTGTTCATTTCCTTTTCAACTTAATATGTGATAGATAGATAGGTGATTACTAGTTGATAAATGCTTAGGTTATATTTGTATATATATAGAGTTCTTACTTTAAAATTAGGACCTTAGTGACGGGAAAAAGTTGACCCAAAAGATATAAAATTAAAGGTAAAAAGAATCACAAATGGGTGAAACAACTAGAAAACAAAGGGGGGTAAATACTTTACACTATGGTCAAGACCATGTGTATGGTCCTGACCCTATTGTAATGGTATTGACCCAAGCTTAAATAATGATAAATAATAAAAGCATGTTGTGTCAGATATCTCTATATAAAAGCTTAACATCCCATCAAAGAGGAAAAGTATCAATAGTTTGAGTTCAATAAAGTAACAAAGAACAAATCAATGAATTATTGATGCCACTAAGATCTTGTTTTATTGTTCAAAACCCATGTACATACAATTGTAACAAAACCATAATGTAATAGTGATTTTGTGCAATTTTTGAGTGTCTACATTTGCCCCCCTTTTATGCTATTGAATGAAATTTACTAGTGTAAAGGAAGGGAGGATCGTATCTGTGAGAGTGTTAGAAGCAATAAATATACAAGCATGTTAAGAGAAGATAACCAATTGTGGTGAACATCGTGGTTCATCAGCTCACCCATGTGGAGATAAGGAAGAAGCATGTCATATATGTGTCCAAAGGGGGATATTGCAGTTGCAAAGAGAAGTGTTTTGTAACCATGGAGATTCAAACTTGGTGGGTTTGTAGAGTTGGGGGTGATCAAAATCCCCATTAAATTGCTTGATTTTTGTAATAATGTGGGACTTGGGTGTTCCCGACAATGAGGGAAGGAGTGTCATGGGGACTTTTAGCTTGCCTCCAACAACGCTTCCCAATAATGGGACCACATTGTTACAGATGGATCTAGGTCTCAATTTTTTTTGTAAACCACGATAAGGTGAAAGGGAATAACATCTCATTTCCCCCACTGTGCATTATACAAGTATACCGATAAAATATATAACATATAACACCCATGTTATGATCATTCTAATTTAGAGGATTTTTTTACACATACCCTTAATGTACAATTAATGTTATTAATGATTAACATTATTATTTAGTTTACTGTTAAATAAACCAACATTATTAAAATATTAATAATCCATTTGATAACCATGTGCAATTGTAAGGGTATATTCAGATCTCCACGATCTCCCTTAAGTCACTCTAACTGAGTGTGTATACTTTGTATACTTGGTTTAACCTTTTACAGGTTATGAGAACTATGTGCATCTCCTAAGTACCTACCTAGAAGACAATCATGCAGCTTCCATCCAATATTTGACACTAATAAATCAGGGGATTGGTGAACAAATAACATTGTCAGCTAATACATTACTTTAGCCAAAGTTTCAAGCATTACTTTGCAAGCTTAGTTTCGAGACCACACACAAGTCTACAAAGATCGTCTTCTATTACCAAATAACGATCTCAATATAATTATTTTGGATTCCCTTTTATTGTTTAAGAAGGTGAATTAGTTAAGAAGAGGGAGAGTCCAATATTTGCTCATTTCCCTAAACGAAAAAAGATTCTCTTTCATACCACCTTAGGATTTTAATGGGAAACATAGTGAACACAATGATTACTCAATCATTACATCCTCACTAACCTTCCCATATCCATCCTTAGTTGCCGCGAAAATTAGGTTCTTTTAGGGAGTCATTTATAAAGTATATTCTCAAAATACTAATAGGCTTCCAAAAGAGGTCATAGTAACTCCGCGAGTTGCTAACTTATATTAGTTCCTCTTGTTGTACTCTTAACAACTTAGTAATTATCGTTAGGTGTAGGTTAATTATTCATTTTACCATACCGTGTTACTTTATTACACTTACTCATCATGAATAGTTCATTAATGTCATTAAGTACATAAACATATTTATTTTGTTTCCTATGTATCCTTTTGGTTTATCTTTCGATACTCATTTATTTTGTCTGAATTCATGAAATCGGAAATAATCTCACAACTTAAAGAATTATCAACTTTAATTGATAAATCAACTTTATAAGTAGATTATCTACATTTTCAGCTTAAATAATAAGATAAGTCATAAACCAGATTTCAAATAAGGACGAGTATCTCAAACTTCATTAATAGTGATTTACAATAATAAACATGATTGATACATTGGGCCATAATGCCCTTTTAAAGATGCGATGATATTTCAATCACCTATACAAATTGATTACAAATAATCATTTAGGAATTATTTCCATATGAAATCAAGACTTGAAAATAGTAAAAGAATCTAATCCAAATAGTTACTTCAACTATGTTGGTCTTTCCTGTAAAATTGTATGATTTATCTCCGACATGAAATCAAGACGTAAAAAATATTCAAAGTATCTAATCCAAATAGTTACTTCAATTATGTTGGCCTTTCCTGTAAAACTATAGGGGGAGAAAGATAATATATGGTTCACTTCTTTTGAATGGAATGAGTCCGCATACTCTTAATCTATGTTGTAATTATAATGAAATAATAGAATAAGAGATGACTAAGATTATTCTTTAATCAATAAGTTATATTTTTGAAATCCCTAGTTTATACTAAGAAATCTATCTCATAAATATATGATAATGAAACTTCATGATATATATAAAAATAATGTCCAGCTACAGCTATATGCAACCAACCAAATATGACTTAGTCATTTAGACAATCATGGATCATAAACTACAACACAAACATCAATCTCAAATGTATTATCTCACGATATTTTCCAACTAACTTTTACCACAGTCATGCTTAGCTATAAAAAAATCAAGCCATTTGTAAATACATATTAATAACAATATTATGAAATGTCACTACTAAAATCAAAATGAAAAGATTGTTTTCATTACTAATGTAATAAATAATGGAGTTGAACATTGTTACTTCGTCTCTACATTCAAAAATTGAAACAACATTCAACTAAAAAGAAGACAATTTACGTTTTATATAAAACCTTGATTATGTAAATATTGAAATAAATAAATTCTAATATGAATACTGTAACAATGTTGATAAATATGCAATAAAGTACAAAATTGACCCAAGTAAGTAAGCTAGAAAGTATTGAAACCTTAGTTGCAAACAAAAGGATAAATTACTTAGCTGATTCGCAAATATGCCAAAATTGTGCCGAGCTGACGAACCGATGAACATGAGGAAGGAAGTGTCGCATCAAATCTCAAAAAATTGTAGAAGTGTCAAAAATGTCGAGACCAAGGCATTTATGGAGGGTCAGGGGCACCAGAGACCTGTTATAGGTGCCTGTGACTGCTTAGAAGCTGCAAAACTCAATTATCACATGGTCGTAAGATGTTCTCTAATGTTCACCTTTAATCATCTATGTGTCGTTGAACTTCACTATTATTTCGCCTGAAACCTTCAAGATAGAAGAAGAGCACCTCCAAAAACCTAGAACACATCAAATCCTAAAAATAAAAGATGCAAAAATGAGGGTTTGGGATTGTCCTCAACTGTCAACAAAGTGAACTTACGACTGAGGAATTGCACTACATCTTAGACCCAATGTAGTTGTATGTGTGTGTGTGCCGAAATCGTGCCCTAGGTGGCTCTTGTGTGTGTTCACACTTGGTAGCGAGCAAGTAACTAGATGTAAAAATAATGTAAATAAATGTGTGCATGGAAAAATGAACTTCCCCTTCTATGAAGGTGTATGCATAAATAACAATCCCTTGTCCCTTGTTTGAAGCTAGATGGATGCCTTGAATGCTCTTGGATGTAACCTCAGATGGTGATAGTAAATGCCTAGTGTTTTGTCCTTTATTATGATCACATAGCTTTATATTTATATGATTCATTTGTTTTAATTTTGTAATCAACCACTAAAAGGTTGGCTAGTAAAAAAACAAGATGCCCAACGACTAGAAAATACCCAAAAGATGTGAGTAAAGTATAAAAGAGGTTGGGGGCTGCCCCAGAGGGAATGGGGGCAACTGGGTGTTGACGTTAGTAAAAAATGTTGAAGTATGAAAAATATAGACTGGGCAAGAAAGAGTGCAAGACCAAAAGAGGAAACATAAAGCAAGCAAAGAGGGCCAAAAGACAATGATCATTTAGTACTTTTCTCGCTTCATAATCATATGAATAGTAGTATGTGATCAGGACTAAAAATTTACCCAAAGTGCGTGATTTTAGTGTCTACATTTTCCCACACTTTATGTTATTGAGCAAAAATCATGTTGATAGATAACGAAAAAGCGTGGATGCTAGAGAAGAGGAAGTGAAAAGTGATGATGAGCCTAGGGGCGAAAATGTATGTGTAAATGTCACGTTGTAATCTATTGTTGATGTTTCTCTTGATGTGTGATGATGTGATGATTGATGTGACTTACCACTTCCCATAAGGAAGAACCTACAAAAGAGAATAACGAACAAGTAGTCAAATACATGTATATGAAAAATTCGATCAAAATGTGTAAAAAATATGTAAGAAATTATGTAAAAATATCAAAAAGAACATGTGCCCCTGATCTGTGATGAGTGAAAGAGATATAAAGGATCCTGAAGATGATTGTAGAAGAATGAGTTTTTTGGGCGATCTCACACCAACTGCGCAAAGCAATGAAAGAAGTGTAGGGAGAAAAGTCTAGTGCTATTCTACAACCTTTGACTACTTCTTGAAGTGTAAACACCACTGTAGATGGTGTGTAAAAATTTGATCCGGTCCAATCTAATGCAAAAGTAGAAAAGAAAAGTGTCAATGCATGTATGCCGAGTGTTAAAGTGTTGTGTCTTGTAAAAATTCACTTTGTAAACTATCAAAAAATATGATTGAAGCTGACAAAATTTGTGTAACCGCCCCCCCTGGTCACATGCAATCCAGGAAGGTTCAGGGGTGCCTAGGCACTACTATCTAGTACTGGGCATTGGTTTCTATGTTGTGTTGAAGACCCTAGTCAGGTTCAGGGCCATTGTTGTAACTAAAGACTGTGTTGTACCAATATGTAAACTATGACTATAAACTATTGTATGGGGTGATTGATTCACCTGATGATGCCCCCCTCGTCTGGGGTGCATGTGATATTGTGAGGAGTATGTGGTCCAAAGGAGGACAAGAAGTTGTGCTAAAAACTAATGACCTGCACAGGGGAAGGGGATGTGGTTTGGTAGAAACCAAGGCACATATGAAACAAAGTGGTTGAAAACAAGTGTTGGTGCAAACAATATAATCACGCATGTAGAAGACACCATGTATGCTAACAAGCAAGAAGACAATGTGTAGTCTAGCACACAAGAAGATGATACGTAAGAAGACAATGTAGATAGCAAAAAGTGGGTTTGTAAATATGGGACATCACTCATGATGTCACAATACATTTGAGGCCGAAGTGGCCAAAAGCATACAATGTGGAGTCAAAGAATAAGTAAGACATAAGGCAAATCCCGCAAACAATCGCATACAAATGCAGACATTAGCAAACAAAGAAATAAACAACCATGGTAGCAAATAGACTTGCAAAAGGCAAATACTACACATGAAGCACCCATTAACATATTTAGAAAGATAAAATGTATGTCAAAACGTGTATAATCTGATATAGTAATGTGTTTATGCAAAAATGAAACAATAACACCTGTAATGTGTACGAAAGTGGAAGCCCCCAGGAGACTGTTGTGGGACTGGTAAGAGGTATTGCGCCAAGCATCCATGCTACGGTGTATCGATCTGTGTAAAGTTTTTGATGACAACAAGAAGGAAAGTTACTGCGTACGTGTATATAGAAAAGATAATGACCATATAATGTATATGTCTAACATGTGTAAAAAAGTGTACATGTAAAACATAAGTAAAATAAGAGTAGATGTGACCAAGATATGCAATATGTTGTGAATGTGAGTGGAATGGAATGCAAAGTGAGTGTGATAGGATCACTTTTTCCCCCCAAGTCAATGCAAATGAGTATCCATGAGATGAGGTTCATTTATAAAAGATCCCTCAATAGTCAAGAATGAACCATAGAACAAGAGTGCATCATCAGGAAGTGGTTTGAATTATGTGCTAGAAAGATATGATCGTCAAAGCGTAGAGTGTAGAGAGTGCATGAGTTTGTGAGTGAGTGTGGTGAGGTTCATTTTAGATTGATATCCTCAGTAGTCGAGTGTGAACCAAAGCATGAGAGTGCGTCATTGAGTAATAACGATACAAATGTATTAAGATGTGTAAAACACGTGTGGTGGACTAGATGCGAGGTGTAGAGTGAAGTAGTAGAAATGTGAAACACTTAAAAATGTGAGAAGGGGGGAGAATAAGCCTAATGTCCTGCCAAGTTTGCAGTGATGAGTATGTTATCCAATAAAAGTGAAAGAGAAGGGTCCTCTACCCGATGCTTGCGGAGATAAAGGTGTGTGATCATGCTCTAAGACCGGTGGTGTATGAGACAAATGATCTATTAGTGAAGGAGACCTATGTGGTGATGGACACCTATGTGAAGGAGACTGCGGAGGTGATGGACACCTATGTGAAAGATCATGAGGAGGTGAAGGATGCTTATGTGAATGAGACTGCAAAGATGATGGAGACCTATGTGCAGGAGAGCGTGGAGGCGATGAACACTTGTGTGAAAGAGCCCAAGGAGGTGAAGTATACCTATGTAGACCTACTTCACCCATACACATGTCATCTTTGAATAGATCAAGGTCTCAGTTGGAATGATTCCTTGTATGAGGAGTTATAAGGTGGAGTATTCTTCATATATGGCTGGGAAGGGAAACTGACCAGGAGGGGAAGGAGTATTCTTTATCAATGTGTTGGTGGGGGATAAGAATGAATAACAATCACAATGCCTTAATACCACTACATATAGGGGGACTTCCCATAGATCATATAGATCCTATAGGGCTAGAATAATCCCATCTTCTCTTCTCTTCTCCCCATGGATCTTTCCCCGAAAGGGCAGGGTTGTTCCCATCTTCCAGCGGTTCTTCCCCCTCCTTTGAGTGGCCTTAGAGGAGAGGAAGGTAATGAGATAACAATATGGAATAGGTTTTATCATCGACCGGATTGGGTTGCATCAATCAGAAGAGGAAAGGGCAGAGATAACGACCTATTACTAAGGGGGGCACTCATCGCTCCTAGTATACGTACAATCACCCACCTCATTCAACCCCATATATAGAGTCTAGAATATGACATGGACTGCATCATCATAGAAATTATATGAGATGAGATGAGATGAGATATGGGCTCGCTATAAGGGATCCACTTCCCTATATATAGGGGATCCCATATATAGATAGGGAAGATATAGAGAAAGGGAATATATAAAGAGGAGAAGGAGTGGTCTGAATGAGAGACCTAGATTGATATGATGGACTAGTAGACCGATGAGACTGTGGAGGTTGCGAGTTAACATGTGAGCTAGGAGTAGATTGTGATTTAGATTTGAGTTGTCCTAGGGACCTAGATGCTCGAGCAAGTACGATAGTAACCTCAAGAGGAGGTTTTGGCCATGGTGTAGATGGAAAAACACCATTGATAATTATAACTTTCATATTGTGAATGAACTTTAGACACAAGTGATTTATGGAGATGATATCCTGAGTTACGTGGAGCCAGGGGAGACCTAAGAGCATGTCACACCCTTTGACTAATGGTGCCATGAGAAAAGGTACAAGCATGGTGAGAGGACTGAAAATGACCTGAAGCTTAACAAAACCATATTATTAAGGAATTAGATATGAAATTTCTGAGAGTGGATAACCGATAGAGACAAGAAGTGTGATAGAACATGCGCTGATGTGAAATGATGGATCAAATATAGTGTTATTGATAGAATTGTATCCAATAGAAGCAATAATGTGTAAGTGATTGGAAGATAATGTGGCATGATAGTAATGGTTAGAGAAAGAAATGATCAAAGGATATGCCTCAACATGAGCAACTAGAACATTAAGAGCCCACGATGCAGGAGGAGGCACTGCGTGATATGTATGATTGCTTGAAGAGTCATGAACTTACTTGTCATGTTTTGGAAGAGGATTGTTGAAGATCTTGAGCTTATGACTGTCATTGAATGGCGTAGAATCCACAGGCTCTGGAATCTCAAGTGCATTATTATCGATGAGATCTTGAATAATATTTCGAAGTTTGAAACATCAATATATAGAATGCCTAATGCATTGATGATAGTCACGTCTAAAATTTTCATTATAATTACAACCTTTAGGACGAGATGGGTCTAGATTTAGTGGAGGAGGAATCGTGATAAGGTTGATCTCAATGAGTTGTGGTAACAGAAGATGTGGGGAAATATACAATTTAGTAAATATACACTTAGGTGGTTGTCATTGAAGCTTTTGGGATTAAAAGTGTGTTGACCATAGCCTTAGCTTCCGTAGGTTTTATAGATGGCTTGAAACTTGATTTATTTCAAAAGCACGTAGAGAATGAAGTCTATTCCTGATACTTAAGCTTATTGATATATATTAATTTAGTTTTACGTAGCTTAAGAGTATGACATAAATGATCAAATGAAGGAGATATCTCAAAGATAACACTATCCTAGAGAGGCAGTAATAGAATTTACACAAATAGATCTTGAAGTTAAGAGTCCACAATCACATTAGACATCTTAGCTAGGTTGTTCTTATATCGCAAGACATAGTCCACTAGATGTTTGTTAGATCCTTTCTTAAGTTAAGAGAGTTGAGCATATGATATCTTAGAGCTGATATTGATAGAGAAATGAGTAAGAAAAACATAGGCTAGATGCATAAAATATGTTACCGAGTGGATAGATAGATCATAGAGCTAATGCATCGCATAATATTGAAGATTGTGAGGAAAGAGCTTTGCTATTAAATAGTGATCATCTGCATAATCTAAGCATGCTACATAAAATGCTCAAAGATGCTCTTGAGTGTCATTATGGCCTTTGAAAATGGGAAACTTTGGGGTGACAAAACTAAGAGGAAGCACATAGGCATAAATTATGGGTGTGAAAGGAGTATGAAGGAGTGAAATGGAATCCAAAGATGGAGATGCACAAGCGGTGACCAATTGAAGTTAGCGAATTTTAGTCTGTAGATCTTGATATAAAAAATTTAACTTAGGAGTATTTAAAGAGGAGTTAGGTTGTGCATTAGAAGCATTAGGTTGAATGATGGGAGAAATAGTAGTAGGAATAGAAGCGAGATTATGAAGAGGTTGAGTGGAGATCATGTTGGCTGAGGAAGAACTTACATGAGGTGCTGAAGCAACATCATGAGAGTTTAAATCAACAATCAAAAAATGAAAAATATGTGGAAGATGGGCATGATTATCACAAAAAGGTTGATGAAAATTTGTGAACTTGTATAATTGTTCTTGGTCAACATTTGTGTCTTCATCATATGAGTGTTTGTTATTAGATGCTTCATTGTTTTTTGAGAGGAACTTGTTGAGAGTTAACAAATGAATTATCAATGTCAGTCATTGCTTTTGAAACCCTATGGGAAGATGAAGGAAGCTTTAGATGCTTAAGAGACCCAACATGACCACTATGGGTGATGGGCATAAGAAGAAAACCCTAGAAATAAGGTTGTAATCGATCGACAATTTCACCAAAATGATTATGCAAATATTGAAATAAATAAATGCTAATCTAAATATGTAACATCATTGATAAATATGTAATAAAGTAAAAAATTGACCCAAACAAGTAAGATAGAAAGTATTGAAACCCTAGTTGCAAATAAAAGGATAGAGTACTTAGCTAATTCACAAATATGCCAAATTCATGCCGAGCTGACAAACTAATGAACAAGAGGAAGGAAGTGTCGCACTGAAGCTCAAAAAATTGCAGAAGTGTCAGAAATGCCAGGACCAGGATACCTATGGAGGGTCAGGGGTGCCTAGGGCGTGTTATGGGCACCTATGACTACTCAGAAACTATGAAACTCAATTTCACAAGGTCACAAGATGTTTGTTAATGTTTGCCTTTAATAGCTCGTGATTAACTAAAATATGAAAATTAAGATCTATATTCTAGGTTAATCTAAGTAAGTACAAAAATGCAATAAATGATACAAGCTGAAATGCTAATTCTAAATATTTTGTTTTTGATATTTAAATGAAATGAAATAATGTAAATATGAGTGATAAGGTACTAACCTGAAAATAAATTACCTCGATGTATGCTGGATTTGAATAGGCTAATGTGCAAACATGGTAAGATGTGAAGGTGCTACCTAGGAAATTATAGCAATTGGAGATCTGACTAGACCGGGGCGCATGGGAGAGGATTGAGGCACATATGGGCACCCTGGTCTATAGTCTAGGCACCCTGTTCTATAGAAAAGCTTGGGGTCTAAATCTGACAATGTCGCTTGATCTTTGCAATATCTTAGTCTTTTTCGTGTAGTTGTCACAGTACCTTTGCTGATGTCATTGTAGGCTAGTGATGAAGATGTACCTACAAAACCCCATACAAAGCATCAAATCCCTAAAAAATAAAGATGCATATGAAGGGGTTAGACTAACCTTAGTTGCCACAATGGTGGAATTACAACTAAGCACTGCACTACATTCCAGACCTAATGTATTTATGTGTGTAATTATGTGCCTAGGGTTCCCTAGTATCAATGACAGATGTAAATGATGCCCAAATGTAAATAAAACCCTTTCGCCCTATGCTTATGTGATGCAGATGTAAATGATGCCCAAATGTCATCCTTTGCCTTAGTAGATAGCTAAGTCTTGATAATAGATAGTCCACACATAAAATAACGAGTATGATATGTTTATATAGGGATCTCTTGTTCAAATTTTGACACTAAATACCCGACATGTTGACTAGTAACTTGAGAATGAGAGGGAAAATGACAAAGATTGACCTCAAACAGATAAATTAGACCCAAGTGTTATGAGGACCAGGGCACCTAAAATTAAGGATCGGGGCACCCATGGGCGCCCAGTACTACCCTAGGTGCCCTAGTTAAAGACTAGAGATGACAAATGACTAAATAACGACACCTGATACTCCTTGAGAGACAAATAAAATAGTGTAAACAACCGATGACTATGTAAGAAAAATTATGATGACGACCGAGTAATTGACGACATGTCTAGGGGATGAGTCGTTAGTGAATACTTTTCTCACGCAAGATCCATATATAAAATAACATATTTAGCCGTATAAATGTAATAGTAAGTGTGTGATTTTGTGACTACATTTGCCCCCACTTTATGTTGGTGAGCAGAAAGCTCGGTAACATAAAGTAGATGGAGATGCGTACCTGAGAGAAATGTGGAGAAGCTGATGTTATAGTAGAACACACAAATGTGGTGGTAAAAGAACCAAAAATCGTGTCGAACCATGGATCAACGGTTTGATCCATACAACATAATGAAAAAGCGTATTAGCATGATGAAGCACACTAAATGAGAGTGATGATAGAAAATGTTGGATAATTTTGAATGCATATGATGACAATGAGATGGGGTAGGGAGTGATCAATTCCCGACCCAAACATGTGTATACAAATAATTCATCAAAGGATTTGGGCATCCTGCTACCAAAGGAAGAGTGTAGAGAGAAAAGTGTGTTATTCTCCAATCTCTAACTACATCCTCAAGATCTAGCCATTGCAAATGGACTTAGATCAAATATTTGTGGTTTCTGGGTCCAGACAATTTTGATCAAATAGTTAACCCATATAGGAGTGGTATAGGAAAGGCACTCTTGCCCCCACTCCACGAGTGTCACCACAATATCATGGATTCCAAGCTAGGTCATCTGGAATAAAGTACAAAATATATGATGGATTCTAAGTTAGGTCATCTAGAAGAAAATGCGAGATGTATGATAGCTTCCCAAGTTAATCTCCTATGTTAGGTCATCTAAGAGGCCACACGTAACTCCCAAATTAGGTCTGAAGGTATTGACAGGAAACTTAGAGACAGATTAGATCATGATGAGTCATTTTGTAGTCAGGGATGAGATCTAACTAGCCCTTTGTCACTCAAATGTGGAGAAATGGATAGCACCCTCAAGAGGATTTGATCTATCCTCACTATTTTAGGTTGTGCCTTTCAACCAAGGTAAGAGAACCTATTTTTTAACCTTTGTTTATTGAAGAATGGTGATAAATCCTTCTTTTGCAATTTTATAGAGAAGACCTTGGGAAAATATGATCAACACACCAAATCTGACTCTCACGAGTTGTCACTTCTAGATCATGGAGATATTTTCACAACAAGGCAAAGGTTACTAAAGACATTTGAGACCCTGATTGCTTGCTGCATGTTTTGGTAACAAAGATTATGCATTTTGTATGCACACAGGACAAACAGGGGTAGTACAAGTAGGATTGGTTGTTTTTGAATGAATTTTTGGTAGGAGTGAAGGGTAGGGTGAACTTGATTCACCAGATCCTTGAGGAACCTTACAAAATGGAAGTTAAACCAACAGAATGCCACAGAATAGCTAAAATGTTTCTTTAACTAGAATATGTGCTTCAATGGAGGCCCAGATTAGCACTCTTTCACACAATATTTGAGATTCTATCATGAAGGCTCGAGTTAGAAAATCCAACAAAGCATCAAGATCTGAGTCAAATCACGCCTAAGGTACACCCAAAGGCTTACAGACAATCTCTGTCAATAGATGAAAGAAAAGTGATTTTAAATCGTTTATTCCAATCCCAAATGAAAGCTCTTCTGAGAAATGAAATTGCAGATGCCACTAAACTGTCACAAGGATTGAGGTCTGTGTGATTGAATCATATTTTAATACAATATTGCAATAGAAACAAGAAAAACCACTTGCATACATTCAGAAATAAAACAAACACATTTTGCTCAAGACAACACAGAAAAACTCGAATTTGATTAAGTCTATTAGCAGGGGAAAGTTTTTAGAACAGTCTCAGAGCTTTTCAATGGTTGTACACTTGTAACCACCTTGACACAATAAAACTTAATACAAAAAGAGATAACCAAGTTTCTCAGATGGATTCTCAAAAGACAGGCTTTGTCAAATTTTCTCTTGGGAATTTTCTTCGACCTCTAACACTCCAACCTCCAACAACCCTTTGCACGAAAAAATTCATGCCATTTATAACATTTACAATAGACCCCCTTTCCCCCCAAAAATCCAAACATTGAGTGCACCAATGCTTGCCATGATCACAATCATGATTTCCGGGATCAGATCTGTAAAAAGTTCGCCAGGTGCTCGAGGGGGTAGATCTCATCGAATATCTCCTACATTCAACTCCTTCCTCTGGTAGATCACTCTTTCTTCAATTTTCCAACCACTTCTACCCCTAATCTGTCAAATCTGGCTCCTTGCGTGCTTGGGAGAAGAAAAATAGAAAATCTGATCGGGCTCGATAGTCAGACCATTTTAATGGTGAAAGACATCTTCCAGATCTCCCACCAAACTCAGATATCAACATTAACTCCCTTCTCTTCCTGGCGTGTAGAAAAAACCAAGAAATCATGGAGACTCGCACTTCCAGATGTGTTTCAGAGAAATGGGGGGGAAAATCAGATTTAGACTCTCAGCTGCCGTTGATCTTTACTTTGAATTTGGGCCGTCCACGTGGAAGATTCAAACTTAAAAATAGACCTGGGGGCTTCCTCTGAATTTTTACAACTTTTGAAAGAAATGGAAAAATTTCACATTTTTCTCCACACCTCCACCCTCGGGAAATGAGCCTAACACGTGTCCTAAGGTGGGCCCCAGTGGAACCGTGGCCAAATTCTACCATTTTACTTCCTTTTTGGAAAAGGGAAATTTTTCCAAGTTTTCCCCGCAGCTATGTCCTTCCGGGAATTGACCTGACACGTGTCCCAATGTGGGTCCCTCATGGAACCGCGCTTCTTTTTTCATTTTTAACCCTTTTCTCCCAAAGGAATTTTTTCCAAATTTCCCCCGAGAGTCCGCACCCCACCATTGACTAGAGCAAGCTTTGACTTTTACCTTATTGGGCTTGTGGGCCATTTTGAGATTTTAATCTTTTGATGTCAAGAGGAAAAAATCCAATTTACCTCTGATGGTCCGCCTCCCCACCCTTTTGAATTTTCAAACTACCACGTGTCACCATGGCACACCTTGAGATGGTCCAAAAAATTTGATACTTTGAACGAGCGCGGGCTCGCCATGTGTCCTGTTCCTGAAAAAGTTTGTCTGAATGTTTGAAGCTCAGTGGAAGGTGCCACATGTCATGCTCCGAGGCAGTCTCCTTTCCATTTTTCTAAGAAAAATGTAAAGTGAGCGGAGGCCTCCATGTGTCTCAATGCTGCTATTTCCTTCCCTAAAGCGGAAAAAAACCCCTTTGCCACGTGTCCTCCTGCGGGGTCAAAGTGAGACTTTTTCCTTGCCTCTTAAATTTGCTCCAATCAGAGCCTAGCAGGGCCTGCGGGGTGAGTTAAATTTTTTTCCAAAGTAGCCAAAAAGAACAAGTTCAAAAACAGACCCGCATGCCCCATCCAATCAGAAGAAGCCGTGTAAGCACCAAAAGAACCAATCAGAATTGAGCGGAGCCACGGGACCAAATTTTCCTTTTTGCCAAAAAAGCAAAAAGTGATAAGTTAAAGCATTTTCCCACCATCCCCTGACCAACCAAAAGAAGCCACGTCCCCTGTCGATGCAAGGATGCAAATTTGACTAGGAGAAATGCTTGTCAAACCGTAAAATACAGAAAAATGATCATTCGAGCCTGAAAATGAAAATTTCTCCAAGGACAGAGAATTTAGAAATGTTACAAGGCTCAAATATGTTTCTCAGAGATACATCCATTCATTTTTCTTCAAGTATTTAGGGCAAGAAATGACAAGGAAAACAAATCCTGACTGTGGAGAAAAATATGGGAGAACCAAGTTTTTGGATGAACAGAGAACGAGAGACCCAAATTACAGACCTTTTCTAGAGGAACAAAGAAACAAGGAGAAAACCATGGACCCATAAGTGATCTACGACCCAGGAACAGATTAAAAATGGCAACAAAAGATTAACCAGGCACAACACGGGGAAAAATAAAGTGACAGAGGCCACAAATCGATAGATTTTCAAAGGCAAATTGGGGTGAGACTATTTTGAGCACCAACATCGGCTCCGACTCAGGGATGGGCACTCCCTGTGAGTGCCACAAGAACAAAGGTAGACCAAGTGCCAAGAATAACCATTGGGCAACAGAGTCATCTTGCAGAGTAGAGAAATAGAGCCATCTTCAAAAAGAAACAGAGAAACCAGCAAAAACAGGTCACCGAGGACCAGAACGAGCAAAAACACAAAAGACATAGGGAACAAACAACAAACTATACACTGTACAAAAGATTTTCTTGATCCTAGAGGCATCAATCCAAGAAATGCTTCAAATGCCTGCCATTAACAGGAAATTCAAGCAGTTCACCATCTAAGTCCTTGAGGAAGAAGGTATGCTCACCAATCCTGATATCAATGGAGTAAGGGCCCATCCATAATGAGTCAAACTTTCCATGCTTTCCCTTATCCTCATGTTTGCTATCCCATAGCAGCACAAGATCTCCAACATTGAAAGCTCTGGGAGTGACCTTCTTGTCAAATAACTTCTTCAGTTTCTCTCTGAACTTTACATGCCTCTGGTGGGATGCCCTCCTCTCTTCATCAAGCTCAACAATCTGGTTAATGCGAGCATCATAAGGACCTACCTCTTGATCTTCCAGCTGTTGCATAAACTGATATGAAGACAGTTGCATATGAAGAGGCAGTAGGGCCTGAGTCCCATATACCAACTCAAATGGACTCTTTCTAGTGACCCTCTTGACAGTGATCCTATCTGCCCAAACAACAAACTTCAACTGTTCACCCCACTTTCTCTTGTTCTGCTCTAATGTTCTTCTGATAATCTTCAGCAAATTTTTATTACTGGACTCAGCTTGTCCATTTCCTTGGGGATTGTAATTAGAGGCATATGTCAAGTTGATCCCATACTCCTTGCACATTGCCACCAAAGGTTTAGCTCTAAATCTCATGGCATTGTCAGCAATAATCTTGACTGGTACCCCAAACCTGCAGATGATGTTGTTTAGCACAAAATCCATGACAACTTGGTGTGTTGCCTTCTTGGTGGGGATTTCCTCCACCCATTTAGTAAAATAATCAGTTGCTACAAGAATCCACTTATGGCCAACACTTGAAGGGTCTGAAATCTCACCAATGAAATCCATTCCCCATTGCTTGAATGGGGCTTCAATTGATACAGGATGCAAAGGAAGGGAGCCTGAAGCTTTCAGTCTTCCAGAGAAGCGTTGGCAACTCTCACATCTTCTAACCAAAAGGTTGTATCCTTGAAAAGAGTTGGCCACCAATAACCAGCCCTCAGGATCTTGTGTGTTGTGACTCTTGCAGCAAAATGCCCCCCACAAACTCCTCCATGGAGATCAACAATTATCTTGGGGGCTTCTTCTTCAGTAATGCACCTTAAGAGGACTCCCTCTGGGTTCTTCCAAGCTAACCCATAATCAGTGATGACATATTTCTGGGAAGCCAACTTAAGGGCTCTCTTTTGGTTCTTACTTAAATGCTCAGGGTAGTTCAGATGTCTGAGATAAAAAATTACATCTTTATACCACTCAGAATTCATCAATGTTTGAAAAACATCTACCCTACCTTCTTCTACCTCATTTACCTCAATAGTTTGCAAGTTTCTCTCAGCCATAAGCTTAGCCAAGCCCAAACCTCTCACCAACTTGGTGGTTTGGATATCCATATCATATTCTTGCAACTTGTTCACCCACCTGCATCTTTTGCTTGAGACTTCCATCTCTGATAAGATGTCCTTGACCATGGTGTGGGGAACATAAGCAACAATTTTAGAACTTAGAATATAAGGTCTGAAAACCTTTGTTGCTTTTACCAAGGAAAATGCCTGCTTTTCCATGATAGTGTACTTCAGCTCAGCCCCCTACAAGGCCTTACTGAAAAAAGCAATGGGCCTCTCAGCCCCTTCATCATCCTTCTGCAGCAGGACAGAAGCAATAGTGTTCTCTGAAGCAAAGGAGAATAGTTGAAAGGGCTTCTTATAATCTGGAGCTACCAGAACAGGTGCATGCTTTAGTGCCTCCTTAATCCCATTGAAATCTTGGATGGATAGCCTCCTCCCATTTGATGACCTGGTCTTTCTTCAGCATGGAAGTGATTGGAATGGTCAACTCAGCAAAGTTTGATATGAATCTTCTAATGAAGTTTATTTGCCCAAAGAAGGACTGAATTCCTTTCTTAGTCCTTGGGATTGGGACCTTGCTGATGGCCTCTACTCTTTCTGGATCAATCATCACCCCTTCTTGTGACACTATGTGACCAAGCAACTTTTCCTTCTGCACTCCAAAATGGCACTTCTTTGGATTGAGTGAGATGCCATATTCTCTACATCTTATCAGCATCTTCTCCAAGTGCAGCAGGTGATCACTTCTCTTTCTAGAAAATACAGTTACATCATCTTGGTAAACTGCAATAAACTCGTTGATGTAACCAACAAAAGCAACATCCATTGCTCTTTGAAAGGTGGCTCCAACATTCATCAGACCAAAGGGCATCCTGACATAGACATAGGTCCCCAAGGAGTAGTAAAGGTTGTCTTGATCCTTTCTGATTCCTTCACCACAACTTGGTTATAACCAGAGAAACCATCCAAGGTGGAAAGCAACTCAGAACCAGTCACTAACTGCAACATGTTCTCCATATTTGGTAAAGGATAATTATCCTTCATTGATGCTCTATTTAGATTCCTGAAGTCCACACATAACCTGATGTCACCATTTTTCTTTCTGACTGGTACTAGGTTTGCAACCCAAGAAGAATACCTTGTGGGCTGGATAATCCCTCCATCTCTTAGCTTCTTCAGTTCTTCTTGCATTTTGAGAGATAAGAGTGGATTGATGGGCCTCTTGTTTCTACCTGAATGGCTTTGCATTAGACTCCAAGGGAATCTCATGTTGAAACAGGTCCTCTCTGTATGCTTTTAGTTCAGAATAGGTCCAAGCCATGCAATCTTGATATTTTTTCAACAATTGGATGTATGACTGCTTCTCCTCCTTGCTGAGATTGCTTCCTAACCAAATTTTCCTTGGCTTCTCCTTTGTGCCAAGGTCATGCTCCTCAATATCCCTTGAGGCTACCATGCATCTGTTAATAATGCGATCAACATTATCAAAATTGGACTCAAGAGAAACCAACCCTCTAGGAATGGTATTAGTCTTTAGTTGGATGATGCCCTTGCCAAACAAGGTTTCCTTTCCTTCTGTTGTACATACCATTGGCTCCCAATCAATATTGATCAGAAAACTCTCCCTTGTTCTACAAAATCTTCTGATCTGAGCATCATCATCAAAAAACTTGCCAATGTTTAATGTTGTTAGGGACAGAAGGTCTTGTCAATACCTCAACCTCATATTCACAATATGGGGACATTGTACAATTGTCAAACCGAGACCCCAACACTGCAAGTTTTCTACCAAGTCATTGAACTTCCTATCATGATGCACAATGTTGAATGAATCAAACATCTCAATGAAATCCCAAACTGCATGCTTGTACTGTTTCATTCGCTGATTCTTTGTGGCATACAGTTTTCTGACTTGTTTTACTATTAATTCTGAGTCTCCTTTGACAATGATGTCCTTGACACCATATTTCCAAGAAATTCTTAAACCCAACAACAGTGCCTCATACTCAGCAATGTTGTTGGTGCACTCAAAGTTGAGTTTGAAGGAAAAAACAAATTTTTCCTGACCAGGAGAAAGTAGAACAACACCAGCACCATTCCCAAACTTGGAGCAAGCTCCATCAAACAATAGAGTCCAAGGAGATCCCTATCTTGTTCAAGACACTTGCATTCTTCAATCTTGTGCTCCTTTCCATCAGCAAATCCCACAAAGTTATCTGCATCAACACTTGTGTACAATACCTCATAGGATGCATTGTTGGGATCCTCAATAAGGTGCAACATTTTCTTTTCCCCATACAACCTGACAAGGCTGCCCTCAATTGGAATGGTAGCATAGGACATATCCATTTGGACACTCCCACCAACACTTGCAGCCCATTTTCTTGACAGTAGCATGCCCCACTTGGTTGGGCAGTCAACAATGACAACATCAAGTTTTAAGTTTTTACCTGGGTAGGCTGCAAGTTGCACCACAAAACCTTCACACATCCCACTACTGGCACTTCTCTGGAGTCCATAGCAGTGCACTTCCCATATGCTACTATCACTTTGATGTTTAGCTCATTCATGACTTCCAAAGGCATGACATTGCATGATGCCCCTGAGTCAAACATGCAGTTGTGCAACAGTCTGTCCTTAATGATCAAAGTGGTGAAGAATGGATCCACATTCATCTGAGAGTCCACCAAGGATGTCCCCAAATAGACCTCAGGTGGTTCATCTAGCTCTTCTGATGCTGGTGGTGCTTCTGGTTCTTCAATGATTGGTGGGGTCTCCACAATGTTTATGTTTCTGCCTAGGGAAGTCTTCTCTTCTTTCAACCCCAAGTATTCAAATGCTCTCTTTTTGTGCTCAGGAATCCTAAGCAACTCAAAAATTGGAACAAAGACTTTGATTTGACTTAAGACTTGGGCAATATCATATGGACATTCCTTGGCAAGGCAGTATTGGAAGGAAAGCCAATACACTCATTAGGTGGTACAGGATTTTTGACAACTTGGGCATGAGGAGGGGTATGATTTTTGTTTGGAACTGTAGGGCTTTTAGCAGATGCCTCTTTCTTAGGAGCCTCTTTAGGAATGTTTGAAAGTAAGGGAGCTTTAGGCTTGGCTTGAGGCCCTGCCCCTTTGACAGCCTTACTTCTTGTATTATATTCCTTCTCTTGAGCCACAACAACATTCATCAGTAACTGTCTATCTTCCTCAGATGGGATTCCTCCATCATACTTCTTTATCATTAAAGCCCTTAAATATTCAAAGTCATTATTGGGAAATTCAAAAGCTTGTACAGTATCTACTTCTAAAGTATGAGAGAGAGAAAGAATAGGTACCCTATGAATGCAGTCCCAAAAAGTGGCAGCAGTTCTGGGCACTTATCACCTCAGTTGAAGTTTCCCCTTGTTGTAAGCTCATGGAGCAACCCATCATGCAGACATCATCATCATTATCATCAGCTTCTTCTTCTTCTTGTTGATCTTCTTCACAAGGAGCATGAGGCATGAAACATTTGTCACACCAATCAATGACATCTGTCTCCTCCACAACAACAACTCTGGCAGCCAAAGGATCAGGTACCATTCTGTTATCCCTGGCTTGGGACTGTCTATTTCCAAATCCAACAGGTCCCTTGCCTCTATCATCAGATCTTTGGTGATTTGTGAACCTGTCTTGGCCTTGCTGCTTGTGTTGACCTTGTGAGCTCTACCCAATTCCTTTCTCAGCCCGGGCTAGTTTGTAGGAAATTTCTTTGACAACCCCTGCCAAAGTCTTCACAACTTCTTCCAAATCAGCAGCCTTGCTTGTTTGGGGTTTTTCTGGGTTAACCAACTTTACACCTTCCCTCTTTGGAGGCTTTCCAATTTCCTTGATATTGTTCTCTATTTGCAAAGCCATGGTGAAGGCCTGCCTCAAATTTGTGGGGTTTTTGTCTCTTAAATAATATGCAGCCTTTTTATCAAATGCATCAGTATATTTGATCAAACATGACTCATCACATGGCCTTATCCTAACAGGAAATCTCCTCAAGGTCTTATTAAACCTTGTGTTGAAATCATGTACTGACTCATTAGGATTCTTTTTGATGTTTTCAAATTCTGTCAAAAGAAACCTAGGGTCAGTTCTATCACCATACTGCAATCTAAATGCATTGCTCATCTCAGTCCAAGAATCAATAGAGTTATCTGGAAATGCTTTATACCAGTCCCTAGCATCCTCTTCCAAGGTATGGATAAACAACTTGATATATACATCTTCATGTTCAATCTCAAAATCTTCCATCATATTGATAAAAATCTTTAGATGTTGATCACCAGTAATAGCATTGTTTCCTTGGAACTTTGGCATTTTGTTCCTTACATCTTGAGGCACTGCATTTGGATATCCAGCCATTCCCACAAAATTTATAGGTCCAAAGGTGTTTACAACAAAAGGGGGTCTGGGTGGGGGCTGGGCCATGTTGATTCGAGAAGGTGACCCTGGAGGGGTGACAAATTGATGAGGGGCAGAGGGTCTTTGGAACACAGGAGTATAATTTTCAAAATGGGTATCCCCTAAAGGCCTTGTTTCTTGGAAATCCCTATCAACCTCAGAAAAGATAGGAGCAGAGTGTGAAGCAAACCTTTCAAAATCAAATGAAGGCCCCTCTCCAGCTGGAGAGTTCAATTCCACAAAGAGGCTACCTGATTCAGAGTCACTTGAATGGCAGTCTTCAATGATAGGCCGATCACTTTCATCAATGGAGATCCCTCTTCTTGTCTGCTGATCTCCCACAACTCTCCAGGATTTTCTTCCTTCTGATTTTGCTTTTCCTAGCTCTGGAAACAATGTCCTAGCAGGATCCCTAGCAAAGAAAGATCTTCTTCCTTCCAGCTTTGCAAATATTAGTAACAAATCTGACTTTGACAGAGTTCTAAGACACTGGTACTCATTAAAAATTAGATCAACAGGGAGTCGCCACTAAGGATTTCCACCTTAGTTGTGCAAATGCACTAAATATGATCTGTCAAATGTCTGTCAATGCTAGAAACTAGAAATGGAAATTTAACCTTTCTTTACCCAGATTTATCAAATGAAAGCTAGTGCACTAGGTGTGAAAACTGAAAGAACTGCACACAACACTTGGAGCATACAAGAAGTGTTTTACCAGGATTTTGAATTTGAACTACGGGCTAAATAGATAACTAGCATGAATCCCAGCAACTCAAAAATGGTGCCACTTAGGTGTTGGTATCCAAATTGATTCTCCCTCAAAGTCTGAGCAACATCATTGGTTTGACAAGAAACTTAGAGATAGATTAGATCATGATGAGTCATTTTGTAGCTGGGGATGAGATCTAACTGGACCTTTGTCACTCAAATGTGGAGAAATGGATAGCACCCTCAAAGGATTTGATCTATCCTCACTATTTTAGGTTGTGCCTTTCAACCAAGGTAAGAGAACCTATTTTGTAACCTCTGTTTATTGAAGAACAATGATAAATCCTTCTTTTGCATAAATTTTATAGAGAAGACCTTGGGAAAATATGATCAACACACCAGATCTGACTCTCACGAGTTGTCACTTCCAGATCATGGAGATATTTTCACAACAAGGAAAAGGTTACTAAAGACATTTGAGACCCTGATTGTTTCTGCATGTTTTGGTAACAGAGATTATGCATTTGTATGCACACATGACAAACAGGGGTAGTACAGGTAGGATTGGTTGTTTTTGAATGAATTTTTGGTGGGAGGTGGGGCAGGGTGAACTTGATTCACCAAGATCCTTGAGGAACCTTACAAAATGGAGGTTAAACCAACAAAATGCCACAAAATAGCTAAAATGTTTCTTTAACTAGAATATGTGCTTCAATGGAGGCCCAGATTAGCACTCTTTCACACAATCTTTGAGATTCTATCATGAAGGCTCGAGTTAGAAAATCCAACAAAGCATCAAGATTTGAGTCAAATCATGCCTAAGGTACACCCAAAGGCTTACAGACAATCTCTGTCAACAGATGAAAGAAAAGTGATTTTAAATCATTTATTCCAATCCCAAATGAAAGATCTTCTGAGAAATGAAATTACAGATGCCACTAAACTGTCACAAGGATTGAGGTCTGTGTGATTGAATCAGATTTAATACAAGATTGCAACAGAAACAAGAAAAACTACTTACATACATTTAGAAATAAAACAAACACATTTTCTCAAGACAACACAGAATAACTTGAATTTGATTAAGTCTATTAGCAGGGGAAAGTTTTTAGAAATAGTCTCAGAGCTTGTCAATGGCTGTACACTTGCAACCACCTTGACACAATAAAACTTAATACAAAAAGAGATAATCAAGTTTCTCAGATGGATTCTCAAAAGACAGGCTTTGTCAAATTTTCCTCTTGGGAATTTTCTTTGACCTCTCACTCCAACCTCCAACAACCCTTTGCATGAAAAAATTTGTGCCATTTATAACATTTACAACAGACCCCCCTTTCCCCCAAAAATCTAGACATTGAGTGCACCAATGCTTGCCATGATCACAATCGTGATTCTCTAGGATCAGATCTGCAAAAAGTTCACCAGGTGCTCGAGGGGGTAGATCTCTTCGAATATCTCCGACATTCAACTCCTTCCTCTGATAGATCACTCTTTCTTCAATTTTCCAACCACTTCCACCCCAAATCTGTCAAATCTGGCTCCTTGCATGCTTGGGAGAAGAAAAATGGAAAATCTGATCGGCTCGATAGTCAGACCATTTTAATGGTGAAAGATGTCTTCCAGATCTCCCACCAAACTCAGATATCAACATTAACTCCCCTCTCTACTTGGCATGTAGAAAAACCAAGAAATCATGGAGACTCACACTTCCAGATGTGTTTCAGAGAAATGGGGGAAAATCAGATTCAGACTCTCAACTACCGTTGATCTTTACTTTGAATTTGGGCCGTCCACATGGAAGATTCAAACTTAAAAATAGACCCGGGGGCTTCCTCTGAATTTTTACAACTTTTGGAGAAATGGAAAAAAATTCCATTTTTCTCCGCACCTCCGCCCTCGGGAAATGATCCTGACACGTGTCCTAAGGTGGGCCCCAGTGGAACGTGGCCAAATTCTGCCATTTTACTTCCTTTTTGGAAAAGGGAAAATTTTCCAAGTTTTCCCCATAGCTCCGCCCTTGGGAAACAGGTTGACACGTGTCCCAATATTGATTATTTCCCTCAGTGGGATTTGCGGCCATTTTCATGTTTTAACCCTTTTCTCCCAAAAGGAAAATTTTCCAAATTTCCCCCGAGAGTCCGCACCTCCGCCGTTGACTGGAGCAAGCTTTGACCCTTCCTTTATCGGGCTTGTGGGCCATTTTGAGATTTTAATCCATTTGCATGTCAAGAGGAAAAAAATCCAATTTACCTCCGATGGTCCGCCTCCCCACCCCTTTGACTTTTCAAACTGCCATGTGTCACCATGGCGCACCTTGAGATGGTCCCAAAAATTTGATACCTTGAATGAGCGCGGGCTTGCCACGTGTCCTGTTCCGGCAAAGTTTGTCTGAATGCTTGAAGCTCAGTGGAAGGCGCCACGTGTCATGCTCTGAGGCAGTCTCCTTTGGCCGTTGAAAAGTCTAAGAAAAATGCAAAGTGAGTGGAGGCCTCCACGTTTTGTTAGCATGTGAAACTCGCTGTTCCCCTTCAAAATTTGCCATGTGTCCTCCTGTGAGGGTCAAAGTGAGACTTTTTCCCTGCCTCTTAAATTTGCTCCAATCAGAGCTGGTGGGGCCGGAGGTGGGTTCAAACTTTTTTGCCAAAGTAGCCAAAAAGAACAAGTTCAAAAATAGACCCACGTGTGCCCCATCCAATCAGAAGAAGCCACATAAGCACCAAAAGAACCAATCAAAATTGAGCGGAGCCACGGGACCAAATTTGCCTTTTCACCAAAAAATAAAAAGTGATAAGTTAAAGTATTTACCCACCATCCCCTGACCAACCAAAAGAAGCCACGTCCCTGTTGATGCAAGGATGCAAATTTGACTGGGAGAAACACCCGTCAAACCTGTAAATACAGAAAAATGATCATTCGAAGCCTGAAAATGAAAATTTCTCCAAGGACAGAGAATTTAGAAATGTTACAAGGCTCAAATATGTTTCTCAGAGATACATCCATTCATTTTTCTTCAAGTATTTAGGGAAGAAATGACAAGGAAGACAAATCCCGACTGTGGAGATTGAAAAATATGGGAGAACCAGTTTTTGGGATGAACAAAGAACGAGAGACCCAAATTACAGACCTTTTCCAGAGGAACAAAGAAACAAGGAGTAAACCATGGACCCATAAGTGATCTACGACCCAAGAACAAATTAAAAATGGAAACAAAGATTAACCAGGCACAACACAGGGAAAAAGAAAGTGACAGAGGTCGCATAAATCGATAGATTTTCAAAGGCAAATTCCTCAGATTAGGTCAATAGGGGGAATTAATGGTGAGATATTATGTGGTGAATTAGTAAATTTTTTAAAATGATGGATTGGTAGTTTTTGATTAATCGCATGGTAATGTAAGAGGAATTATAGGATGACCCCAATAATATGCCCCCCTTTTGGTGAAAGGGGAAGTGATGCTAATAATGAACACCAAGCCGAAAGTAAGCCCGAAGTTAATAGAAAGTGATAAAAATCGCAAAAATGTTGGAGATATTCTATGTTCTAGTGTGAACATTAGGATATCATTGTTAATATGGATATAATATTATCATGGATAATATTAAGGTAAATTTAAATGTAATATTACATATAGTAAATAATATTTACTATGTGGTAATTAGTAAGTTATTGTGTTAGATAATAAAACAATGAAATATTGTTTTATTATCAATATTATTAATGTTGTTGAAACCATCTGGGTAGATTGGTTTCATGTGCAAACATAGATTGTTGAGAAGGTTGCACATGGAGACAAAGATGTTGTTAAGAGGGTTGTTACTATGCAAATCCTATATAATAGAGTGCATAAGTATGGGCACATTCTTAGAGTTAGAGTCAATGTGATGTAGAAGAATGGATTGTAATAGACTGTGTGAATTACAATACAACAATATATTCCGTGTTTAATATATGCTTGTGTAATATCAATGGTGTGTGATATATCAGTGTAGTAGATAAGAGAAAAAATCGAAGCTATTACTTGCTTCTAACCTGCGAATTCCAAGCCGAAAGTAAGCCTGAAGTTGATAGAAAGTGATAGAAATCACAAAAACATGTATGAAGTATGATAGAAGACAAAGGTAAAGTGGAGATAATGTGCACATAATGTGTTCAATATAGTGGTAGGCGAGATTCTAAAAATAATCCCACAAACAAGGTGTAAATTGGAGTAGAAATGCTCAAGATATGATGAAAATCATGTAATGTGCATTAGTAATCATAATAAATGTGAAATAATGACTATAATAAAGTGGGTGTTGAAAAAATAATGATAAATAGTAAGGTTAAAAAGTGTTTGGTTACCTCATTTATTGTTTGCACAATTGGGATTGAGCTCTGAGTAAGTAAAAACGCCATAAGCAAGAGCAGTGTGTCCTAGCCGGTTTGAGAGGGTGGCTACCACCGTAGTGTCACGCACGACTGCGGAGTTGATAAGTGCATTTTTTTCGAAAAATGTATGGTGTAGTAGTCATTTTTCATTGAATTTTTAGACATTTGCAAATTTTAATTTTCTCGGAATTTTAGACCTCGATAATAGCGGTGAGGGAACTAGTGACCCTTGGGATAAGAGCACCTAGATCTAGGTGCTAGTGTCCGGATCTTAGGCGCCCCAGTCCTGCACTTAGGCACCTTGGTCCAGAATGTGTGCATTTGGTATAAAATGATGAAAAATGGGATTTGTAATGTATATGAATGTGAGAAACAAGTGTGTGTACTTATAATGTGTTCTAATGCTATGTTTATTGATGTTTTGTGTTGCACAGAGGGACATTCACTCGAGGGAGTTCCGCGGAGGTTATCACTTGAGTATTTTGCTTGGATTGGGCCTATCAGATGATGAGTGGGATGTTACGGACTGTGTCGGCCTGCAACATATATCATGAATGGGGGTGCCCCATAATATGCTTATGTTGACTGCACTATGTGATAGATGGTGCACAGATACATGTATATTTTGGTTGCCTACATGGAAGATGACTATTATGTTGGAGGATGTGTATCATATATTGTGGTTTCTTGTTGTTGGTGAGAGGGAATACATGATGCTAGTGGAGAATATGGAGAGGTAGATGCAGGCCACTTGGTGATATTTTATGGGGACTCGAGTACCTACCGAGGCCCATATTAGTTTGGATGTTATCATGAGGTCTGGTGTTCCGCGCTTGCGTAAGTTCATAGCGGTTGCGATTGCTTCATCCATAGCGATGGAGGGAGGCGGAGTAGACATCTTATATAAGATGCATGATATATGTCGGCGCATAGAGGAGGAGAGTACTAGATATGCGTGGGTGTGGTGTGTGTTGGCCCACCTATGTAGAGACCTATACCGATTTACTCACGATGAACACAGAGGGGGGATAAGAGCTACTATGTTGTTACACATGTGGGCATATGAGCACATAGCAATGTTGAGGTCAGTTGGAGGCCCACGATCATAGTGGGCTAGACCCGAGATATATTCGAGAAGGTAGATTAATATTCATAGGCGTAGGATGGATATAGATACGTATAAGACACTGATAGATAGAATGGGGCCCTAGGTAGTCACATGGAGGCCATGTCATGATTATGGAGGATGGCCCGAGGATGCTGTAGAGTTGTGTATTCAGATGACTATGTGGTTGAAGGATAGATTTCCAGGTGTGGTAGAGCTATTCCATGTAAAGAGGGTATCGTGTTAGTTTGGTATGGCTTGTGATGTTCCCCTAGAGCCATATATATGGCTAAGAGCTATCAGAGCACCTAGGAGGGCTAGGGCCAAACTAGGGCCCACAACAGAGAAGCTATCACCTCCTGGTCTGGATGAGATAGATGCAACAATAGAGGTGATAAACACAGATGATGCTGGTAGCACAGAGGAGTACCACAGATGGTGGGCGACACATGGATGGGCATTATTGTTCCTATTGTTTGCAGGTCCAACAGGGTTACCGCATGTAGGAGGAGGAGAGGGGGAAGCACTTGACCCTGACCCTGTAGTAGTAGATGTAGCGGAGCGTAAGTATATACATATAGTTATATTATGTATGTTGTTATTAGCTTATGTGTTAGTAATAGTTGTCTAACGCAGTGTGGTACTTGTGTTGTAGGTGATGCGTATTGGTTTTTGATAGTTGACACATCCATCCGCACCTTAACACAGAATGTGCCTATCGACATTCTTGGTAGAGGCATACATGAGCAAGTGGATGAGATCACGGGTGAGCATGCCCATCTTTTTGAGCTAGTGGCTGTAGCAGAAGCCACATGTACTGTATTGCTAGCCAAGAGGGATGAGGCATGCGAGGAGAATTGATGAGCTTGCGAGGCATTGGGTAGTGGTCAATTAACACAAGATGTGTTTGTATGAGAATAGCTTATTAGGTGATGGTCCATTAGTAGTCGATGAAGAATACCTTATTGCGTAGGTAAGTGGAGAGATATCGGGGCCGCAAACATCGATGCAAAGTTAGTGGTGAGGCATCTAGTTCTAGGGCTCTATTATGCCCCTAACATATACCATTTATATTTATAATTGTGGGCTAACATATGACTTATATAACATTTATACCTATATTCATTAATTAGTTAGTCATTAGGTATAAACTAATAATAATGAAGGGGTATGACCTTTCACAATCTCTCTCTCTCTCTCTCTCTCTCTCTCACACACACACACACACACACACACACGCACGCACGCACGCACAGATGGGCGGGTAATTCATCCCCATAGATGTGAAGAGTATGAGTTAGTGTCTTATTGTAAGACTTTTGAGGTTGCCCCATCAAAGTGACTTAATAATATATTATATGTTTTGATATATCTACATTTATATTCAAGTAATTCCATTATATATGGTATCAGAGCATCAACTTTGGCAACGACTGGTTTTTTCTCTATATCTCAAGCAAGGTTGTAAATTTTTTAGATATTTTTTTTACCACGTTTAGGAATATATATTATAAAGCTTCTCTATTTTTTTCAAAATTTCTTTCGTTGTTTGGGGAGAGTTATTGCATATATACTATTTTTCATAAAATCAACCTACATGTTGCATTTTTATAAATTTTCAGAGTTTTTTTATATTTTTGGAAATCTCTTCAAATTTCAATATTGGTTCATTCTTTACATTTTCAAATTTAAGGTCATCTACATTAATAAATTCATTGGTCAATTTTGGTCAAACAAGGCAAATTGAATTGTGTAAGGGCAATCCCTTGTTATGGCAAGTCCAAAAACTAGAGGATGGGAAAATAGTTCATACATACCATGGAATACTCCTTATAAAGATAAAATGCAATCTACTTTTGAACTAGGAGTTACTTCCCCCATGAGGGACTTGCAAGTTACTTTCACCAAAACAAATCAATGATTATATGAGCTTGAGAAAATACCCGATCACATTTTTCATTTTCAAAAGAATTCAATCAATCCTCCACATGTATCTAATATCCAAGGTGAAAATCTTATGGTTATTGAAGAACCATGTATTGTGGCAACTAAAAATGATATGCAATATGTAATGATGGGGCATGCTCATGATGACTCTTACTTGACAAGTCCAGACATTCAAAAGGTTGAACCAAATATGGATGAAGAATGGAAAACAATGGGGTGGGATGGATCTATTAAATACAATAATCTTAACTTGGAATATTGTGACAAGGGTTTGGTAAACACGGATATGGAAATTAAATTTGATCCTAGGCTGGATGTTAAAGAATCTTTTAGTGTGGAAGAAGTACAAAAGATACAACCAAAACATCAGAAAGTCAAGCAACACTATGTGAGCTCTGTTTCGGGCCAATGAAATGACAACTTTATAGGGAAAATGCCTACTAATGAAAGATTTAATCACACCATATATAATATGATTGAGATACATCATGCACATGTTGGATGTTCAAACCTTAGATATAGTGGCTACGAAGGTCATTCTATTAGAAGGTCCATTACATCCTTGAATAACATGTGCAACCTTAATAATTATGTTAAGCCACAATTGCACATTTATCAAGAGGAAATGGATAAGGCATATTCTTCAAGTGAACGTCAAGATATATATTCAAATGTGAAAGTAGCACTAGATATAATCATCATAGCACTAGAGTTAGTTACCCAGACTTGACTTAAAAGGTCACAAATGAAGGTGGTCACAAATGAAGGTGATCACAGTTGATCTCATCAAGGAACAATGTCAGACATACAAGGATGTGTAATGGGCAGACAACAGTTGATTACATGTTTTTCCACTACTACCCAAACATCGAGGATGATGCTTGTTTGAAGGGGAGGAACATGTTATGCCCCTAACATATACCATTTATATGTATAAGTATGGGCTAACATATGACTTATATAACATTTATACTTATATTCATTAGTTAGGTAGTCATTAGGTATAAACTAATAATAATGAAGGGGTATGACATTTCACAATCATTCCTATATATATGGGTGAGTAATTCCTCTCCGCAGGTCTAAAGAGTATGATTTGGTGTCTTATTGTAAGACTTAGGAGGTTGCCCCCTCGAAGTGGTTTAATAATATATTATATATTCTTATGTATCTACATTTATATTCAAGTAATTCCATTACAAGCTCTCATAGTACCCAAGAGCGATAGCAATGACGAGGTTTTATTATCATGATTGAATATGATGTAGGGGAATTCCCCCCAATGATGAATGTATTCGCTACCTATGTATGGAAATGTGTGATTTATATGTGATGATTTTATTTTGTGTTGTATCGGTGTTGTATGAGTTGGTGATTATTGTTGTAATGTATGTGATATTTTTGTATAGTGTTAGTGTTGGTTGATGTAATATTTGTGTAATGATGACAAACCCATGCATTGTTGGTGATGAAATGTTTATTAAATGGAATTTATAATGAGTAGTTAGCATGATGATTATAGGAAAGTGAATGTAAAAAAGATATGATGTATGATTATCGAACTAACATGTTGTGATGAATATGTATCGTAATAATGTAATGTAATCGTAATATGTTAGTGGGATGAATATGGGGGGGAAAGTAGCGATGCCCCCCAGTGTATGGATGATTAGGTTCATTTAGTTATGATCCCTCAATAGTCAAGAATGAACCGTGGAAAGCAAGAGTGTGTCAACAAGAAATGGTTCAGTGCTCTAGATGAACAACGAAACACGTGATGAAAGGTTCTTGAAGAAAAACCCTCAATAGTCATGTAAGAACCGTAAGAACACAAGTGCATCATCGGTAGGTAAGGTGATAGTAAGAACCTGCCAAAGACCAAGATGGGATGAAGCAGTGTGTAGTCACAAAATCACATGCTTACTATTACATTTATACTGCTAAGTATGTTATTTTATATATGGATCTTGCGTGGTAAAATTATTCACTAATGACTCATCCCCTAGTCTTGTTGTTAGTTAGCCAGTCGCCATTGTTGTTTGTTTGGTACAGTCGTCAGTTATTTGTTCAATTTTGGTCATCTCTTAGGGAGTCTTAAGTGTCGTAATTTGTTTGATTTCTGTCTCTAGTCCATGACTGGAGCACCTAGGGTAGTGGTGGGATGCCCATGGGTGCCTCAGTTTGTGATTTTAGGAACCCTAGTCACCGTAACACTTGGGTCTAATTTATCTATTCGAGGTTGGTCTTTGTCATTTTCACATTCATTACCCTAGGTACTAGTTGGCATGTCGGGTCATTAGTGTCAAAAATTTAAATAAGAGATACCTATATAAACATAACATAATCACTACATTATGCGCAAAGTATCATCTATCAAGGGCTAGCTATCTAATAAGGCAAGGGACTGCATTTGGGCATCTTCTACATCTACATCACATAAGCATAGGGGGAAAGGGTTGTATTCTTTCTATTCCATCCACCATTTTCATATTTATATCTAGTTATTGCCCCCTACTTCTGTGTCATTAGCGTTAGGGAATCCTAGGCAAAAAATTACACACACAAACACATAGAACTACATTGGGTCTGGAATGTAGTGTATCACTTAGTTTTAAGTCCACCATTGTGGTAGCTAAGTTCATTCCGACCTATTCATATGAATTTTTCTTTTTTGGGAATTTGATGCTTTGAATAGGGTTTTTATAGGTATATCTTCACATCATATCCACAATGACATAAGCGAAGATATTGTGATAATCATGTAGGAAGAATAAAGACATTACGAAGACCTTGTGACACTTCTAGATTCAAGTCCTGAGCTTCTCTATAGACCACAACACCTAGAACATAAACTAGGATACCCATAGGCACCCCAGTACTCCCCAAATGCCCTAGTCTAGCCAGATATCCAACTATTATACTTCTTAGGGTGGCATTTTCATATTCTATCTTGTCTGCACATCAATATGTTTGAGCCCAACACACTGCGAGGTAAGTTAAAATTAGGTTAATACCTTATCTATTCTATTTCATTTATTTTACTTCATTTAAATAACAAAATAAAATATTTAGAATTTGTATTTCATTTTATATTAGCTATTTGCAGTATTTTGTTATTTAGATTAACTTCGAATATAGATTACAAATTCATATTTTAGTTAATCATTTTGGTGAACCCGTCTTTTCAAATACTTTTCCCAAGGATCCAATCAAAACCTCATGGTTAAAGATCACTCATATTCTTCACCCATCATGTCTCACTTTAGTGTTAACCCTATTTATGATGAGGCTGCCATAGCTGAGCTCAAAGCTCTATATAGTGTTCTGCTTACTACACCCGATCATATCCAACAACAACTCTTAGATGGGCAACAACATGTGCCTACTAGTTTTGTAGATTCTCCTATAGGAATTATTATTGTTGAGGATCCTATCACATTTACTCATTGTACACCATGCTATATGGTCACTTGTGATCCTCCTTCTGATCTTTCAAAAGAAACTTTAGGTGATTCCCTTATTGATTAGTTGTTATGTATTGACAATCATTCATAAGTCCAAACTGATTCTTCTATCACTCTGGCCACTGATATAGTTTCTTCTCACGATTCTACCATTTCTGACATTGCTTCCCCTACTACATATCTTACTAGTTTGCATGTTCCTTCACATTATGTTGACGATCCTATTGATAACCTCTTTAACTATGTTATCACTTCTACAACTCTATCCGATACTAGTGAGGCAGATGATAGTCATGGTTTTTCTTCTTTCTACACTGCTAAATATGACTCTCCTTCTCCATTATTACCCTCTCCTGATATTGCATCTACTATTGTGCCTGAGTTACCCACCATCTATCACTTCTTCTTCGCCTCTCATTACATCATCTACAACTCTTAGTCCATCCTCTCCTACATATGAGTCTTCATCTATCACTACATCTATCAAGATTGTTTCTGATGATAGTACCACTAGATATAATCATCAAATGTGAAATTACCACTAGATATAATCATCATAGCACTAGAGTTAGTTACCCAGACTTGACCTAAAAGGTTACAAATGAAGGTGATCATAGTTTATCTCATCAAGGAACAATGTCGGACATACAAGGAGGTGTAACTGGGCAGACAACGGTTGATTACATGTTTTTCCACTACTACCCAAACATCGAGGATGATGTTTGTTTGAAGGGGAGGAACATGTTATGCCCCTAACATATACCATTTATATGTCTAAGTATGGGCTAACATATGACTTATATAACATATATACTTATATTCATTAGTTAGGTAGTCATTAGGTATAAACTAATAATAATGAAGGGGTATGACATTTCACAATAATACCTATATATATGGGTGAGTAATTCCTCCCCACAGGTGTGAAGAGTATGATTTTGTGTCTTATTATAAGACTTAGGAGGTTGCCCCCTCGAAGTGGTTTAATAATATATTATATATTTTGATGTATCTACATTTATATTCAAGTAATTCCATTACAAACTCTCGTAGTACCCACGAGCGATAGCGATGATGAGGTTTTATTATCATGATTGGATATGATGTAGGGGAATTCCCCCCAATGATGAATGTATTGGCTACCTATGCATGGACACATTTGATTTATATGTAATGATTTTATTTTGTGTTGTATCGGTGTTATATGAGTTGGTGATTATTGTTGTAATGTATGTGATATTTTCGTACAGTGTTAGTGTTGGTTGATGGAATATTTGTGTAATGATGAAAAACACATGCATTATTGGTGATGAAATGTTTATTAAATGGAATTTGTAATGAGTAATTAGCATGATGATGATAGGAAAGTGAATGTAAAAAATATATATGATGTATGATTATCAAACTAACGTGTTGTGATGAATATGAATCGTAATAATGTAATGTAATCGTAATATGTTAGTGGGATGAATATGGGGGGGAAAGTAGTGATGCCCCCAAGCATATGGATGATTAGGTTCATTTAGTTATGATCCCTCAACAGTCAAGAATGAACCACAGAAAGCAAGAGTGTGCCATCAGGAAATGGTTCAGTGTGCTAGATGAACAATGAAACATGTGATGAAAGGTTCTTAAAGAAAAACCCTCAATAATCATGTAAGAACTGTAAGAACACAAGTGCGTCATCAGTAGGTAAGGTGATAGTAAGAACTTTCCAAAGACCAAGGTGGCATGAAGCGGTGTGTAGTCACAAAATCACATGCTTACTATTACATTTATACCACTAAGTATGTTATTTTATTTATGGATCTCACGTGGTAAAATTATTCACTAATGACTCATCCCCTAGTCTTGTCATTAGTTGGCTAGTCGCCATTGTCGTTTGTCTAGTACATTTGTCAGTTATTTGTTCAATTTTGGTCATCTCTTAGGGAGTCTTAGGTGTCGTAATTTGTTTTATTTCTATCTCCAATCCTTGACGTGAGCGCCTAGGGTAGTGGTGAGATGCCCATGGGTGCCTCAGTTTGTGATTTTAGGCACCCTGGTCCCCATAACACTTGGGTCTAATTTATCTATTTGAGGTTGGTCTTTGTCATTTTCATGTTCTTTACCCTAGGTACTAGTCAACATGTCGGGTCATTAGTGTCGAAATTTAAATAGGATATCCCTATATAAACATAACATACTCACTACATTATGCGCAAAGTATCATCTATCAAGGGCTAGCTATCTACTAAGGCAAGGGACTGCATTTGGGCATCTTCTACATCTACATCACATAAGCATAGGGGGAAAGGGTTGTATTATTTCTATTCCATCCACCATTTGCATATTTATATCTAGTTATTTCCCCTTACTTCTGCATCATTGGCGTTAGTATGAATCCTAGGCAAAAAATTACACACACAAACACATAGAACTACATTGGGTCTGGAATGTAGTGCATCGCTTAGTTGTAAGTCCACCATTGTGGTAGCTAAGGTCAGTCCGACCTATTCATATGAACTTTTATTTTTTGGGAATTTGATGATTTGAATAGGGTTTTTGTAGGTAGATCTTTACATCATATCCGTGACGACATAAAGAAGATATTATGATAATCATGCAGTAAGAATAAAGACATTGCAAAGACCTTGCGACACTTCTAGATTCAAGTCCTGAGCTTCTCTGTAGACCAAAATGCCTAGAACATAGACCAGGGCACCCATAGGCACCCCAGTACTCCCCCATGTGCCCTAGTCCAGCCAGATATCTAACTATTATACTTCTCAGGGTAGTGTTTTCATTTTCTATCTTGTCTGCACATCCGTATGTTTGAGCCCAACACACTGCGAGGTAATTTAAAATCAGGTTATTACCTTATCTATTCTATTTAATTTATTTTATTTCATTTAAATATCAAAATAAAATATTTAGCATTTGTATTTCATTTTATATTAGCTATTTCCAGTATTGTTGTTATTTAGATTAACTTAGAATATAGATTCCAAATTCATATTTTAGTTAATCATTTTGATGAACTCGTATTTTCGAATACTTTTCCCAAGGATCCAATCAAAACCTCATGGTTAAAGATCACTCATATTCTTCACCCATAATGTCTCACTTTAGTTTTAACCCTATTTATGATGTTGCTGCCATAGCTGAGCTCAAAGCTCTATATAGTGTTCCGCTTGCTACACCCGATCATATCCAACAACAACTCTTAGATGGGCAACAACATGTGCCTACTAGTTTTGTAGATTATCCTATAGGAATTATTATTGTTGAGGATCCTATCACATTTAGTCATTGTACACCATGGTATAAGGTCACTTGTGATCCTCCTTTTGATCTTTCAAAAGAAACTTTAGGTGATTCCCTTATTGATTACTTGCTAGGTATTGAGAATCATTCATAAGTCCAAACTGATTCTTCTATCACTTTGGCTATTGATATAGTTTCTTCTCACAATTCTACCATTTCTGAAATTGCTTCCCCTACTACATATCTTACTAGTTTGCATGTTCCTTCACATTATGTTGACGATCCTATTGATAAAATTTTTAACTACGTTATCACTTCTACGACTCTATCCGATACTTGTGAGGCAGATGATAGTCATGGTTTTCCTTCTTTCTACACTGCTAAATGTGACTCTCCTTCTCCATTGTTACCTTCTCTTGATATTTCATCTACTACTGTGCCTGAGTTACCACCATCTATCACTTCTTCTTCGCCTCTCATTGCATCATCTACAACTCTTAGTCCATCCTCTCCTACATATGATTCTTCATCTATCACTACATCTATCAAGATTGTTTCTGATGATAGTACCACCATAGCTATAGCTCCTTCATCTATCTCACCTCCTAGATATTCCTTGACACCTACTCATAGTGTGCCCTTAGCATCATAATCTTCATTGGACCTCTTGATATTCCTATGATTACCCATAATGGAAAATTACAATTGCTTAATACTTTATTGTCGTCTTCCACCATTCCTTCACATGACATCATCTCTCTCATGCATGCAGTAGGTTAGCTCCAATCTCAAGTGCACTCCCTTACTTTAGAAATTAGGTCTTATTAGGCTTCTATTGACAATAATTCATTACATGGTAATCTGGTCCCTAAAAAGATTCATAGCTCCACATTTCTTCAAGATTTTGTCATGCCTACTTTCACATGTTTTGATAGTACTGGTGACCCTCATGCTCATCTTCTCCATTACCACTACACTTATGACCTCTTATTACAATGATCAATTATTACTTAAGGCCTTCAGATATAGTCCTTGTTAACGAGGCATTACAATGGTACACTCATCTCCCCTTTGGGTCCATTAGTACATTCTATGACATGGAGGATGCTTTTCCTCCATCTCCTTTATCATCAATAATGGCCCTAGAGTTACTTATGATCATATACCTACCTTACATCAGGGATCTTCTGAACCTATTAAATATTATATCTTGTGATTCAATGCTTGTATGCATCAACTAGTACTCCAACCTATTGACTTAGAAAAACAATTCATCTTTTTTTCGTGGCCTAGTTCCTCCACTCAAGAAAATATTACAATATGATACATGTGAGTCATTCATTCTCCCGTGTTATAAAGTCCTTGACCTAGAAAAATATATTCTATCATCACACGACATAGAGCCTACCCATATTTCTCCAGCCATTTCTTCATTTAGTATTCTGCCCACACACCTTTGATTGAGAATCCAAAATAATCTCCATCTTTGACTCACATGCCAAAAAAACATGCTCAACACCCACTCCACCACTAAAGTGTACTTCTTCTCTGACTCCGTGACAAGCTACTACTCCTACCATTCTGAATCGATCATGTGAGGCCTCTACATTTCTCTCCTCACGCTTGACCACATGATGTGCTGCATGTGTTACTTAATGAGCAAATAATTCACTTACCCTCTAACCACCATCATCCACACCACCACTTACAACACCAACATGGCCAACCTTATTGTAATTACCATCACATAAATGGCCATAGGGACAATGAATGTCTCTCCCCTTCATGATCGATTACAATAACTGGAGGATATAGGTGTTATCTCATTTGGCTCTCATGAGCGGTCCATGTCTCCTCTCCCATGTCAACAAAGGCCTACTGCATCAGGTGCTCAATTTTTAGGTTGCTCATCACCATCCCATGTGTGTTCTCCACCTCATCCACTACCCCTACCATCACATTCATTGTATCCATTTCATCCATCACATTCACGCTATCCACTACTTTATGCTACTTTGTTACATGGGCCTCCTTCAACCCTATACATATCCCACGACTCATCCATATGTTATTAAGTTCAGTTCATACACTCATGTTGCATCCATCCCACATGCTTCCATCACTTCACACCACGTTGGTATTTGGTAGGTGATTGTTATCACCTTACTGCTCGATGACACATTTTGTGTTCTTATGGTTCTTACATGACTGTTGAGGGATTTTTTTCTAAGAACCTTTTATCACACACTCCATCATTTCATCTAGTGCACTCAATCATTTCCTGATGACGTACTCTTTCTTACGTGACTCATTCTTGACTGCTTAGGGGTCTTAACTCAATGCACCTATTCATTTACATGCTAGGGGGCATCACTAATCTTCCCCCCCTCATAATTTTATCATACTAACATTTTACGACCACATACTATTATCATTTAACATAACACGTTTCTTTCTTCGACAATTATACATCATCCATTTTTGTGTCTATTCTACTATAATAATTATATTAACTATGCACGAAACATTTTATTCAATAAACATTTCATCAATCACATTACATTGGTTATATACATTGTCACCATTCACATTTTGTCTACCACTAACATCATAATGTGAATCTACATTAATCAAACATTCCACAACATATTACATATATTAGGACAATAACCATAGAATCATACATCATCAATTATATCATGTCATAAAAATACTACAACATAGGTTTAATCATATACTAAAAACATGTGGCCATAAATATATGGTAGAAATAATCACCATCACAAACACATGTCTCGTCACTGGGGGACAACCCCCCACATTATATATAATTCTACAAATTAGACCTCATCATCACTATCGCTCTCGAGTACTGCGAGAGCCTTATAACTAGATGCCCTCTCCACCTATACAATGGCATTGTTCATCGGAATTGATATCTCTCTTGACCTACCTCTATAGCAAGGTAATCTATGTAGACTAATTGGAACACTAACACTATAAATATACATATCGTGCAAACACATCCTGGGCTAAGGGACCACCGCTCAACTACCTCCCCTATCTTGTCGAGTCTCCTCGTGTGCCCTCATCCCTCTCAACCTAACAACTCTGTACATGTCGTAGTTGTTATGGCTAATGGATCAAATAGATGGGCATGCTCACCCGCCAATATCATCCATGCGCTCGAGTATACCTCCTTTAAACACATCGGTCGACATATTCCATGTCAATATGCGGATGGATACATCCATGATCAATGACCAATACAACATCACCTACAAACACAAATTAACCATGCATTAGACAACCGTACAAAGCCATATCAGTAACCCATGAAATGTTACAATATGTATACACTAATACTTATGCTCAGCTACAACCGCTGTTATGGGATTGGGGGGCATCTCCTGCCCCCTCTCCCTCTTCCCTCCATGTGCTAAATCCATCAGACCTGTGAATAGATGGGTAACAACAATAGCCCACCGATGAGTTTCGCACCAGGCACGATACTCCTTTGGTATACCCTACGTCATCTCCATCCAAAACCTCTATCGTTGAATCTACCTCATCGCGGCTTGGGAGGTACTAACTACTTTGCTGTGGAAACCAATGTGAAGGAGAAACATGACACAATTGATAGTGTGAATGTGATTTAATGAGATGGATGAAGTGGATGCAATAGATGTGATGATGCAACAGTGTATGGATGCATTGGAGAGTGTGTATGAGTAACAAATTGCAGTGAACGTATAATGGCTAGAGCACCAGATGTGGGAGATGACTCAACTATAGTAGAAATCCTATGGCCAGGTAGAGGAGAGATGGATCGCTTATGTGAGCGAGATTTAAAGGAGATGATTCCCCTTATCCTCTAGTTAATGCAATCGATCATGAAGTGTAAGGACAATCATTATCCCTATGGCCATTTTATGCAATGATAGTTAATAATAAGGTTGGTCACGCTACTGTTGTATAGGTGGTGTTGCAGATGATGTTGGTTAGACAGTAGGTGAATTAATCACTCAGTAAGTAAAAACACACAACACACCATGTGGTCGAATGTGATGAGAGAAGTACAAATGCTCATGCAACTGAGGGTGGAGTGGTAGGAGTAGCTTGTCACAGAGCCGGAGGAGTATGCTTTGTGGTTGAGTGGGTTGAGCTTGTTTTCTTTTCTTATGAGGAAAATGTGATATTGTGTAGGATTCTCAACCAGAGGCAATGATAGAGAAGTAAATGAGGCAATAAATTTAGAGGTATGTGATGGATCTATGATGTATGTTGAGATAAGATCTTGTTATAGGTCGATAACCTTGTAACATAGAAGAATGAATGACTCACATGTATCATAACATAGTCTTTCCTTGAGTGGAGGAATGAGACCACGACAGAAGATGAAATGCTTCTCATGATCTATAGGTTATAATACTAATTGATGCATATAAGCATTAAATCATAAAATATAATCCTTGATAAGTTTAGAGGAGCCCTGATGTAAAGTAGGTAAATGGTCATAGGTAAATTTAGGGCCATTTCTGATTATAAAACTGATAGAGGAAAGCGTCCTCCCATGTCATAGAAAGTACTATTGGACCCAAAGGGAAGATGAGTGTACCATTGTAATGCATCATCAATAATTCTGTAATGAAAGGCCTTAAATAATAATTTATCATTAGAAAAGGAGGTCATAGCCATACAATAATGTAGAAGATGAGCATGAGGGTCACTAGTACCATAAAAAAAAGTGAAAGTAGGCATGATGAAGACCTGAGGGAATGCAGAGTTGTGAATCTTCTTAGGGACATTGTTACCATGTAAGGAATTGTTATCAATGGAAGCACAGTAAGCCCTAATTTCTAAAGTGAGATACTAAACTTGAGATTGTAACTGAACTACAACATGCATGAGAGAGAGGATATCTTGTGAAGGAATGGTGGAAGATGGCAATAATGTATTAAAGCGGTTGTAATTTTCCATTGTGAGTGATCATAGAAATATCCAAAGGTGATGAGGGAGATTTTGATGCTAAAGGGACACTAGTAGTAGGTGCCAAAGAAGCTATAGTAGGTATTATAGATGGAACATCCACAACAATAGTAGGAATAGCATAAAAAAAACATCCTTAATAGACGAGGAGACATATGGAGACACATCTATAGGAAAATATGGACTAGGAGAAGTAGATGTTGCATTAAGAGGAGATGAATTAGTAGAAGCAGAAGTGATAGATGATGGTGAGTCATAGACAATGCTAGATGAAATATCAGGAGAAGGCAGCAATGGAGTAGGTGAGTCACATTTAATAGTGTGGAAAGAAGGAGAACTATGGCTATCAACCACCTCATCATAATCAGAGAGAGTCTTATATATGAGAATGTCACTAAGAATGTTATCAATAGGATCGTCAACATAATGTAAAGGAGTATAAACTTAGTAGTAGATGTATCATGAGAAGCAATGTTGGAAGGGGTAGAATCTTGGGAACAAACTATATCAGTAGCCAGAGTAGAAGAGGAATCATTATGCACATGTGAGTGATTGTCAATACCAAGTAAGTAATCAATAAGATAATCATCTAAAGTTTCATGTGAAAGATCAGATGAAGGATTACAAGTAGCCATATATCATGGTGTCCAACGAGTAAATGCTATTAGGATCCTCAACAATATTATGTACTTATATGGGAATCCTCAAAACAAGTAGGCACATATTGTTGGCCATTTAGAAGCTATTGTTTGATATGAACGGGTGTGTAGTAACAAGAGTACTATATAGGGCTTTGAGCTCAGCTATGACATCCTCATCATAGATAGGGTTAACGCCAAAATGAGACATGATGGGTGAAGAAGATGAATTATCCTTAGCTATTAGGTTTTTAGTGGATCACATGGAAAGCTATTCGAAAAGAAGGGTTCACCAAAATGATTAACTAAAATATGAAAATTAAGATCTATATTCTAAGATAATCTAAGTACATAAATGCAATAAATGATACAAGTTGAAATACTGATTCTAAATAGTTTATTTTTGATATTTAAATGAAATGAAATAATGTAAATAGGAGTTATAGGAACTAACATGAAAATAACTTACCTCGTTGTATGCTGGACTTGAATAGGTTGATGTGTGGATAGGGAAAAATGTGAATGTGGCTACCTAGGAAATTACAACAACTGGAGATCCGTCTGGATTGGGGCGCCTGTGGGCATCCTGGTCTGTAGTCTGGGTGCTCTAGTCTATAGAATATCTCAGAGTCTGAATCTAACAGTGTTACTAGATCTTTGCAATATCTTAGTCTTTGTCATGTAGTTGTTGTAGTACCTTTGCTAGTGTCGATTTAGGATAGTGATGAAGATATACCTTTAAAAACCCATACAAAACATCAAATCCCTAAAAAAGAAAGATGCATATGAAGGGGTCAGATTGACCTTAGCTTCCACAATGGTGGACTTACAACTAAGCGTTGCACTACATTCTAGACCCAATGTATTTCTGTGTGCTTATGTATGCAATTATGTGCTTAGGGTTCCCTAGCCTCAATGACACAGAAGTAGGGGGGGAAACAACTAGATGTAAAATGTAAATGGTGGATATAATAGAATGAATACAAACCTTTCCCCCTATGCTTGTGTGATGTAGATGTAAATGATGCCCAAATGTAGTCCTTTTTCCTTAGTAGATAGTTAGTTCTTAATAGTAGATAGTCCACACATAAAATAGTGAGTATGTTATGTTTATATAGGGATCTCTTGTTTCAATTTTTGGCACTAATGACTTGACATGACGACTAGTACCCTAGGGAAATGAAAGGGATAATGAAAAAAGACCAACCTCAAATAGATAAATTAGACCCAAGTGTTATGAGGACCAGGGCACCTAAAATTAAGGACCGGGGCACCCATGGGCGTCCCAGCACTGCCCTGGGTGCCCTAGTTAAAGAATAGAGATGACAAATGACTAAATAACAACACCTGATACTCTTTGAGAGATGATCAAAACTATGTAAATGACTGATGAATGTGTAAGACAAATGATGATGACAACTGACTAAGTGATGACAGGACTAAGGGACAAGTCATTAGTGAATACTTTTCTTACGCTATAAAATAACATATTTAGTGGTAGAAATGTAATAGTAAGTGCGTGCTTTTGTGATTACAACCTGTGTGTCGTTGAACTTTACTTTTATTTTGTTTGAAACTTGTAAGAAGGAAGAACACCTCAAAAACCCCCAAAAAACAACAAATCCTAAAAAGAAAAAGATGCAAAATGAGGGTTTAGACTGTCCTTAGCTGCCAACAAAGTGAACTTACGACTGAGCCGCTATACTACATCTCAGACCCAATGTAGTTTTATGTGTGTGTGTCGAAATTGTGTCTTAGGTGGCTCTTATGCATGTCACACTTGGTAACGAGAAAATAACTAGATGTAAAAGATGTAAATAGATGTATTCATGGAAAAATGAACTTCCCCTCCTATGAAGTGTATACAAAAATAACAATCCCTTGTCCCTTATGTGGAGCTAGATGGATGCTTGAATTCTCTTAGAATGCTCTTGGATGCAACCTTAGGTGGGTATAGTAGATGCTTAATTCTTGGTCCTTTATTATGATCACATACCTTTATATTTATATGATTCCCTTATTTTAATTTTGTAATTAACCACTAAAAGGCTGACTAGTAAAAAAAATCAAGATGCCCAAACAGCTAGAAAAGACCTAAAAGATGTGAGAAAAATACACAGAGGTTAAAGGTGCCTAGAGGGATGGGGGTGATTGGGCATTGATGTCTAGAGTCAGAAATGCCGAAGTATGAAAAGATAAAATGGGAAAGAAGGAGTGCAAGACCAGAAGGGGAAACAAAAAGTAAGCAAAGATGGCCAAAGATAGTGATCAATTAGTACTTTTCTCGATAAAGGAATCATATGAATAGTGGTATGTGATCAAGACTAGAAATATACCCAAAGTGCATGATTTAGTGTATAAAAAACCTTCCTCTTTCAAGTTTCATGTTAAATTTTAAAGTTACCTTAATAGGAAGGTGTTTTTCAATTTTTTTAAAAAATTCCTTAAGCTTTCCGTCAAGTTTTCTTGCCTAAAGTTTTTTGAGAAAGTTGAAGTTTTTCAAACTCCGAAGTTTGAAATTTGGACTTCAGATTTAAGAGGTTTTCTCATTTCAGGGTTTCCTATCATTTGTAAAACAAAAATTTGTTTGAAGTTCCAAACTCTGAAAGTCTAAAGTTCTAAAATTTTAGAACTTCAAGGGCTTTTGGGTTCCAGAGTTTTCCTTGGAGTTTTTCATTTATTTTCTCTTTCTGTTTCTGAACTCCGAAAGTCTGAAGTTCCAAAATTTTAGAACTTCAGGCTTTCGGGTTTCAGAGTCTCACTTCACACTTGGGGCTATTTTTCGTTGTCGAGTTTTGAAGTCTGAAACACCAAAGTTTTGAAATTTTGGAACTTTGGTCTTTCTGGTTTCAGACTTTAGGTTTTGCATTGGAACGATCATGCTTACATTTCAGATTTTCAAAGGTTGCTATTTCAAACCTTCTGCGAAATGTTTAATTTCCAACTACCCCACATGTGTCATCTTATGAGCATTAATTCCAGGGTTCCCTATATAAACTTGAATTTTCACCCATCATTTTCATCTAGCTTTCACTCTAACACCCTGATTTTACCCGCACTATATCATTCTTTTACAACATTGTTTTCAAGGTAATTTTTGGGGTTTATTTATTCTTTTGGTTTATGATTGATCATGGGTTTTTTTTGTTTTTGTTCCTTTTTTATTCATTCTTTCTTCTTTCTTGACATAAAAGATCCTACCATCCACTGTTTGTTTTTAATCTCTTCAACCATGTCCTTTGGTTCTTTTTTCATTACTCGCATAAGCTTCAATTTATGCAGGTATCTAGTCTCGTTGGAATCCAATGATTTTGCTAAAGCCTCCTTTCAGATATTCAGAAGGCTTAGCCTTCGGAGTTAGCAAGTTTTCAGAACTGTGCTTTTTGGGTTTTCGGAGGTCTGTGTTTGAGAAGTGCAAGGAGTTCAGACTTTCGGAGGTTTGTATTTTATAGGTGCGCTTTTTGGACTTTCAGAGGTGTGCTTTTCAATTTTTTAGAACATTTTGCTTTTCAAACTTTTGGAGGTGTTTCTTTTTGGGTTTTTGGAACTTTTTGCTTTTCAGACTTTCAGAGGTCTACGTTTCAGAACTGCAAGGAGTTTAGACTTTCGAAGGTTTTCATTTCAGAGTTGAAGAATTTTCGAAGTTTCTATTTTTAAACCTCTAGACTTCAGTATTTCAGAGTCTTTAAGGGGTATTCTATAAATTTTTCAAAGATCAATCAGATTGCGAACCTCGAATTCATGTCAACTTCTTCATCAAAAGGGAAGGGAAAAATGATGTATACATTCTTAGGGGTTGCTCCTCACTCATACCTGTCTTCAGATTTGGGAAACATTGAAGATACTAATCTTAGACATGTGGATATGCCAGAATTTTGGGAAAGGTTAAAGGATCCTAATAAGAAATCTTGGATGCAAGCCATATTCAACAATACTTCTAAATCAATAAAATATGATGATGGAAAGGTCATGATTGGGCTAGATACTGATTTTTTGAAGACTTATTCAAACTTCTAGATGTTGAAGACTATGCAACAATTTCACCAGAGGCTGTAGTTGAACATTGGGATAAGGAAACTGAAATATGCACAAAGATCATGATGAAGAGTTATTTGGTCAATGAATGTTACTAAACTTCCACCAAAACATTGTTCTGCTCAGACTTCATCTAGGAATTCCAATGACCTTATTGTGCTTTTGAGCAAAGTTTTAGGTCTCGCTTCGATGAAAAATTTCAAGAATGGATGTTCCTTTACATTGCTACTATAAAAAAGAATAAGGAGTTCATATCATGAGGAAAACATATCAACAACTCAATTTGTTTTTAGTTGGGCAATGTCTTGACTTTAAAAAACTTCTTCATGACTTTTTACCTTGTCTGTGCTGCAATTGTCATGAGAGAATTTAATGGGTTGAATACAAAAGGTGTTAGAAGTGTTTCACAAATTTATGAGTTTTGTCCTTAATTCACAATGGAGGAAGGAAGTAGACATTTCTGAAGAATAAATGATGCCTTCTTTGCCATCCTTTTATACCATTTCGATAAAAATTTGTACAATAAAAAAATCTCTAATGAATCTTTCAAAAAGGTAAGGGAATGGGGAGCCATCTATATTCAATTGCCAACATTCACATACATCAGGGTTCTAGGTTTCCTAGGTGCTCCTAATAAATTACCAAGATGTTTGACTGATAAATGGGTCTTGTTAGAATTGGTTCATCAATTATTGGATTGTCATAAGATTAAAAATAAACAACACAAGGCAAAGGTCCAATTCACTATTTCAATTGGAAGATATACTTATGGTAGTATTTATAAGACAAAGAATATGGATGGAGAAATGTCTGAAGTTACTTTGCAAACTTTCCATCCCAGAACTAACTTTGATTACTGGGGTAAGTTCAATGCGACAGGATTGGCTAGTTCTCACGTTCCTCAGTTGGAAAATATTTGGGTTCACTGTCAGGATGAGGTTATCATTAGACAAAAAGAATATGAAAAGTTGACCTTGGATGAGGTTAATTAGTTTTTGGTATCATAGATATTCTGGAAGGCATGAAGGATGATGATGAAGTGTTGGATCCAATTTACAGGAACAATAATATTGTTAATCAACCTTTTCCATGGATTGATTGGTATTAAGAGGAATGTTATAATACTAAGGAAAGAGTGAGGACCATTTTACAAAGGATATATGATTGGTTGGATACTTTGGGAATCTCACCCAAAGGGTTAGATAAACCTATAAGAATAGAAGCCCAACCAACACTAAGTCTCCCTACACTTCCCAAGGGTAAGAGGTATTATCATAAGGCTACTACAACTCGAAGGAAGATCTCATTTGTTGTTGGAAGTTCCTCTCGTAGAAAATTCCATACTACCAATATTGTGTCCTTTACAGTACAAGTATCTGAAGTTGTTGAAGTTAGTGATTCTCTAGTTATATCTCAAGGTTTAACATCCTCTCCTTCACTACCTTTATCACCATCTTCAGCTCCAATTCCTCCATCATTATCTATTGCCCCTCTGCTCATCTCTATTTTTCCATCTCCATCCATGGCCCAAGTTTTTTCATCCCTTCCGGTTCTCTCGGTAGGAGAGATGATTGGGTCTCCAGTTTCCATTCCACTTTCTCAGCAACTCCCATTTCCTTCCATTTCCATTTCTAGCCTAGTTTCATCTACTCCTGAGGCTATTATAACTCCTACACCATCTATCATTACCACCTCCATTTCATTTTCAACTACTATCACCAGTGTTTTGCTTTATTTGGTGCTTCAAGTTTAGCTACAACCATGCAACTTTCATCTACATCTACTATACCTGAATGACTATATCGCCAAACCCCAAAGCAAAAGAAGAAGGTGACCCTAATAGATGTGATTGATTTGAGCGTGTTGGAACCTAATCTGAAGAGACAGGACAAACGGCCAAGAATCATCTCTAACTTATTAGTAAGCTAGTCATGAGAAAGGTTCATGGAGATAGCCACCCCCACTGAAGGAAAAACCAAAGAAAGCATTACTGTAGTAGATTATTAAATCTCTAGGTTTTCACTAGGAAAGGCAACACATGAGGGTGCAAAACAGGATGTTCAAGTGGCCCTTGAGAATTTGTTATAAAATTATGACAAAGATAAGTCCTCCAAGGATGAATTGAAAAAAAAGGTTGAGAAGCTCACTGCTCTTTTGAGTAAAGTAACATAACCCACTCCAACTACTGATCCTTTAACTACAACTGCTCTGAAAGTTTCTTTTGTTTTTGATGATATTTCATATCATAAAATTGAGAAGATAGGCCAGAACGGAAGATCAATAGACGAATGAATAAAGTGCATACTCTAGGAGGCTAATCCCTTAATCGAAACAACTGTGGAATTATATAATGATTTACAGACAGAAAGAGCTTCTATTCGAAGGCTAGATGAAGTCCTCTCTAAAGATAGTAATACTTTGAATCTTAATTTGACTACATGGGAGGAAATTAGAGATATGGACCCAGATACAATTCTTTAGGAGGGAGTAATTGATGATGCCTCTAAATTTTTTGAGTTTTAAAAGGCCATGGAATTTAGATCTCAGGTGTTGCAGGATTTGATCAAGAAATTGGATGGCAAACATGTTGAAATAATGGATGACCTAATTGACATTTCAGAAGAATTCGATAACATTAACTACAAATTATTCAATGAGAATATTGATTCTCTTCTGGTTGACCAGATTAAAGCAAATTTTAAAGGTTTAGTAAAGGAGGATGATGAGGTAACTAAGACTTTCAATATTAATTCAATTTACAAGCTAGTTTCATGCTAGAATTTCATAAGCCAACTAAAGAAGGTTGAGAACAAGTTGAAAAGGCTTCCAACCAAGGTTTCGAGAGAGATCAACACATCAGATGTGATAAATCATTACGCATGTGGACAAGAGGAAGAAGAGGTACATAGAATTATCAAACATTTCGTTGACTAAAAACATCGTATGGCTACGTGGGAAAAAGATCAATAGAAACTTGAACAAGAGACAAATGTTGTACGTCCAAGCTAAGCCTAGTGGCCATTGTTGGGACGGCTCCAAAGCTCTGAGTTAGTCAAAGTTACAAGGTTGAATTAGTCCAATTTGTGCAACAACTTTGCTATTTTTATGGAGCCTATTCCCTTGAATTTAATTACACTCTATTTTTAGTAATTAGTTGGTTAAAGGTTTAGCTGTAATGGCTTAACCTTTTGAACTTATAAATAGCTAGATGCATTAAGTATTTGATATATTAGATCATTTTGGGGAAGGTGCTCTTCAATATTGGAAGAGTGCTTCAAATACTTTGAGCCTTTCAGTTATATTCAGAACAATATTTTATCGTGAAATATCTAGTTTATTGTGTTAATCACCGATCAATCCATAACTTGTGAATGTTTAGTTCCTTGGTGTGATTGGTTAAGTTACCTTTATTTCAGTTATCTTATTTCAATATATGTGGATAATTATATAATTACTTTGAATCTCAGTTGTGGAAAGTTATCTCCTTTCTGTTACCAAGTTGCTTTGTTATTTACAATCATAGATGGAGAAAGATTGTAGAACATGTGCATGATATATATTGCTATGAAATGTTGATTGTGCATTTAAGTAGGTATATCTGGTAAATATACTTGGTGTATCACCTTATTTTTCTTTTATTTATCTCTAACTTTAAACCCCACGAGCTGAGTAGATTATAGTTATTTTTAAGTGCTTTAGCCTTGCACATTGACCTTAAATAAAGTGCTCCAAGTATCAAAGGAATCCGGCCTTCTCCGGAGGTTCATCCCAAGGTGACAAGGTTCCACAACTTGGGGTTGTTCCAACGTTGCACATGATAAATTAGAGATTCAATAGGTGCGTGATCTATGTGACAACATTTCTAATCACCTAAAAAATCAGACCTTACTTTCTATAAATCAAACAAGCATAATGGTAACAACAAGGATCAAAGGAGGGGTTAAAAAATATTGATTATTTTCACATCTTTCACCTAATAACCTCAAAACATATGCGACATGTTATCAGCCAAGCTCGAAGGAGTTGTAACTAACTAACCAATTTCATTTTTTCACAAAAAATGATTTAACAAAAATAGACTTTTGTAAGACCCTAATTTTAGAGTTACTTATGATAAATAAATTCTAAACAATTATTGGAATATAGATGACATAAAAAAATAACATAATTAAATGTGAAAATCCTAAGTGCAAGAGAGGGAAAGAATGACTTAGCTGATTTGCACTATCCCTAAGACTGATCTGATCTGGAAAATTGATAAACATGAAGGATAGATTGTCGTAATCACACATTGTAAATTATGGAACTGTCAGATCTTCTTGGACTAGGATGCCTGGATTGGGGTGAGGGCACCTAGGTGCTAGAGACCTTTTTTGGATGCATGTGATTGTGCAGGAGATCAAAATATGGTTTTTCTTGTGTCACAAGGTGATAATTGATAGTCTTTTTTTGGTTGTATGTGTGTCGTTGGATGATCACCGAATTCACCTATAACCTGTAAATAGAAGATGACCCGTAAAACCCTCAAAATACATCAAATCCCAAAAAATGATATAATACGGGGAGTCAAACTGACCCCGACAGTCACCTGACTGAGTGAACTTATGACCGAATGATGGACTACATCTCAGACTCTATGTAGTTCTTGTGTGTGTGTGTGTGTGTGTGTGTGTGATAGAATCATGCCCTAAGAAGCTCATGTGTAAGCGCACATGATAGCTAGCGATAAGTAAATGTACCAGTGTAAATAGATGTGTGGATAACAAAATGAACTTACCCCTTCCTCTATATGTATGAAGAAAATGGAATCCATTGTCCCTTGAAAGAAAGCTAGATGGATGCCTTTGATGCTCTTAGATGCCTTTGGATGTAACCTTAGGTGATGATAATAGATGCTTAGAGCTTGGTCCATTTATTTTGGTCACATAGCTTTGTATTTATATGTTTCCCTTGGTTGAATTTTGTAATTGAAAACTGGAAGGTCATTGACCCATAAGAAAAAAATATGCCCAAAATATAAAAGAGGCCTAAAAGAGAGCAAGTAAGATAGAAAGAGGATTCGGGGGCAGCCCAAAAGGCCAGAGGGGACCGAGGGCACATGACAATGGCATCCTAGTTTAAGACATTGGTGTTCAAAGCCATAAAATATAAGCAAGTGAAGTACCGACTAGGTTGTAGAGTGTGAAAGAAAATCAGAAAGAAGACAAGAAAGACAGAAAAGAGGCTAAAGATAATAGTCAATTACTAGTTTTCTTGCTTAGGAATCATATGAATGTAAGTATGTGTTTTAGGACCTAGAAATGTACCCAAGTGCATGATTTTGTGTGTACATTTTCCCCCACTTTATGTTGTTGAGTGAATAATCGATAACATAAAGTAGATAAGAGATGCATACCTGATAACCATGTAGAGTGTGATGGCAATAACGTGTCGAAGAGACAAGTGAAAGCGTGGAGTGATAAAAATGAAGCATGGAAGCTAAGAAAGAGGAAGTGACCCTAGGGGTGAAGCGTATGTGTTGTACCATGTTGTACCTATTGTTATGCTTGATGTAGGGATTCTTTTTGTTGTGTATTAAGGACAGACCTGGAAAAGAAGAGAGAAAGAGTAATCAAAGTCATGTATTATGAAAATTTTTGTAAAAGTATGTAAATGTGAAAAAGTAGTAAAAAGGAAAGTGTGCACCCAATCTGATGACATGAGTGTAAAAGGATAGAAAATTTCTTGAAATGTTGTGGAAGAGTGAGTTTTTTGGGTGATCTCACACCAAGAGTGAGTTTTTTGGGCGATCTCACACCAATAAGTTTTTTGGGTGATCTCATGCCAAGAATGAGTTTTTTGGGTGATCTCATGCCAACAGAAGTTTTTTGGGCAATCTCAGAGGTCGAAGTGTTACTCTCTGTTACTTTCCATGACTACTTCCTAAATTATACACCACTTCTAGATGGTGTGATCCATGTTTAGTTCTATATTGTATTTTTTTGTACTTGTTCCGTGTAGGAAAGGATATATAATGCATTCTATTGCTAGAGGATTATGCCTACTGTGAAAACTACTCTGTGAACTGCTATGGACTATGTTGATATGAGAAAGTATTGTTTTTCCCCTAGACATAGGCACCCAGGGGAGGTCAGGAGTGCATAGGCACTAGTGTCTGTATCTAGGCACTGGTGTCTGTGCTGAACTGAGGACCCAAGTCATATGTTGGGTCATTTCTGTAATTGTAGACTAGTTATGTTCCTGTAATGTACTATTTTGTAGATTTGAGCTATTGTATGGGGTGACTGATTCATCCAATGTATGCCCCCCTCATTTGGGGTGCATGTGACATCTGATAGGAGAATGCAGTCCAAAGAGAGGACCTGAAATTTGATCTGCAACATTATCCTTGTAGGGGGGAGGGAATGTGCATGGTAGAAACCAAGGCACATGCAAACAAGATGGCTAGAGCATGTGTTAGTAGTAAAAAATCAAGCATGTAATAGAAGACAATGTGATCAAGAAAGTGCTTAAAACAAGATAGACTACAAAAAGGGTTTCAAACATGGGACATCACTCATAAATCACAAGACAATCAGGGCCGAAGTGACCAAAATCATACAAACAGTGATCAAATAAGACATAGGGCATAGCCCGCAAACAATAGCATATAATAAAAAAATAAAGATATAACAGACAACCATGGTGGCAAATAGTTATTGCAAGGAAAATGTTTCACATGAAGCACTCGTTAGCATGTTAGAAAGATAAAAAGTATATCAAACATGTATGTACCAATGGAACAAGTAGTGTGCTAGTAAGAATAGGAAGTAGTATAAAATGAAACAATAACATGTGTATGTGTAAGAGTAGAAATGTAGATGCCCCTAAGAGCCTTGGTGGGACTGGTAAGAGGTAAAGTATCCAAGCATCATTGCATCATGTAAAGATCTGTATGAACTCTACATTCACAACTAGAGAACAAGTGAACGCACATGTGTATATAGAAAAATAATGACATACTAAGTATCTGTATAGCACATGAAACAAAGTGTACAGTGTAAGTATAAGAAAGCAAGAATAAATGCAACCAAGATATGCAGTATGTTATGAATGAGTGATGGAATGATATGTAATGTGAATGTGATAGGATCAGTTGTGCCCCCAAAGTGGATGTGGATGCGAGTATGAGATGAGGTTCATTTATAAAATACCCCTCAACAATCAAGAATGAACCATAGAACAAGAGTGTCGTCATCGGGAAATGGTTTGAAAATGTGCACTAGAAAGATAGATCATGAAGCATAGAGTGTGAAGAGTAGAAGATGGTGAGGTTCATTTCAGATTTAGACCCTCAACAGTTGAGTATGAACTGTGGAACTAGAGTGTGTCATAGGGTAATGATAATGTGTGTACAAAGTGTATTAAGATGTGTAAAATTTATTTGAGCAAATAGGAAGTACGAAGCATAGAGCGTAATAGAAATGCAGAGAATGATAGATACCTGATAATGCTAGGAGGGGGGAAGTATGTGAGCATGTGATACCCCCCAATTGTGTAGATCTAGTTGATGTTACTTAGGGGATCAATGTAAGGAGTAGTTTCCTTGAAAAAATGATTGGTTGTAGCTTATGTGGGATTGATAATGTTGTAGAATACTTGAGAGGATGAGGTGTTGTACCAATTTTTAGAGGAGGTTTCTTAGGGGTTGGTGACATGGTAGAAGACTTAGTAGGAGGAGGTGATGGAGGATGGACCTTGAGAGGTGATTTGCTTAGTTTTAATAGGTTGTATAGGTGGTGCTTGACTGACCAAAGAAGGAACATTAGAAGTGATGGCTTGATGCTCATTGGTCATAGAAGAATCAAATTTAGGAGCCCATTTGGATGTAGCATTTGGAGATTTGCATGTAACATAATATTGTGTAACAAATGAGATAAAACCTTGATGCTCAAGGTGCTTGATTCTTCATTTTAAAGCATAGCAATCATTGTCATTATGTCTATTGATTTGATGATAATGGAAAAATGGGAGACCTTGATATTCGACAAACTGATAAGGAGGATAGCAATGAGTAGATGACAATTGGATCAATTAATGAGTGAGGAGCTACGGAAGAATATCTTGTTGCTTAGTATTGAGATCAAACTTGAGAGGTGCAGGGAGCTGTAAGACTTGAGGTTCACTGATATGAGCACATGTAGAAGACATAGAATTAGAATGGGGAGTAGAAGAAGAACAAGCATGGGCTTAAGAAGCATCCTTGAGATCTTTTATTTTAGCTTTGAGAGATGTAATCATGGATTTCATAGCTTGAAATTTATCTTTAAAAATATGGTGTAAAGCTTGAATTGACTCTAAGATAGCTTGAGAAAATGTGTTATCATAACTAATAGACGGGTATAAGATATGATTGAAAATGACACTTATTTCTGAAGGTGGTGTATCACAAGGGAGGTACATTGTGTGTATGTATTTTGTGAGAGTATCTTTGTAAATTGGGTGCTTTTGAAGTAATCCATATAAGGAGAATTTAGGAGCTTTAGGAGCCATGAAAGAAGATTGGAAAGAATATTAAAAATGAATATCCCAGAGTTTTCAAATCCATGTTCACCAAATGATTTAACAAAAATAGAATTATGGTAAATCTTAATATTGCAAAGTCACATATGATAAATAAATGTTAAAGTATAGATTTTGACACAAGCAATAAGCTAATAAATTTGAAACCCTAAGTGTAAGAGAGGAAAAGAATGACTTATCTGATTCGTGTTGATTCCTCAAAGTGACTCTGGACTAGAAGAAATCGAAGAATAAGAAGGGCAAACTATCACAATTGTGCTTAGATAAATTCTGGAGATGTTGGATAAGGCCAAACTAGGGTGCTTGGATTTTCAGAGGGTTTCGAGGGCACCAGATACCTCTACTGGGCATCATGTGACTATGCAGTAGGAGCTCAAAACCTAATTTTTTTAATGTATCACAAGATTGTCGTTGATAGTCGTTGATGGTCACCTGTATGTTGCACCTTGATCACAGAAGTTTGCATATAACCTACATAGAGATGTTGACCTATAAAACCCTTAAACTACATCAAATCCCAAAAATAAAAGATGTAATATGGGGAGTCAGAATGACCTCCAACTATCACCTAACTAAGTGAACTTACGACCAAATAGTTCTACACTACATCTCATACTCCATATAGTTCTTATGCGTGTGTGATAAGAATCGTGCCCTAGGAAGCCCTTGTGCAAGTGCACTTGATAGCAGTGATAGCTAGATGTACCAATGTAAATATATGTGTGGATGGAAAAATGAACTTCCCCTTCCTATGTGTGTATGCAGAAAATGCACTCCCTTTTCCCCTTGAATAAAATTCTAGATGGATGTCTTTGATGCTGTTAGATGCCTTTGGATGCAAACTTAGGTAATGATAATATATGCTTAGAGCTTGGTCCTTTATTTTGGTCACATAGCTTTGTATTTATATGATTCCATTGGTTGAATTTCATAATTGACAACTGAAAGGCAAACCCATAAGAAACTAAGATGCCAAAAAGACAAAAGAGACCCAAAAGGAGTGAGTAAGGTAGAAAAATGTCGGGGGCACCCAAAGTGGATGAGGGTGCCTAGGTGTTGGCTGGTCACTGGGCATGCTTTGTCTAGAGCCATAAAAGATAAAGCAAATGAAATATTGACTAGGTTGTATGGTGGAAAATACCAGAAGAATAAGACAAAGCAAAGAGGCTAAAGATAGCTATCAATTACTAGTTTTCTCATTTAGGAATCATATGAATGCAAGTATGCTTTTATGGACCTAGAAATGTACCCAAGTGTGTGATTTTGTGTCTACATTTCCCCCCCACTTTATGTTACTGATTGAATACTCTATACCATAAAGTAGATAAGAGATGCGTACCTGATAACCATGTAGAGTGTGATTGCGATAACATGTCAAAGAGACATGTGAAAGCGTGAAGAGATAAAAATGAAGCATGAAAGCTAAGAAAGAAGTAAATGACCCTAGGGGTGAAGCGTATATTTTTGTACCATGTTGTACATGTTGTTGTGCTTGCTTAATGTAGGGTTGCTTCTTGTTGTGTATTAAGGAATAGACCTACAAAAGAAGAGTGAAAGAAGTAAGAAAATTCATGTATATATGAAAACTCTTTCATAAGTATGTAAAAGTGAAAAATTAGTAAAAGGAAAGTGTGCACCTGACGATCATGAGTGTACAAGGATAGAAAATGTCTTGCGATATCACAAAGAGTGAAGTTTTTTAGGTAGATCTCATTCCAAGAAAGTGTTTTTGGGCGATCTCATGCCAAGAATGAGTTTTTTGGGTGATCTCACTCCACTGCAAAAGAGTGTTGGGGAGAGAGGTCTAATGTTACTCTACTTCCATGATTGCTTCCCGAATTATAGCACCACTGTAGATGGTGTGATCCCATGTTTAGTTCCATATTGTTCCAAATGTACTGATTGTCCCAATTGAAGGAGATTGTAGGACATTTATGCATTTGTATTATTAGGCCAATGCCTGATCCTGTGAAAAACTATTCTATGAACTACTATAAAACTATGTTGATATAAGAAACTAACTGTATCTCCCCCTAGGACATAGACACCAAGGGGAGGTACATAGGCACCTAGGCACTACTGTCTTACTACTAGGCACTGGTGTCTGTGATGTGTCGAGGACCCAAGTCAAATTCTGGGCCGTTTCTGTAACTATAAAGTCTGTTATGCTCCTATGTTGAATTATACTATGTTATAAGCTCTAAGCTGTTATATGGGGTGAATGATTAACCCAATGTATGCCCCCTCATTTGGGGTGCATGTAATGACACTGATAGGAGAATGCACGGTCCCAAAAGAGAGGCCCTGAAACTAATGTGGTGCTGAACTGTATTCTTGCAATGGAGGAGGGAATGTGCATGGTAGAAACCAAGGCATATGCAAACAAAATGGCTAGATACATGTGTTAGTAGAAAAAAAAGGTAGTAAACATGTAATAGAAAATAAGTGTAATAAGTAAATGTGCATACAAAAGACACCGCAAAAAGTGGGTTTCAGACACGGGACATCGCTCACAATGTTGTGAGACAATCAGGGCCGAAGTGGCCAAAAGCATACAATGTGATCATACAAAACATAGGGCATAGCCCCCAAACAATACTCATACAAGTAGAAAACAATGGAAAACAATTCAAGTAAAGTGTTAGACAACCATGGTGGAAAATAGTTCCTACAAAGCAAATGTTGCACATGAAATACCCGTTAACATGTAAGAAAGACAAACAATATGTTAAAGTATGTATAGATCAATGGAAAATGTAGTGTGCACTAGTAAGAATAAGAACTAGTAAATAATGGAGCAATAACACCTGTGATGTGTAAGAGTAGAAATGTAGATGCCCCCAGGAGCCTCGGTGGGACTGGTAAGAGGTACAACACCAAGACATCATTGCTGTGTGTAAATATCTATAGAAAGTTTGAATTCACAACTAGAGAACAAGTGAATGCGCATGTGTATATAGAAAAGATATTGACATACTAAGTATATGTCTAACATGGAAACAAAGTGTACATGTAAGTATAAACAAACAAGAATAAGTGCAAGCAAGATATGCAATATGTCATGAATGAGTGAGATGGAATGATATGTAATATGAATGTGATAGGAGCAACATGTCCCCCTAGCGGATGTGGATAGGTATGAGATGAGGTTCATTTATAAAAGACCCCTCGACCGTCAAGAATGAACCATAGAACAAGAGTGCGTCATCGGGAAAGGGTTTGATAATGTGTGCTAGATAGATAGAGCATGAAGCATATATTGTAAAGAGTAGAATGTGGTGAGGTTCATTTCAAATTTAGATCCTCAACAGTCAAGTATAAACCATAGAGATAGAGTGTGTCATAGGGTAGTATGATGTGTGAGAATGGAATGCTAGAAAGATGTATCGTGAAGCGTAGAGCATGCAATGTGTAGTGTGAGAGGTTCATGGATTGTAGTATGATCTCAATAATCAAGTGTGAACCTTAACACAAGAGTGCATCATAGGGTAATAACGATACAAGTTGTTGTATCAAGTTGTGTCATATTAATGCTAAGAAATAGGAAATATGAAACATGGAGCATAATAGTAGAAATGAGAGATACCTAATAATGCTAGGAGGGGGGAAGAATGAGCATGATGCCCCCCAAGTTTGTATACCTAGTTGATGTTGCTAAGGGGATCAATGTAATGAGTAGTTTCCTTGATAAAAATGATTGGCTATAGCTTATGTGGGATTGATAACGTTGTAGAAGACTTGAGAGGAGGAGGTGTTGTACTAATTTTTAGAGGAGGTTTCTTAATTGAAGTTATACTACTGTATAAGAATTAGTAGGAGGTGATGAAGGATGAACCTTAAGAGGTGATTACTTAGTTGGAATGGGTTGTATAGGTGGCGCTTGACTGACCGAAAGAAGGAACATTAGAAGTGATAGCTTGATGTTCATTGGTCATTGAAGGAGTAGATTTAGGAGCCCATTTGGATGCATAATTTTGAGACATGCATGTAACAAAATGTTGTGCAACAGATGAGATAAAGCCTTGATGCTCAAGGTGCTTGATTCTTCATTTTAAAGCATAACAATCATTATCATGATTTCCATTGATTTGATGATAATTACAAAATGGGAGACCTTGATAGTTGGCAAGCTAATAAGGAGGAAAATAATGAGTAGGTGACAAGTTGACCAATTGATGAGAAGTGATGAGTGAGGAGTTGAGGAAGAATGATTAGCATTTGAGATCAAACTTTGAAAGGTGTCAGTAACTGTAAGACTTAGGTTCACTGATATGAGCACATGTAGAAGACATATAATTAGAATGAGGAGTAGAAGAAGAACAAGTATGGGCTTGAGAAGAATCCTTAAGATCTTGGATTTTAGCTTTGAGAGATGAAATCATGGATTCCATAACTTGAAATTTATCTTGAAAATCATGGTGTAAAGCTTGAATTGACTCTAAGATAGCTTGAGAAGACGTGTTATCAGAATTAATAGGTACGGGTATAAGATACAATTGAAAATGGCACTTATTTGTGAAGGTGGCATATTGCAAGGGAGGTACATTTTGTGCACAAATTTTATGAGAGCATATTTGCAAACTGGGTTCTTTTTAAAGTAATTCATATCAAGGAGAGTTTAGGAGCTTTAGGATCCATGAAAGAAGAGTGGATAGAATAAGAAAAATGAATATTCCTAAAGTGTTTGAATGTGGGTTCACCAAATAATTTCACACAAAATAGAATTTTGTATAAAAATGTAATATTGTACAGAGTCACGTATGATAAATTAGACACTTAAGAAACTATTGGAATATATATGACATAAGCAATAAGCTAATATAAATATAAAACCCTAAGTGCAAGAGAGGGAAAGAATGTCCTAGCTGATTTGCATTCATCAATTTTTGCACTAAATTATATATTCAATTTAGTTCTCCTAGTGAATTTTGCAAGTGTACATGCAACAAAAATCCTTGACCTAGCTTTTCCATCATTATTCCACATTGATAGTAGGCTATTCTACTTTCCTTCCATAAAATCCTTATATGTGTATGTGTAAATAAAATTTATGACCTCATATGTTTTTTTATTAAGTATGAATATTATATCAATATTTGGTATTATGTAAGTTATTTCTAGATAATATTTTCATAGGGAGAGCTTGTATATAGAGGATTTTCTTATTTTGAAACTTTAATATTAATGACATGTATGACCAAGTGTTGCACTACATCTCAGACTCCATGTAGTTCTTGTGTGTATGTGATAGAATCATGCCATGTGCACGTGATATCGGGCGATGACTGGACGCACCAATGTAAATAGATGTGTGGATGGTAAAATGAACTTCCCCTTTATGTGTATATGTAGAAAATGCAATCCCTTATCCCTTGAATGAGAGCTATATGGATGCCTTTAGATGCAACCTTAGGTGGTGATAATAAATGCTTAGAGCCCGGTCCCTTATTTTGGTCACATAGCTTTGTATTTATATGATTCCCTTGGTTAAAGATGCAGGAGCATCACTCCAACCATATAAAAAGATCATGTTGTTATCAAATTTTGGCTTGAAGGTATGATTGCATGATTCTAGGGGTCATTAGGAGTCATTTAGATATGTTAGTTAGAGTCTAGGCTTTTCAAATTTTGAATATTTCATTTTCCAACCAAAAGTGCAAGTTTGAATCTTGGAGGTCTATTTTGGCTTATTTATGTAGTTTAGTCTAGTTTAGTGTGTAATTTGGAGCTATGATACTTTCTCATGCTTGATATAGTTTTAAGAAAGAGTCAATAGGTTATAAAGAGGTTTTAAGCTTATGGTCACATGCAAAGGTGAAGCAAAATTAGATTATTTAGGTGATCAAAAAGATAGTTGAAGGGTCTTACTTAGTGGATAACTACATGAAGGAATATAAAATGAAATTTTTTAACTGAATGAATCATCATATTCGAATATGAATCAATAGGGAGAGCTCCAAAATAAGTTCGAAGGAAGAAATCTTGTTTTTACGTAGACTTGTAATGGTATTTGTTGATTTTTGAGCACTTTGAAGGTGAACAAACTTGTGCATGATATGAAGAGAGGTTTATAGCTGGTAAGAAGAATTATTCTATGAGTTTACATTAATATTTGTGAATATTTTATGATTGCATGTGTGTATTAGAGCTTAGAAACCAAGAAATTGATTGAAAACTCAATTTTAGACCTTGTTATATTGTATTGTGGATGGCAATTCATTGTTGGGAGGTCTAGAAGCTTTATCAATCTTATAAATGTAAAGGTGAAAGGTGTGGAATGGTGTCATGATGGCTTGGAGAAATTTTTAAGTCTTGAAATTCTTTTAAACTCTAAAAATTCATTATCTTCACTCACGGTTTTGCATAGAGGCATGTTAGGGTTTCGTATGAAGAAATTCTTCTAACTTTTGTTTTAGCTAATGAAAATTCATGAGATTTGAAAGGTGAGGTTTGATAGAATTTAATCCATTGTTGGAAGTGATTTGAAGTTTAAATATGACCTTTCCATGAAGAAATTAATAATAGTCTTGGAGAAAACCGTGGTAAACAGGGGTGAAGAGGACAAGGGTTGATTTGTGTTAGAATCTTAATAGAGATAAAGTTTCTAATGATATGGTGAAATAAGAGAGTGCCAACTAATACAAACACAATGAAAATTATTTTTGAAACTTATTTAGAATGCTTTAAGACTATGCTTTTAAGAATGCATGTTCCTGTAAAGGTGAGAGAGAAAGTCTAAGGTTTGCAAGAAATGAGTCAAGATAACTTTAAAAGGAGTTTATAGGTTGAATCAAGGAGTGAAATTTTGAAATCATGATAGTAACATCTCCATCTCAGTGAACTTGAAGGATTTAATGCCTAAATCATTCCATACTACTTATAATTCATAACAGTCTTCTTTGACAGGAAAAACCCAAATCTAAAGACTTCGTGTAGAGAGCTAGAAGCAATGTTTTGAGGGAAAATTTGCAAAGGAAGCCCCCTCGAAATGCCTCACAAAGGTAAATTGTTCAAATGGGTATTTCAATTGATCCTTATTTTTTCAAACGGTCCCTTTATTCAAAAGTTACAAAGGAAAATCAACTTTGCAAGGACTAGTAGAGAGTGGAAAAGCTAGAAAGAAGGAAGGGAGAGAAAAGGGACTTAATCAAAGTTTTGAGACACAAAATTTTATACACACCTAAAAAATATAAAGGGTAATTGAATCAAGTTTTAATTTATTTGGAATCATTATAGATGTTTCTAACCATGGAGCCACCAAGTGTACTTTCTCAAGAAGCTTATAAGGACAATTTTATAAATAGGCGAGACTTTGAATCTTTTTGATTGATTTGAGGCAATTTTATGGATGATATGACATGGTTAAGGGTCTAAAAACATGTTGAAGTGGTTGATTTAGTGAAAATAGTTGAAAGATCAAGAAATTTCATGGTTAAGGTGTTTGAGAACTTGTTAAAAGAGCTCGTTTGAAGGCCTAAAGGGCATAATTTATATTTTGAATCAATTCTAACTATTGGTAGTTTGCAGAGTGATTAGGATTTGCATCATTTGAATTTTGTAATTAATAATTGGAAGGCTTAAAAGAGGCCCAAAGATACCAAGTAAGATAGAAAGAGGTCGAGGGTGTCTAGAGGGGATGAGGGTGCCTGGGTGCTAGCGTCCTCACTGAGTGTTGGTGTTTAGAGTCATGAAATATAAAGTAATGAAGTTCAAATGGGCTATAGGGTGTTCAAGACCAAAGAGAAAGAAAGAAATAGAGAAAATATTCCAAAGACAATAGTCAATTACTAGTTTTCTTGCTTAGGAATCATATGAATGCAAGTATGTTATGAGGACCTAGAAATGTAGCCCGAGTACGTGATTTTGTGTCTACAATAACAACCAAACCAAAAAATGTGATCAAAATGATATCAACAATGCTATGAGAAGGAACTAAAGCTAACTCCTTATTTATTTTTGTAGATTATGCATAATAGTCCAAACCCAAGACCGAAACATATTCTAAATAATAACAACAATGCCCAAAATAGTTTTGTTTTTATTTCACACAACCTTCTTATCTCATTTTCCAGATCTTATGTAATGATAAAAAACCTGAAACGTATTCATTTCTTTATTATTCATTTTTCTATATTTCACAAACCAAAACCCCAAAAAAATGAATTCAGATTTCAAATAACAAAGCATAGCTAAAAACACATTCAATTATATCATCAAAATAACAACAAGAGTAAGAGTGGAAAAACCCATTATGCCTGTATTTTTCCTCCAAATCCTCTGCAATATTCCAAGTCAAAATCTTCCAACCACTACTAAATCCTTCAACAACATATTTAAATAACAAAAATGCCATGATAACCGAAACAACAACAATAAATCACATGAAACTGGTACCAAACATACTTCCCCCAGAAACTCCATACACAACCCACAACCGAGCTCCCAAAAAAAAATGCAAATGAAACAATGAGATCAATGCATGCCTTAGCTTCCCAAGGAAGCATCCGGTTTCCAAAGAGTCCACATTTAACTCTCACGTACTCCTTCTTAACTTCCCATGCCATCTCGCGGCTAATCAAATGAATGTTTTTAAAACCATAAACCTTACTAATCATTCGTTACCATTATGTTATGAAACTTCGGTATTAATGTAAGTTTAATATCTTTCAACACATAACAATACCACGTAACAATCCATTTAACTCCTCAACACATGGCATAATATGGAAAACGTTTCGTGTGTGTGTGTGTGTGTGTGTGTGTGTGTGTGTATGTATATAGGTATATATATCTACACACACACACATATGTGTATTTATATATACACAACTTTATATATATAGTTGTGTATATATAAATACATATATAGATATAGATATTATACATATATCAATAAATCATCATTAAACACACACACCCATACACACACATATGTTTATATACGTATATATATATACACCATTAATTTACAAAATTATCAACAAAAAATTCATTTGTTGACAAGTAATAATGCAAACCAGAACAATCTTATTAATGAATTAATTTTGAGATATTATATAATGTGGGTGCTTCTTGTTGTTTTATAATATTTATAATTTTCCCTTGTATTCGCAATAAATGTAGGGGTCTTCGATTCTTAGCTTGTTTTGGGTAATCATAAGTAACCTCTTGGGTGTTTGAGATTGTATTATATTATCTTCGAGAAGTTGTCCTTGCATAACTAACTTGCTAGATTTGCATATGAGTTCATGTAGAGGATAATAGCCTTGCATAGCTATTCAATTATTCTTGCTTAATGATTTGTAGTTAAGAGGGAAAAAGAGGGTGAATTTACATAGTCATCTCTATATTTTTTCCTACTTTTAACGAGTGGGAGAGTGTAAGACACAATTACTTAAGATAAAAGTAAAGAGTCATGAGAAAGTCACTAAGATAGTGTTGCAACAAATAATGACTGAGATGTATGTAGTGGTTGTTTCCATATTGAGTGAGATATCAATGATAGGTAGTGGCTGGAAAATGTTCTAATAGAGAGAAGGAAAAATTCATTGATAAGGATTGAGTGTATAAGTGCATAATGCATATGAGATTGGGTATTGATGTATTAACACAAAGGAGATGAGAAGGATGATCACAATGCAACAAATGATGTGAAAAATAAATTAATAAGGCCCAAGATATGGGTCATACCATCATAAAGGGATTAGTAAATGAGTACCATAGGCCATATGTAAGTGGATAAAATGCCACCATTGGTTTTTACAATTTTGTAAATTTACATACAGTGAAATGTAAATCCTTGAGTATGTATTTCTGATACACTAGCATAAATGAGAGCTTTTTTGATGCCATGCTTTAGTTGAGGCTTAAACTTTGTATATATGAGTTGAGCATGCAGTCATAGGCCATCCTAACCTTTTTTTTCAGGGTAAATGGTTATTCCTTTTGTGTACCACCCAATAAATTGCTTCTTCTACTCTCAATACATAGTATAGGGTGCTTATTCTCATATCTTCCTAGTGTACATGCTCCTGGAATTTGATCAATGACGAGTCCAAGTTAGAAGTGCCAAATTATTTTGGAAATTTTATTTCCTCCACATGAACCATCATCTTTAGCATAATTTCATGTTCCCCTACATATATAATTATTTAAGTTTGCATTTAAATCCCCATTAATAGATGAAGTGGTATCCCATGGAATTATATATTTCCTATTTGTCTTGGGGTAATCCTAATGTCTATGTGTAAAAATCAAATTATTTTCCTATTTCAAACTTAGCAAGGGATATTACGTTGTATTACAAATCGTCATCTAGGAAAGGATTTTTCAATTGTGTAATCCCTTGAATATCCAAATTATCTCTAAAATCTTGAACAAAACCTTAATATAAACTTCAGTAGAATTTTTTTTCTTTCACCATTCTTCTCTTACTTGATGATCTACCTTGAACCATCTTTCTATATCATGTTTATAAAGCATAAAAGGAGATATTGTGTATGTGATGATCTTAATGATTGTTGTTGACATCCCACCATATATGTTTTCATTGGGATGACAATCACCTATGCCTCATAGTAAGTGTTTGTTTCCATTATGAATGTTGTTTACTGTGATTTGGGGGAAAAATCCCTCTTAGTTCACTTGTCAGGCAAGAGCAATGTTAGTAAATAAAGGGTAGTTTGAGATTTCTCTTCAAAATGAGAAGAATGGTTTTAAAATAATAATAATAATAATAATAATAATTTGAAATATAATTCAAAGGGCTGTTTTAGGGAAAAATCAATGTTAGGGTTCCTTATCTCTATGTTTAGTTTTGTTCCCTTTTACCTGTTTTGTTTGCTTGTGGGTAGAGCAACAGTCGTTGACCACCATGGAGGGAGGGGGGGAGGTTCAGAATAGTTTTTGTGCCCCCACTAGTTTTGGCCGTAACTTTTTTTCACTAGCTAATGTGCTTTGGGCGTTTGTTTTTTGTGTTTTTTTTAAAGAATGCCTCACCAGATGTCATCACTTGGAGTGCCATGGTTGTTGTAGCCTCCTCCTAGCCTCCTAGCATGCGCCAAGCATCCTCCCAGCCCGCTGCCAAACTTCTTGCGTGGACATTCCATCCAGAGCAGAATGGAAAGAGAAATTTTGTCAGATGTGGTAGTTTCAAATGCATTGGTGGACTATTTGTTGTAGTGTTGACCAAATGAAAGAACGAGATAACTTCTCATGGAATTTGATTTTGCAGCAGTTTACAAAAGGCATGGGTTTCCTCATAAGGCAAGCACACTGTTTCACCATGCAACAAACAGGTCTCTAACTAATGAGTTCCTTTGCCAGCGTATGTCCAGCCTGTGCCAAAATGGGAGCTTTAGAGTAGGCCTTCAGACAACTGTCGAAGCATAATGGTAGAGGATTTTTAGTTGCAAGAGTGCTAGTAGACAAGTATGCATAAAATTGCAGAAGCATACACAAGGCAAGTCAACTGTTTGAAAAAATGCCTCAAAGAGATGTGGTCTTATGGAACATACCCTGACCATGTAATCCTTCATTTTTGTTTAATTAGAATTTAACCATGCAAGTTTAGTGCACGAGTGTTGTAAATACTTCGATGGCATGAGTGCCTCTTATAGAATCATGCCTAGAATTAATCATTATGTTTGCATGATCGACATTCTTGGCCGTGCCTAGTTATCTTGAGGAAACCCTATATTGTATCATCAACATGCCAATCCGGCCTGTGGTGGCTGTGTGGATATGTTTGCTTGGTGTTTGATGAGCACATGAGAATGTGCAAAATGTGGAGGCATGCTTAAGGCATGTGAAGTGTTTGACAAAATGGTTCTTAAAAAAAATCATGGTCTCAAGGGTTGCAAGATTTGAGGCTATGCACAAAAGGAGGAAGATCTCAGGTTTATCCAAACAACAACAATAAGAAACCATTTGATCATGCTCAACAAGTGGTGGATCGAATCCATTGCAAGGTAGGAGAAATGTGATTAGAGTAGCAGAATGGTTTCAAATCACACAGTTATAGATTTTATGATAGACGTGTATGTAAAATGGTGGAGCTGTGGATGCTCGTGATCTGGTTGACGAAGTGCCCAAGCAAGCTACTGAACTGAAGCCTGCGGGTTTGACCGACTTCATTCTCTAGGCATGGTTCATCTTCCCTTACCTCTCATAATTCTCGTGTTTTAGTTCTCTTTTGCAACTTAATAGAATTTTAAAATATTAGGATTTTAATACAGTTAAATGTTATTACATCAACTCGTTGCAAAAACAATGAAATGTCGTGTTGTAACTCACAAAATCAAAATAACTCTTCTGCATTAAAACAAGAACTCCCACCCTCATTATGAGGTGATGTAGAAAACTTCCTACCCAACTGGATCGCTACAACATTGTTTTATCGACTAGACGAAATTGACTTTCCAGTAATAATGTTGATCTTCTCCCTGTTTAAATAGTTAATTTTTACATTTTTCGGAGACTCATTAAGTACCCTTCGGAACTTTGAAAATGAGATGTTAAGCTTCATTCGTGTACCTTGTTATGTGAGGAGTCACCTTGACCTTTGGATTGACCCCGAACGAACATATGTGATCTTTTTGACGCTCTTATAGGAGCCCTGTTACACTGTTTACAGTAGTAGAAAGCTGTTAAATCTAGAAAGTTGGCTTTCATTTTGAACCGCCATTTGAAACCTGGATAGAGAAATTATTTCCCGTCTTCGCAAACCTCTAGTGTTTATACTAGACAATTGCATGGAACATTCAGTCTTAGGGAAAAACACTTTTCTGGATAGTTTGGCAAAGCCATTTTGTAGGCCTCTGGTCACAGTTTGACGAGGTCAAACTAGACCAATTTCGACTTGTCACTCCAGAAAACTTGTCGCCGTTTGAAAATGGTTTTCTAGTTCTTAGTCCCGTCGACTCTGATGAATTCTCCTTATATAGGGGAACTTGTAGGAAGTGTCTCGTTGCATGCTCATCCATCAAACGTCAATTTTGGACGTGGTTTTCTGAGCCCTCGAGCTAACTTTTGTTCATTTGCAACTGGGTCAACTACGACCAGTAGTCCCAGAAAACTAGCCGCCAAACGCAAACTGTTCGCTTTTTCCCAATTCCGTCAGTTGCTATGAACTCTTGGTATATCTGGGGACACGTAGAAAGTTAATTGTGGTGTGCGTTCTCATCAGAAGATAACTTTTGGAAGCGGTTTCTTAGCCTCTGAGCCCGTTTTGAACGTTTTTGTAGCTAGTAAGAAAAGGTAAAAATAGAAAGTTGTGGGACCCTCGTCGGGTTGTCAAACCACCCTGGAAACTCTTAACACATACAAATAACTGTTTAAAACTCTATAGTGTAACTTGTTGTGTGAAATAGAACTTTTGACAAAATGGTGTTTTCTCTCTCTTCCCTTCTCTTTCTCTCTCCTGGGTTACAAAAATGAAGTAAAATGAAATGTAATGAATACATGTCTCTAGACCTTTTTATTTCGATTGCAAATTGTAATTATTATCATATGTAAATGGGAAACTGAAAAATGATAATTATGTTAGATTAGGGTGGATGCCATGCCAGCGAATTATCGCTGATATCATGCTCACGTGGTTTTGCAGGATGGAAGAATGACGACAAAAGGCGATGTGTAATTCATTAATTATCATTGTAATTTATATAGTTCATTGTTAAATGAATAAATGTATAATGTAGTCTCATGTTACAGAAGGTTATATTTGATAATTTGTTGCTATGTATGAGATGCTGGTTTCAAGGACATCTAGGAAATGTGCATTTAATCATAGGTTCAATTTTGATTCATAGTACACATGGTAAAAAGGTTTGATATTTATATAAGGTAAATGAATTTGAAGTAATATCTTGTAGTGCATTTTTAGTGTTCAATAAATGATTAATGAGTCATCTTGTGCATTCATACTTTGTAAATGTAATAAAGAGAATTAAATCGAAAACACTCTACCCTTGTTCAATATCGGGACATAACTTGTTTTTCATGTGTGATACTCCTTACCGTAGAAGACATTGAAAACCGTAGGATGAACTTAATCTTTGCTCTCGAGTGGAACGTCCTAATTTAGGCAAATCAGAGCTCAAGAATGGACTTATCGTTCTTAGTCAGTATGTTTAGTGACATTGTCTTAAACCTGTATGATAGGAGTGACACAGTCAAACTTTTCTTGGAGTGTGTAGAGCTAACTCCTCCTTCGTAGCCTAGCGGACTACCTTGTCATCTCGAAGATAGATTTAAAATTAAAGTTTCTTCATCGAGTAAAAACCCTGTTGGATCCAGACGACATAGATGGAGGTTGTGACTTAGTTGATTTTAGGTCTTAAACTCTTGTTAATGAACCCCTTAGTTCCGCTCAGCTAAATGTGTTACCTTGATTTCTCTCAACATAACACCTTGGTCCTTTTGTGAAGGTGGTTTAGCATAAATTTGTCCTCTCGCTTAAAAATCATGTATAGTTGAGGGGTAGACCCTTAGATGAAGTTGGAATTAATCTAAACCTCGTTTGATTTGGATGTTAACTTAGGGTTCGTGTGTAGCTTCAAGTCTCCTTATCATTTATGTCTTCAAGAGGTTAGACAAACAACTTCGTAACTCCTTGTACAAGACAATGCTAAAAATAAGACCATATTGTGACGTAGAAAATAAAGCATATAAGAGTAAAAACGAGAATTGAGGTTAGGGATACTGCCACTCTTGGAGACCTTATAACTCAATTAAATATCTTTATGTGTTTTCAAAGATTATGTATTGCATTGTTGTGATCAAACTACGAGAAAACAAAAAGATATATAAATATAAAAAGGAAAGTCATTAAGTCATTGAACTTAGAATAACTATGGTAGTGGAAAATAATTTTCCGTGATCGAGGAATGTTTTTGGTAAAAAGCTACCTTGTATCTAAATCTCCGTTAAATCCTTATTATCGTGTTATGGACATCAAGTCACTTTCGCTTGAGTTGTAAGAGTAAAAAGGTAGACATTGAATATATGTTTGAGAAGAATATTCTTAACATAAGAATCAAGATAATTAAGTACTTTGTATGCTTTTGAATTATGCCAAATAAGTAATGCAAGTTATGGAAACTTTTGTAAAGAATAAGAAGCCAACTTAAAATGGTTGAACTGTAATTTTAACCGTGGAATGAACTTAAGAACATGTGCAGCTGGACAAACGAGAAATTTATCCTTGCATCAATAATGTTCTTGGAATGTTAATCGTAACTAAAATACAATTAAAGAAAAGATGTGTTGTGGGTTTGCCATCCTTGAGTCTTCTTTCTGTGGTTGGGGCATTGCTAGTATTCGTTCATTGGGAAAAGTGTGGCATCGACATGCCTATGTTGTTTTCATGTGTCTATGTGAGTCGATGACTTATGTGATTGTCGTTTGTGAGTCAAGTTTCTGTACTTGGAGCCCATGTTGTGTTGTGTGTAGTGAGCAATGTAAGTCAAAAAAAAATTATCCTGGTATTTTACGGCTGGTATTGTGTGTGTAAAATGTGGGCATGACAACATATCCCAAACACTGTATCTAAATTAAGAAAAAATTTAGTGAGTCAAATATAATTATAAAAAAGTGAAAATTTAAAATCTAATGACAGGGGAAATCATAATAACTCTAGAAAATGTATATCAACAGTAATGAGATTTAATAAAATTGATAGAGAGAATAAAAAATTAGAATTTAATTTTTGAAAATCGTACAGGATAAAAACCATTTCATATGCAACAATAGTAATTCATAAAAATTAACAAAAAACAAGGTAATTGAAGAGATTATTCTATCAGACTTAATATAATTGTGAAAAAAAGAAGCAATACACTAAGCAAAAGTATAACAATGTATTGAAAACATATTAAAAAAAACTATAGATGGTAATGGTGTCTAAAATTAAAATAAATAAAATAAAAAATAGAAATGACATACAGATATCCTCAGTTTACTGAAAAATTCCCATCACCACTCATCCTCTGGAGATCCTCAAAAGAGTGTTTCATAGTATGGACAAGGGATCCATCCTAGGCCAAATCTGACTGAGTTGAAGATCCTAAGGTGATACATGAGCTCGATCTTAGATCATTGTAGGGTGCATAACCCAACTGTATACACCAGTGATAATGCCATAAAAACCATTGAGGATATATGTAGACTTTCTACTCATAGATGATTGATTGAATCCTTAAGCATGGGGGTGTCCCTTCTGAAAATGTAGGTGGTGTCAGATGGTCCTTAATCTGTTAAGTGGATCTTTCTAGTTGTGGGATGAGGTTCCATGTATTGATGTCTAGAAGTCATTCTGTAGCTAACTATGATGAGTGCATGTCTTGTTTCCAGTTTGCTCTATTTATAGATATGATTGCAGATCGTAGATGATTGGTGTTCCCCATGTATATGTTTTGAACATGAAAGGAGAGACGTATCGGCGCTACGCGGCGTAGCCTCGTGGTAGAGCGTCCATACACCCGTTGGGTGATAAGGCCGACATGCATGGGACTCGTTCCCTTATGCATTTGAAGTAGAGGTGTAAAAATTACTACATCTTTGACAAAAGGCTTTATTAGCCAAAAGGAAACGGTTGGTAGATAAATGATCTCCTTAACCAATAAGCACAAATACTAACACTTTACTACTAGGGTTGATATTTGTAAATAAAGATTCAAATTTTGGAGATTTACTTCACACTTTATTCATTGAAAGATCTCTATGAAATCCATCTCTTATTTATGTTGTAACAACATTGATCCCGTATTACTTAGTAAACATCTATCTTGACTTCTTGCCAGTTGCCATTTGATTAGATGATATCTAACACTTCTATAGGGTAGCACAATGGGATCTAGGCGATATACTCAAATTCTATGATGCATATAATCTCAGTCTAATTTTGAAATTTCCAAGGAAAAACTAATTTTAAAGGATCCATCTACCGATAACAAGATTGATTCCTAAATTTCCATCGTCTTTAAGGTTCTTATCTGCATCTACTTTACTCTTAAAATTAGGATTTCTACAAGCTACATCCTCTAAGGAAATTTAACATGCAATTTCCAAATCTTCACCCAAAGTGGTCCATTAAACATTGCTAGAAGTTGCAACCATTTTTTTTTGTAGATCTCTCCATACCCCCTTATTGAAGGTCGACAAGAAGCTTGCATATGACCCATCGTGGATGCATATTTTACATTTTAATGTACCTATTATGATTATCTAATAGATGGGTATGTCCATTCTTACTAATAGATGCATCAAGATTCATTCGATGCCATGGTAAGATCCTTATCTCAAATGAATTTGACTCGCACATCATAGGCATACGAACATAAAGCCTACTAGTGTTCAATGTTAAGTCTTAATATTTAAAAACTTGTCCATAGCGTTTCCTAATGTCATCCATAATTTTGACCATTAAATGCAAAGGAAGGTTAGGAAGCCATACTTACCAATCTCAACCTTCTCCTCCTCGAATAAGTATGCAAATCATATTTTAGAAATTATGGGCTTATTGATATTATCACGCATATCCCTAGAACTATGGACCCTATAATGTACATACGAGTGATGTTAGTATCACTCATTATCTTGTTTTTTATGGACACTCTATAGTTTGATCCTTTTGTGAACAAAGAGTATCCCTATTTATATCACTTGTTGGTCCAGTTAACAAAAATTTTACTGATACAATGCAGATGTGCACAGGCCAAATTGATTTACTCTCTTGAACCTATACTAAACAACACATGCAGTTTCATTACTAAGACCTCTCTGTACATATATCTGATATACCTCTTAGGTTCATAATGATCTACTACCATGGCTATATCCTTTTTCAATTCAACCAGGTAGGTCTGATTTTCTTGTGTGAATAGATGTCTAGAGTTCGACCTCCTTGATTTTACAGTATATATTTGAATGAATTTATCCATTCTGAGAGTGAGGCCAATGCCCTGAATGCCTTTATTTACTACCGCTAAGAAATTCCTGTTACAATCAAGGGTATGGCCCAACAACCCTAGATGAAGGCTTGACCAATCTCCAAATCCTAGGGTTAGGGCATGGATAAAATGTAATTATTACCATACCTAATCTCACAGCTACACATGGTACCTTCTAGTAGGTATCATCCCTCACCACCTCCCTCCGATACCAGGTATCTATGTTACCATTCAGTACCAGTGGAATGAGAGGGGGGGGTGCAATCAGTCGTTACTAAAGTTACCAATTGACCTATTTCATCCATTTTCTACATTCACATTTTTTCACAAACATATCAACCATCCATTAATGTGTGAATACAATAAATTACTCACATGTGTAAGTAAACCATGATAGCATAGATGAATGGTCAACTACAAGAGCAAAAGATATAAGTGGAAAACCATCAAGGAGAAGAAATCCCATTGATATACACAATCTTATATTGATATGTTTCAAAATCTGTAGTGAGGCACCAACCCCACAAGGAGCCCGAGATCTCCCTGGAGTTTAGCTAGAGCTACAACCTGGTAGTAAGGAGCACCACCCCTTATTTTTGTGAAACACCAACTCCACAAGGAGGATACAACCCCCAAAGTATTGATAAAACACAAACTAAATCACGCATTATGATGCATGTGATATCTGATGTATTTCTGCCATAATTGCATGGACTCACCCAAAAATTTGTCGTTGCGACTCACTTCAAACCCTACGTGTCCCCATCTACTCGCAGTGCAATCAATCATTTCACTTCTCAAGTTTCAAACACATGCACACATGCTTACTAATATTCAAGTTGACCTTTCATTCATCACCTTAGATGCATGATCTCAATATCATGCTCACACACCTACATTAACAACTAGTCACCTAGGTCGCCCTTCTTGCAGGATTATGCACAGTCTAGCTCCAAAAAGCACCCAAAATAATCGCTTTTAAAAGCTCCTTTACATTTCAAATTCAAACACAAATTTTTACCCTCCATTGGCTCGACCCATGCATCATAAAAAAATCCAAAATTTATGATCATAATAGTCACAAGTGACCTCAAATAGAATCGGCCTAGCCAAAAAAAATCACTACATGCTCCAAAAATAGCTCAAGGACTCCACTATGAGGTACATAAGATGAAATTTAATGCCCTAACATGCGACAAACACATACTCTATTCAAAGTTATAACTCCATAACATGTAGTTATAGAAATATTTAAATTAATTAGTAGTTATTGAAAATAAGCCATCCTCTTTTAGAGTGACAAGGACTTCTCTTGATATAAAAGGGAATTTATAGGAGAATTATCGAGTTAGTTGGTTGCTGATGAAGAAAGTATTGTATTACATTCAATAAAGTGCATGATTTTGAGTTAAATCGACTGGTGTAATTTGCAATTCTAAACCAGATTAAAGGGAAAGAGCAAGGGCCACTCCTACCCAATGTGAATGACATTGTTTGTTTACTCGAATATTTGTTATTTAGCATTTGGTTATTTATGAAAATTACAGCACTTTCAACATTTTAGTTTGTGAATTTAGTAATCTTTGTTTTATTAATGGAAGGCATTTCCTAAGTACATTTAGGAATATTATTTGATTAAGTAGTGAATGCACGTGTAGAACAATTTCAATCATTCTCTTTATTACAAACAACTGTGGACATCGCCCTAGATTGACAATCATGGAATAATTGAAGTATGAGTATCAACAATGCTCATCACATTTTGGCGTCGTTGCCAGGGATATTTTTAAGGTGTTAACAAAGATCAAGGTACTAACTTACATACTTCCTAATTGTCTAGTAAGTTTCCATTGAGAAATCTCTTTTCCATAACTCTTTCTTTTGAAATAGAATACCTTGTAGTGACAACAAAATTCTTTTATGTGTTTTGGAGTATGTGGAACATAAGAAATCAGTTAAGTGTTTATAGTTAGGAAAGTGTTCTTAAGCATGGTAGGATTTAATGTTTAGACCTAGAGACCATAAAGGTAGATTTATTAGAATAAACTTACAAAACCCCCCTCAAAATCAACCTATGGAGAAACTTGATCAATAAGAAAGGATGGTTGATGGAGTAGAAAACCCTAATGGTGCAAATAATAGAAAAACCCCACTATGAAGGACAATTTCCTATTCCATAGAATTGTACACTAATGACCAAACCCCCATGAAAAACATAACTTCTTCAATTTTACCAACCTTTAGGGAACTAGTCTTAGAATATCCTTATCAAATTCTATTTTAGTTCAAAGTTTCATGTCAAACCTATGACTATACCTCAAACACTGAGAAACTTAAGATATTTCATTCAAATCTAAAGGATACAACCATGAGGTGGTTTATGAACCTAAACCCCAACTCTATCCATAGTTGGGAGGATATGGAAACACTTTTCTTGGATGAATACCAAGATTATTATAGGGTTAGGGAAAAAAAGGAATAACTCTTTAGGATACAATAAAAGGAGGATGAGAGTGTTGAGGAATAGCTTGATCGATTCCTCTTCTTTCATAGGAGGTGTGGTACAAGTCTGGATATAACTCTTCTAAAATATATTTTGCTTACAGGATTGGATGAAGACACAAAATAAGCATTCAATCTAATGGGAAAAAGAGATATGAACAAGTTAGAATTCACTGATATCATTGACCTCTGTAGGAACTACTCTTGTACATGCCCAAAATTTTGAAAGCAGAAAGGCAAGATTGTCAATGCCAACATATGCAAAATAAGAGAGGATATTGAAAATCTGAGAACGGATCTCTTAGTTAAGCTTAACATAACTTTGGATAGGGAAAGAGATAAGAATACAAAGCCATTGTTCATATATTGTCCAAGATGTAGGAACAAACACGGGCTTAAGGACTGTCCCTTAGATAAAACAAACATCTACCTTATATGTGATCTAGGACATGCCACTGATCAATGTGGAATGTTGCCCTTGCTAAAGAATCATTTAAAACAGAATACACAAAGTGAAGCCGATTTAAATTATGTGGCTTAGAGGTAAGGGGGGAATTTTCAAGTAAATCAAAACCAGTCCTATGAACCAAAAACTCAATGGGTTCCAAATTAATGGAACACACCATGGTCATACCCCTAACCTTGGGTACAAAAATCCCCACAGGAATGGAGTCCTTAGTGGAATACGCAACCGAACTATTATTTGCAACCATATAATCCAAATTCAAACATTCCACCAACAATTTAATCCTTAATTTCAATAACAGTGGAATGCACCCCAAGGATTGTGTCAGCAGTATTATAATCCAAGAAGACCCCAAGGACAACAAGCTTTATTAACTGGGCCTCCAATTTCTTCCCCGTTTAAACAAATTTCCCAGCCAAAAATTCCATCTCAAACCATGGAAAATCTAAAGAATGTGAGGCAGGGTAACCCAACATACACTGTCAAATCTGATAAGAACCCTACGGTGAATTAAGTGGACTGTAGAAATATACTGTTATGGTCAGGGAAGATTACTTAAAAACCATCATCTCCAATTATAGAAGAAGTTCCTAAAGACAAAGAAAAATATGAAGAAACACAATCCAAATGTTTTCTTGAAGAAACATCTGAACCAATCTTAGATATGCTATTTCCATCTAGATTGTTGGAATAAGACAACAATGTAATCCAAGAGAAACTACAGTAAGAACTAATTCAAGGATAAAAAACTACGTATTGGAATCCCTCTGTTACAGGCTCTTAGAGTTATCTCATAGTTGAATAAAACTATCAAAGAGCTCTGTGTTAAAACTCCAATTAGAAGGAAAAATCAACATAGAACAATCCATGTTGATGGAAAATTAGCTAGCATATTAGAAGGGAATATGACCCCTCCAAAATATGGTGACCCTAGGAGTCCAATTGTTATAGTTAGTACTAAAGATGTAAAGATTCCAAATGTTCTAATTGTTTTAGGGGCTGCAATTAACGTGATTACTATTGAAAATTTGTCCACATTGGCTCTTTCTGAACCACAATCAACTTCAATAGTGTTACAAATGGTTGACCAATATGTATCCAAACCCAAGTAGATTATAAAATATGTAACCATAATAATTGAAGCTTGAGATTACTCAGTAGATTTTATGGTTATTCAAAACAAAGATTAAGAAAATTGGATATCCCTTGATCCTAGGACGCTCTTGGTTAGCCATTGCATGCAACTTTTAGTTTGATTGTAGGACAGGAAACATGATAATTTACAAATGGGCATGACTCAAAGCAATTATCCATTTATCCAACTGCAAAACCTTTTGCCACTGAGGATAAACAATGTTGGAAGGACCTACAGGAAGCAGAGGATGTGGTTTCATTCTTAGCTATGGTCATAATTCAAGAACATTCAGAACATTAATCCTTGAATTGGGATCCTTCTGAACTACAGTCACAAGCAATTAGAGACACAAGGACGACATGATAGATGAAAACAATCAACCCATAATTTGTCCTTTCTCACTAAACATAGATCTAACTGAGTAACATCTTTCACAACATCTACTGCAATCTACAGATTGTTTCCCCACAGGTGCCCCTTGAATCCATCATTGAGAGAATACCCAGTGTGGTAAATTCTCTCCACCCAGGACACTAAACAACTACCCATTTTCCTACGAAAAAACATTGGCAATCAATAACTGGTTGACTAATCAAGAGGAGAATACCCTATTCAATCTTTTATGCTCCAATCCTAAAGATTTTTCTTGGGAATATAGTGACATGAAGGGTATTTATCCTAGTATTTGTACACACCACATTTACACAACTTATTCTAGACCAGTCATGCAACCAAAAAGAAGGATAAAATCTATCTTAAGAGATATTATAAAAACTAAGATTGAGAAACTTCTTCAGGTAGAATTTATCTATCTAATTTTAGGTAGCTAGTGGATTTCTCCATTAGTTATAGTTCTTAAAAAGAATGGGAAATGGAGGGTCTGTGTGGATCATAGGGAGTTGACTAAGGCAACACATCAAGATTATTTTCCCCTACCTTTTATTGACCAAGTACTGGATAATTATCTGGAAAAAGGTATTTTTCATTCCTTGATGCTTTCAATGGGTACAATAAAATCATGGTGGCACTAGAAGACCAAGATAAGACTAACTTTACTTGCCCATGGGGGAAATTTTCTTACAGAGTCTTACCTTTTGCATTATGTAATGTTCCCGCTACTTCCCAAAGAGCCATATTAGCAATTTTTGTTGATCTCACTCTTGATTATGTGGAAATTTACATGGAAAAATTCACAATTTATGGAGAAATGTTCCAAGAGGTAATCTATAATTTATAAAAAGTAATCTCTAGGTGTGAGAAACATCAATTATCTTTAAAGCATGAGAAATGTCTATTCACGATGAAGAAAATTATAGTCTTAGGACACCATATTTGAACTGAAGGAATCAAGGTATATCATGATAAGGTCAACATTATTGTGCAACTTCCATCCCCCAAAATTCAAACTAAATTAAGAATCTTTTTGGGACATGCTAGCTATTATAGAAGATTCATTTCAAATTTTAGTAAGTTAGCTTCTCCATTATTTTACCTTCTAACAAAAGACTCTAAATTTGAATGGAAAAAAGCGTGTCAAAAATATTTTGATATCATGAAGGACAAATTGACAAATACACTAGTCTTAAGAGGCCCAAATTGCAAGCTTCCCTTTCACATACAAATTGACAAATACCCTAGTCTTAAGAGGCCCAAATTGCAAGCTGCCCTTTCACATACAAATTGATGCTTTTAATGAGGTAACGAGAGTTGTGCTTGGACAACAATAGGAAGGAGAGGAAATACATACCACCTACTATATTATAAAAAATCTCTCACATACTGAAAGGAATTACACTACCATAAAGGATTTTCTTGCAATTATTTATGCCATCAACACGTTTCACCATTACTTTACAAGATATGAAGTAATTGTGCATATTGATCATTATGATATCAAGTATATAATGAATAAACCTTTGGTGCATGGCATAGTTGTAAGGTGGTTTTTTGTAATTATTTAACATAAAGATTATCGATAAACTAGGGAAATCAAATGTGGTAGCTGAATTTATCTCAAGGCTAACCATTTTAGATACAAAGGATCATGTCAATGATGATTTTCAGGATGAACATCTATTTGCAATCTCAATTGTCTCTCCTTGGTTTGGAAACATGGCCAACTACTTAGCTGCAGAGAAGTTCCTATCTTTACTCACACATAAACAAAGAAAACAATTAATCAAACAAAGTGTGATGTATACATGGTTTAATGGAATGCATTTCAAATGTGGACCAGATCATGTATTACGTGGGTGTGTAGCTGAAGATGAGATTTTTGATATACATAGAGCATGTCATGATGAACCATCAAGAGGAAACTATTCTGTCAAAAAGACAATCCACAAAGTTTTGCGAGCTGGCTACTATTGGGCTTCTTTGTATAAAGATGTCAAAAAGTATGTATGGAAATGTGATCAATGTTAAAGAATGGGAAAACCAACACCTACCACTGAGATTCCACTCCAACCTCAAGTAGTTCTAGAGCCATTTGAGAAGTGGGGGTTGGATTTCATTACACCACTTAACCCACCTTCTCAAGGAAATGAGTACATCTTAGTTTGTACATACCATATTACAAAGTGGGTTGAGGTGTAAGATCTCCAGCATGTAAGGGATTACAAAGTTTTAGACTTCTTTTATGAACACATATTCCAATGGTTTGGAGCACCAAGATCCATTGTTTCAGACTAAGGACCACAGTTCATGTCAAGTGTAATAAGTTTTTTTGTGGCAACATATTAGTTAAGGCATAAGAAATCATCCTTATACCATCCTCAATCCAATGGTCAAGTTGAAGTGACTAACAGGGAATTTTAGAACATTCTAACATAGACAATAGATATCTCAAGGAAAAATTGGGTTAAAAAATTACCTGAGGCAGTATGGGATTACAAGACCACTTGGAAGACAACCATATGATTCACTCCTTATGAGTTGTTCTACGGAAAGAAACCTATCTTTCTTATAGAATTTGAAATTCAGACCTTAAGGACAACTGCTGCATTAGGAATTGAATTATTAGAAACACAATAACCAAGGATTTTTTTATTTGAATGAATTGGATGAGATGAAGTTACAAGCACTACACCAAAAAAATCATCTAACATCAAAGAAAATTATGGCATGACAATCATATAAAGTAAATGAAGTTCCAAAAAAGGGTATTGAGCTCTTTTATTTGATACAAAATATAAGGACTTTAAAGGGAAATCGCAAACAAGATGGATGGGTCCATACCAAATTGATGAAGAATTCAACAATGGGACCATAAAACTGATTCCAATTGATGGTGAAAGAAGAGTAATGTTGGTTAATGGTCATAGATTGGGGCTATAATAAAAACAAACATCAAAGAAAGATTCGAAAAAATGCTACAAGAAAATGCACCTCTGAATTGCTTGGACAAGGTTGCCCTGTCCAAGTCAACTAAAAGCTACATTAATCCTCACTAAAAGAATAAATAGGGTATGGTTGAAAACCAACAATGGCGACTGTCATCTTATGAAGGAATGGTTGAAAATTAGAAATAACAGCCATTCGTTCTACTATATATATATATATATATATATATATATATATATATATATATATATATATAATATTTGAAAATAAATAAAACGTAGGTGGCTGAAAACCAGCAATGGAGGTCACCTAGGAATCATGTCATCAATAGATGTGTTGTGACAACATGCAAAGAGAAAAGGAGAATCCGATGCTGATTAACAGATTTGACAAGTGATTATTAATGAGGTATGTGCCATCACTCTCCTTCAAATATTAAAAAGTTTAATTATAATGTGTTAATTATTACTCTTATGTGAAATGATGACTCCCCATTTCCAATGCTTTCACCACATCCCACATATAAATAAATATTTCACACATCCCTAATTAATTACTCCCACTTACCAATTTATTCTACATACTGCCGTTGTCCTATCACAATTGGTTAAAATTTACCCAATTCATGTTGTTTGTTTATAAAACCATTTTCATTCCTTCATTTTTCCCATTTTCATTTCTTCACTATTATCGTTCCATTCCTACGCTATCACCATTTTCATTCTTGTGCTAATAAAATTTCCATTCATACACTATCACTTTCTCCATTATTGTGCTATAGTTCCTTTCAATTCTATGCCACTACTTGTTCTGTTTCATACCAACAATAGGGATTAGGATTCGTCATGAACCGACAAGTTTAGTTGAATTACTCTCAACGGGAAAATCAGTAACATGTTTTGAAAAAATAGGATGGTTGGATTTCATGCTTGCAGAATTCCCCATGATGATAGAATAATTTACAAAAAATGTTGTGGAAGGACACTAAAAAATAAAAGGTAAGTAAAATATTGTTTAGGTCCTCCATAATTAGTAAAATTTTTTGGAATTCCATGAGGAAGGATAATTGGTCAATTGTAGGACTCCTTTGAAATTATTAAAAATTTTGTTGTTGGGAAGAAAGAAAAATTGGAATCTATTATTGATAATAAAGGGAAGGCTAAGGGTGTAAAAAGAAGCACTTTCGTTGAGAAATGGGCTGATGTGGCAAAATGGGTTATCAAATATTTTACATGCGACGGTCAATATGAAGTTATTTTAGGCTCAGATGTTGAGAATTCTTATCTACTTACGCCATGGGCAAGCCAAAGGCCATAAAAAGTTAATCTTCCATAGTTTTTGTTTGAATTTGTTTCCTCTATTACTGAAAACTTCCGTTGGGGTTCCTCTTATCTCAAGATCTAAGTTCCAAGGTCTCATTCACCTCATTTGTAAGCATCACTTCATTAAGAAGCATCATGGGAGCCAAAAGTGGGTCAAATTCAAAAAAAAAATGCCCTTAAACCTGTTATAGCTCTAGAAAGAGGGCCCTCCATCTCAAAGAGACCAAAGAAACATCTTAGGTCATTAGGGCCAACCCATACCATAGAGGAGCATCAAACTAAAAATGTTCCTTCGTAGGAAGAACAAGGGGAAACAACTATCATGCAAAACTTACACCAAACACCTCCCACTTCTCCACCTACCTTTTACATCCCCTCCAGGACCTATTTCTGAATTGGACATTAATAAAACATCAAACATTGCTAAAGAGTCACTCATTCATGACAAGGGAAAGCCACCTATGCTTGAAGGTGAGCCTAGATCACATGTTGATTATGAGATCCTTATTCCCCAAGTATTAGCCATTTCTAAGGTTCAGTATGAGCTACAATAAGCTCAAGAAATAATTTCCCAATTGCAACTCATCTTACAAACAAAAGAGGCAACATTTCTCAGTTGGAGGAAGAAAAGGAACAAATAATTCAACACCTCTAACAGATCATTGGAGTAGAAAGAGGAGATCATCCAACAACTACAACACACTGTAGAGGAGAAAGAACAAATAATTCAATTCATATAGGCTAGAAATACAAAATTGACCTCAAAACTCACACTCTTACAAGGAGATAAGGGGAAAACAGAGTCTATGGAAACCACTGATTAAATAATTCAAACAGACTTTGTATTCCCCCAAATCATTGTCTTAAAAGGTATGGTCAAATGGATGAAGTAATGCTATGATCTTAGAGGGGTAATAGAGGAGAAAATAATATTAAAAGAGGAAAAAAGATACTTAAGGATAAAATTCTTGTTCTTTACCATTTGTATGACCAAGCCCTTACTTGTAGAGCACCTTCCAATTTCTATGCCTTATTCCTGAAAGAGCAATTCTTCAAATGTTCCAGTATGCTCGAATCCATAGAGTTTGAAAATGATAAAAAATTTATGGGAGCATATGCAACAGCTAATACAATTGGTAAGAATTTGTTATGTGAATTTTATGTCCACAAATTTCTACTCCCTGAGTAGGTGGAAATACCAATCAACTTGTATGTAGGGGAAGTGCAATTGAGATATTTTGTTTCCACTTTAAGACACCAATCTATATGACATGATTAGATGGGAGAATATGTGAGAGAAGAAACTAATGTAGGCATCTTGATGAGACACGATATTCCAGTACCATTGAGATTCTTTAGGGGGTACCAAGCCCAGGTTTATTGTCTACAACTTGTGGACAAATACAAGGAAAGTATATCAACTTGTGTACAGACTTCAGGGAGTATGTACTCCCAAATTTTAACATGAATTTCCTTGTTTGTCAACTATGTTATGGATTACTTCCTAGAGGTTTGGAAGCAGAAGGAGGTTATTTCCCCAACTAACCTCTGGTGGTCATTAAAGAGAGCAAAAGACTCTATGAAAAATCATACTGGAAATGCAAGAGAAATGGATCGGTATGAGATTCTGACCACCACTGGTATTATCACTTGTGTCAAGATGGAACACCATATAGGATCAACTTGCTAGAGAGCTACAAAACATGGAGGGAGAAAATGATCAAATTTTTTAGATTCTATAATACATAACAAGATGAAACATGGGTTACTTTTACAAATGAGTATAATTGTACATGAATTGTAGAATCCCTAAATAGAAACCTTGTAGCAGGAGGACCTACTAACCCTTAAGTATAGGGGAGTGATGAGTCTTGTTAATTCCTATGTAAACCCCCATTTTGTTTTGTCATCATTTTTTACTAAGACTAATATTAGCATTTCATAATTAATACTTGTATATATTTTCAAGGAAAATTTGGTGCATAAATTTGTTTATTTTCATCTTATCTATGCTTCTTCAAATGAGTAAAATAAATCTATATATGCACTAGCAATGTGGTTGAAGAACATATCTTAGCCCAACGTAGGACTCATATACAACCCAACGCATGACTCATTCATGTATTGGCACAAGACTCACTTTGGAGCGTAGGACTCACCCAAACATTGGCACAAGACTCACTTTAGAGCGTAGGACTCACACCAGGGAAGCACAAGAATTGTATGAAGGAAGAAAAGGACTCAAACAAAAAAGAGGTGAATTGATTTAGTCATCAAACAAGTTGCATGATGAAAAAATCATTGAACATGGATTATCATTTAGTCATCATGCGACTCATGTGGATTATGCAAGTCCAAATTAACATCCACTTTGATTGGAAACATGGAAGAACTGAACAAAACAACTGGTATTCACCATGATTTAAAGGATCTAATGCATGATCTTTTACATCCTTTGGAATTGGTAAATCATATCATTTGAGATTTAATCAAGGACTCTACTCGGAGTTAATAAGATGAAATCTAAGCTAAGTGTGATATTTACTTGTTCTTTCAAAGTTGTAACTCTTTAACAAGAAGTTATTGTTATAGAAATATTTTAGTTAATTAGTAGTTAGTTATTGCAAATAATCCATCCTCTTTTATAGTGACAAGGACTTCTCTTGATATAAAAGGGTATTTTAGGATAATTATGGAGTTAGTTAGCTGGTTGTTGTTGAAGAAAGTATTATATTATTATAGACACCAAAATTTGGTTCACTTATTCCTCATCCCGTGATCACTTATTCCTTCATTTTCATCGTGCACACTTGCACCCATACCCCATTTGAAATCCATTTCCCCTCCTAAATTCAGATTTATTTCCTCTAAATTCCTATTTTCCTATCTTAAAACTATCCCATCCCATAATTATTTTATCTCTTATTATCCACCTTAAATATATTTAATCATCCCTAAACATGATTATCGCCTTAATCACATCACTAAGCCTCTCATTTATCTTCCCTAAACTTATCACTTATCTATATTTAATGTTTTTAACCACACAACCACTCCTTATTATCCCTATACAACCCTACCCCACCAAATCAACTCGAAACCCTAATTTAACCCTAACAGGGTCTCATTTCTCAGGTTGTGGATCTTCCCTATCATCCAAATCAATGGTCCTATGTGGTCAATGATTAACCTATAAATATGTCATCACCCCCCTCTTCAAGGAGGATGAAAATTTGGAGATTCAACTTCTATCAAGATTTTATAGATTTCTTTTCTTCTTGTGAGCTACCATAAATATTTTGGAGTCATCTTGGAGCCCTTGCTTATCATTTTTGGATATTTGAAGCTTGGAGTTTGTTTGGTGACCTAGCCTATTTCATTATCTTTTCATCAGCTTTGCATGCCCTTTCATTGTCTTGGAGATCTACCATCACCTCATCCACTTTTATTTCTTTCTTATAGTTCAAAGCCATCTACCAGCCTTCACCAAAATCTAATCCAGCCTCAGACACTATCAATTCTACTCTGGTTTCCATCAACCCAATCTACATTAGTTCTTTTTCATGTATAATGTGCCTCATACCATCAAATTTCCTACATCTGCAACATCTAGGCCCTGCATCCTTTCTGTTTCTCCTGTCTAACACCCCAGGATTTTGATTTCCTGTCCTAGTCACTGTCGATTATCCTCTGGTAGCTGTTAACCTGATCTGCATCTATTACATTTTCATATTCCTACCTATAATCTACATCTTTTCTGTTTCCTATGCTTATGTACCAGATCTAGGAAATCTTCAACATCTAAGAATTAGTTCCAAATTTTCTGTCTTCACATATTTTGATCTCCCCTATTACAGTCATCGTCAACTGTCTCGGGTTGCCTTCAAACCTGTTTGGTTTGCTTCCTTTACCTCTATTTACCATTATCAAATCTCTTTTTGTTAGCACATCTTTGGATTTATGGTTTTCTTATTTCCTACATGTTATCTATCTTTCAGTTTTGATCAATCTTCTTAAGAAAAATGGGTTGAAATCCTCCCTAAGAAGTTCATCACTTCTTAGGAATGACATTTTCAAGCTACCAACCATATAATATACTAATATTTTTCTTGTCTAGCTGTCTTTTTTGTTATGCAGGTTACCAATCTTGTTGTGAAAAGGATTTATGTGCCCGTCCTTCATCTTTATCATTATCAGACATTGGAGGTAGCCTTATAAACCTCACATTTCTGGAGTTTCTTTTTTTCTTGCATACAATTTCATTAACTTTGAATAGGAGCGGAAAACAACGTCAAACATTCTGGCACGCTCGGTGGGACCATACCTTCTTCTTTGGTGAGTTCCTTATTTTATTTTCATTTTCTATTCTATATTCTATTTTCCTCTTTCCACTAACTCCATAGATTAGAGTTCTTCATTTGCGTGCTTGGGGGTTTGCTTGCTTACTCAACAGTGCGTATGTAATTTGAAAAAAAGGAAAAAATCATTATCTAGGTATTCCTCTTTTTATCCTTTCTTGCATCATTCTTACCTTCCTTTGTTTTTTGTTCAAATCGAACATCACACTTGGGCTTTGGATCTAAAACGATCCTTCTCATATCTACTTGATCATATAGCTTAAGTAGGGGGTAAATTTTTGCATTCACATCTCCTTCACACACAACCAAACCACACACACTAATCTACACATATAAAAATTTCCTACCAGATGGAGCTATTGGGATTTCATCACCAAATAGGCAAGCAACCACGGTGTTCTAGCCGTGTAACAATTTTTTTAACTATTGGTATATTGACTAAGTCCTAACACCCTTATCGTTGCGGTGCATGAAGTGCGGGGGTGGGCCCCTATATCAGGCCACGTACCAATAGTCATCATAGATTTATGCCTCATGTACCTTTGGGTATATCGAGGACTTCATCCTTAAACACACCTTAAACCATCCATAGAATAACTATTTCTCTAGGTTTCCTTCGAGCCTCTTTCCCTCTTCACATTTCTATAAATAACCAAGATAAAAAATTGTATCATTTGACTTGTTGCATTAATAGTTTACATAGGATTTTTTTTTGTTTATTTCCTGCCTGGTGTCACTCCTTCCCAAGCTAATAAAATGGAACAATCAACCTCCTCTAACAAAATCCCCACCTCAAACAACCCCCCACAACAAACATCCACACTTTCTCTTATTTCCTCTACAACCTTGATCACTTCATCTTTGGTCTCCCAACCAATTATTTATCTAATTCCTCCTCATGAGCCTCATATAATTCAAACCAATCCACATATTGAAACCAATCCCTTTATCTACCACAACTTCATTCCCTTTAGACCAGCCACACCTCCTTTTGCTACTTCCTTAGGAACATTTGGACCCCACTATCCCTCGCTGATGTTTAGAGTTTCAGGGACTATTTGATGCTAACCCTACCACCCTCCATGACAACGTATCTTGTAAATCCACCAATATTACTATTGATGGACCCCCTCTTTAAAAAATTTATTATTATCCCCCAAAAATAATGATATCCGAGTCCACTGAAGTTCTCACTTCCCAACTTGTCGTCTTCTTCCCTAGGCCACGAATGAGTTAGTGCTAGCCCAAAACAAACATGTCCCTCATGAATCTTCTATCATTGTTCCCTAAACCCATTAGTCCACACAATTTGTCGTGCATATACCACCTAATTTACCTCATATTAATACCATCCCTACATCTTATATCCCTATTCCCTCCTCATCTACCGTTTTCATTAACGATCCTACCCAAACTCTTCAAGATACCAATATACCTCCACCACTTGAGAAAAATGTTCAAATATTAGCACCCCTCTTCACATATCAAGTCGATACCAATATTGTTATCTCACAACCCCATACTTTGGAGTTGAATTAGACCAATCAAACTCCACTCTGAAGCATCTTTCAACACATGTTTCCCAATCAAACCCTCCAAACATCCCAACACCCTCATGCACATATCCAAACTCGCCCAACAAAAACACAATCCAATCCTCCTAGCACTCAACAAAAACCTTGACAATCTTACTCATCCAACTACATCTCTTCGCAACATCCTATTTCAAAAATCATCCAATTACAAGCCTTCAATTTTTTCCCTCCTTATCAACCACCTCAAAAAACTCCTAATTATGCCCAAAATGATCAAACTTATCCACAACCTAATCCATCTACCTATTATAATCCACAACCACATCAATTAGTTCCCCATCCTAATACATAAAATGATCCCATGAGAGCCTTGTTGAGTAGAATGGCTAACCTAGAGGCTGCTACTTTGGACCCCAAGAGTACATTCACCTACAAGCAAATTTTAATGAACCTGTCCATCCATTTGTACCCATCAAGCTATATCCTCCACATTGGTAATCTCTTAAATTTTCTAAGTTCAATAGCAAGGAAGATACCTAACAACATCATCGTGTCTCTAGGAACTTGTAGACACAAAATCATGCGCTTGTGTACATTTATAGGTCTTAAATACATACTAGCATTAATGTGATTCCTAAGCAAAAAAATTAGTAATTGACTACTATCTATGTCCTCTTTTATTTGTTTTTTGTTTTATATTTGGTCTTTCATACCCCACAACCTAGTAGGAACTTTACTCATTTATCTTTAGTGACTTTAGACACCAATGCCTAGCCAGGACATCAATGCCTAGGCTCTCCTGTCCCCTTTGGGAGCCCCTGACCCTTTATTAATTTATTTTCTCCTTTTGAGTCTCTTTTATATTTTTGGCATCTTTTTAACTTATGGGTCAACCTTCTAGTTTTCAATTACAAAATTCAAACAAGGGAATCATATAAATACATAGTTATGTGTTCAAAATAAAGAACCAAGCTCTAAGCATTATTATAATCACCTAATCTTGCACTCAAAAGGCACATAAAGCACTTCTAGGCATCCTCTAGCATCCATTCAAGGGAAAAAGGACTGTATTTTTTACATACACAACATAGGAAGGAGAATTTTATTTATTCCATCCACACATTTATTTACATTGTTACATCTAGCTACAACCCACTATCAAGTGCACTTACACAAGGGCATCCTAGGACATGATTCTTACACACACTCATAAGAACTACATGGAGTCTAAGATGTAGTGCAACACTTGGTTGTAAGCTCATTTATTTTTTGGATTTGATGTGGTCTTGTGGTTTTGTAGATGAATATTTTTTTGTAGGTTACAGGTACCTCGGTGATCATATTGTGACACATAGGTGATCAACACAAAGTAATTATGGCACTTGTGCAACACTATAAAAGTCAAGTTTTGACCATTTGCACAGTCATAGGTGCCCAACAGAGGTCTCCAGCACATGGGCACCCTTGTCTAGCCTTATTCTTGTAGTCTTTAATTTCTCTTGAGCATTGACAACATTGTTCACTTCATGTTCAATAGTTTTCCATGTTTAGAGCACTCTCAGATCAAGTGTTAATCAAATAAATTATTCTTTCCATACCTCTTGCTTAACATTTGTACTTTACTTGCTTATTATAGAGAATACGAATTTTACACAACAATAAAATAATCTTCGTTCTCCTTATTCATATTATATTCAACACAATACATATATACATAGGTCTATGTTATTCCTATATTATAGGATACCTAACATAGCACCTATAACAACTCTCCAAAAATATACGAGTTGTTCTAACAACTCACAACACATTATTCCAATTACATTATAATACAACCTTACTAATAATGCAATATAGCCGAAATACTAATTATTTTACAATACAAAAAATATCAAATAGTAAGTAATATTTACCCTACATTAAATATCCCAATAATGTAAATACTAATTCCTAACATTCCCCCTTAGTTTTTACATGGGAAGAAGCACATTTGAAGAACTAGAAACAAAATCGTATGCCTCCAGATAATTTTAGGTTTGCACACTGTTGGCTTAGATCTTGCTGTCTGGATCTTGCTGCACATGACCAATCCACTTCACCATAGTGAATCCCATACCAGATGATCACACTTCCATCAATTGACCTACATACATGAACTCAACAGTTCCTACTTTCACTTCCAGTGAACGCTAGATTTCACGGGCCGATCGATGTTAGAAATACGACTGTCGAAGAATCTCTGTAGTTAGAGGATCACTCCAGTTAAGCTTCCCTCCTATACATTCACAAATTCCAAAATAAACAATATCCTCATTTCAATCATTTTATTCTGCACACACCACTCAAAGCAAACAAGATAAATAATATAAAATAGTGCCACCAAATCTGAATGTGGCCCCCGTCATTAGTGGCTGATGAGAGGTGCTGATTGCCCTCCTTCCTCCATTGCCTTCGATCTCTAGTATCATTTCTTAGCTCAATTGAATTTGAATTTGTGGCTCCACTTTGAAATGCCCCCCCTCAAATTCAACTTGGACATAAGGGTACATCGAAAATGCGTCTAAGGTAATTTTTTTGTTGAAAGTACAATGATTCACATATTTTGATGCTCTTGACCTTGACTGTAACTTAATTTTTAATATTTTGACAATAATTTTAATAATGAATTTTTAACTTGTCATAAATAACACTTTAACCAACCGACTCTTTTTGACAAGTGATATAAATTTATACAAATTCTAATCCTAGCATTGACTAAGAATAGACCCACGAGAATAAAAAACACACAACAATACTAAAGACAAGAATTTAGTTATGTCTAATACAATGGATTGTATATTTGGAATTGCAAATTGACAGGATTGGCTCTCGACCATACCTTCAGTATGAAACAATCTTCAACTACAACAAAAAAATGTAACAACCACACTAGAAATAGTGATGGGCACATGGGAGATGCGTTTGGGGACAAAGTACAAGGGTACATGTTGTAATAATGCACAGGTCAAATACGATAAGCAAATAGACATAAAAATGATTAACCCAAAAAACCAATCAATATGAGGTGGACGGATTCAAGAAATTATAAATGCATGAATGATGGATGAACCAACAATAACATCAATGAGGACTCCACACACCTACACATTCCTTCTTTTTTACTAATGTATGCCTAAACATAAGTGCCACATATTGCACCCCTTTTTAACAGATCTGGAACTCAAAAATATATGATGTGTAGGTACAAGATTGGTATCTCATGTAAATTCATAGAGTAAGATTTGGCACAAGAGATTTGTACATCTCAATTACAAAAATTTGGAGTTGAGCACTCATGGTATGGTTGATGATCTTCCTATAGTTTTTTATCTTGAGGGATTTTCCCCTGGATGTGCATTAGAGAAACAACACGAAGATCCACTCCTTAAGAATTTTTCCAAGGGATATTCTTCACCACTTGATCTTGTGCATAGTGACTTGATGGTTTTTCCTACCCCCTCTTTCAACTTACTTTTATTAATAATTTCTCGACACATACTTGGGTTTATTTTCTCAAGTAAAAAAGTGATGTTTTCTCACACTTTTAAGTCTTTAAGGATTTGGTCGAATAACAATCTTCGAGTTGCATAAATAACCTTCATACTGATAATCGAGGGGAGTAATTCAACAAAGAATTTTTATTTTTTAGCAACTCATGTCATTATTCACCAACGTTATGTTCCTCATAGTCCAAAAAAGAATGACTTAACAGAATGGAAAAAATAAACTTTTAAGGAAATGGATAACTAATACTTATTTCACTAAATCTGGACTTATTCTAGTCTGAGCAGCAAAAAAATATAGACAATATTGGAATCCAAACTACTTGTTTAAGATTCTAAAATGTTAAATATTAAAATTATTTGGACTCCAAAATCGCACATATTAGATTCCAATATTGCATATATTGGTATCCATAATCACATATAATGGAATCCAAAAAGTCAAATATTGGAATCCAAAAAGTCAAATATTGGAATCCATTATACAGGCTAACATCTATTAGGCATTATTTATGCTTTGGACTAAACATAACATGTATATGTTTTATACAAGCTAGTAGCTGCTAGGCATTATTTATGATTTGTTATGTACAGAACATGTTTGTGTTTTATAAGGGCTAGTGAACACCAACCATTATTTATGTTATGTTATATACATATTTTTTTTTATGTTTTAAACGGACTAGCAGCTGCTAAACATTATTTATGATTTGTTATATATAGAACATGTTTATGTTTTATACAGTCTAGCGAATGCTAGGCATTATTTATGACATGTTATGTAAATAACATGTTTCTATTTTATATGAGATAGTGAACATATTTTCTTGTCCTTCAATGGTTGCAACAAAGGCCACAACGTGGTGTTAAATTTGACGCCCATTTAGATGTTTTAAATTGTTTTTATTCGTAAAATAGTTGCAAATCTTTGAAATAACCGTCACATATGACTTGCATATTTTAAATATAAATGTCAATTTTTCTATAGATTTATTTATATATTAATTATATTAAAAAGTATTAAAAATAATTAAGTATATACAGTATAATTGTATATTTATTTCATGAATAATGTAAAAAAATACTATTTTATAATTTTTCAAGGGCAATTTTTTTTCTGATAATTCAACACAGAAGTTATTCAATCATAATGTCAACTTATAATCAGTGAAAATATAAATCATCCCAACTTATATTTCGACAATCTCATCATGATATAATAGAGTTACGCAATAATTTCATAATAACATATGTATGTATATATTATTGACAATGTTAAGTAGTACCATCATAACAACATTATGAAAAGATAAATAGTTATTTAGCATTTTTTTGCTCCAAATATTTGATGCCTTCTACTACATTCAATCCCCGAGACACTATTTGTGATAGTTTTTAAACAAATCGGCCATCAACCATTTATCTTTTATACAATCTTTGTGTCTATTTTTCATCTCCATTATAAAATTATCATAAGGGTCTCCCTTTGCACCTAATGTAATACAAAAAAATATTTTTAGAACTATATGAAAAATTGTTTCTACTTCAAACATTTTCTAGGCCTCTTATTGTTATTCCTTTGACTATATTGCAACGTTACTTTCCCCATGTGATCCTGGGTTCAATACAATCAATATTTTTATTGAATCCCATTGATATATTTTTAACATTAGTATAAATGAGTTTTTTGGACCAGAATCCCAATTCACGGTATGGTGATAATAATTTTATAAATTCTGATAGGCCACCTCGCAGGTTAAACAACTTTCATACCAAACCAGAATGAAATCTTCCTATTGTATGTTTTTTTATCCCATATAACAGGTCGTCCATATCTAAAATAAGTACATAACTCTTATTGTTACCTATAAGGAAGTAAACAAATTTTATTTTCTTCAGCCGCATATCAATAATAACCAATTGAAATAAAGAAACATTTTATCTTACGACTAATAGTTACCGATTGATATTGTATCTTGGATTACACCACCTTTACACAATGTTGGATCCATTGATGCAAGAGTTATTTCAAATAAATAATCATTATTTCATAATCTATTTATTGTTATTGAAAATGTGAGAATAATATATTTGAAATAAACATTAATAAATTCATAATCGATTTCATGTTGTGGCAAACGAAATCTTAAATGGATAAACCTAGTGGTTTCTGTGGTGATATGGTAAGTAAAATATCAATTGTTCTATGTCTTATAATTCAATTTTAGTGGCCGCTAGGCTACGCTTATATTCATCACACCACCCTTTGGCAGAAAACAGTCCTCATCTATTGATGAGGATTTGCGACAGCTAGGCTATGCCATCATTGGCCATGCTACACTTAATTGGAAAACCTTTAATGAGGCTAGCTAAGTGGTGCTTTACATACTTATGAGCTGGATCAAGTTGTATGTAGTTTTGTTTATAATGATGTTGAAGCCAAAAAAATGTTAATTCATTGTAAGTAGTCATTAGTCAATCAATGAAACATTATAAATAGTATGCAGTTGTAAATTAGTGAAATATTGATGAATGTAAGGTTTTTTAGTCAAACTATTACTATATTGAATGTGGATGCATATAGTCTTCTAAGCTCTATATACATCATTTTAAATTTTTATCATAGATTACAAATGGTTTTCCTTAAACTTTTTCTTCGACCTGTCATCACCAATCCGACACTATGATAATTTTCCACCGGGAACTCCCTCATGCTATGATTATTTACTAATGCACAACCTTTAGTTTGGTGGATGTAATTTGGAAACACAACAAACATAAACACAAGAATACCATAGACTATGATACGAAGGAATGATGACAAATCTGAAATATAAGTGTAAAATTATAATATCAACATGAAATTGTTACAATCGCACCCCATGAGGTACTTCAAGTGTTACTGAATTTCACTTGCCTTCCAATAATAAACTATGGGAGAAACTTCACAATGGATTCGTTAACACACCTTCTAAATGATGGCTTCCTTTACACACTTACTCATACAATATTTCTCACTACTTCTCTCTATGCTAAATGAGGGGGGGTGGCCTCTTTATTTATAGGAATTCAGGCTTATCCACCCTATCTCTAAGATAGGATAGGAAATCTCTTTCCGGCCAATCATATTCCATGCCTAAACTTTTGCCTTTACATGTAGGCTTATCTTCTAAGATAAGATAAACCTTATCATCTCACATGGGTTCCACCTTTTTAGACTTTTCCACAAATAAAATACACAAAATATTTATGACATCACTCTTTGTCCTCTTATTACAAATATAATATTTCTAATTCCTAATCATATAGACCCTACTTCTCTACTTACCTAAACTTTGACATTTTAACATTACCCGGACCACTTACGACAAATATTTACTTTTTACAACATTCCTATTGTACTTTGACTGTTACCATACTCTACTTTATTGGCAGCACCGTACTAATGGCGCCATTATATTCTATTGGACACCACTATTAATTATACTTAACAACATCCTATTCCTAATACATACATTAATAAAATAGAAATTACGGAGGAAAATTTTAATGTCGACATTTTCCCCCTTCCGAGCTTCTACTCCGTCCTCGGAGTAAACTATTATGGTTCTTGGAAAATCTTTAACTTGTCATGGTTGAACCATTTCGTAATGGGGGTGCCATCCAATTCCTCCAGTCGATATGTACCATTTTCATGCACATCTGCTATTTTGTAGGGCCCCCATCCATTTGGGAAGAAATTTTCTCTGCCTTCTTTTTTTGTATCTGGAATCATATACTAGAACCAAGTCATTCACATGAAATGGAGACCAACGGATTTTTTGATCAAAGTATTCCTTCTACTTCATTTTCTTCTTATAGCTTGTATCTTTTGTTATTTCCCTCATTTCCTCTAGCAAATGAAGATGCACCAACCTTTCTTTTACTGAATCACTTTCATCCATCCTTTCATTTTTCATAACTCTCATAGTGGGAATATCAAACTCAATAGGAAGAACTGGATCAATGCCATAAGCCCAACTGAAATGGGGAGTATCCTACTGTTGACTTTGATGTTGCCCCTATATGCCCACAATGCTGCAATGAATCCTTTTATCCCACTTATGTACCTGCAAGGCTGCATCTTTTGCTAGAATTTGACATAACACAAAATTTGTTCGTCTCCACCTGTCCATTTGTGCTTGGCTTGTATGTTGTTTCCTTCCTGCACTTAATAGAAAACTTGTTGACTAGGGATTCTACCACCTCATTAATGAAGTGGCTTCCTTGATCTGTTACAATTTCTAATGGGCAACCAAATCTAGTGATAATGCGATCATATATGAACATTTCCACTTCATCCATGGAAGTTGTTTTCAATGGCCTAGCTTCAATCCACTTGGTTAAATAATCTGTGGCAACTACAATATACTTATTTTGGCATGGGGTAGTTGGAAGTGGAACCTATAATGTCTATTCCCCACTTTTCAAAGGGACCAAGTGGAAGAATAGGGCATAATGGAGCTGATAAAGTCTTACGGTTACCATGTGTTTGAAAAATATCACATGTCTTACAATAATTATAACAATCTCTAAAAAGAGTGGGGCAGTGATAACCTGCATCCAAGATCCTTCTTGTTGTAAGTTGTCCAAAGAAGTGTCCTCCACATGTACCATTGTGGAATTCTTCTATCAGCTCCTTCCCTTGATCATGTCCAACTGCCCTCTTGTACTATCCATTAGGTCCTATTCAAAATAATACTCCATGCAGAATAGAATATGGACGACTGACTTGAGTAATCTTCCTCTTAGTCTTTACATTGGCACCATCAGGAAACTTGAATTCATTCAGATAATTCTAAATATCTATGTATTCACTAGGGATTGTGTCAAGGGATAACAATGCTACATATGGGAAATCATCATCATCACAAGATGAACCTAAACCATCATAGGCTCGAGAGAGTACATATGCATTGGCATGCTTCTTTCCTGGCCTATCTATAATATCAAATTCAAATTCTTGTATCAAAATTATCCATCTTGCTATCCTCCCTTATGGGTTAGGCTTATTTACAATATATTTTAGAGCCTGACGATCTGTTACAAACTATAAATTTTCTGCCCCTAGCAAGTAATTTCTAAACTTCTTTACAACAAAAATGATAGCTAGAGCCTCTTTTTCAGTTACAATATAATTTACCTTAGCATCTACTCATTTGTCTGCTCCCAAAATAAACTAGATGATCATTCCCATTTTCATCTTTTTGGCTCAGAGTACTTTCTAGTGCTGCATCTAAGGCATTAGTATACACAATGAATGGCTTGATCCAATCTATATTCTTTATAATAGGTGAACACACCAAAGCTTCCTTCAGTTGTTCAAAAGCTTCATGCACCTTATTTCCTGGTTCATAAGTAACATCCTTCTTCAAGAACTGGGTTAGTGGTTGTGCAATCTTTGAGAAATTCTTGATGAACCTTCTATAATAACCCACATGGCCTAAAAATGATCTCAACTTACTTCTATTAATAGGAAATGGTAACTCTTTGATTTTTGAAACTTTATCAGGATCAGTACCAATACCATCTCTGGATACAACATGCCCTAACAAAACACCTTTAGAACATCCAAAGACACATTTTTGTAGGGTTTAGTGAGGCTTGTGCTTCATATAACATTTGAAATGTTGTCTCCATTTGGTGCAGACAGTCTATCTTGCTCCCATAGATGCAAAAATCATCCAAAAATACTCTGATGAAGTTCCCAATATAGGGTTCAAAACACCCTATTCATCAAACACTGGAACGTTTCCGGAGCATTACACAACCCAAAAGGCATAACTCTATAAGCAAATGTTCCCCAAGGAGTGGTGAACATGGTCTTCATCTGATATTTCTCCGCTATACAAACTTGGTTGTATCCACTATATCCATCAGCAAAACTATAGCACTCTTGGTTAGCTACTTCATCTAAGATCTGATCTGAGAATGGAAGAGGGTAATGATCCTATTTTTTTACCTTGTTGAGCTTCCTATAATCAACACAAATGTGTAGTTTCCCATTTTTTTTTATTGAGATCACAATGGGAGAAACCCATTCTGAATTCTCCACAACAAATATGAATCCTACACCAAGAAACTTATCTATTTCTTCTTTTACAGTCTTGGAAAAATAAGAATTCATTCTATATGGCATTTTCTTTATAGGCTTAGCACCATCTACCAGCTCAATAGAATGTTCTACCCAACTTACTTGATGGAGTTCCTTGTAATCAAAAGTGAATAGGTGTATGTACCTTCGAAAGAGCTGGAGGTAGGATTCTTTCTCACTCTCCATCACAACATCACCAATCTTTATTTGTTGGAGACGATCAACAATTTCTTCTTCAGATAATCTTATGGGTTCATGAGTCGATGTGACTAGAAGGATATCCATGACTGAAACATTAACCTCACTTTCTTCATCTTCTGTGTCCACTTCACTAGTACTAGAGTAATCAGAGGATGTCCAATCATCAACTTCTTCACTTGAATCCATAGGTTCTATCTTATGATGCCGAGGGATCACGTTTATCTTTACCCTCTCTCTACCATGTCCAATTGTCATGAAGTCTTCATTTCAGTAGTTTCTTGCATGAACTCTCCTTATCCATGGTCTTACCAACAACATTGGGTATGCAACAGTACCATTTTTCATCACCTAAAAATCTACCACACATACAACACCCATAACAGATATTGCCACATTTGAAACTACACCTTCTAGTTTATTTTTTCCATTATTTAATGACCTTAACATAAGTGTTAAGAGGCGATCAATTTTTAAACCCAACATATTCATTATAGACTCGGTCATTACATTAACTGTAGCACCTCCATCAACTAAGACATCATGAATTGAAATACCATTACATAATACCTTAGTTTGTGGAGCATAGGGATCTGCCTCTGCCTCCAAAACAGGGATCTCAACCTCCTTTCTTTTTCGAGCATTGAGTCCACTTCGCACCTCCCGCCTCTTATCAGAAGACATAGCCAAGAGTTGACCATATGTAATATTTGCAGGCCTTTTGGACAGATCTTCTAAGATGGAGTATGGTCCTTATCCCTATGAAATCAAAAAATCCTACACACCCAACTTTCTTCTCCTATGTTTCTTACTAGTTTCTCATTTCATCTTCTAAGGATCATTTCCATCTTGGTTATCTTTTTATTTCTTTATTTTTGTTACAAACACATCTACTTCATTATTTATGCTCTTATCTACTACATCAAAAGAATTCACAGGTGATTTTCCTTTATCATTATCTCTTGTACCAGATGTAGAAGCTCTATCTGGACAATTATACTTATAATGACCCTTTTTATAACAACCATAACATGTAACTTTAGAAATATTTCTTTTTAGGCCTCTATCTCCTCCCTGAGAACTAAATTCCTTTCCTTGAAGAAGATTAATAGTTAACTAACCCATCTTCTTGAGAATATCTTCATACTCAGTAAATGTACTAGGAGAAATATTTGTGCTCACCAAGAGTGGTTGTGGATTCTGGACCAAAGGTGCTGGTGTAGGCTCTACTTTAACAACAATTTCTTTGGGCTCTTCTTCCATGCTTTCTTCTTGCCTTCTTGTAATCTCCTTTGCTTGTTCAATGGTAGCTGGGCGGATTATACTTCACTCGTTGTCTGATCTTTGGCTTCATCCCAAGAATGAAGTGCTTACAGAGGAGATTATCCATGCCATTCATCAACCCATCCACTAATCCTTCCTTCCAGATCTAGGTATCGAGCTTCCTCCTTAGCTCTAGAACACAAGCATGATAATCCCTTATCTTCTCATTCTCTCCTTGGGATAGCTTTGTGATATCAATCATGAGATCTGCATATTTCTGTTGTTCACCAAATTTTTCAAGAAAACTTTCAGTTAATAAATCCCATAAATTTTTCACATTATCACCTAGTGTTTCAAACCACCTAAGGGCTGAACCATCCAAAAAGGTAGGAAAAAAATTCAATCCATTGTTCCCTTCTTATGAGGCCATTAAAAATACAAGATTGTTTAAACTCTTGAATGAAAGAGGAAGCATCTTCATTAGATTGGGCTGAAAAAACAGGAATCTTCCCCATTTTCAAAAATAACCACAGTGAAATACTAACCCACAAGTATAATCAACAAGACTTATGTGCACAAATAATTGGAATCACTATAATAGAAAGTGGCTTTACACCTTTCTACAGTAAAATAGAAATGACCACGGTAAACTATGGTAAAACTTGACTTATTACGGTAAAAATTGACTTTACTGTGGTAAACACTATTTACGGTAAAAAGTGAAGTTACTGTGGTAAATACTATTCATGGTAAAAAGTGAATTTACTGTGGTAAATACTATTCACGGTAAAAAGTAAAGTTACTGTGGTAAATACTATGAATGGCAAAAAGTGACTTTACCATGGTAACTACTAGGCACAATAAAAATAAGGTTACCCTCCTATTGATTTCATGAATAAGTGGGAATATCTCTCCAGAAAATCCACCAACGAGGAATGGTCCCGAAAACAGAACCAAAATGTCATCACCAATCCGGAACTGTGATAATTCTCCATCTGGGAACTCCTCGTGCTATGATTATTTTATTAATGCACAGCCTTTAGTTTGGTGGATGTAATCTGCAAACACAACAACAAACATAACACAAGAATACCATAGACTATGATATGAAGGAATGATGACAAATCTGAAATATAAATATAAATTATAATATCAACATGAAATTGTTACAATCTCACCCATGAGGTACTTCAAGTGTTACTGACTTCACTTTCCTTCCAATAATAACTATGGGAGAAACTTCACAATGGATTCTTTAACACACCTTCTAAATGATGGCTTCCTTTACACACTTACTCATACAATATTTCTCACTACTTCCCTCTATGTTAAATGACGGGGGTGACCTCTTTATTTATAGGAATTCAGGGTTATCCACCCTATCTCTAAGATAAGATAGGAAATCTCTTCCAGCCAATCATATTCCATACCTAAACTCTTGCCTTCACATGTAGGCTTATCTTCTAAGATAAGATAAGCCTTATCATCTCACATGGGTTCCACCTTTTTAGAATTTTCCACAAATAAAATACACAAAATATATATGACATCACTCTCTGTCCTTATTACAAATATAATATTTCTAATTCCTAATCATGTAGACCCTACTTTTCTACTTACCCCAACTTTGACATTTTAACATTATTGGACCACTTACGACAAATATTTACTTTTTACCACAACATTCCTATTGTACATTGACTGTTACCATACTCTACTTTATTGGTGGCACCGTACTGATGGCGTCGTTATCTTCTATTAGATGCCAATACTAATTATACTTAACAACATCCTATTCCTAATACATACATTAATAAAATAGAAATTACGGAGGAAAATTTTAATGTCGATAGACCTTATACCAAGCATATAAACTAATGTGTGTTAGTTATTGTTTCCTATAAATTTGGGGGCTTTATAAATAATTTTGTTTTCAAATACACAAGTATATCATACTAGGTTGTGAGTTTTTATTCATGTTGGATACCTCTGCGCCCTCCATGGTTACGTTCTCCAGTTTTTGGTTGTCTACATAATCATTTATTATCTTATAAATTTGTGGGTCTTATTAGCATTTTTGTTTGTAAATTCACATGATTAACATACCCAGATATAATGGCATATTCATGGTTGATGTGCATGTGTCCTCCACATCTATCATTTGAACTGTAAAAAACATAAGTTTTTTAAAAAATTAAAAATCCATGGAAATTGAAGATAGAGCTCATTAAAAATATTTATAAAATGATTGAAGGTAAATCACCATGTTGGACTAGCTGTGTAGTATCAAGGTGAAATTGTTGTACATCAGATTTTATAGATTTTTGGTTGTTTGCATAAACAATAAATGTATAAGTCGCATATTCAGGTTAAAATACATTAAAAAAATCAATTTTTTAAGTTGTCTTCGGTGACAAACCTTTCTTCATATGAGAATAATAATGTTTCAAAAAAATTTCTTGATTATGTCTCAACAATAAAAACAATAGATATTTTGGAATCCACTGATGTATGTAGTATGATACTACCGCCGTAAAGCACTAGTACTAGAGAATTTTAGGAACAACATTGAGTGAACATCTCAGCCCAAAACTCATACGATATTTTACAAGGAAAAGGATGGATGTTTTATTGTAGGAAAATTTATCTTGCAGTTACTAATTTTATGGGAGTTTTTCCATCCAATCTATAGTGAACTCTTCTCTATAATCATTGTTATTGTCACTTTTATGTACATCAAATATTGTGTACATAAGACAAAAACTTTTGAATATCTCGTTGCTATCGTAAATTTTGTTGCATTCATCCAGAATTGATACTCTACTATCTTTAACCTTTTCCATGTATCTTTTTACAGTGTCTCTTAACATTTTTGAATAACCAATTGGTATTAGAACAATAATAATACAATCCAACACACTAGTTCCTATAACTGTTAGAATATATGTTATTACATCAGAAGAAATATCATTGGCCAAATAAAAAAATTCAACAACCATACATTCAACATTGAAAGGATTATTCGAAGGAATAACTGATAAAGTTGATGGAAGCTAGAATGGATATGCACATTTACAAGAAAAATTGTTTTTGACTTCCATCCTTGCTGGTATATTTCCTTCCAGTGACATCACATAGTTATCTAATATTGTCTAAGCATCAACATGAAGAAATTATTCCACCTCATGATCTTTTTTCCATTTTTTCCATTTTTCTCCTATACGGGAATCAAATTTTAACTTTCCATTTCTCTCTTCACCCAATAATATAGACAACTAGAGATAGTGTGATTCATGCAATTTAAAATTTTCAATTGCATTGGATTCAATGTTGGATGTCAATACAATATTATCGAGATGCTTATTTCTCAAATAATGTACAACTTTTGCTCTCATTTTTTTGTCTCCTTTTATTCTTCAGTAGTAAGAATGAAATGTATCTTCTATTTCACTAGCCTCAAAAGACCCAGTTGATATAGTATTCTTTTTCAACCCATGCAATTTTGATTTAGATGGGTCTATCTCCAATTTAGTCAAATATGTTTGCCTCAACATAGTAAATAACTTGGCATGTTTTGGAGGTGAAAGCAAACCTTTTCGATGAAAGAAATTAAGAAAAAAATATGTTGTTTCATTTTTATGCAATTTTCTGAATATTGTAAATGTACCATTTTGAAAGTCTTTTGCATTTGAATAGCCAGTTTTGTCAAAATCTATTACAATCCCAAAATTCCAACCATAATTTGAATAGGAACATGGTTTTTTGTTTATGGATGCATCCATTTCCCATTTCCTGAACAAAGAAACATCCAAATCCATATCAAGAATAAGACACTTATTATTTTCAAATTCAAAGTGTTCCACTTAGACACGCATTGTACCCAAATAAATAACTTCTGACGATAGAATAATACCAAATTCCTCATGATTATCATCTATAACAAAAAATAACCACATGTCAACATGGTATTTTTTAGGGGAATGGATTTCCAAAAACCATTCCTCGTCTCTTTTCTTACAAAAATATTGTCTGCGATCAATGAAATTGTTTTGAATCGAGTGCAAACAATGGAAGACATTTTACCTATAGTTAGAGTAAAATACATTTATAATTAGGTCATTTCCTAACTTTAAAGTGTTTTTCTCTCATTTTCTGATAAGGAATTTAAATACTACACTAGTAGACACCAACCTCTAGTTTTATTTACTATGTATCATGACAGAGTAATTAACTTAATGGTTAGAGACCTCTAGGCTTTGAAAGGACATCTTATGTATCATTCAACTTATTACAGTAATTCATATTTTGTGGGTCAAATCAATAATAACAAAAATTATCCAAAAATTTTATATCCATTTGTGACGCATTGAAAGGATAAGCATTCATTTGCACCTTTTGATAGGATTATCATTTATTTGAACAATATACAACATTACATAGATGACATGATAGGAACGTTAAAAAATATAGATCTTAATGGTGCATAAACTTCTAGTAGACATATAAATGGACATCTTAAAACATTCCTTGTTGTTCATTTATACATTTTGAATGGAATAGCGTAGAGAACACTAAGATTGAATGTTTGGTATTTTTAAGAGAGTGTTTGAGAAACAAATAGCATTACCGTAGTTAGCGGACGCTAAGCATTTTTTGTTATACAAGATCATGTGAAATAAGTGTATATCAAATGTATTGTAGTCGAGAGGATTACATTTTTATAAAAAGTCTAAGTAATATATTTAAAGCATAGTCCTTAGGAAATTCATCAATAAGCTATCAAATTAGGATTACACATTTCCTAAACATAAATGGTCCTAGTTGCTTCTCAATAAGCTATTAAATACAACTGGGAAGGATTACACATTTTTAAGTATGGTCCTAGTTGCTCTAGTCATTTTTGTGGAAAAATTGTAGTCTAGAAGGTCATGATGGGTTATACTTATTTGTTAAAAGGTTTGATTATTAACAATTTTTATTGAGTGCCTCTACACCAAGAGTATATTATCTCTTGCTCTGATTATAAGTTAGATTTAATAGGTATAAACCAACAAATAGAAACCATATCTTATATTTTATTCAATATATTTATTCATATACCTTATGCTCTTAATATTAACTATTAGATCAATATCCAATGAGGTAGGAGGACCATATTTATGAAGACAACAAAATAATCTTCTGTACTAGAATAGAGATCAATTTTAACAAAGTCCTTAGGCAATTCCACAATAAGATATCAAATACAATCAGGAAGGATTGCACATTTCCTAAACATAAGTATGGACCTAGAAACTCTATCCGTTTTCATGGAAACATTTGAGTCTAGAAGTTTATGATAGGTTATAGTTATTTGTTAAACAATGTTTGTTGAGTGCCTCTACACCAAGGGTCTATTTTCTCGTACTATAATTTTAAGTTAGATTTACAATACTAGATAAAGAAATTTATTCCAAATTATTCAAACATATTTTAATGCATTTATATCACTAGTCTTCTTAGGCTACAAACATTTATTGTTTGTTATGTTGTATTAAAGTAGCGTAAAAACACCAAGAGTTTAAAAATAGTGATAAAATAATAAATCACGGTCTACTTAGCAGCTGCTAGGCTCCTACAATTATATTTTTTCAGTGTAAACATTATCTATACAGCTATGAAGTGCTAGTAGGTTTCATTGATTGTAATTATATCATATTGGCTAGACTATCCTTTGTGAAGCCATTTGCTTCACCACATACCTTCAAGAGGGATCAAGCCTTATGTAGTTCTCATAAGATATAGTTTTTGTAAAATTCACAATGGTTTGTATGGGATAAAATGCTTAGTGATTTCTCATCGTCATTACTTATTTAAAGGAACGGTATAGGGGATGTTAGGATCAATAGTTTCTTATTTTAAAAAAAGTGATGAAATAATAAATCATGGTCTAGCTTAGCAACAGCTATGCTCCTACTATTACCTCTTGTCATTTTGAACATTTTTTGTAAAACTTTTGGTCTCTATTGATTTTCATTGATTTTAATTGTATCATATTGGTTATATTATCCCTCGCGTAGCCAAGTTCTGCAGTACATACCCTCGAGAGGGATCAAGCCTTATGTAGTTCTCATAAGATATTGTTTATAATATATAATTCACATCGGTTTGTATGGGAGAAAATTCTTAGCGACCACTAAGCTTCATTACTTATTGAAAGGAATGACATAAAGGATGTTAGGATCAATAATTTCTTATTTTAAAAATAGTGATGAAATAATAAATCATGGTCTAGCTTAGCAATAGCTAGGCTCCTAGCATTACCTCTTGTCATTGTGAACATTATTTGTATAGCTTTTGGTCACTATTTTTTTTATTAATTTGAATTGTATCATATTGGTTGGATTATCCCTAGCATAGCCAATTTTTATACTTCATAACCTCGAAAGGGATTAAGCCTTATATGTAGTTCTCAAAAGATATATTGTTTGAATGACATATAATTCACATTGGTTCATATGGGATAATATGTTTAGAGACCGCTAAGATTCATTACTTATTGAAAGGAACGGCATAGAGGACGTGAGGCTCAACAGTTTCTTATTTTGAAAATAGTGATAAAAAATAAATCATGGTCTAGCTTAGCGGTCACTAGGCTCCTACTATTTCCTCTTGTCATTGTAAATATTGTTCGTACATTTGTGGAACGCTAGTAGGTTTCATTGATTATAATTGTATCATATTGATTGGCCTATCCCTGATGGGGCCATGTACTTCACTACATACCTTTGAGAGGGATCAAGCCTCATATAGTTATCATAAGATTTTTTTAACATATAATTCACAATGATTTGTATGAGAGAAAATACTTAGCAACCTCTAAGCTTCATTAATTATTGAAAGGAACACCATAGGGGACGTTAGGCTCAACAATTTATTATTTTAAAAATAGTGTTAAAATAATAAATCATGGTCTAGCTTAGTGACAGCTAGGCTCCTACCATCACCTCTTGTCATTATGAACATTGTTTGTATAGATTTTGGTTGCTAGTATTTTTCATTGATTTGAATTGTATCATATTGGTTGGACTAACCCTAGCGTAGCCAAGTGTTGCACTACATACCCTTGAGAGGGATCAAGCCTTATTTATTTTTCATAAGATATATTGTTTGTAACATATAACTCATAGCGGTTTGTATGAGAGAAAAATATTAGCAACCACTAAGCTTCATTACTTATTGAAAGGAATGACATAGAGGACACTAGGATCAACAGTTTCTTATTTCAAAAATAGTGATGAAAAAATAAATCATGGTCTAGCTTAGCTAGGCTCCTATGATTATCTCTTGTCGTAGTAAACACTATCTATATAGTTATGGAGTGCTAGTAGGTTTCATTGATTATAATTGTATCATATTGGTTGGTATATCCCTGACGGAGCCATGTGTTGCACTACATACCCTCAAGGAGATTGGATTCCCATTGAAATTCTTAGCCCCCTTGTCATATGAGGGCTTAAAGCTTGTGATTCCTAATAGTAGGTGCTTAACTCCAGCCCCCTTTCATTTATATTTGTGTGGTGAAGGCAAGAGCATTTTATTCTTTTTAGTGGCAACTAAAATAAATAGTAGAGCATAATATTGAAAAACTTGAATCTTTTGATCGGTAACTTGGTTTTGTGTGTCATTTTTTGTAAAATTGTGTAGTTTTTTATGCTCTTTCCATTGAAAATATTTGTTTTGAGAATATCACTATAATTATAAAGTGCCATATTGTAACACACACTCATTATAAAGTGCCAAAATCTGGGGGGACTCTTGTTGCATTATTTGGGGATCTTGTCGCATTGCTTGGTTCTTGCATTTCTTTTGGTGATTTTTTGAGGATGCCATCTTTATCTACTTCTACATTATATCATGTTGAGCCATTAACAACACATAATTACCACACATGGAAACCAAGAATGGAAACAATAATTAAGTGGAAAGGATTATGGGCTTTAACTTCTTCAGAACAACCAGTGTTCACTAGAGAATATGAGATATTTCAGTACCAGTTCAAATTTGATGAGTGTATGGGTTTGATAGGAACTTATGTAAGTGACAATATTTTATTTTATTTGGAAAAGTGTGACTCTCCTTTCAAAATATGGGAGAAATTTGAGGATTTATTTAGTAAGGTGGATCATATGAGAGCCATGCAACTTGAAATTGAGATCACCTCTCTTAATCCTGAAGATTTTCCAACAATTATAGACTATCTTACCAAGTTCAAGCATTTTTTGACACAGTTGAAGGGGAGTGGAAGAGATAAGAAAGATGAAGAGTGTGTTTACTTGATTCTATCCAAGTTGAGAGGACCATTCCAAATTTTTGATTTTACCTTTTCCTTCTAGCATGGATGCCTTAGGTGATACCTTCAAAATGCCTAACTTAGAAAAATTTTGTGAAAGACTTACTAGGGAAGAATCCAAATTATCTCACCTTGAGTCTTCCACCTCTCAAAAGGCATTAGTTGCATCTAATCCTAAGGGCAAGGGAAAACTAAATAGTAAAACCAAATCCACACCTTCTCCATCTCAAAATGCTCCTAAACCCAAATAAAACAACTCAAAACCCAAGGAGTCTTCTAAATCCAAGAATAAGTCTAGCCGTTCATGCTCTTTTTGTGGGGGTAGTAATCATGAAGAAAATAGGTGTTATAAGCGAATGCAAGCCTTAGAGGATGTAGTCAAGAAACAAAAAATTTCTATCTCCACTCCACCTCCTTCTAATTAGCATGGAGAAGCACTTAATTTTGTTGGGAATAGATCTCAGTCACCACTTGCAGATAATTGGGTTATAGATTCTGGTGCTTCTCATCACAAGACTTCTTCCAAGGAGTCTTTTGTTTCTCTAGGTTTGATTTCTACTTCCAAAATTGAGGTTGGAGATTCTTCATTTCTTTCTGTTGAGGTAAAAGGTGATATACAACTTGATGGTGGCAATATCCAAGATGCACTATATGTTCCTAATATCACTACAAATTTTCTTTCTGTATATCAAATTTGTCATTCTGGTCAAGGGAAAACAGTGACTTTTACACCACATGGGACAGAAATAAGAACTTTGTTGGAGTCTTATTCACTTGTTTCTCAGGGTATTATTGATCATAGTTCAAGACTATATCACTTTGAGGGTTTTGATTACACATCTTCTATAGGGACAGGATTGGTTTCTCATTCAGATTCAGAGAGTAAGCTTTGGCATGAAAGATTTGGACATCTCAATTACAGATATTTTAAGGAGTTGAGCACTCATGGTATGGTAGATGGTCTTCCTAGAGTTTCTTGTCTTGAGGGAGTTTTTCATGGTTGTGCATTAGGGAAACAACGTCAAGATCCTTTTCCTAAGAATTTGTCTAAGAGAGCTTCTTCACCACTTGAGCTTGTGCATAGTGACTTGATGGTTTTTCCTACCCCATCTTTCAATGGAGCTAAGTATGCACTTACATTTATTGATAATTTCTCAAGGCGTACTTGGGTTTATTTTCTCAAGTACAAAAACTGATGTTTTTTCACACTTCAAAGTCTTCAAGGCTTTGGTCGAGAAATAATATTCTAGTAGCATAAAGAACCTTTGCACTGATAATGGGGGGGAGTACTTCAGCAATGAGTTTTCTAAATTTTTGGCAACTCAAGGCATTATTCACCAGCATTTTGTTCCTCATACTCCACAACAGAATAGATTAGTAGAAAGGAAGAATAGAACTTTGAAGGAAATGGCTAACTGTATGATGCATTCTAGAGATATACCTCCTATCTATTGGGTAGAAGTAGTTAATTGTGCTAACTATATTCAGAATCACACACCACACAAATTACTTGAGCATTTAACTCTAGAGGAAGCTTGGTCCAACACGAAGCCAGATGTCTCATTTTTTCAAGTCTTTGGGAGCCATGCTTGGGCCTTTGTGCCAAAGAAGAAAAGGAAAGCTTTGGATAAGAAGAGTAAACCCTTGATTTTTGTAGGGTATTGTGAGGACATGAGAGCTTATCATCTTTTAGATACTGATACTCATGATGTTCTTTTTCGAACACATGTTTAGTTTGATGAGCATTTCACTCCTCATGATTCTTCATCTTCTTCCATTCCTTCTTCTTCTTCATCTCATCTTGAGGATCCTTTCTTTGAGGAGATTGATGAGGAGGTTATAGATGCCATTGAGGATCATATTCCCATTGATGTTGTCACTATGCCTAAGTGGGTTTGTACTACAGTTTCTGAGGCAGCACCTTTCATATAGGATCTTCCACCCACTAGGCATCATCACACACATTCTACTAGTTCTAGACTTTTATGTCAGGCAGTTTCTGAGGATCCACAGTCTTTTTCAAAGGCTCATGGGATATAAGAGTGGGATGATGCGATGACAGCTGAGTATTCTTCTTTGATGAAGAATCATACTTGGGATTTGGTATCTCTTCCTAAAGGAAGAAAGATGGTTAGGTGTAAGTGGGTATACCGAACCAAATACGTAGCTGATGGGTCCATTGACAAGTATAAGGCTCATCTTGTTACAAAGGGTTTTTCACAAGTTGAAGGTATTGATTACTCTGAGACTTTTGCACCCATTGCCAAGATGGATTTTGTATGCCTTGTACTTGCTATTGCTGCATCACAGGGGTGGCCCGTATGCCAGATGGACGTGAAGAGTGCCTTCTTACATGGAGATTTACAAGAGGAAATATACATGGAGCATCCAGCTAGATTTGTTCCAGGATTCTTCTCTTGTTTGTAGGCTCTGAAGGTCTCTCTACGGTCTCAAACAAGCCCCTCAGGCTTGGTATGAGAAGATGGATTCTTTTCTTCTATCTACTGGTTTTGTTCATTTCCATTCCGATCATACAGTGTATCTCCAGCATGTCGAGTGAGGATATTATGATACTTGTCTTGTATGTTGATGATCTGTTACTTACTGGCAGCTCTTCTTCCCACATTCAAAGTATTCAGAGGGATCTTTCTACATAGTTTGACATGACAGATCTTGGGCTATTGTCATTATTTCCTTGGTTTGCAGATTTCTCAGACAGATTCAGGGATTCATTTGAGTCAGCAAAAGTACACCCATGATCTTCTTAGGAACTTTGATATGGCTGATTGCAAGCCAAGTCCATCTCCTTTTCAGTCTGGGGTTACTCTTACATCCACATGTACCACACCACTTTGTGATCCTACGTTATATAGGTAGTTGGTTGGGAGTCTCATGTACTTGACCCATACTCACCCTGATATTTCATTTGTAGTAGGAGCTTGTATCTCAGTTTGCACATTCTCCTCATAGTAGTCACTACCAGGCTGCTAAAAGGATTTTGTGCTATTTACAGGGCACTTCCCACTTTGGCCTACACTACACTAGGGGTTCTACTCATTTGGTTGGGTATACAGATTTAGATTGGGCAGGTTCTATTGATGACAGGCATTCTACTTCTGGCTATCTTTTTTGTCTTGGTTCTTCTCCAGTTTCTTGGGCATGCAAAAAGCAATAGGCTATTGCACTTTCATCTTTAGAGGCAGAGTGCAGGGCATCAGTTACAGCGATTTATTAGATTCTTTGGCTTCACCAGTTATTGACAGAGTTTGGATTCCCACAAGATTCACTGACTGTACTTTGGTGTGACAACCAAAGTGTAATTCACATTTCTCGCAACCTAGTTGAGCACCAGCGGACCAACCATATTGAGATACACATCCACTTCATTTGAGCAACACATTCAGGATGGAGTTCTTTGCTTAGAGTACCTTCCATGACTCAGCAGCAAGTTACAGACATCTTTACGAAGCCTTTTACATCACCTCGCTACCTTGAGTTGCGTGGAATGCTTGGGGTTTTGAAAGTTGTTCTTGGGGGGTGTTCGTGAGAACATCTTCCTTCTTCTTCTTCTTTCTCTTTCCTTATAGCAGGATTCTTTCCTTCTTTTGTTTCGATATTTCTTCATGGATATATTGTACATGAGTACCTCATTAGGCCTAGTTGTTTAGGACTCATACTGTGGACATTCCACTTCTATTTTGGCCCCTAGCTTCACTTGAGGGGGGTGTTAGAGTAGGTATTTACCTTAGCTCATGTTCACCTAGGTACTTTATTTACCTTTATTATATTTATCCTCACCCACTTATGTGTGTGGATATTTCTTTTTATTTATTTAAGATATTAGGGGGATATTATCTAGTTGTTAGGTATAGTTCTTTCCTTGATCTATGGTATTGACTAGTTCTTGATCCTAGTTATTTCCTATGGTATATGACTTGATCTAGTTCTTTGAAAGTTTCTTCCATGATTTATTAAAATTGCCATAAAATAAAAAATCATGGTATTGTTATTATTTAGTGGAGCCCATTCTCTAAGATAATATATGTATCTATTCTCATTTGTTTGCAAAGGTTCTATCTTTAAAGTTATTTGGATCGCTAGCCTTGGTATTTCAGTTCCAATGAGATACATGGTGTTTGATTAGCATCATGCTTCACTTGGCTTGGTATCAAATAAAATGCTTATCGTTCACTTTTATCCTTTACTTTTTGACAGAAACGACATATTAGACCTTAGGATTAAAATTTCCTTATTTTTAAAATAGCCTAAAATAATAAATCTTGGTTTAGCTTAATGGTTGCTAGGTTCCTACCTTTACCTCTTCTAATTATAAACACTATTTGTAAAGTTGTGGATTTCGCTAGGCTTGAGTATGTAGTTATCATGGAAATACATGGTTTTCAACATATATTTCACATCGTTTCCTAACAAAGAAAATTCTTAGCACCCGAATTATGCTCCTTTCACTATATTGACATAAATTGGATATAAGACCCTAGGCTCAAACATTTCTTATTTTGAAAATATCCATACAGTAACACTATTTGTACAGTATTCGATCACTAGCCTTATTATGTATCCCAAATGGCTTGTTCAAACTTGTCTCGTGGCACATTTTAATTGGATTTATTTAAATTAATGTAAATTATATCTAACAATGTAGGAAATTGATTTTGATAAAGAATGGAACGTAAAAGTCTGTATAGAATACTCTAATAAACTTCAAACTATGTTTATGATTTATTTATTTTGTTTTATTATAATAGTTTTTTTTACTATGCTTATCCACAATATATGTTATAGAAATATATTGGTTATTATGTTTATATTATTATAAGCTATAGATAATGAAAAATTGCATTGTTAAAAATGTAATTCATTTTTAGTTTTAATTTTAAAACCATAGCAAAAATTTAAAAAAATAGGGAAATTCGAATTCCCCCGCATTATTTGGTTATTTAAAATATCAATAGCCTGGCCCTTTTACTTTTAGAGGGGGAAAGTGAAATTCTCAAAATTTTCGTATCCCGCTCTATTTTATATTTTTGAAATTTAATTCATGGAATCATGCTAAACAAATTATTTAATACATCTGAGAAATGTTGAGTAGGGTTTCTGATTTTTTTGGCCAATCAGTAAAGCATGCCTTCAAAATAAAAAATACATTCAGGTTCAGACTTAAGATTGCAGGGATGAGTGGTCTATTTTCAATCATCTTGTTTACATGCTATTTATAAACATCCAAGTTTAGGTGCCTTGGGCATGGAAATACATCTCAACCTTGCCATTTTTAATGAATACTAGGTCATGGATTATAGTTGATGTCATCTCACATAGGTTTTAGAAAATAATCACACATATGGTTTTTGAAGGACCATCTAGCGTGATGGAGGTTTGAGAAACATCATAAAACACGAAATACATCTTTACGTTGGTTACTAACATTTAGGCCATCCAATATAATTCAAAGGTGTACACCATAGAATGTGGGATCTATTACGTTGATATGTACTGACCAATTCATGTGTTCTTGTCACGGCCATTCTAAAATTGTGATCCATACATGAATTTTAAGGTTCATTAGTCTTACTAAATGCTGATGCCCCCTAGGGAATCCTTTACTTGTCCAAGGTTTAGTGAAGATTATCCATACAAACTTACATTTGTCATAATCCCATGAAAGACTACATAAAATGTTGTATGAATAATGAAAGATAATGGTATTCTTTAGTACTCTAATTTATCTTGCACTTGAGCTTTCCCATGTCAATGATAATATTAGTGTCCAAAATATAGGGTTATTTACATTGTTGAAGACTTTTCAATTCTCATTGAGGTGCATGAGGGTTACTTAAGATGAATGATAGCTTTTTCAATCGACCTTTTGTCCCAATTTCCTTGTTGCCAGCATTGGGATGAACCAAGTAGTTTAGATGTTGGTCATTAAAATAAAGAAATGTCGCTAACATGCATATTACCTTTTTTACTCCAGTTTCTACTATTAGAATTTTAAAATGATCGTATAGGTATGCTCTCGTAACCATTAAGGTTTAAAAGATCAAACCATATTAAGCTCCAATTCTATTTTGAATGAACCAAAATAAATTTCCAGTTATTATATACATGTCTTCGAAGTAGAATAAACTAAACTACTAGAATACCCGGAATTCAACAATTTTATGTTTTAGGTTATCTTAGAAGCTACAAAACTGATCAGTTATGGATGTGCATTCTTCACTAGTTAAATCTAATTTTATTCACTAAGAATTTGTAGATTAGGATTTTATTCTTCACTTATTAAAAGCCTCACTAATATATGCTCAGTGAGAAAATCTGGTATGTTTGAGTTGTTCTAGGAGCTTTCTAATTTCTTAACATTTCAACAACTCTATTCAAGAAAAAGGGTAATTTCCCCATTTCTTGGAATATACATATGAGTGTTGCTAAGATGCCTCATATTTATCAGATTCCTTTTCATATAAGCCTCTATTCATTCAGAATAGCGGTTATTTTTAATTATTTGAAGTATCTTTTCATGTGATTTCAATCTCTATGAATAGGGTCCTTAGGGCAAGTCCTACAACTTTAGACCCTATTGGGTCAATTTCACTAGGCTATAATTACTAATTTGGAAAAGAGCATTTATGCGAATTTATCTTGGCCTAATGAGGATAATTTTGTTTTAAATTGGAATCACGGTTCCTTTGATAGGTCCATGTAAAGAATGGAGATGACTTTGATTATTTAACTCTATTGTTATACTTTGCAAAACTTCACTGATTATAGACTTCGATAACAACTTGTTCATGTCAAGAGACTTGATGATATTTAGACACAATTTGTTTAAAGAATAGTATGGTGGCTTTACTAGGATGATAATATAGAGATCCATAGCAATTATTATAAATACTTATTTTGAAAATATCTTAGTCCATTTCGAGTTTCATGGAATAAGCTTTCTAATACATGTACGTAAGCAATTCTACGTTGAGACATTAGTAAGTATCAATATATAACCTTTAAATTTAGGATTTGGACAGTGAAATGAGGTATTGAATTATGGCACCCTGTATCGTGAAATTAAATGGTCATCATTTATAACTTTTCAATATGATTTCCCATGTACATGAATACATTCAACCATTGAAAAAACCCTGCATGAAAGTAGTGGGAGCTAGGCTATAGGGTTCTGATAGGTTATGAGTATAGGCATTTATGTCGTGTTAGGAATACAATTTTTTCCTTGGAATGGTGTTAAATGATCCAGGGAACTTATACATATTTAGATTGTGGGTAATTTGAGTACATTATGTAGGTACAGGAGGAGTATTTACCATTAGAAAATAGCATCCAAGCGGTGTTTAGTTATAAAATCCTGTCGTTATTAGGAGTAGTATATGGGAAATAATTTCTAGCTAGTAACTTTTTTTGGGTAAGCATAAGATGGGTGAGGACCCATCCTAGTGTGTCATATTCATGTAATAAGGTCATTCTGGTTCAAAATATCATAACAAATAGATAACATCTAGATGCATAGCTGTGTATTACATGAAAAACATGATTCTAAATGTATATTTACATATCCATTATATAAACCCTAGATTTATTTGTTATCGCTTACAATTTTTTGATATGATTTCTCCTGTTTAAATACACTCTACATGAAAAAACTTACATACACTAGCTCCCACTAAGAAATAATTCTTATTCAGATAAAACATTCATTTACCTTTCGCGGCCTTAGGGAAAAGGTTTTTGTTTATATAGGAAACACAGTGTTATTTGGTGTTAGTGATCGCTTTTGTTGTTTGTCTCCTATTATATATGTAAATATTAACAATTTATATTTACAACATAGCTTCATTATGAACATGATATATTTTCCTTTAAGAATAGCTTAACGGCCACTAGGGTACAATGAGTCCAATTCTATATGTATACCATTATATAAATTCCAGATTTACTTTTTACCATTTATATAAACTCCTGTTTGAATACAATCTGTAGGAAAAAATTTGCCTACTCTAGCAACCACTAGGTTATAACTCTTATTTGAATGCAAGCTTCATTTACCTGTGTGGACTCACAGATAAGTGGATTTTGTTATAGGCAACACACTTTTTTGGGTCAAGCGATCAGTTTGTTATTTATCTCATGTTAAATACGCAAATACTAGCAATTAAATTCATAACACAACTTCATTATAAAAATAATATATTTACTTTTAAGAATAGATTAGCGGCCGCTAGGTTTCATCAAGTATATCACATTATAATTTAAAAACTTGTTGTAAATATTCATGGTCGCTCATCCACTAGGTTAGCCCAAAACATAATATTAAGACCTTACGAGTGGTTGATTTGAAGATTTTAAATTAAGATATTTTGAGCTCAACGCCCTCTATTTTATGCTACCACATAATTGTTGGAACCAAGTGATGGTTAGGATTTAATAAACTAAATTAAGGTATTAAGATCTTAACGATATAGGTTATGCCACATTAAATTATTTGGGTAGTCAATTCACTAGGTTATGTATCACAAACATGATATGTATTGTAAATAATATATATATATATATATATATATATATATATATATATATATATATATATATATATATATATATATTAGTTGAATTCATTCTATGATTTTAATATTTTAAACTAGGATATTTTGATGATAAGTCTTCAAAAAATAGTACATGAGGAACCAGTCCATGATAAGTCTTCCAGTAGTGGACTCCCATGATGATTACAAGAAATTTATCATACTAAATATATGCCAAAATATGGGGAAGAGTTGTAATTAGCTTTACTTCACCCACAAATACTTCCTATATCTATACACTTCACTATACAGACATCCATTCTGTCCCTTGATAAAAAAAAAACTAAAGACAAATGCATCTAGAAAATACTAGGCCCTTTGGCCTCTCGGCTCCACCTCATTGATTATCTCAACATCCTCATCCTCTTTACTTTGATCAAACGAGGAGGATGAATCGACACAACATTCTGGAATTTTTTATTTAGCACCAATAGGGAGTTCTATATCCTAATTTTCTACAACTGCCTCTAGGCCACATGTAATCTCCTACATCACTTGCATCAAGGTAGGGACATGATACTGAAGGATGAATAGATTATATTCTATCTTCTCATTCTCCTTATCTGAGATAAACTTCCTTGAATATTTGGATAGTATGTTTACCACAATCAACCCTTGCGCAATATCAAAAATGTTCCTCCTCCCTTTGGACTGGTTTGGGTCAAGAATAAAATTGCACTTTCTCTCACAAATATCACCATCATCTTATTCCTTAAATCACTCTGTGACCAACCAGACATTCTCAAGTTAATTCCACATAGTTGGGTTCTGAATTTTCCTATCCATCTTAGAAGTAAATGATTCCCCATATTTCTTGCCTATCATAGAAATCTACCTCTTCCTGCTAGGACCACAATCCATGTTACTCAAGAAACCACCATCACCCATGTCACCATCATAGAGAGACAAGAAACACAATGATCAAAAAAAAAAGAGGAAAGGGGTAGTGAAATTTCCAGTCGTCCCGGATACATAAAGCCATCAACACATAACACATAAAAGGAAGAAAGTGTGAGGGTACCAAAGATCATCGATTGGATATCCTAATCCTAGATATCATGATCCCATTAAAAATATTAAATTCCTGATTTCATCTTACTTCTCACATGTGTATAACCCTTAATCGATTTCATCTATAGCACGAATGCAATCTATCAATTTTATAAATTCCCATTAAATCTGCACATGCCATATCCTATTCTCACAGTAAAAAAAGGTTACCCCTAAGAATAATCTAACAATTTTTATTGAAATCTTATAAGTCGCTACGTTTTGAAAAATTCAAGTAAGTTATTTTGAGCTTATCTACCTCTAAGTTAATCAACCACGTTAACTTTGGAGAACTATATAGCAATCAAGATCTGTATAAATTAGTCAAATTTATTATATGATTATAAGAGTTTAAATTAAGATATTTCAAGCCTAGTGTCTGATAGTTTATACCACCACATAATCTTTACATCCTATCGGTGGTTGTGATTTAATAAATTAAAATATATATATTTTCAACTTAGTAGCCACTAGGTTATGCCACAACATAATATTTGGATCTGACCAGTCTCTAGGTTTCAACAAAAGAAAGTAATAACTTAATAATATAATATTTTGAGCTAAAAATTCAATAGTATTTCACAAACAAAAGAAAGACATTTTGAGTCCAATGTCCACTAAGTTATACTTAAACATAACCTAAAAAATTATATTGTAAACTTAGAAGTCGCTAGGTTTCAACAAATTAAATTACATTTTTAAACCTTAACGACCTCTAATTTTATCAACATCGAATTTAGAGATCTTTATAGAAATCAAGACCAATATAAATTAAATGAATTTTTGGTATGAATTTAAGATTTGGAATTAATATATTTCGATCTTAGCGCTCACTAGGTTATGCCACCACATAATATTTGGAGACTATCGGTGGTTGAAGATACTTTGATCTTAGTAGCCGCTAGCTTATACCACAACACATTATTTGGAGATTGAATTCACTAGGGTTAAATAATTCATAGTTACGATATTTTACAGCAGTTAAAAAATTATAGGAAGATATTTTGAACTTAGCTGACGCTAGTTTAAACAATGACATAATATATGGAGGTTACGGTTGATAGGATTAAACAAATTAAATTAACATATTTTGAACTAAGCGGAGACTAAGTACTTCCATAATATATTATTTCGATTATAGTGGTTGTTATCATTTAACATGTTACTAAATGATATTTTGAGCTTAGAGTCCACTAGATTATGACATAACATAATATTTAGTGCTTAGCGCTCACTAGGTTTAAAAAACAAAAAGAATATATTATTATCTTACATGTTGATGTGTTACGTTAAAACGTAATATTTGGATCTTAATGGTCACTGGGATTTAGCAAATTTGAATCAACATAGTTTGAGCTTAGTGATCATTAGGTACTTAAACAATATATTATTTTGAGCTTAAAATATAGTAGCAATTAATAAACAAAATCAATATATTTTGAGCTTTGCGGATGCTAGGTTTTGCCACAACATTTTATTTGCATATTTCATCACTAGGGTTTAAAAATTCATAATTAAGATATTTTACAGAATCTAACAAATTAGAGGAAGATATTTATATATTTTATGGTGCTAATCCCATAGTATAATATTTTGAGCTTAGTATTTTCTAGCACCTAACTTGTAAGAGAAATATATATTGATAGTAGACAATGGTACATTATGCCACACCATAAATTTTTGGATCTTGGTGGTCACAAGGTTTTATCAAAATAAAGTAGGATATTGTGATCCGAGAAGCCGCCTAGTTATACCAAGACATAATATTTGGAGCATAATGATCTTAAGGATATAAGAAAATTCATTAAGATATTAGGAGCTTCGACACAACTACAATATACCAAAACATAAAACTATGTTGAATTAGAGTAAAAGTGGGGTTTTCCAAATGACCTACATACTTGAAAAAAAAATCCCTCACAAACATATATTAAACTGAAGCAAGAAGAGAATAATTTTGTATTAAAAAAAAATAAAAAATAAAAAATTCCCAAACCAGACAAAGCCAAATTACATTTTATGGATAAAAATGAGAGTAGTTTCTTTATCCTTAACATCAGCAGTAGGGCTTCCTTCAACCAACACGTCCACTAACTTAATGTGTTCCAGGAATTCTTTGTTGATTTTCATCCAGGTCATGTCCATGTGACTTTTCCATTCCTTGATAGCAAATACTGAGTGTAACATAATCTTCAATGGCCTCATGTAGATCATGAGAGATCTTCTCTAAATTCTCATGGTGTTCCAAAGATGTAGTGGGGGAGTCCATTTTATATGATAGAGGAGAAACATCGTAAACTAAGGAGAGATATTGCAACACATATGTAATTTCTGATTCCATGCTAACTTCCATGAAAGAAGGAGGGAGGTAAGCCACACATGCTTTCATGATCAAGTGAGTTAAGTCAGTTGTAGCCATTACAATGTCCATAGAGACGAGAGGAGAAGCCAAATAAGAATCGGAAAGAGGTGGAGAGGAAGTAGATATCGGGTCTAAAAGTAGTTCAAAGACCTTAGGAGAGTGCTCCAATTGTTCTGAAGGGTTAAGATCCACTAGAGAAGATGAGGGCGAGACAAGAGTGAAAGAACGAGGGGAGACCACCATACCGTTATGGATAATGATCATGATATCCAAATCAGATTTAGAAGGGAGATGAAGGTGGCAGAGATGGCGACGGAAAGAGGTAGTTGGTTTTCCCACTTTGACTCTTCCGAAAGAGGGGCAATGGACTCTATTGAAATAAAAACAATTTGTCTTGCCCACTTTGACTCTTCTTTTCTTCTAGGTTTTCAGCACACTACTAGTCACTCAGACAGAGTGACCAGATAACCTTTCCATAAACGACGTAACACCACCATCATGTAAAATATTCCATACTATCGGGTCAGCCTTGCCATCTTCACAAGAAGGCTCAATGTGTTTGATGGTGCCACCCATAGTGAATAGGGTTATTGTGATAGTGATTTCCAAAGGTCTGATATAGATGATGTTTGAATAGAGATGTTGAGCACCTTCATTCCAATCTTCAACATGTGTCTCCAAGCTATCTAATTTAAATAAATCCTAATTAGTAATAGTCATTAATTAATCTCATTCATCACACGAACACAATCTGTGAATGCCATAAATGCCCAAAAAATCCACATATGTTGTATCTTCTTACCACAGCCAATAGAAGTTATGCCTCAACATAACCTAACAAATTTTATTGTCATCTTATTTAATGTTTAGGAAACTGCAACATTAATTAGTTAATGTTCTTACAATTACTACATTTAGTGGAGGTTGAAGGTTTTAATGTTAGCTATATTAGATGTATTTACTTACTATATATTATAAAGGAAGAATCTGCAAACAAAATGGAGCAAGGTGAAATAACTAACATTTCTAGACATGATTTCATATTGTATATATTATCATACAAAAATTCGTAAAGCAATATCTTATTAGAATTTCTTTATTGACACATCTATTTGTTATAGTTAGGTTATCCAAGGTTGTTCATTCTACAATTTGGAAATGAAGAGGGTAAATAAGAGATGTTACAGGGAGTACAAATAGAACTTGTGATGGGAATTTGTTTGCAACATTTGGTGAGGCGATTTCACAAAACATTATTTGACTAGAATGATATGGGGACGTTTTGTTTCAAAAAAATGAACCCCCACAAGTCCTCTCTATCCCGGGGTCTTATTTTTTCAACCAAGATCATCATGTTTAGTTCACACTAAGATAAACTTAAATGTAGATACAATTACAAGTATGTGGTAAGAATAATATGCTTATTGGTTTTGTGTTCTCTTACATGTATAGTTATAGGTACATGACAAGAATAATATGCTTTTTCATCTTTCAAGTAACCTTGTGGATGTTAAAATTTCTTCTTATATTGATCCTTTATGTGACTTCAAACTGGTGTGGGTATATATTAACTTGAATCAAGATTGTTTTGTTACATGTACAATTGGCAGTTAGTTGTTTATATTATTTCGAGCTAAGTTATCACTTTCATTTAACAAGTTACTAATTGATATTTTCAATTTAGTGTATGTTAGCTTATAACACAACATAATATTTGGATCTTTGCAGTCTCTAGGTTTCGAAAAAATAAAGTAAGATATTATTTGGATTTTAGTGATCACTAGGATTTAACAAATTAAATCAACCTTGTTTGAGCATAGCGGCCAAATGTATTTGAAGAATATAATATTTCAAGCTAAAGAGCCACTATCATTTAACAAGATAAAGAAAGACATATTGATTTCAGTTTCCACTAGTGTCTCTAGTGTTAATCTCGTGATAAACTTCCACCTAGTTGGAGAATTGAATTGATGTAAAATAAAAAGGTATAGTAGTTTAGGATTGAAGTGCAATTTGTAACCTATTATTTAAATTTGTTACTACTTGAACACAAGTTTGACTAGTGTCATGGATGTTAAAATTTATTCTTATTGGAAGGATTGAAAGATTTGTTAATTATTACAAAATGCCTTTAATTTTGTTTGACTAAAAAAATATTGAACATGTTTCTAAAATAGTTTGATGTCTTTTAAACATCCTAGATCAATTTTTTTCACAAAAAAACACTTTTCCTTCATGTGCTGATGGAGATAAATAACTAAAATTCTTAAGTATAACCAAACATATTCATTTTCTGAACATATGTTGTCTTGGAAAGGATTTGTAGAGGAAAAATTAGATTAAGGATTTACTCCCCAATGTCAACATGTTTTTCTGGTTAGCTATTCAAAACAAGATTTTAACCCTTGACAATGTGAGAAAGGATAAAATTAATAATTGGACCATAAGAAATATCCTTAAAGATACTAAATAAAAAAATTTGAAATATTTTTATAAATGTAATTGTTCATACCCCTAGAAAGGGTAATAAATGTGTGGATTATCCTTCCAATTTGGAGGCTAACGGTAGTAATTTTAAAATGCATGATAGGGAAAATGATATCACCAATGCTATTAATCTCATTTATAACATTAAGTATTGATGTGTCGGTGGCTCTTTTCCCTCATTGGGATGTCATCCTTATACTTATGGTTAGCAAGACCCTGCACACTTACAGGATATATGGTGGGATTTGTATTACTTTTTCTCTTACGATTCATTTTGGTCATTGTTTCTTCCATTTTCAATCTCAGTCAGCTAAAACCATGGGAGGTGGTCATTTTATAACTGATCACATGAGCTATGGTGCCCTAAAGGACAACCCCTCATTGTGGAAAGTTTTGAAAACTAGTGGATTTAATACTTATCTTGCATTGGTGTTTGGTCGGGCATGGAACAATGGCTACATGGTGATCCGTGGAATAAAAAGTTAGGTCTCAGAGGATTCGATAGTGCAGGAAACTGGAATGGAGACAAAGGCCTTAAAGATGTTCAAATACCACACCAGATGCAAGCATGAAATTGAGACTTTCTTCCCTGGTAAATAAATAATTTACTTGTTGGTAGACGATTGTTGTCATGCAAATGTGCAATAGGGAAATTGATAATTTCCGAACACGACAATTATACCCCAATGTCGAAATTTTCATGTTTTATCATTCATAGGCACCCCAAGCCAAATTCGTTAGTCTTTTCCCCCCCTATTTGATGTCAAAATGGTCCCCTAGGTGATTCAGGAAATTCTACTCATTCCCCCTAGGTGATTTTAGGGAGTTCTAAAAAAAACACTATCTCATGGCAGTATAGGGAAGGGCTATCATTGGCCTTCCCAAGATTGGATCACCCCCTTGGAGTGGAAAAGAAGAGAAAAATCAACATGGAGGTGAATGAAATACCTTGTAACATCATGGAAATGGTTTTTAAGGTCTAGAGAAGTTCTGCAAGACTTGGAGTAGTCTGAGTAAAAAACAAGGTTCACAAGCCTAGGCGGTACACAGGCCTAAAAAAACTGCTAAGCTTCAGAAGAAGATTTCAGGAGCTCCAGATGGATTTTGAAGTAAAAAAAACATCATAGGTAAGAGGATTCTAATATCTACATGATGGTAAAATAATATTTTTCACAACACCTTGGCGCATATGATTGATAGGCAGTTTTTCTCAAGCATAAGTGGAGTACCAGATCAAAAATCCTATTTTTCAGGGATCATATGGCTGAATAAAGATGTGAAACCCCCATAATTTGATTAAAAATTCCATTTCCAGTCAGGATCATATAAAATTTCACCATGAAATTCCACCGGGAGCTCAAGCTATGTTCGTTCTAAGTTACCCTCTCAAACGCAGTTCAAGACTTAGTCATTTTTTCGAGAGGACACGTGTTAGCACCAGGATCCTGGCAGGATTTCATGTCCCCGACGTCCCTGACGTTAGGTAAATCAGCCCTAGGAAAATGCACCCAGCCCTCATGTGACCTCTGGGGCCCTCATATGACCTCCAGACTTGACAGATCAACCCCTAGGTGCTTATTTAGAGCATGCCTTCCCTACCGTCGGATCGGGCGCCACTGTCAACTCCAGGACCACCTTGGAATTTTATGTCCCTTGTGCACCTAAGGTGGGGGATATCAAACCTTTGAAAATGTGCCCATCCCCCATAGGGATTCTTCTAGACACCCATGTGACCTCCTTTCAGCCCCTAGGTGCATTTTTGGAGCATCCATTCCCTGCCGTTGGATCGAGCACCACGTGTCACCTCCAAGACCACCGTGGAAACTGATGTCCCTTATGTACCTAAGGTGGGGGACATCAGACATGGAAAAATGAACCCATACCCTCAGAGGATTCTTCTTGACACCTGCATGACCGACTTTCAGCCCCAAGGTGCATTTTTCAAGTAAATCCCCTATCGTCAGATCGAGGACACATGACATCGCCTTGACCACCATGGAAATTTATGTCCCTCACGTCCCTAAGGTTAGGTACATCAGAGACATTAAAATTTTCCCATCCCCTCCATGTGCATTTTTCAAAAGTTTAAATCAGGCACTTAGCCATTTCTTCCCCCTCATTTCTCCTTCACAACTTCATACCTTACCATGGCTCTGTGCATGATTGTCCAGACACCCGATCCACCATTGTTGCTCTAAACCAGCTCCATCATGGCCAAATAAACCCTCCAAACCATTAATGCATACAAATATTTAGGCCTTAGAGAAAAATGGAGTGAAATGACAAAGAACAAAGAGAAAAATGGAGATTTTTTGCCAGATAACCGTGAAGTCACCCGATTGAAAAATCCTCATATCTTGCAAGATACAAGTCAGATCAAGATGCCGTATTTTGTAGAATTCCTCATTTTTCAATTTGATCAAGATATAATAAACAAGAGGTCAAATGGTGCCCAGAATCATTTTCTCTAACAAAATCCTCCCTTTGTGCACTGGTTCACATTTGTCGGATTTCCTGTCATTTTGGTAATGGAAACGAGCTAAAACTTACACATGAGCTCCAAATGAAAAACCTATCACAATGGATTTGTTTTCATTTCAAATGGAGACAAAAACCAAACCTGAAAATTTTGAGCTCCATTAATGGCCACCATGACAACTCTATGCCCAAAGCCACTGCTAGGTCAAAATTTCAAAAATTATTTCTAGGTATTCTAGTGGGGAAAACTATGTGAAATTCGAAGGGTGTGATCGTAATGAAAAGAAGAGTCCAAAAAATTATGTTTTGTCACAAATCAAGCATTGGAAACACACTTTCTAAAAATAGTAAGTTTTCCTATACATGCTTGCTATTTTTGGCAAGTCTTCATCAAAAGCGGTTATGGAAAGAGCAGTGTGCACTTGAAGATCTCCAAAAGGCTAGTATGATTATCTGGAGCAGAAAATATTGGAAATGACCATTTACTAAAAATAGTAAGTCACATTCAAAGGTCATTTTTGGCACAACAGGACATTCAGAACTTCACTGCATTTAGATATTTCAATCAACGAGGATCAACAGACTTCATCGGGAACGACATCTCCTCTTCTTCTTCTCTATCTCTCTATTTCTCTCTCCTCTTCCCCCCAAATTTCTCTCACTTTCAAATGTTTTAATTCTTCGTTGGTGTTTGCACTTTTTGATATGCCTTTAAGTCACTTAAAAGTGACTTTAGAAACATAATGTAAATTAAGTCGTCTTGCTATTATAAAAGGGAATTAAATATTTGAAGTGGAATATGAACAGTCTTAAGTCATATTAAGGTATTCAAAAGGTCACAAGGAAGATGAAGAGTCATATTCTATTCTATAAATTGTAAAGCCATTCCCATTTCAAAGGGTTGGTGATTGATCTTGTAAACTCGAGAGTATATTGCGCCTTGAGAGAACAAAGGAGATAGTCATTTTCTTATATTCCCCCCCTTCTCAATTTCTTCCATTCCCACACTATGTACAAATTATGCTTGAGCTTCAATAAAGGAAGAAGGAATTTTAGCCTCTTTGATTGAGGAGTTTATTGGTACTTTGTGTTCATTAAGCTCTATTTAGTCTTGTTGTTGTTTTGCATATTTATTTTCTTCTAAAATTCAAGTGCATGTGATGAAACTTCTTACTGGTGTGCGCAAGTCTCTGATTTTCTACTTGCAACATTGGTTCTCCTACCTCGATTCTCACTCCCTTTCCCACTTCCAAACAAAGTCTTCCCTAGTAGGAGATTGCTAGCTTTTCCGCAGGGTCAGTGGAGTGTCCCTGCTGGATCCTCGGTCGAAAGGCCACCATAGAAATCTACCTTTTCACGCGCATGTATATACGATAGTTGCACCAGTTAAGTAGAGGCACGTAGATTCCCAGAGCGTTGGCAAGAAATCCACAAGTTTGTCCACCCGACAAATTTCCTCGCCAACAATGATATAGCTAGATTCTACATCCTTGATATTTGGAATACGGTCTGCCTCCACCTTATGAGGTACATTACTCTTGAAGTGAATTATAGGAAGATATTTATCCACCATATTACTATGATTAATATGTTTAAGCATAAGATTCCTATCAGCCTTCCCTTTTTCTTATTTATGTCGCTCTCTACATCGGTGAATGATTTTCAATAGGTAAAGATTGATACCTCAATACACCATGGTCTAATTCGTTTTCTTTCTAAGAATGGTAAACCAGTGGTGGAAAAGTAATTAGATCTTGAATCCAAAGGTTCATATGAAAATTGTCCTCTTGTGGACCATATGGAAAAACTAAGGATAAAGAAGAGTATGGAACCTTAAGGGAAGGGAAATATTTGTACTGGGGTTGCAGTTTCTCTGATTGATACGAAAGGGGACTATTCTAAAGTTAAAGAGAGAGTGGAGCTAGGTTGGAATGTTGGTTTTGATAAAATTTCTCTTAGGACGAGTCAGGTGGAAAAGGATATGGAGGCCTTAGGTGAAGTTGGAACGGATATGGGAAACAATGTCATACATTGCATCGATGACTCTAAGAAAATTTGCATCACCCAAAACTGTATCAGGGTCAATATGGTAGAGATTAAAATTTTGGTTTTGGAGTTACAGGGGCATAATGTCAAGATGGAGCAGTGACACAAAGTTCGCAGGTATAATCTACACCTTAGTAGTTTTGATAAGGAAGAGCAAGTTGAAGACGACATCCATATCATGAGTGAGTAGGATGATAAGATGAAAGGAGATGAAGAGCATCAACCAGAGGAGTACAAATATTTGAATACTAAATATTTTGTTGGTTCTTAGAGATTCTATTTGATTGTTTGTGGACTGTAAAATTTGGGATGTTTTCCCCTCCATGTTTTGCAATTTTTCCTTGTATTGATATGTTGGATGGTTTTAACCCTTTCTATCATGTTTATTTTTTGTCCACTCTTGGTTATGGTCATGATGTATTCTATTGTAAGGTTTCTGGGTGCTTTAAACCTTGTATAAAGTATCCAATCATTGTGCTCACGTATATTTAATAAACCTTGTTAATAGTAATTTTTTTAACGAAATTTTAAATTAGATAAGACAAAGCGACAAGTTCATGCATCAAGGTTGGGAGATGTGCTAGTTGTGTGATTGTCTTAAAAGTTTTCTAATATTTTTTGCATTACATGCTTTATTGCTAAGAATAATCACTTTCAAATTTTGATAGAAAGTACAATGTACTAATACTTAATGTATAAATTTTGCACATACGGTATGCCAACATCCACAAAATACTAAAAAATAGAATGCCCATATGTAATGTTTTTGAATGCATAAAATATGTATATATTATAAGTACCCAATTTAAATGTTGCACATATTGTAAATACCCATGTTAAAATTCACATAGAAAACCAAACCAAAAAATTATGCATCAAATATATAATTCTTTAGAAAAACATAGAGCAACCTAGAATCATATTATGCTTGAAAATATTGTAGCAATATAAGTGGCATTTTGAAATACATAATATGCTAGATTTTTCAAGTGTAATAAAAAAACCACCATGATTTTACAAGTTGAACATGCCTACCTAAAGATTAAAATTTGTTATTAAATGGAATAGCCGAAATAAATCAGTTAAAAGATTTATCACAATAGTAGTTACTAATCATAGTATTATTTTTCTTGTCTTTGACACAATATAATAAAATTTATGGTTATAAAATTTAATACAAATATAGAAAAAATTATATTTTATAAAATTTAACTTACAAATATAATTTTTATTGCAAATGGGGATAAAGCAAAGATTAAAAATTTTGACTAGCAAAAACAAAATAGTAAAAAATATATAAAGAGTGGGATGGAATTTAATTTAGAACTGTTTATAATGTGATTTGTTAAATAAATTTTATTAATTTTTATGAATAGTGTACTATTTTAGATGTGCCACTTGTCCAAGTATGCAAATACATCTTCCTTTTTGGATAAACATTAAATGCAATGAATATTCTATTAACAATTTTTTTTCTCTAATCTCATATCTTATTTAAAGATTGGACAAATGTCTTTCTTATAATTATTATTTTATATTAAACAGAAAAAATCACTGTTGCAACAATGCCTCATATTTTTCAAATCAGTACTAACTAGCAGATAAAGAAAAATTGAAAGAGTTTGTGAGAAGCAAATCAGAAACGATGCACCACGAAGTAGTTGCACTCCAAAGGAATCAAAATGGCTCCAGGGTAATTGTAAGGAAGAATCGATCAATCAATGGAAGAAATTGCATAATAGAAACAAAGCTTGCACATAGATGAAAGATAGCGGATTGTCTTGGCATACTCATAAATAAGAAATGAAAGGGTACATATAGGGTGCTAAGTAACCCTAGTGCATGACACACAAGCAAACCCTAAACCAAACCCTAAAGGTAACCCATGTGAGATGACCCTCCATATGTCACTGGAGGACACATAGGATACCACACACCAACACACCCCCCCTCCATCAAATCTGGGGTAGTAGCTATGATGAGTTAGAAAAAACAAGAAGACACTCCTAAACAACTAAGAAAGATGTTTCAATGGGGCCTAACAACTAAAGGCTTGATAACGTGCCCATATCTAAACAACATATTCCTAGAAGAAGAATAAGAAGAAAAGGACTATATAGCCCAAAGAATATGAGAAACCGCATAAGACCTCACCCCAAGAAGAGACCGCAAGTGAAGAAATTTCACTTCAGTGAAGGGCTTAGTGAATATATCTCCAATATGATCAACTGTTTGAATGTACTAAATGTCGATGATACCATCATGAATAAGATATCATATGTAGTGCATATGGATCTCAATGTGCTTCATCCGTTGATGCTGAACTAGATTTCTACAAATTGAGATAGTGCTCATGTTATCACAATAGATAATGGTAGGCTACCGAAGGTGGATGCCAAACTCTGTCAGAATACCCTATAGCCAAACAACCTCTGTGGTAGTGTTAACTGCTCCTTTGTATTCTACCTCTATAGAATATATCAAAATTGCATTCTGATTCTTTCTAGACCAACTAATAGGACCCAACCCAAGAGAGAAACTGAGCCAGAGGTAGATTTCTGATGATCTAAGTCACCAGCCCAATCAGAATATTTGAACCTAATCAAGTCAATATCCACCCCTCCATAATAGTGATTGCCATTAGTATAGGTGCCACGAACATAATGAAGGATCATCTTAGCTACTTTCCAATGTAGCTCTTGTGGCTCTTGCATGAATCAGGACATAGTCCCAATAACATAAGATAAATCTGATTGAGTGTGAGTCAAGTAAATCAAGCTCCCCACCAACTTTTGATAAAGGGTACCATCTACCAAGGGAATAGAGAAATCAGAAACCAACTTAACCCCAGAAAGAAAAGGAGTAGGAGAATACTTACAATCAAACATTTGAAAATGATCAAGAAAGTCAATAGCATACTTAGGTTGTGAAATCAAAATTTCCAAATTAGATTGTGAAATTTGGATCCCAAGAAAGTAATGAAGCAAACCTAAGTCAGTCATGGAAAACATGTTAGCCAAGGTGATCTTCACAGAATCAATGATAGAGGAAGAGTTGTTTGTGATCAACAAGTCATCAAAATAGAGAATAAGAATAAGTATGGAGTCATCTTGCGATAGAATATAAACATTTGGATAAGAGTGACACCTAGTAAACCCTGATGTAAGTAAAAAGGAGTCCATCTTGGCATACCAAGACCGATGGGATTGTTTAAGGCCATAAAGAGACTTATTTAACTTTAAAATGAGGGAGGGATCATGGACATAACCCAGAGGTTGTTCCATGTAGATCTCTTCCTCTAGGTCACCATGAAGGAAGGCACTCTTAACATCCATTTGATGGACTTTCCAACTGTTTTATGTGGCAATGACAAGGTTCAGTTGAATAGAAGTCATCTTTGCAACTAGAGCAAAGGTTTCAATATAATAAACCCCAACTATCTGGGAGAAACCCTTAGCTACTAATCATGCTTTAAAAATTTTGATGTCTCCATCTACTCCATACTTTGTTCAGAACACCCACTTACACCGAACGATTTTTCTTCCTTGCGAAAGTGGGGTGAGATCCCAAGTATCGTTCTTCATGAGAGAGGAATACTTCTCATCCATGGCAGAATCCCACTCAGAAATACCAGAAGCCTCCTGGAAAGAGTATGGATTAGAATTAGAGGTGAAGAAAGAGTGGGGTCCAATGAAATCTGAGTGAGCATGTCTCATATTGGAAGTATCTCCAACTAAATCCCCAACACTTTGCAAATTTTTCCTAGCCCAAAGAGGACCAGGAGGATCAGGCTCTAAGTTGTAAGATTCATCACTCGAGTGAGAAGGGACATAGTCCTTGTCATCACTACTATCATAATCGAAAGACTCAAAGGTATGATGATTGGGAGGATCAGGAAGAGGAGCACGCTCAATAACATCATCATATGATGAGTCAGAATCTAAATCAACAAGTTGAAGAACCTCAATAGGTAGAGAAGTAGAAGTCTAAGAAGACTCATCGAACTTAACACTTATCTCAATATAAATCTTATGAGAAGTAGGATTCAACAATCGATATCCCTTTACACCATTAGGCTACCCTACAAAGATATAAGGTTTGGATTGTGGTTCCAATGCCTTGCATTTATTCTTGGGAATACGAGCCATAGCCTTAGATCCAAAGATTTGAAAGTGCTTAACATCAGGCTTGCGTCCAAACTAGACTTCAAAGGGTGTCATTCCTCTTACTGCCTTATGTGGAACATGGTTCTAAATGTAATTAACACAATTCATTGCTTCAGCCCAATATTGCGGAGGAAGAGACTTCAAGTGAATCATACAAGTGGCCATCTCCTTAAGAGTATGGTTCTTTCTTTCTGTGACTCCATTCTGCGAAGGGTTATAAGCAACTGTATGTTGCAAGGAGATCCCTTCAAAAGTATAGAAATCCATGAACATATTGTTTACATATTCACCTCCATTGTCAGTTTGAAGAACCTTAATAGACTGTTCCACCTATTTCTCATCAAGAGTCTTAAAGTCTTGAAAATGTTTAAAGACTTCAGACTTAAGCTTAAGAAAATATACCCAAGTATATTGCTAATAGTCATCAATGAAGGTGAGCACATAAAGAGCTCTAGTAAAAGAAGGAGATGGAAATGGACTAGAAATATCACTGTGAAAAAGATCCAAGGGACGAGTAACTCTCCCATATTTTCCTTTGTCAAAGTTCTTTTCAAGATGCATTCCAAGGGTACAACCCTCACAAAGACCCTTAGAAAACTTGACATGGGGTAACCCATTAACCATTTCGTTTTGGCTCAATTGTTCAAGGAAGTGATAATTTAGATGTTTGAAATGCTCATGCCATAGCTTACTAACCTCATTTGCATGAGTGATCAAGTCATTGGGTGTAGAATCAAAAGTAAAGTGGGAAAATGTATACAACCATGAACGGTGATCTGTCTTTCCCTCAGCCATTGTAGTTTCATTGTTAAGCTCACAAATAATCACCGAGTTAGGACCAAATTCCACTTGCATTCCTTCACCAAGGTGAGTAATTTAGTAAACCAATAGAAGATTGGTAGGGAGATCAGGAACACTCAACACTTGGTTGAATGTTCCCCCATCCATCTCTACCAATCCACTACCAAAAACCGACATTGTTGTGTCATTACCCATCATGATTTGGGACATACCACAAGGCTCAATGTTGGAGAACTCAACATGTAAAGAATCCATGTGGTGCGAGGCACCAGAATCTATAATCCACATTGATAAAGGAGCAACTTTGGCTACAAGGGCCTTTCCTTTCTTCTTATCAGATTTAGACTCTTTTGTAGAAGAAGACTCAGCCTTTGGAGCATTTTATTTGATAAAATCAGGAACACCTATTTGATTTTTCTCAAGTAAATGAGTAAGGTGATCAATTTTTTGTCTCATACACATATGCTCTTTATGACTAGGCTTCTTGCAATAGGAACACAAAATTTTGTCTTTCTGTGCTCTAGGCTCAAAAGTCAAAGCGTTTGTGTTAAATTTAGTTTTGGTCTTGGTTTCCTTCTTAGGCTGATCATTTTTTTCTTTCTTCTTTTCAGTATTCTTTTCCTTACTAGTACTTTCTACAAGGGAATGTGACTTGGACTTGAGAGACCCTATTTGAATGAGTTTTTCCTGTTCTTGAATGAGTTAGGATGAAAAACAATCAAATGAGGGCATATTCTAATCCTTTCCCAAGGAAGCTTTTGTAGCGTAAAAAGTCGACACAAAGACAAAATATTCAAGACCTAAATTAGAGAGAATCAACAAGATCAGTTGAGAATCTTTCTTCTCTACTTGACATTCTTTTAACAACAATCTAGTGTGGACAAACTTAGAGAAGAATGCTTGTAGGTTTTCAAAATCACTAGGATTTAACCCTAGTAGTTTGTTTTCCAACTCATGCGCTCTCATGTCATCTTGTTGTCCAAACATTCCATATAACGTTTTCCACACAGAATTAGGTGTTTCAGATGACTGAATGTGGAAGAGCAAGTTAGGAAAATAGACATGCAAAGAAAACCTAAAACTTCATCACCACAATTTAACCACTTATATTTTTCAGGGTCATCATCTAGTTCAGTCTTAGTTCCTATGGTGATGTGGAATAACCCTTTACCCCTTAGTTTCATAATCATTTTCGATCTCCATTCAAAGAATTTGAACGGCGTAAGCAAAGGAATTGAAAGTGCATCCATAGTGAAGAGAGAGAGAAGGAATGCGGAAAAGAAACACAACCACCCAGAACAATATAATAACCCCCTGCTTTTGACACTTTGTAGTTTATTGTGTTGAATACAATTGGGTCCAAGCGTGCATCTTGAAACAGTTGGTAACTCACCTTGCAATCAATGTAAAAACGCGCAAGAGAGGAGACCACAATCGTGTTTCGTGGAGCACAAAAAAGTGACACCGTACAAGCATAATTTGTAAAAAACTAGGAAGGAGGCAAAATCAAATCCTGGTTGTGAGAAAAAGTGTGTCACGTCGCAATGGATACCCCCTTGCTACAAACTATGGCAGATGTGCTCACTAGTTGCAAGAAATAATAAGGGTAAATACAAGTTTTAGATGAACTTAAGATGAGTCTCGATGATCTTCAAAACACCAGAAAGGCACTCAAAAGACAAATAGGTGCTCAGAGTGTCATTGCACACTTGAGCACACGATTAGAAAAAAATCGACAATAATGCCTAAAAAAGTATCGCTTTGAAACACCTAATTTAGCTAATTTTAAAGCTATGGGAGTTAAAAAAATGATAATTCACATTAATTTAAAAGATTATATAAATTATTACTAATCGTAAATGAGATTCGTAATTAATAGGAATAGATTTAATATAATTAAATCTAATTAATTATGAAAAACTAATTAAGATCTATAAAAAAATATTAAATCCTAATTAAAAATCAACTACTTTCGCTTTTCAAAGAAATTCCCACCTTATAAAAAAGACACCTCAAATTTGAAATTTTAGAAACTTACGTTATATAAAAAAACACCAAAATAAAATTTAAAAAACTTACTAAATATATCTTACCGTAAATGAATGTAACTTCCCACTTACGGTTTGAATGAAATAAAGAAAAATTAATCAACTTATCGAAAAAGGAACTTAGCTCAGTGGAAATGGTTCAAGTGGATACGAGTTGGGTGGGAAAATTCCGGGAAATCCATTTGGAGGCCGAGCTTTGTGGAGACCGTTGGAGGATCCTAAGTTGGGTGGATCCAGAGTTGGGCTCAGAAGTTGAGAGAAAAGCAAGATCATGGCTGAGATTTGCGGTTTAAATTCATTAGAGAGTGGGCCGAGGTGTAGATGGGATCGAGGCTCAGGGAACAGAGGGAGCAAGGCACATAGGAATGCAGGTGGGTGGGGTTGAATCCCAAGGTGGGAGCAGGAACTAGGGACAAAGCAGGGCTTGCCCTATCTAGAACACAAAACCACATGGAGCTCATGATGTAGGTCTATGAGTCAAGCACAAGTTTTCAAGAGCTCGAGCTCAGAGAAGGGTCACGACCCAAAAAAATGTGATCCAAAGAATAGAAGGACTTGCCTGAGCCACAAGGAAAAAACACAACTCACAGCTCGCAGGGTTTGAACTCAAACTTTCCAAAATGACTTAGCTAGGTTGGAAACACAGGCCTGTAGGCTAGAGTGAGCTTGGCCACACTAGATCTTGGTTGTTGTGGGAAGGATGGTCATGATTTTGAAGGAGCTTACAAGCAGGAGCTCAGGGTAGAGAAGAGGAGCTCAGTGCTCGGTGGAGAGCTCGGCTAGGAGCTCGGTGGAGAAGAACACCAAAACACCAAAGACTTCAAACTTATAATTTTGAAACTGTATTCTGCAAAAAAATAGAAAAAACACAAAGAAACCAGAAAAACAAAGATCTAAAAAAAATTAGTTTAATAAAAAAATTTAAAAACTAGAAAATAACCTCTATTTTTAGCTGATCTGCTAAATTTATCCACAGCTAGCTAAATGTAGATATAAAACCCCTGAAAACTCAAGGAGATCTGCACATACACAAAGAACATAGAAAAATGACACACTTTCCAAGAATATCTTGTTAAATACGTTAGCAATAAAATTCTAGAATCTAATGATCAAAAACTTGCACGAGTAAAAAAATGAAACCAAGAGTAATCACAACTCAAATGATGAATGCACGTTTACCAGATCTCAGCTCTGAAACCATGAAAGATTTTGCGAGAATCAAATCAGAAACAATGCACCATGAAGTAGGTGCACTCCAACGGAATCAAAATGGCTCTAGCGTAATCGCAAGGAATAATTGATCAATCAATGGAAGAACTTGCATAAAAAAAAACAAAGCTTGCACATAGAGGAAAGACATTGGAGTGTCTTGTCATACTCATAAATCAGAAATGAAAGGGTACATATAGGGTGCTGAGTAACCCTAGTGCATGACACACAAGAAAACCCTAAACCTAACCCATGTGAGATGACCCTCCATATGTGAGTGGAGGACACATAGGATCCCACACACCAACAAAAATATAAATAGGTTTTGTAGATTAAAAAATTATTTAAATAAAACATACACATTAGAAAGTTGAAAAGTTATAGAATTTTTTAATTTTGATTGGTTGATTGAAGAGAAATTATTTGTTTAAATGAAAGGTATTAAATTCTTGCAGGAGGCATGAGGTAATAAAGTAATATGTTTTGAGCTTAGCGCCCGCTAAAGTAACCTAATGCTTCGACAATATAATATTTTAATCTTATGGATCACTAGCAGTTAACAAGTCAAATAATATTATTTTTAGCTTAGTGTCAGATAGCTTATACGACACCACAGTAATTGGATATTATCGATCGATAGGATTTAACAAAATAAAGTAAGATATTGTCATCATAGAGTTTGTTAGGTTATGCCATAACAACATATTTTGATGTAAAACTACTATGTCCAATTTTTTTTATAAGGGTGAATATGGGGGTTTTGCAAGGACCCACATCATTTTACAAAAATGCCCTTAAGTCAGAATATGACATTGAATCATAGAAGAGAGAAATCCCATAGGCAACAAAATACAAAAAGCCATATAGGCACGACCCAAATAGACAAAATTTACATTTTATGAATACTTTTGAGGATAGGTGTTTCTTCCATAGTAGCAGCAGTGGTGCTTCTATTAAATATAATAACCAACATTTTAGAGTCTCCTTGTTCCTTGAATTATCCTTTCACAAATATGTACTCTTTTTGTTCTCCAAAATCTGTTTGGTTCTCCTACTCTTGCATTACCATGTTTTTACACAAATAGGTCACTATAATCCAACACCAACATATTGAATGGAAACACATTTTTAACATGAATATATTCTAAAATATTGTCATTGACAATGTCAACGACATCATAGCTATTGAATTTTGCTGAGTATGTGCAGTAGAGGACTATTTATGGAAATAATAAGGCCAACACAATAATATTAATTTTATCAAATACATCTACTCATCGATTCTTGTGCACCACCATGACCATAAATCGATTCCGATATTCACTTTTTTATTGTGAAATTTGAGCCACCATCCGTACTACCAGGATTCGTTTTCAAGACACAATAAAACAAGTTCTTGGCAGGTGTTATGGTTTTTTTTTTAAATTACAAAATTTCCTCTCATATTATTACAAATTAATCTATGCCATTTATATGTCAATATGTGCTCCATTCTGTCATCTTTCATTGCTTTAATAAATGTTTACTATATTATGAAATTATTTATTTGATAAAAAAAACTACCTTCTACAAAATATTGAATAACAAACTTACTTCTATTTAATTATCTACAAAATCCCTACATGGATATAAGCCTTAATCAACTATGGAAAAGTTTACATAGATATAAGCTCTAATCAGCTATGAAATTTTTTACATTAACATAATTTTGTAATTTTGGAGTTGAAGGTGATAATGCATACTAATTTTTAGCATGGAGAGGAAATCAAAACATTTACATAAATTATAAAGTTAGTAAAGTTATTTCTTCACCGTCAATGTGGTAAAAGTGTCATGTTAATTAAATAAGTGACTTTAGGATATTTGTTTATAGTCTAGTCAAAATGTACCAAAAAAATTGCCTTACGGACACATTTTTGGTGTTACCCAACATCCTGGAAACTATTGAACCTCAAAAGCTAAATTTTCTGAGCTAACAACATGATACTGGAGGACGGAGGTGCATGAGGTTGGAGTTTGATCAGTAACCTCTCGTTAGTCACCAAAGATGGGGCCGCTTCTTCTATGGTGACATGTGTTAGTTGGATGATATGTTTTGCACTATCATGAATTCCGAAGTATTCTCATGAAGGTGAAGATATGATGAGAGCCAAATAATGCAGTGCAAAATCACGATATGGTTGTAGGTAAACCATCTAAAAAACTTCACCCCTTTGTGGTTTTTGGTCAACCATTGGAAAACCACCTTACTCTCAGTTTTTGGTTAACCCATGGAAAACCAACTTTTGGTTTGTGATCATCCAAAGGAAAATCCCATGATTGTGAAATCAGGTGCAGTATAGTATGGAAGTTTTCCCCATGTTCGCACTAAGGGGGGGAATGTTAGGAAATCAATATTTTAGTGCTCTATTGGTAAATAATAATTATGTTAGTAAATTGTTATATAGTTGTTATATAAAATGACTTATAACAAATGCGAATGGGTGAGTTTTAACAACTCATGCAAATAGGGTGGAGAGGTTATAGCTACCTCCTATATTTTAGGAAATGTATTTCCTATATAAATGGTTGTATGTAATTTGAAATATTAAGTGAATGTATTAAACATCATTCACCATTATTTGTTTTTTCTATCTCTAATCATTATGTAAATCTGCTACATATTTTTCAAATTGAGCACAAAATTTTTGACACTACCCCTGGTGAGATTTTTCTATTGATGAATAAGCTTACACATTGACAAAGAGAATAGAAAGGAAAATGTTAAAAATATAAACTCAAAAACTGTATATTTATAGTGATATGTAACTGACAAATCCAACCGCCAATTTCATTGGTGCACAAATTTAAGAGGGAACACATATGATTTTACATTGCTTTACATTAAATGGTTAATTAATGGAAGACAACATTTACATGCTCCAAAAGGTGCACACATTTCGAATGGCGCATGTACTTTTAAATGGTGAATTTTACATAGCTCGTTTTAATGGATAATTCATGTTGAGGCAACCTCAACACTAATTAGCATATTTCCTTACAAAATTGTTATCATTAATAATGTATTTGGTATTATAAAGAATTAATGTAAGAATTTAATATTATAATTTTTGTACTGTAAATGAAATCCCTTCTATAATTCGGGTAAAATAAAGCCCTTATTTCTTGTGTTTGCACTTCGACGTGCGACTCTTGACACTTGTTTAGATGTTTTTGTTGATTGTAGACGTAAAATACTTGCAATAATTTATAATAAACGTCACATAAGAATTACATAGTTAATATTTAACCATCAATTATGAATATAAATTATAAAAATTATAAAAAATTACATCAATATATATTAAAAATAATGAAATGTATCACAATAATTGGTATAAATAAACATTGTTTTGTATTTTTCAAGGGCAGTGTTGAAAAATTACCGTTACCTGAAAATTGTTTGATAGGTGAGTTATTGTACTTAGTTGTGCGAATCAAGACTCACATTTAGCTGTGTGAATCAAGACTTGCACTTAGAAGTGTGAGTTGAGATTGACACTTAGAAGTGTGAGTCAAGACTCGCACTTAGAAGTACAAGTTGATAAAAGTGCGACTCGAGGCTCACACTTAGACATGTGACAAATAACACTTGTAAGTGTGATCACTCACACTTATACACTACTTAAAACATTTTAAAATGGCAATTCCAAAAAAATTTAATTATGCTTGATAAATACGACTACATTTTGTATATAAATGTATATAAAATTTGACGGTCACCTTTTAAACATGTGAGTCACACGTGCCATTTCTATAAAATATTTGAAAGTATGTTATTTGTAAAATCATGAAAAACGTCTAAACATCTGTCAAATTTAAAATCATTCAAGGATGTTCAGGGATAGGATTTTCAATGTTTGGTTGCTTGGCTTATGTAAGTTAGTTGTCACTTGACTTATGTAAGTTAGCATCCACTTGGCTTATGTAAGTTAGAAACCACTTGGATTATGTAAGTTGGAGACCGTGAGTTTTATGTGGGGAAACAAAAATAATAATAAAATATAAATCCTAAAATAGTGAAATTTAAATCCAAAAATCAAGATTTAGAAATTAGATTCCATTACCGATGAAATTGGAATCCATTAACTACGGTATTGGAATCCAGTAATAATGAAATTGGAGTCCAATAAAAGGGAAATTGGAATCCAATAATAGCGAAATCAGAATCCAATAATAGTGAAATTGGAACTTGAACAAGTCCAATAATGACAATATTGGAATTCAATATTGCTACTAATGGAATACATAATAGTAATAATGGAATCCAGTATAGCCAAAAATGGAATCCAATATATGCAAAAATGGAGATGGATTTCTTCCAATACTTGTAATACTAAAGTCCAGATTCATTAAAATATGTCCAGATTTAGTTAAATAAGTGTTGAATGCATGATGCATTCTAAAGGTTTTCCTCCTATATACTAGACAAAAGCAGCTAATTTTGCGAACTGCATTCATATTCTCACACCACACAGAGCACTTGAGAATTTGACTCCAAAGGAATCATGGTCCAAAAGTAAGCCCGATGTCTCAATTTTTTTAGTCTTTACGAGCCACACTTGGGCCTTTATGTCAAAGAAGAAAAGTAAATCCTTGGATAAGAAGAGAAAACCCTTGATCTTTGTATGGTATTGTGAGGACATGAGATCTTATAAACTTTTATATCCTAATACTCATGATAATTTTTTCAAACACATGTTCAATTTGATGAGTGCTTCTCTCCTTACGATTCTTCATCTTCTTCCATGCCCACTTATTATTCTTTATGTCATCTTGAGGATCCTTCTTTGAGGTTGTTTTTGAGGAGGCTATACATGTTGATGAGGATCCTATTCCCACTGATTTTGTCACTATGCCTAAGTGGACTTGTACTAATTTTTTGAGGAAACACCTTTCATACATGATATTCTACCCATTAGGAATCATGCACATTATACAAGTTCTATACTTTTTTTTCAGGTAGTTTCTGAGGATCCACAATATTTTTCACAAGCTCATGGGATACAAAAGAGGGATGATACAATGACAGCTGAGTATTAATCTTTGATGAAGAATAATACTTGGGATTTGGTATCTCTTCCTAACAAAAGAAACATGGTTAAGTAAAAGGGGGTATAAAAACCAAATATGCAATTGATGGGTCCATTAAGAAGTTTAAGGCTCGCCTTGTCGTAAAGGGTTTTTCACAAGTTTATGGTATTGATTGCTCTGAGACTTTTGCACTTGTTTCCAAGATGGATTTTGTACACCTTATACTTGTTATTGTTGCATCACAGGGGTGGCTCGTATATCATATGGATGTGAAGAGTGCCTTATTACATGGATATTTATAAGAGGAAATATAAATGGAGAAACATGTTGGATTTTTTCATGACTCTTATCTTGTTTGTAGACTATGAAGGTCTCTCTACAGTCTCAAACAGGCCCCCCAGGATTGGTATGAGAAGATGGATTATTTTCTTCTATCTATTTCTTTGTTCATTGCCACTCCAATCCTACAGTATATCTCTAGCATGTTGGTGAGGATATTTTAATAATTTTCTTGTATGTTAATGATTTGTTACTCACTAGCAACTCTTCTTCCCACATTTAGACTATTCATAGGGATATTTCTACACATTTTGACATGATAGATCTCAGGTTATTACATTATTTCCTTGGTTTTCAGATTTCTCAGATAGATTCAAAGATTCATTTGCATCATTAAAAGTACACCCATGATCTTATTTAGCATTTTTTAATGGTTGATTGCAAGCCAAATCCATCTCCTTTTCATTTTGGGTGTAGAAACCTAAAATATACTTACACTTAGCATTTCCTCCAATTCAACCAATTAACGAAACTTCATTAATTCCCCATTCTTCACTCTATTCTCAGATTCCCATTCATGACACTCTTTCAGTCGTATTCCTCCTATAGTCATCTAATTGGGCTAATATCTATCTTATTAGCTAGACATTCCTCCTTTCGACCATTCAGAACCTCCCTAGTTCTCTCTAAACCACTTTTGTAGGATTCTTAGGCTATTTATCAGTCACAAATGGCTAATCAAACTCCTCTCAACTCTCAATGAGTCTCTAATCACTCACTAACTATGCTTAAATAGCCTAAAACTATCTTAAATAAGCCTAAATCATGTTTATCTTAATATAATCTAAAAGTGCTTTTTGGCTTACCTTTAGTCCCACATCCACCCAAGTTTCAAACTCTCCCAAGTGGAAAACTATAAATAGAAGGGTCCCCCCTCCATTTCAACCTTACACCTTATAGACATCTTGATCTTGATATCATATCTCATCTTGACATAATTTAAGAGCTCATTTTCATTAGATAAGTTAATAAGGCATTTGATCTTTATCCATCCACCATTAAAATAGCTTCATCTTACATCCATGATATGTTAGTGATGGAATATGCTAAAATTGGCCTTGCTGCCATTTAATAAGATTTATTCACCTTCATGGAGTAAACAAAACTAATTACTAGGATCTTCTAGGTTCATTTAAATTAGCATTCAAAGAGTAAAGAGTAATATAAATGTTATTTTTTGATGTTTTTTGTCAAAGTTATAATGTTTGCATGTTATTTTTCCTTATTTATCTCTTATCTTATGGTCCATAGATGAGTTGAAAAATATTTGAGGTTCTTTAGCCTCATTCCATAGTTTTTACAACTTTTTCTTGTTCACACTGGGATTACTTTTACTTCCACATGTACCACTCCACTTTGTGATCCTACATTGTATAGGAAGTGTATTATAAGTCTCATGTACTTGACCCATACTCACCATGATATTTCATTTACAGTAAAGCTTGTATCTCGATTTGTACATTCTCCTCATAGTAGTAACTGGAAGGATGCTAAAAGGATTTTGCACTATTTGCAGGGTACTTCCCACTTTGGACTACACTACATTAGGGGTTTTACTCAATTGGTTGGATATATAGATTCGGATTGGGTAGGTTCTATTAATGACAGGTGTTTCACTTATGACTACCTTTATTTCTTGGTTATTCTCTAGTTGCTTAGGCATACAAAAATCAACATGTTATTCCACTTTCATCTTTAGAGTCACAATATAGGGCAGTACCTACAATAAGTCAATAGATTCTTTGGCTTCAACATTTATTGATAGAGTTTGGATTCTCATAAGATACGTCGACTATACTTTGGTGTGAAAACCAAATTACAATTCACATTTCTCATAACCCTATTGAACACCAACAGACCAAGCATATTGAGAATCACATACACTTCATTCATCAACACATTTACGATAGAGTTCTTTCCTTGGAGTACATTTCGAATCATTAACACGTTATCAACATATTTACAAAGCCTTTTTTATCAACTTGCTACCTTGAGTTACATGACATGCTTGGGGTTTCGAAATTTGTTCTTGGGGTGTGTTTGTGAGAACATCCTCCTTTTTATTCTTCTTTCTCTTTCCTTCTAGCAAGATTATTTTCTTCTTTTGGTTCAATATTTCTTCATGGATATATTTTATATGAGTACCTAATCAGGCATAGTTTTCAGGACTCCTATTGTTGATATACTGCTTGTAATTTGTGCCCCTAGCTTTACTTGGGGGTGTTAGAGTAGGTATTTACATTATCTCATGTTCACGTAAGTACTTTACTTACCTTGTCTTTTATTTATCCTCACCCACTTATGTGCGTGATTTTTTTAATTTTATTTTATTTAAATATTATCTAGTTGTTATGTATAGTTATTTTATTGATCTATGGTATTGAGTAGTTCTTTCCTAAATCTATGGTCTTGACTAGTTCTATGATGAATAGTTATTTCCTTGATTTATGGTTTGATCTATGACCTTGATTGGTTCTTAGATTGATATTCATTGTCTATATAAGCATGGAACTTTCTCATTTTACTTCATAGAGTTCCATAATAATATATGATATTACTACTCATTTGTTTGTAAAGGTTTTTATAAAATTATTTTGGTGAATTGATTTCATCTTATTAAGTGTGGTGTTTAAATAGTATATAAGTTCTTTGTGGCCTGGTATGATATTTTTATCACTATTTTTATAGCGGGCTTGAGATATCCTATTTGAGTCCCTCATGAAACACATCAAGTGTTTATTGGAGTCAAGAAATAAAACATGATGTTTGAACATGGACCTTTGTAACATATCGAGTGACTAATTCCATGATGAAATGAAAAAGGACGTAACGAATCCCCTAGATGACAATATGGAAAAAACACCAATTTAACACCCTAAATTACATAAATTTGACCCAAATGGACTTGTTTTCTCCTAATTTGACCAAAATTAAGTCAATTCTTCTTCATTTATCTTGTTTTTATACAATCAACATAAATAGACATAATTTGTAGTAATTAACCTAAATTGATGTAAGTAACCCAATCAAACCTAAATTCCTTCAATTTTTATGTAATTCAAGTAACCTAAATGGCCTAAAGTAATTGATTAATGAAATTGGTCCTTTTTATATAATTGACTCAATTGACAACCTAAACAAAAAAATGGAACAACCTAAAAACCACATGAAAACCTAATGTCATTAGCGAGATTGACATGTCTTATTTGAGTTCCTTTTGAATCACATCGAGCATTTGGTTGAGAGGAGCATTGAAACATGAAAATTCAAGCCCAACTAATGAGACAAATAAAATATCAATGTAATGATCTAAAAAGGAATGTGAGACCCTAAATTATAGTGTTTGACTAAGTTTTACCTAAATCAACATGGTTTCCACTGATTAAACAAAAATCCACTCAATTTTATCTCACTTGTCATAATTTCACACAATATTGACCTAAAAAACATAATTCAAACTCATTAACCTAATTTACCCTAATGAACCCAAACCAACCCAATTTTACATAATTTCCACTAATTTTACCAAACCTAAATTGTTAAAGTCATCATGTTTTAATGTGATTGACCCAATTAAAACCCTTAATGACCCAAATGACATGACCTAACCACAATGCAAGAATCTAATGTCATAGCTGTCAAATAAATGAAAATAACATCCACAAGATGCTCGAAACACAAATTTGACACCCTAAATTATATAGTCACTATTTGACCCAAATAAACCTAGTTTGACCATAATTCACTCAATTTGACCTTAGTTTCCCTAACTCAACACATGTGACCTAATTGGACATAATTCAAAGAAATTAACATAAATGAAGTAGTGAAAATAATTGAACCTAAAAATGCACTAATTTGATGTAATTCACGAAATTTTCCCTAAATTAACCCTGTTATGATATAATTAGCCCAATTCACACCCTAAACAACACGAACAAAAAATTCTAAATACAATGTGATAATCTAATGTCACTAGGGGATCAACACCATGTCCTATTTAATTTCCTCATGCAACAAATCGATAAATTCTTTAAGAGGGACATTCAAACATGATGATTCAAATCCTTTACATGACAATTAAATAGATAAACACCAATGTGACATTCTAAACATGAAGGTAACACCCTAAATTATAAAAACCTGACCTAGTTTGACCCAAATGGACATGTTAACCAAAATCCACCCTACCTAACCTCAAATGTCATAATTTAGTGTAATTGATGTTTTTACTTAAAAAATAGGAAATTATGATATTGAAACTAGTTTAACCTAACTCACCCCAATGAAGCCAAACTACCCTAATTTTATGTAATTCACGTGATTCCCCCTAATTCGACAAAAAAAGACTTAAATTAATCTAATTGATAAAATTGATCATGTTTTGATGTAATTAACTTAATTAACACCCTAAACAACATAATTGATAAAACCTTAAGACAACACAACAACATAATGTCATTAAAGGCTTAACGTGTCCTATTTGAATGCCCCATATAATATGTCGAGAGATTGTTTACATGAGGCACTATTATAGGATGTACCAAACCACCTATATTCTAATGTTATTAAATAACCGACACAAAACTCTAAACATGAATGTTGCACCCTAAATTACATAATAAATGACATAAACTAACCCTATTTTCCTTAATTTGATGAAACTTCACTCAATTTGACTTCATTTTCCTTAATTCAATGCATTTTACCTAATTCACCTAAATAGACCTAATTTGGACTAATTAACGTAAATTGACATAATTTACCCAATAAAACCTAAACTACCCTAATTTTACATAATTCTAGAAATTTCTCATAACTTAATCTAAAAGGCCTAAATTAATTTAATTGGGAAAATTGATCTTGTTTTTACATAATCAACTAAATTAATCCGTTAAAAAACATAATTGGCATAGCCTAAAAATAATGCAACAACCTAATGTCATTAGAGGCTCGACATACCCTATTTAAGTGCCCCTTACAACACATCAAACAATTAGCTGAGTGGGGCAATGAAATATGCATTTCAAATTCCCTACATGCCAACAATACAAAAACACTCCAACATCACACTCTACATATGAATGTGACACCCTAAATTACATAAGTTTGATCCAAATTGACCTAGTCCCCCTAATTTGACCAAAATTCACTCATTTCATACACAATGTCCATATTTCAACAAAATTGACCTAATTAAATTAAATGAACCTAATTTATAATAATTATCCTAATTTGATCTAATTTACCTAAATGAACTTAGAATTCCCTGATTTTACACAATTCACACATTTCCTCTTGGTTTAACCTAAAATAATTTAAATTAACCCAATTGATGAAATTGATCATGTTTTTATGTCACTAACTAAACTGATACCCTAAAAATACAAATGGAATAACCTAAACGCAATGCATCAATATAATTTCATTAGGAGCTCAACATGTCCTATTTAAGTTCCCCAAACAACACATCGAGAATTAAGTTCCATGGGGCACTGAAACATGACATCTAATACCTCTTTGATCTAAAAAACAAAACTAAGTGACTCACTTAACCAATTCACTATTTTCATATACTATAAAAAATAATCTTGATTTTCCTGTAAAATGATTAAAATTAGATTTAAAACTATTAAACAATTTTCTAATTGAAAAATGAGAGAATAAAGGGGAATATAAAAGACCATGTAAACCAAGTGATTTCAGAATCCATCCAATGTGGGTTATATATTTGGTTCTTAAAAACTCTTGAAATTGACCTATTATGACATAAAATCTCTTTATAAATGATAATTACATCAAAAATACTTCTTGACCAGCTAACAATCTCTATAAAATATCTAGGAATACACTGGTTCCATCTCCAAAAGGTTCCTTGTAGTCAAACTTCTACAACCTTGCTCAAATATCCCCATTAGGGTTTTCCTACATTAAAATTTACCCTTGATATACAAATTAGTGCCTTATATAGGAATCTCAAGTCCTTGGTATGATGGTAAAGGGTTTAGACACAAAATCATGCACTTTGGGTATTTCTAGGTCCTGATCACATACCACTATTCATATGATTCCTAAGATAGAAAAGTACTAATTGGCCATTTTATTTAGCATCTTTTATTTATTTTTTGTTTCCTTCTTGATCTTACACACCTTCTTTCCCAGTCTGACCTTCAACACTTCATTTTTTCTGAGTCTCGACACTAGCGCCTAGGTGACCCCAACCTCTTTGTATCTTGTTCGCATCTTTTGAGTCCTTTCTACTTGTTGGGAATATTATTTTCTTGGTGATCATCCTTCTAGTGGTTAACTACAAAATTCAAACAAGGAAATCATATAAATAATAAGATATTTGACCATAATAAAGCACCAAGCACTTAGTATCTACTATTATCCTAAGGTTACATCCAAAGGCATTACAAGAGCATCAAAACATCCATATAACATCCATTCAAGGGGAAAGGGACTGCACTCTTCTACATACATGTCATAAGAGGGGGAGTTCATTTTTCTATGCACACATCTATCTACATTTTCTACCTATAGCTATTGGTTGATATTCAAGTGTTTCTGGCACATGAGCCACATGGGGAACAATTCTACACAAAAACATGCAGAACTACATAGAGTCTACAATGTATTGCAATACCCATATCATAAGTGCACTCAGTCTGGTGACCATCAGGGTCACTATGAGTCCCCATTTTCATATTTTAATTTTTATGATTTGATATGCTTGTGGGTTTTGCAAGTGCTCTTTCTCTTTACAAGTTTTCAGGTGAATTCAATGATTAAACAACAAAGTATAGGAGATATCTCATGACCATGTGAAATTTATTTTCTGAGGTTTTGAGTAGTCATAGGTGCCTAAAGGAGGTCTATAGTGCCCCATAAACCCCTAACCCTGCAAAAATTCCTTAGTCCTGACATTCCCAATAACTTCACATTTTTCTGGGCTTGGTTATTACACAATGCTTTATGGTTTCATCAGTTTTCTAGCTTGGCATAACTTTAGAATTATTGCTAATCAAAAAAGTATCTTACCCTCTCTCTTGCAAATAGGGTTTCATATTTATTAAATTACTTGTTTGTGTCAAATTTTTACTTTATTGCATGTCAATATCTGTGTTGTAACTTATTTAATAATTTAACATTTATATTTCAAATATTTGTTAAATCAAAGGGATTATCTTTTTAGCCCAAATAGCCACCGTTAGAATCTTCTTCATGCACCATGTATTTTGGTTTTTTGGGCCTGAAAATATACCTTTTAACAAAACCATTTCCCTCCTTTGATAAGTTATGCTTGTAGCATAACGATTAGGCTTATGAATTAGCTTGTGGTATGTCGATGGGTCAAGTCCTTTAGATACTGCTACAATTTTGGAGATAATATTTACTTACTGAGTGGAGTTTAATCCCCACATTATTCAATTTAAGGAACAATAAATACTTTTTAATTACCTAAAATAGTTGGTTTACCTCATGGATTTGGCCACATTTTACACTTTATGTTCTTAACAAGATCATAGAGTTCAATTCCGATTAACCATTGACTGAACGGTACTTGGCATTGGATTTGGTCCATGAATTAGTTGTATGTGTTTACACATTAAACTTGGTAGATCAATGAGAAATTGACATGAAATTCATTTTTGATTGAGCTTGGTTGTTATGTCTAGCTCATCAAGATGACTATGGGAACTCGACCAAGCTATATGTATTTGTATATTTAACAAAAACTATAGGGATTTATCCCACATGCACGATAAATTGGTATTCAAAGGGGTTTAGAAGAAAAAAACCTCACAATATAATGTGAAGAATAGGTAATAAGGTCCCCTTCCTAATAAAAAGTAGACATCACCGACGAATGGGTCCCCAACTAGTAAATAACATGGGACCCTCATTTTATTGTCAAAGATTAGAGGCTAAAACCCAAACCATGTTTTTTAACGAACACACTCTTCCAATTTTCAACACTTTATTTTTATAATTGTCAAATTTTATTCATATCACATATTCTATGTGTCACGTGCTAAATAATTATTATTGCTAACTAATGAATTTTATTTCATTTTTCAAATATGAAATTATGCTTCTTGGAATCGAACCCATCAATGACCACCTAATGAAATGACTTACAGTTTAACTATATTACATTCAAAAAAATAGTATAACCTATTCTTTGATTTTTTTATTAAAATTTTGATCAATATTTGAGTTTCGTGCCATCATTTGAAAATAAGAATATTAGGGAGAGGAAAACCACGGATTATTTGGTGAAATTGATCAATTTTTTACACAATGGACCAAATTGACACCCTAAACAACATTATTGACTCAACCTATACACAATGCAATAACCTAATGTCACACATCGAGTGATTGATTCCACAACGAACTGAAAAAGGATGTATCGAACCCCCTAGATGCCAATATAAAAAATAACACCAATATAACAATTTAAACATGAATGCGACACCCCTAAATTACATAAGTTCCTCAAATGCACATGGTTTCCCTTAATTCGATTAAAATTAATTTAATTCATAATCATTTACCTTATTTTAACACAATTGATCTAAATGGACATAATTCAATACTAATTAACCTAAATTGACGTAATTAACCCAATCAATCATAAATTGCTTCAATTTTATGCAATTCACATATACTAAATGGCCTCAATCAACCCAATTGATGAAATTGGTCTTTTTTGACATAATTGGCCTGATTAACACCTTAAACAACAAAAATGGCACAAATTAAACATAAAATAACAACCAAGTGGGCTTGACATGTCTTATTTGAGTTCTATGTGCATAACATTGATCGTCTTGGTTGAGAGGAGAATCAAAACATGACATTTCAAGCTTAACTAATCAGACTAAAAAAATACTAATGTAATACTCTAAACACGAATGTAATAACCTAAGTTACAAAATGTTTTACTAAGTTTTAGCCAAACTTGACATGGATTCTACTAATTTGGATGTAAAATTCTTTCAATTTGATCCACCTACCCTAATTCAACATATTTGACCTCATCAACCTAAACAAATCTGTAATTAAAACTAATTGACCTAATTTAGCCTAATTTACCTTACTGAAATCAAACTAAAAAGTTTTACATAATTTGCATAATGTTAACTTGATTGATGAAATACAAATAAATATTTTTAAAAGTGATTGACACTAGTCATAACAGTCCTTAACAAAATCCAAATGACATAACTGTGAAATTAATGGGCATAAGCCTAAAACTTATTATGAGGAATACTCAACATGAACCCTAAAGTCCAATGTGTAACATTGTAGATTTTGTCATAAGACAAAATGGGTTTAATCACAGCATCCACTTGACTAAATTTGTTGAGTTGTGGAGCTCAATTAATTCAAATTAGCATGTAATATAAAACTTGATTGAGGAGTAAAGTCCATAATCGACATCGTTATTCTAGGGACTGGTATCGGTCACCATGCAAGGAAGAAAACATTAGTTGAGATAACTGGCATCGGTTACCTATGTGTGGGAATTTTAATTAACTCATGGGAATTAGATCTATTTTTAGTATCAAATCAAATATTCTATTGATTTTAATTGTCATGGCTAAGTGCCCTAAGTTTGTATACTCCTATATAAGCATAGAAGCTAGGGTTTCAAAGTAAGAATTAAGAAGAACTTTTAAAATTTGATCCATTATTGTGAGAATAATTGTGAGAGAGAGAATTCTTGGAGAAGAAGAAAAATCTTGAGAGTCAAGAGCCTTATTATTGTACATCTGAAAGGTGTGGAATATTGTAAATATTCATTGTATATCTTGTGAAAGCTTTGGATAATAGATTGGCTTGTTTCTTGGTGGATGTAGCCCACACTGGGTGAACCATGTTAAATATGGTGTTGATTTATATCTCTTGTTTTGTATATTTATTCATGGTAGAATATCTAACTTTTAGTTGCATGTATGCTTAGAAATGATATATTATTCTGTACAACCAATGTGCTAACCCCAACAACTAGTATCAGAGCTTTTTTTAGGGTTTTGTGTGTTGTGAGATTTACTCACAGAGGGTTTTCTGATTGAGTGGGAGCTACAATAATGGCAGAAGAAACTTCCAAATACAAGGTAGAGAAGTTTGATGAACTTGAAATTATCAATTATGGAAGATACCTTTGAATTGAGGATTATCTGTATCAAAGAGATTTGTATTTACCATTGGATGAGAATGTCTAGACCTACGAAGATGACTGATGAAGAATGGAAATTCTTGATAGAAAAGCTTTGTGATCTATAAGATTGATTGATAGCATCTGTGGCTTCCAATATTACATAAGTGACTTCTAGTGGTAGGGTTAATGAAGTCTCTTGCTAATTTATATGAAAAGTTAGTGCTTCAAATAAATTTTATTTGATGAAGAAACTATTTAGTTCTAAGATGCATGAAGGTGGATCTACATCTAGTCATTTGAATGATTTCATGATCTATTGTAAATCAGTTAAAATAAATTGATATACTTATTTGATGATGAAGTGAAAGTACTTTAAATTCATTAAATTCTTTTCCTGATAGTTGAGATAACTTGGTAATGGTTGTTAGTAATACAAAATCTACTAATAATATTTTGAATTTTGATGATGTGGTTCAAGATATAATCTTGAATGAAGAAATTCGCAGGAAGAGTATAGAGGAATCATCATCTAGGAATGCTTTGAATGTAGAAAGTAGGGCAGGTAGAAGGAGAGATCCAAGAGTAAGAGTAATGGGAAATCAAAGTCAAGGGATAAAAAATCTAAATCCAGAGGTAAGAGAATTACTTGTTGGAAATGTGGAAAGAAATGACATGAAAATAAATATTGTTGGTCAAAGGATAAAGAGAACCAACAACTAGACAAATGTAAAGAAGTAAATATTGCTGCAACAGAGGTAATGCAAATGCTCTTAATTTCTTTAGATAATAGAATTGAATCATGGGTTTTAGATTCAAAGCTTAATAATGATTCCATGCAAGTTGTCCCCTAACAAGGGTCATTTCATAAATTATGTCCAGGGCAATTTTGGGCATGTTTATTTGCATGATGATGAACCTTGCAGTATAACTGGAAAAGGTCTAAGTTCATATAAAATTTTAGAATGGAAATACATGGGTATTGAAATATGTGAGGCATGTGGTCAAGCCACGGGAGGAATCTTATTTCTGCTGAAAGGAACGATAACCAGATTGTACCAAGCCAAGAACACAGATGCTAATCAAACACCATGATCAATAAGATGAAAGCAATTCACCAGAATAGCTTTACATAAAACCTTTGCAAATAAATGAGAAGCAATATCATATATTATTATGGAACTCAATTCAATACATTGAGAATGGGCCTTGCTTAAATAGGCAAGGAATAACAATCTAAGAACCAGTCAAGGTCGTAGATCAAGCCATAAATCAAGGAAATAACTAGTCATCAAAGAACTAGTCAAGACCATAGATTTAGGAGAGAACTAGACATCAAGGATCTAGTCAATACCATAGATCAAGGAAAGAAATAACTATACATAACAACTAGATAATATCTCCTAATATCTAAATAAGATAAAAGAAATATCCACACACATAAGTGGGTGAGGATAAATACAATAAAGGTAAATAAAGTACCTAGGTGAACATGAGCTAAGGTAAATACCTACTCTAACACCCCCCTCAAGTGAAGCTAGGGGCCAAAATAGAAGTGGCATGTCCACAGTATGAGTCCCAAAAACTAGGCCTGATGAGGTACTCATGTACAATAACTGAGGAAAAAGGGACACCGCAAGGTACCCAAAACCAGTAACAACAAAGTAAAGAGAGTAAAAACCTGCTCCAAGGAATCCCAAGAAGCTCGGCTCAAAAAACTCGTACAATGCTGAAGAAGTTTGGTGTGCACTGTGGTCTGAATCCACTACTCGATCACAAAACTCAAAAACAACTGACACTGGGTTTCACCAGAATAGCTCCATACAAGGAGACTGTCAATGGAGTGATGTCGAAAGTGTAAAAAAACACCAAACATAATTCGATCAACTGCTGCAAATAGGTGTGCCACGATCCAAGAACAATAACCAAAGCAACAAGGTAAAGGACACAAACTCCAGAGTTTCACGATCCAAGAAAAGCCAAGGTAACAAGGCAAGGACATGAAACCCGAAGAAGCAGGATCAACACCACACCCTCCCATACTGCTGAATGGGTGGAGTGACGCTACAAATCTGTATGAGTTGTCAAAATAACTACTCAAACACTGAACAAACTAACACTGGGCTCCACCAGAATAGCTCCCCCATAAGAGAGACTGTCAACATGCCAAAAGTGTCAAAAATACAGATACAAAATCTCTCAACAAACAAGAGAGATACACTACACCTGCTAAAGAAAAATGCTCAAAACAAGAAGCATCACAATGCATAAGGTATATAAAGTGGAGCAAGAGGCCGAATGGTGGAGGAGCCACACCTGTAGAGTCCTCTCAATGAATGCCTATGTCGCCTCCATGAGTGATCAGATATCCACCCCAAATCAACATGGATGGATGAAGAAGATGCCTGCATATGACTTGGTGCAAAATGCATAATGGGTGCATGCAAAAGAACATCAGAATGTGTGTCAGGTTGATCATGTCTGACAGCTGAAATCTCAGGTTTCTCAAGCCTGAGTGAAGGTGCAGAACTCATGTGTTGCTCATGATCCTCAGAAAGAGTCGAGCGAAAAAAAAAAGGAGCTCTGTCAATGTGTGATCCCAATGAAGTATCTACTCAAAAACCAATGTCATGGCGAGAATTCCACTTAACATGTGGAATAGAGGAAACAATACCCTGTGAATGTCTGCTAATGACTCCTCTAGTGAGACCCATAGAACGGAGCATGCAAGAACTGAATGTAGTGGTATGCTTCTTAAAAAAGCCATGCAGCTGAGCAGAAGTAGGATACACAACATGTGGTAGTGTAATAGGCACAGATGTGGAAGAGCATGCAGTAACAAGCTTCATAGGTTTAGAAGCATCAAAAGTAGGATTTTCCTGAGACTTAAAGACTGACAGATCAATCAATGGGACCACCTGGAGTAATAGATGCAAGTGGACTGAAGCATGGATATGGTTGCCGTAAATTGATGATGATACACTGTAGGTTAGCAAGTTTGTTCTGCAGGGAGTATTATTGTATCCTTATCATGAATGAATGATTTAGAAGAGAATTTTACTTCTTGAGTGATCTATTTTCTTCCAAAAATTTTACAATATCCTCTTGAATTCCACATACTTCAGAGAAAAGCATATCATTCTCAGAATCCATGATAGGTACAAACTGCAACTCCCAAAAATTTAGGACGTCGGGCTCAACCTAAAATTGCATCCACAATTGATTACAACACTCCTCCATATATGGAACTTTATAATTATAGTGCAAGTCTCAAAATAAATACTTCCAATGGAAAGAGCACAAAAAAACAAGCACTTTTGATAAAAAACAGACACTCAAAACTGAGTTACCAATCAAAAGTTACAAGCTTTTTAATATTTTTCTCTGTTATTTATTTTAGGTGCCACTAAAACAAAACAAATTGTTGTTGCCTTCACCACACAAATAAAATTAAAGGGGGCTGAAGTTAAGCACCTACTATTATGGAACTCACATGCTTTTAAGCCCTACATATGACCAATGGGCTAAGAATTTTAATGGGTGGAATTGGAGCTTTTACACTGCATATGTGTAGGGACCAACTCATGTAGCTTCTCATGGATGATCCTAGTATTATGTTACTTTCATCTGATGATGCTACCAGTCAAGGTATGAGTTTATTGTATTCAAGCCATAAATCTGAAGTTTTTGAAACTTTTAAAATATGGAAAGCCCCTTGTTGAGAATGAATCAAATTCAAAGTTAAAGTACCCTTAGATCTAAATATGGTGGTGAATATTTTAGCAATACTTTCAATGATTATTTGTTCAGTGAATGGGATACGTAGAGAAATAACGGTTTAAAGAATGCCACAAGAGAATGGTGTTGCTAAAGTCAATGAACCAGGAACAATCATGGAACGTGAAAGAACTATGACCTATACATTCTGGATAATATCTCCTTGAAGTATCTGGCAAATAAGATTTGATATAATGAAATATTCCATTACACATAAGTGGGTGAGGATCAAATACAATAGAAGGTAGGAATACCAGAGAAACCTAGGTGAACGGATAAGCTAAGGTAAATACTTTCTACTCTTAACACTTGACCTTCGCAGTGCTCATACACACTTTCATGCATATTGTCAAGGACAATAGCTACCAAGTTGGATTCAAAATCTAAGACATTGCACTCTTGATTGAGTTATAAAAAACTAACTTACTCCTCCTTGGATAACATATCAAGAGAACTCATGAGACATTCACAAACATCTCATTACTGATTCGTGACATCATGAATGGAATGTAAGAACCTAGAATGTATAGGGATCTTATATTTTGGTACATTCAATGACGATCCGGTTGAGAATTTTGTGAATGGAACATAAACTCTCAGATTTACATAAGAAATACTGAAAGGGTTAAACAATAAACTACTGTCGGTTAGACCATTGAATGACATACCTTATCATCAAGAAAAAGAAACGGTTACACTGACAAATACAGCTACCGACATCAGTCACTCCAAATGACTTCATTTGCACCTGATACGACCTCTATGGTCATTGCCTAATAGAGGCATATGTCACCATGTCCAAGAGCTTGATGAGATGAGCCTAACCAGGTACCTCAATCCCTCTTCTATGAGAAGGTCACTTGATTGTAATTAAACCTCTTTAAATATTTCCACATCTATTTTGCAATAGATCCCTCCTTATTGACTGATAATGGTCAATCCATGGAAACATCTTGAACCACTAAATGTCAGATGAGATTCTTCACTTCTTTTGGTATGCTTGAGCTTATTGCTTAGGTATTTGAGTCTCCTTCTTCAACAGAACTTGCATTACTTAAAACCTTGGTTAATGTTACCAGTATCTAAGTGGCACATTTGTAGAAGCAAGTTCATCTTACAGTCTCAAGGAAGAAGAAGGTGGACAGAAATCCTAGATGTCTATATCTTGTAGTAAAGGGATTTGCACAGAAATCAAGTATTGACTTTGGTGAAATATTTTCTCCTATTTTTAAGATGGCCCATTCTGTGCAATACAGTTTTCAATATGTCCCTTAGTTACATGGCACATGATTAGCATTTAGCTCCACTATATGTTAAGATGACTTTTTTCTCCTTCATGGTGATCTTAACATTCCTCTATCCTTATTTCCTTCAGCAATACTCCTTTCCTTTTCCAGTCAATCCTTATTTTCAACCTTAGTGTGTAGGTTGAAAAACCTATCCTATATGTGCCATAAGCAAGCTCACATTTGTAATAATTACCATGAAAAACACCATAGTCTATATGCATTTGGCTACCTGATAGGTTATCTTCTAGGAGGTGGAATCTGACCATTGTGTATATTTCAAGAAGCTTGAAGATGGGAGCTATATTATTTTGTTATTGTATGTGGATGATATGCTTATTACAGGATCTAGTATGCATGCAATTAGTGAGCTTAAGGGAAATCTAGCTCACACATTTGCTATGAAGGATTTAGGAGCTGTAAACAGAATCCTTGGTATGTAAAAACACAAAGACAAGAAGAATAAGAAATTATATTTGTCTTAGGGGGATTATATCTATAAGGTGTTAAAAAGGTTCAAGATGTAGAAGCAAAACCTGTTAGTACACCTATGGTTGGACACTTCAAATTGAGAAAAGATCAGTGTCCATCATCACATGAGGAGTTAAAATACATGACACGAGTTTCATATGCTTCAGCAGTTGGGAGTCTCATGTATGATATGGTTTGTACCAGACCAGACATTACATAGGTAGTGGGATTTGTGATTAGATATATGGCCAATCCAGGTAAAGAGCATTGGAAAGTAGTCTAATGGATAGACATCTAGCATGTAGTTATGCTATAGAGGTTCATATATTTCATTATGTGGCTATGTTCATTTGGATATGGTTGGAGATCTGGATGGTAGGAGGAGCACTACTGGATATATTTTCACAGTAGGTGGGATGGAAGTTAGCTGGATTTTGAGATTCCAGAAGGTTGTGGCTTTGTCTACTACAGAGGTAGAGTATGTTGCAGTTATAGAGGCTAGCAAGGAGATGATATGGATGAGTAGGTTCATGAAAGAGTTTTGAAAGGAGCGAGATGATTTCAAATTGTTCAGTGAAATTCAGAGTGCAATTCATTTGTCAAAGAACTCAGCATTTTATTCAAGAACAAAACACATTCAATTGAGGTGTCACTTCATACGGTAGGTATTGGAGGATGGGAAGTTGAATCTAGAAAAGATTCATACGATTGAAAACCGTGTGGATATGCTAATGAATCCATTAGCAAAGGAGAATTTGGATCTAAAATCCAATTCTATTGGTCTTCAAGTTTGAGACTTGAAGAGGAAGAAACAAAGCTAAGGAAAGATCTAAGAATGACGCTGTAAAGGTATATTGCAGTAAGTAATCTCCAAGTGAGAGATTGTTGAGTATTGGAGCTCAATTACTTTGGATTAGCATGCAATATGAAACTTGGTGGAAAACATAGTAACCAACATCGGTTATTAAGGGACCGACATCAGTCAGGCAAGGAGGAACCAACATCGGTTAGGGCTTACCAACATTGGTTACTTGTGTGTGCGTGTTTTAATTAACTCACGGGAATTAGATATATTTTTAGTATTAAAGTATATCTATTGATTGTAATTACATGGCTAAGTGCCTTAAGTTTATATACGTCTATATAAGCATAAAAGCTAGGGTTTATAAGTAATAATTAATAATAACTTGCAAAAGGTTATGATTATTTTGAGAATAATTGTGAGAGAGAGAATTCTTGGTGAAGAAGCAAAAGCTTGAGAGTAAGATAGTACTGTACATCTGAGAGATGTGTAAGATTGTAAATATTCATTTTATATCTTTTGAAAGCTTTGGATAATATATTGGCTTTTTTCTTAGTGGACGTAGCCCACACTGGGTGAACTACGTTAAATCTGGTGTTGATTTATATCTCTTGTTATGTATATTTCTTCTGGTAGAATATTCACTTTTATTTGCATGTATGATTAGATCTAATGTATTATCTATACAACCAGTGTGCTAACCCCAACAAAATTCCATCCTCAAATAAAGGCGATGTACCCTATTTATTACTATTCTAATGACACCAAAAACTTTATGATATTTATACTAATATAGCATTTTGGGTGGAATCTCATCCCAATAGATTTATTTCTTTTAGAATGAGCAGTAGGTTGAGAATGGAAGAAAGTTGTAGGAAGTGAAGTTTGAAAGGAGAATTAGAAGGGAAAGAGAGTAGGAACATACTTTTTCTTTGGAAAATGCAAATATGAGGATACTAGCATGAGATTTAAAGGAACAATAATAAACTTGAAAGAAAATACAAAGAGTAACAAACTAGAATTTAAAGGAACATATAATGCATAAAACATAAAATTGATACATTAAGAAAATAGACATGTTCAACACAAATTTTGTAACACAATCTCATATATTCCTTATCTTAAATATTGAAAACACTAACTCTTTCTTTTATTTTCAACAATTTCAGCCTATAGCTTTTTGTTCCAAAAAACTCTCTCTCCTGCACAATGCCTTAGTATTTTAAATTTATATAAAAGGGGAAGATAGAAAAGGGGAATTTGTTTGGATTGCAAGCTAAAAATGTAAAATACACATTAATATTTATTTTGACTGGTTATTACAAAATTACCAAGTCAACTTGCAAATTCAAAAGATGTCTCGACATTTCAAAAATTTGCATGTTCGATGTTAAATAGAAAGAACATGGTGAAGTTTTAATATGATATTTCCTTCTCATCTTTCCTTTGATGGTAATCATGAAATTTCTGGACCATTTATTATGTCTCTTTTTCATCAAGTCCACACATGTATCAATTTGTAACTTCGTATGTATCGAGGAAATTGACCATCTTTCCAAGGAGATTCTGGAGTCTTCTGATGGTTTTAGCCAAATTTCTCAAAACATTTTCACATAGAATAATCTTGTCAATTTCCTTCAGATCAAAATCCATATCAGTAGAGGACTCCTTTTTTATTAACTCCTTAAATTTCTTGAAGATATCATCAAATGGTAACATGTTTAAATTGTCATCTAGGACATGATGAATTATCTTGTAAAATTCATCACTAATTTCATTGGCGGCATAAATCCCCTCCTCCCTTTCCTTTTGAATCCTTTCACAAGATTCTTATAGAATCTTGACTCAAAATTCAATGGCTTTATAGAGCTCAAATTGCATGTCTCTTTCAATAATCACTCCTTCCTTGATAAGGTTATTTCAATAAATTTTCTTGAGGTCATTTAGGGAATCCAAAATCATCTCCCAGTTGTTACATTCCTCTTGGATTTCATTATTCATCATTTCAATGGTTGACTTCTCCTTCTCAACTTTATTATGGACTTCAAAAACATCATCGATCACCCTTTTTCCTTTAGTAAGGATTCATTGGATCCATCCATACACTACTTGCTCCCGCTATCCAATATTAACCATTTTTAGCACAGATGAGTATCAAAGATTATTAGAGCCAGAGAGGGAACATGAGTTGGTTTGGAGTGATTAAGGAGGATGGATATCAGTTTCTCCACTTTTTCCTTCATCTCCTCTTTGGTAGCCTTGGTTTCATTGAGTTTCTTAAATATATTATCCATGACTACCTGAAAATCCTATTGTGTACCTTTTAGTTGTGAATTTACCCAATGCCACCTTGGTTATCTGATAATCGTAAGCACTGATGTATTCCTTTGTTTTATCATAAACATACACATCAATCTCAGCAAACCCTTGACCTGATGCATCAATGGTGATGTCTGAAATGGTATTGGGTTTCTTATATGTATGATATGTGGAAGGATTCAATGCACTAAAATAAAAATCTTCTCGATGGAAAAACTTATTTCTCTACTTCATGGTTTCTCTAGTTATACAAGATGGAATAGAGGGAGAGGGTTCATGTTGAGGAGAAATAGTGAGCATCAAAGTGGTAGTGTAATAAGTAAGCAATGTGGTCACTAAGGATGGAGGAGTGTAAAATAATGTAGTGGCTATGGCCAAGGATGAGGGAGGGGAAGAAGACATGGAGGGAAAAGTAACAAAAGGAGAAGGGAAATGGGTTATGTGAGGAGAACAAAAATTCATACTTATCTAAAATGAGAGAGGATAAAAGGATAAGAATACTTGTGCCATAAGTGGCACATGAAGAGAGAAGGATGAAGGATAATAAATGGGAGAAATGGATTCAAAGACCATTGAGATCTGAAAGGATGAAGAATGTGGAACAGATGAATGAGGGGGAGGAAAGGAAACATGTGGAGGGAACATGATGGGAAGAGTCACATCTGGAAACAAAGTCACAGTATGGACCGTTCTAGTGATGAGGGGGAAAGAATTGGGAAAAGGTAGAGTGGTCATGATGTCGAATGATGTGTCTTGTGTATGTTTAGGAGAAGAGGAATAAACCTCAACGATAGTTTTAGATAGAGTAGAAGGATGATGAGTCTTTGTTCCACTGCTATAGAAATTGAACTTAAAATTATTCCCAGAGCTTCACCTTTATACTTTCATTCCTGAGAGGGGACTGTCTTTTACACATAAGTTACTAGTACTTTTGGGAATTTGGGGTCATTAGGCTAAATATTAATTAAGAAGAGCCATGAATTGGTTCAGAGCAGAATTTGAGAAACCCTCTCCTTGATTGATGCATATTATTTGATTAACCAATAAATCGAAGGAAATGCCAGATTCCCAACATTCATTTGATTGTAAATGGGATCCAAGGATATTGTACAATTCTACCTCATCTAAAGTTATATGAATATAATATATTTTTCTGATTGTAATTTCATTCCTGTAATTGATCTATATATCTTCAATCTTGGGAACATGAAGATGTAGTGTTCTAAAATTACTCAATATTCCTCGATAAGAAAATCCATGCCTTGAATGGAGAGATTTCTTGATCACATCTTGGATATTTGTTGTAATTTTCTTGGCAATGATTACCAACTTGCAAGTATAATGACCGATCAATATTGGTAAATGAATTCCTACCTTATGCTTGGTTTTTTGGAACTTGTGGAGGTCCAAAAACTATCGCTCTAATTCCATCAAGATCTACTTATCACATGGGAACCTTTGTAACAAGTACGGAGTTCCTTAAAATGCTTCTACCCAGAGGTAGGTGAAATTTGGTAATTCAAGGAAAATGCATCCCCATAGAGACACAGAATTCCAAGATGCATCATTGTACTTGCATTGACTGAGACCCTTATCCAATTTTCAAATGATGTTATAGAAAAAGGCATCATTCAATCTTTTGAAATGGCTTTAGATTTTATTCAAAGACAATTGAGGATATAAATTGTAAACATAGTATGAAGATTTGGTTCCTTGGGTGGTTAATCAGGGATAAACTCTCATACATATCACGACATGGGTAACATATAAGTTCATATAGAAATTTCTTGTATTAAACACTTCCTTCAAGTGACTATCAATTATTTCACTAATGAATTCACCCCAATCAAAGAATTTATCATTCATGTGTATAATAGTGATAAACCAAGCATCTACCCCTAGAACTCTTTGCCTCATAAAGGCAAAAGACCTTGCTCAAAAGTGTGATGATATCATTGATTTCAATGATGAAATCAAATTCAAGAAAGATATTTGGGAAACTTCTTAATGAAGCTTTAGGATTCAACAAATACTTCTTATTGGCATGTTTGATGCAATCTGTTATGTTGTCATCTCAATCTTGTTGGGATTTTTTGAGGTTGGTATCGACATATTTGGTAAAGTAGGGAAAATTGAGGAGACCATAAAATAATTCATTATATATATGAGTAACCACCTCACCATATTGGTTTTTGACAAACTTGGATTCAAGTTCATAATTATTTGCAGTGGCGAGGATGAATTATGGGAATTAATAAGATATAAAGAAAGCATTACCAAAAGGTAATCCATTGTTGTAGATGTATTGCATCCATGCAGTTTATGAGGATCCCTTGAACCTATTCTAGATTTCATCCATGTCCATGTGCCCTAGATCAATGTCTCTACTATCAATAGTAGAATCGATATTAGAATGGGGCACAACCCCTTAATATTTATACTTCATCCCTTTAAAGGATAACACCTTTCCCTTTCCTTTCCTTTAATATGACATGGGGAATGGACTAAATAAATTTTCTTGAGGATCTTCCTAAATGCCTAGGAATGAGAATCAATAATTCCACCTAGATCAATGACTTAAAAATCCCAAAAAAACTCATTTTGGTTACCCACATTGCAAAACATATTTAAAATCCTGATAGACTATCAAGAACTTATGCCTACTCTGTAGCTTGGAATACCAGAACGAATTTAATGATTTTGTACCTTTAGAACACTTTGAAAAACCTGACAAATAGGTGGAAAAGTGAGTATGTTGTACAATATGAAAAACTTGATAGATTATCAGAAAAATTATTGTGTTTTGCATTCTTAAATTCCCGACACACCATCGGAAGTTAATGTTTGTTTCACACCAAAAAATCCTGAAACATAATGAATTAGCTCATAATTATGTTTTTCCTTGTTGATTCAAGATTTTTATCATGATTGACATGTCAAAAATGTTAGGAAATCAATATTTAGTGCTGCATTTATATTTGGTTGATTGGATATTTAATTACAGGTAAATATTATTATGCAATGTAAATTTTATTAATAGGTTAGTAATTTGTTATTAGTTTTTATAAACAACAATAAAAATTAAGTAATTTTTTAGGTGAGTTATAAACAACTCATGTAATTAATTTTATAGGTTAGCGAGAGGTTATAGATACCTCCTTATTTATAGGGGATATATTACCTATATATGTGGATGGATGTAATAGTGATTGTATGAATACATTTTTTTGTGTGTTAAATAATTTGAAAATTATTTTTTCTTCTATGATATTTTCTACAACTCCACTTTGATCATACTTTTAATTTAGTACCAGAGCAGGTATAACTCTATAAAGAGATCCATGAAGGGGCAGATCTGATGTAAATTTTTGGTTGCACACCTATGTGAGTATTTATTATGTGAGAGAATGAGAGCATAGTATTTAGATTTTTTAGCAATCTTCAGAGTAGTGCATGAACTACTATATTATATATTATTTGTGCAAGATTGGACTTGTAAGAAGTGTTCATAGATCGAATAAAGGATATAGAGGAGTGATCTTTTTTATATTAGAATTTGGCACCATATTTCTTCAGAGTTGGTGTTTCAGATTACATCCAATAGGTTTAATTGCAATTCTTAAGTTGTTGATTTATCTAGAATTTTTTTTATGTTACCATCTATCTCAGGAAGCAATTCAAAGTTGAATAGCTTGAAACGTGTGTAAAAACACGGATCTAGAAACATATGTTGAATTTTTACAGGGATCGCCAATAATTTTGATAATTGCCAACGATTTAGGATTTGAAATGTAATCGCCAAAAAAATTATAAATCGTTAGTGAATCTAGAGAAATCACCAATGATTATCTACATGCCTAAAAATATTTCTAAACCAAATTTATGACACATTTTACGATTTGTAAAAAAAAAGCTACAATTCTCAAGTTATCGTCAAAAACATTAGAGGTTTATTTTTGTCATATTCAGAGCCTCTTCCTCATATAGATCAATAATATTTGCATCATGAGCCTCAAAGATAAATAAGGCTAATTTAGCAGCATGACACTGGAGGAAGGAGGTATAGGAGGATGGAGGTCAATCAAAGACCTCTCATGAGTCACCAATAGCGAGGTTGCATAACAAATGAGGTGGTATATCTATAGTGTGAGTATATACTTTTCAATGTGGTTTTCAGTTTGTTCAGTGTGCTTTCCAAAATGCTTTTAGTATGCTTCAGATTTCAGTGTTCCTGTTTGCTTTGTGGAATAAGTAGATATTTTGCATTGTGGGGGGGGGGGGGGGGACATGACACCAACGTTCCATTTCCAATTTTCAGTTTGTATTTATGAGCATCAAAATTCAACAAAATTTCCTATGTTATTACTTGCAGTGAAATGTGACGAGGGTTGATAATAGTACTTGGTACATCATGATGTGGTTGTAGGTAAACATCTTGAAAAAAATTGATTTTTGGTTTTTGGTAAACCACTTTGTAAAACCACCACTTTTGGTTGTTGGTAAACCATGTGTAAAAGCATCATTTTTTGGTTTGTGGTACTCCACTTGGTAAAACCACCATTCTCGGTTTGTGGTTAATTGTATGTAAAACCATCCATCGGGTTTGTGATCATCCTGTAAAAATAACCTATTCATGAAAGTAGGTATAAGTATAAGAAAATTTTTCCTCAGGTCTGCACTAAGGGGAGGAATGCTAGGAAATTAATACTTAGTGCTCCATTTATATTTGGGTGATTGGATATTTACTTAGAGTTAAATATCATTGTACAATGTAAATGTTAGTAATAGGTTAGTAATTTTTTATTAGTTGTTATAAACAATAACAATTATGTAATTTGTTAGGTGAGTTATAAACAACACACATAATTAGTTTGATAGTTTAGTGAGAGGTTATATCTACCTCCTTATTTATATGGGAGCTATTACCTATATATGTTGATGGATGTAATATTGATTGTATGAATACATTTTTTTGTGTCAAATTATTTGATAATTATTTGTTCTTCTATGATATTTTATGCAACTCCACTCAGATGATCCTTTTCAAAAATTCCTGAAAATTTCATGTCAGTTTTTTTGACATGTTCATCATTATTGTAGACACAAAATCACGCACTTACTACTATTTATTATACCACCAAGTATGTTGTTTTATATATAGATCTTGCATAAGAAAAGTATTCACTAGTGACACACTATATAGTTTGTCTTCTTTCTTTGATTTTATTTACTGTTTTTATATCTCACCTATCTCACTTCTGAACCCATTTCTATTCAGGTCATAGTGATCCCTTTCTATCATTCTTCTCACATTTGTCATTAGTTTTCTTTAGATGCTAGCACTCATGACTGGACACTATAGCGCAGGTGATTTTGTCCAACCTGGGAACTCATATTATCTTTGTTATTGGTCACATTTATAGTTGGCCTTTGAATTTTTCTTACTTATATCTCAAGGTACTAGTCGGCATGTCATGTCTTTAGTGTCGAAATTCAAAAACAATATCCCTATATAAAAACAACATACATAAAATTATAAGGGGTGGAAAATTTATATCAAAGGGTTATCTATCTACATATCAAAGGGACTACATCATGGGCTTATTACTTTACATAAACACTACATAATAAGGGGAAGCTCATTTTTCCATCGATGCATTTCAATTCTATCTAACTACAACCCACTATCTTAGCATCATCAATGCAAGGGAAACCTAGGAGCATTGTTGCACACACAAGCACATAGAACTACATTGGGTCTGAGATGTATTATAATGCTCAGTCATAAGTTCACTTTTTTATAGTTGAGGAAATTTTGACCCCTCAATTTGCGTCTTTCATTTTTAGGATTTGATGTAGTTTGAGGTTTTTGCAGGAGAATATTTGTGTTGAATATTTACATGTACCTCTATGATCTAAGTGTGACATATAGGCAATCATCGATGAACAAGTGTTAAACCCTAGTGATGCTAAAGAAATCAGATTCTAAACTTTTCAGTAAACTCCAACACCCCACAGAGGTCTCGAATGCCCCATGTTCCCTCGATCCTACCCAAGTTCCCTGGACCTAGCACTCCTGACACTTCTACATTTTTTGGGTGTGTTTGTGACATCCTAAGTTGGTATATCATCTCTTATATTCTAGAAACACTTCAGGATAAGATAAATCAAGGTAAGTTCCCTATCCATCTCATTTTCTTTCATATTCACATTTCTAAAAATTGTTTAGCATTTATATCTTATCATACATCATTATAGTAGTTTTATAAATTCATATTTCAGTAAAACATCTCATATTTTATTGAATCATTTTGGTGAACCAAAAGCTTAGAAATCCTTTCCCTAGGATCCAAAAAACCCCTAAATGGATAAAATTAGATCTTCTTCTCCTAGGAAAGCTATGCATCATGAGAGTGTTAACCATATCCTTGATGGTTTTTTTGAGGATGAATTGCTAAATTTATGATAATGTTTAAATATTGCTAGATGTTATTGAACACATGATCACTACTAGTTTTGAACACTCTAATCTTGGCATTGTTTCTAAAGATAATTTTTTTTTATTGTACTTCGTATTATTCCATAGGCAATAGGACCACTCCACCTTTTTCTATTTTTATTGAAACTATTGACAATGCTATTATCAATTATGTGTTTTGTCTTGATTGTGATACTGTAGATAAAAATCATGATGAAAATGTACATGCACATGATGTTATTTATCATACTAGTTAGGATGATTGTAAAGTTGCATCTCTTACTCTTTGCATTTTTGAAAATATTTATAATGATTTTAAAGATACATATCATGATAGTTCCTCTCCTACTTCATTAAATTTTGATGATATGCTTGATGAAATTCTTGCATGCGAAACTTTGTTTGATATTGATAATATTTTTTAGCATGAACATATTAGCAAAGATAATACTTCTCTTTAGACTACTGATTGTGAATTCTCTATTCCTCTTTCATCTCCTTCTAAGGTTTTATCTACTAAAATGCATGATGAGTATTCTCCTTCTATTATTTTTTCCCCTATCGCTTCTTCTAATTATATTCCCAATTATTCCACCAATCTTCCATGTTCTTCACCACATTTTTTTTCCGCACCTACATCTAGTGTGCATATTGCATATTCATCTTTTGATTATTCTTCTCACATTCCTATGATCACTCATAATGGAAAGCCTCAACTACTCAATTTACCTTTCACATCTTCTACCATTCCTCCACATGATATCTTATAACTCATGCATGTTGTTGATTTGTTTCAATATTAAGTTCAATCTCTCACTCTTGAAAGCAAGGCCTATTACGCTTCTATTGATAACAATTATTTACATGGAAATCCTATTCCAAATAAATTTCACAACTCAGCATTTCCTAAGGATTTCATCATGCCTACATTCTCATGCTTTGATGGTACTGAAAATCCATATCTACATCTCAAGAATTATCATTTAGTTATGGCTTCATACTCGAATGATATCTTATTGATAAAATCCTTCTGTCATACTCTTATCAATGAATCTCTTCAATGGTACACTCATTTACCTTTTGGATCCATTAGTACATTTTTTGCACTAGAAAATGATTTTCTTAGATGCTTTATACAAAAAAAATGGTCCTAGTGTCACATATGACCACTTGTTTAGCTTGCATCAGGGTAAAACAAAATCCATTAAGGACTACATATTATGCTTCAATGCTTACATATATCAGTTAGTATTTCAGCCTATTGATCTCGAAAAGTAATTCATATTTTTTCATGGCTTGATTCCTTCTCTAAAACAACAATTACAATGTGATACATTTGAATCATTTACATTCATTACTACAAATTTATCGATATATACCAAGATTTAATTGCTACACATGTTATAGATCCTCCTACTGTTATATTGTCTTCAAGTTATTATTCACTTCCATCTGTCAAGCATCCTCCAAGATACCTATCTCCTCCAACTCGCAAGAATATTTCATCTCCTCCATCGCATAAACATCCTCCCTCTCTACCACATCATTATCTACCTAATTATTCACCATCTCCTACTCAAGATCCATTGCATTTCTCGCATTCTGCTAGGCCTCGTGGTGTGCTATGTATTTTATTTGATAAGTTCTTAATCTACTTGCCTTCTAATACACATCACCTACATCACAAACCTGATTGTCCTCATTAAAATTATAATTTCATAAATGACCATCATGATAATTAATATTATGCCATTTGTGAAAAATTAAAATAATTATAAGATAAGGGCATCATTTCCTTCAACTCTCGCTCTCGTGAGCAGAGTATTTCTCCACTTTTGTGTAAGCATATTGATACTCTAGTTTACTTATCACCTCTACCTACTTCCAAGGTCATTACTTTTCCACCACCTAAGGTCATCATTCATACATGATTTACACCTCACTCATCCACCACTACACCATTTCATCCACCACATAGTACTCCTAGTTCACGTTAGCTTCCTAATCCGTCAACATCTATGCTTCCCACCATTGCATATCCCATCATTGGTACCATCTCATTCGACATTTATTTTGGCTCATATTCTCAGGTTGCTTACTTCACATGATTCCACCGCTCTGTACCCACTTAATATATTGTAGGTGATTCTTATCACCTCACCACATGATGAGGCACTCATGTTCTTATGGTTCTTACATGACTGTTGAGGGATTTTTTCTAATAAGAACCTCATTCCATCTTTGTAATATATGTTTCATTGACATATCTATCTAGTGTACATTATCAACCTTTTCCTTATGACACACTCTTATTCTTTAGATCATTCTTGATTAATGAGGGGTCTTATATAAATTAACCTCATCTTCTTGCACATACATTGGGGGCATCATTATTCCCCCCCCCCCCCCCACTTTATCATACTAACATGTGATTACATACTCTTTTGCAATCATTTCACTCACATGAATTTTTTACATCATTCATCTTATACATAAACCACCATCATACATACAATGAAATTTTCCGTCTCTTATATATCTACTCCTTAATAAACATTTTCATTTACATAATACAAATCAAACAAACACATACGAACAATAATCATCGTATCACATATCAATAAAACACCAACACAATGCAATAATACCAATCATCCATCTATATAATAAAAACCATCGTTAAAAAATCATAATCACTAGGGGTAATCCCCTACATACATATACATCATATATCATAATCACTATCACTATATACAACTGCGGGAGCTCTAGAACTAGAGGCTTCACCACTCAATCTATGCCACTACTCGCAGCCCCTATATTTCTCCATATATCTACATAATAATGTAACTCAACTTAATGCTTCGTAAACTATCCTTGTAACTCCAAAAACTTCGTAAATACATCCTACACTAAGGTTCCTCCACCTACAAAGTCCTTAGCTCATTGAGTCTCCATCCACACTTCATCACACTCACTTAACAACACAATACATGTTGATGTTGTTATTGCCATTGGCTCAAAAAAGTGGGCATGCTCATCCGCAAAGGCATCAGCTCGCTCTAGCATCCCACCTCCAATGAGCTCATCAGTGGGCACATTTTGCATCAATGTGCATATCAATGTATCAATGAAAAATGACCAATACACATCCGTTGCAACCATCCAAAACTCAACATTAGTTACTACACATGAAATCCACAAATACACAACTAAGTGAAAAACCATAACTAGCAACAAACCTATACTCACACTCTACTATAACTGTCAATATGCCATCACCATCAAGATAGGTACCTACCCCTCTATTCTACCAATTATCGGTGCTCTTGCCGTATCCACAAAAACTTGAAACAATAGCATCCATTGGTTCTCTACCCACCATGCACTATATGCCTCAGTACACCCTATGTTGTTAATCTCTATTGGATTTATCACTCCATTTTCATCATCTAGACCAAGGGGCACTAATTGTGCTCATGTGGGTCCTGGTCTCACCCTTAGTATCCTCGATGATATAATAGCTCTCACCCATACATACAGCTCTAAGAGCACATCTTGATCAATACAAAACTGTTGTAATACACACTCCGCCTAAAATAAATTGATCACTCCAAGAAATCAATCATCTAACCATCATATAAATAATACATCATATCTCTACCCCATCCTCTATATATCCTCCATATGCTTGATATGGCCTCCAAATAATGGCCCCTAGCCCCATACAATTGAGCATCAATCTATATGTATTAGTTTCCATCCTCCTACTTCAAACACCTACCCATCTCGAAGAAAATATATCCAGCCTCGCCCACTCTACACGTGGCCCACCAAGGGGCCTCAATATAGAAATATGCTCATAGGCCCATATATGTAGTAATTTGGTGGCTCCAATCCTACCCACATCGTCCTCCTATGTAAACCTATATAGATATTAATTACAAAAATTCCAATACGCATTGTGCCCATGCATATCTAGTCCCATCCTCCTATATACACCAACAAATGCCATTCATCTTATACAAGATGCCTACACCTCCACCCTCCATTGCCAGTTGATGGAGTAATCAAATCTACAATGAACTTTCATAATTGTGGAACACCTGATCTCAGTATAACATCTATGATGATATAGGTCTCAGTATGAACCCATATCCCCATAAAATACCACCTTACAGCCCTCATCGGTATCTATAAATCCACTATGGCCATCACCAAGACCCTCTCACGCACCATAGGAAGTCACAATATGTAATATGCATCCTCCAAGATCACATTCATATCTCTGGTAGGCAACCAAAATGTACAAATGTATGTACACCACCTCTCACACAAAGCAATAATAATTGGCATATTATGAGGTACCTCCCTTATTTGGCTATGTGCCATAGGCTGGCAAGGTCTAGTATATCCCACTTTGCATCTAATAGGCCTAATTCTAACCACTTACTCATTTTTTGACCTCCACGTAACTCTCTCAAATGGATATCCCTCTACACAACATAAAACAATAGCACAAACATGATATTTGCACCTCATATACATGTAAAAATGATTATTTACAATATCAAAAAGCATCAATTTTCATAGTCATCATGTTCCAGGATCGAAAAAGCCTCCTAGGTCACCAGTGCCTAGGAGCAAGAGGTAGATGCCTAAGACAAGGTAACCAGTGTTTAGGTCTAGGCATTGACATCCCAAATTACATTAGCGCCTTGGCCACTCTTGCCTAGGTATGAAATTCCCATAAACTCAAAAATCAAAATTTTGTAAAACTTGACACAAAAAATGAGCACATTTCTACTATTTTTATAAAATGATCATACTTACATACTCAATTGTTGAACCTGACACTACGACTTCCACTACCATCTCAATTTATTTGAATCTCCCTTCTCTAATTTATGACATCCTCACAAGCTTAGAGCTCAAAATCACAATCAATTAAGGTTCAAATCAATTCCTTATTCACTTTTCACCATTACTATATATAGCACTTTTCTCAATACCTAATTTGCTATAGTCATTATTAATACTCATTGTCCAACTAATACATATTATGCATTTTCACTCATATCTTGAGCTCCAATAATTTTTTTCCTCCCAGTCTGCACCATTCGGTTGATAATTTATCTTACTATCATTTGGTACACATTTCATAGAATTATATTGCAATCTTGTACATCCTCAACTCAATATACACAGTATTTTTAAATTTACTATAATGCATTTTTATCACTCTTCCATCATATCACATCTACTTTTGGCTCATTTTTCATTCTTACTATCACTCCCCCTTTCACCAAAACGGGGCATACAATTGGGATCACTCTATGATACCCCTTACACTTCTACACGATCATTTCACATATCTAATACATCACCATAAAAAAATTTCTCATGCATTATATGACATTTCATACCACTTTCTAATGATTCTACCTAATTACCTAATATGGGGGTAACAAGAGAAAAATATCTCCATGAGTAATCTATCATACACATTCAATCTCAACACAATTTTCTACTACTTGAATCAAATCAATCAATTGACACAACACATTGCATCTTACTACTTTCCCAGATGACCTAACATGGGAAGTTACTTTACATTATCTATCACTTCTACATGACCTAACTTGGAATCCATTTAGTACTATACACATCACGGCAACACCCTTAGAGTGGGGGAAATGAGATGTCATTTCCTTTCCTATACTTCTCTTATATGGGTTATTCTTATTGGATTGAAATGGATAAAAATGAATTAAAAAAATTCTTTGTTTGTCTATAGCGGTTAGACCTTTTGAGGATGTAGTCATAGTTGGAAATTAAAACTAGACCTCTCTCTCTAACACTCTTCCTCTGGTAGCAGGATTCCCAAATCCTCAGTTTTTCACACGTATTAAAAATTGAGTTAGGAACTGATCACTCCCTACCCCACCAAATCTCCATCAACAAAAAAACTAAAATATCCAATCACTCCAAACCAAAATCTTCATTTTCTCTAATTACTCCTCATATTAGTTTGTCATCTCTATTTACACCACATGAGTCGACACTTCGATCCATGGTTCACCACGTTATATGTTCTTATTATGCGTGTACTTAAATAATAGGGATTATCCTAAATTTTCATGGGTATGTTGGTAACTTCCTTTACACTACTTTAATTTAATTCAAATAACATACATGGGGGGACACAAAATCATGCACTTACTAGTATTTAATATATCACCAACTATGTTGTTTTATATATGGATCTTGCCTAAGAAAAGTATTCGTTGGTGACATAATGTCTATTCCTTCTTCTTTCCTTGAGTTTCTTTATTGTTTTTATCTCTCACCTATCTCACTTCTGCACTCATTTTTTGTCTCTAACCTATCTCTCATTTTTTTTCAATATTCTCATATTTTTCATTAGTTGTCTAAGGATGTTAGTGCTTAGGACTGGACACTAGCGCCCATGATCTCTTTTCCAACCTGGGAACTCTTATAATCTTTATTCTTGGTCACATTTTCTGCATTTGTATTTAGTATTTTCATTTTTCTTACTCCTATCCCAAGTTACTAATCGACATATCATGTCATTAGTTTCAAAATTCAAATAAGAGATCCCTATATAAACGCAACATACATACCATTATAAAGGGTGATAAATTTCTATCAAAGGGGTATCTATATACATATTAAAGGGACTACTTCTTGGGCTTATTACTTTGCATAGACACTGTATAAGAAGGGGAAGTTCATTTTTCCATCTACACATTTACATTCTATCTAGTTCTAACCTGTTATCCTGGTGTCATCAATGTGAGGGAAACCTAAGAGGAAAATTACACACACAAGGACATAAAACTACATTGGGTATGAGATGTAGTGCATCGTTTGGTCATAAGTTCACTTTGTTGAAAACCTAGGATAGTCTGACCCCTCATTTTGCATCTTTCTTTTCTAGGATTTGATGTAGTTTGAGGGTTTCGTAGGATATTATTTATGTTACATATTTACAAGTACCTCGGCAATCCAAGTGCAACATGAAGGCGATCATCAATGAATAAGTGTAAAACCATAACAATTTTTTAGAAATAAATTTATGACCTTTTTAGTAGACTTTAGCACTCCACAAACGTCTTGGGTACCCCTAGCTCCCTCGCTCCTACCCAGGTGCCCTAGTCTTGGAACCCCTGACACTTTTACATTCTTTGAGTGTGGTTGCTACATCCTCAGTTGATGTTTTATAAGTTCTATCAGTCCAAACACAATTCAGGATAAGTGAAATCAAGGTAAGTTCCCTATCCATCTCATTTTCTTTCATAGTCACATTTATAAAAATTGCTTAACATTTCTATCTTATTATACATCATTAGAGCAATTTTATAAATTTAGGTTTCATTAAAATATCTCACATTTTATTGAATCAATTATAAAGATCAAATAATGAGGAGAAAAACTAAGTTTCATCACCAACAAGAAGAGAAAAACAAACAAGGGAGAAATGAAAAATTAATAAAAATGAGTATAGCTCCTTCAATAATGTTGTATTCAAAGACAAAGAAATATTAAACAAAAAACTCGAAAATTGAAGGAAAATAAACAAGAATAAATGTGTTTACCAAGAAATGAGGCTAAAAGTTTAAAAACAAATAAATTGACCAAAAGTGTCAAGAAATTGTAAGTTAGGTTTTTTAAATGTGAAAAGTGTAAAAATTTGAAATTTTAAAATTGTACCAAGTATGAAGGACATGGAAAAAGACATATTTATAAGCTCCACAACATTAATTCCACATAGGAAACACATGTGGGGCACCAACTCCATCCTGGCATTAATTATATAGACCAGGGGGGAAAATGCGTCCACTTAAGACCCCCCTTTACCCCCCCAGATTGGTGCACTTACCCAAAATTCAAGAACCACTTAAACAACTGCCTCTTAAAATCAATATAGAACCTCGTCCTTTTAAGACATCTACAACATTACCAAGTCAAAGTACGGAACCAGATCTCAAAATAAATCAACCCTCTTCTCCTATAAACTCTTCTATAACATCATCCATACCACCAAAGCTGCCACCATTCAAGCTTTCTCCCCAGCCAACTCCACTTTTGTCTATAATTCATTTTGTCAAAGCAACTGTTCCTCCTATTGATAGCCAAGACACATTTCTGCCACCATCACATGGTCTTGCTATTAATTTTGCCTCACATGCTTCCACCACCTCACATAAGCTTGGTCTCTAGTAGGTGACTCTTGTCACCTTACCCCTTGATGACACACTCTTGTGCTTTGGATCACATTTGTATGTTGAGGGAATTTTATACACATGAACCTCACACACTACACAATAGACACTACACATGACACATCTTATATACACATATACACACATCCTACATCCTACATCCTAGATCTTACATCTCACATTTTACACTGACTATGCATTTAAATATCTTATATTATCTACACATCTTATATTACATACTATACATCCTACATTACACACTACACAATACATATCAAATGAGGATTTCTCCTCACCACATCTACTACACATATTACACATCCTATTCATCTCCTTATACGCGCTACACTCACTACCCTATGACACACTCTAGTCTCACGATCCATACTGGACTGTTGAGAGTGTACATCACAAATGTACCTTAACATACTATTATCCAAAATTCACTCCTCGAGGTAATTTTGATAACATACATAAAATTCTTCAGTCCCGAGCAAGTAGAATTGATTCAAGGCCCAAAATTAGGCCTAGTTTGGGCTAGCATAAAAAAAATCAATTTTAATGAGCTAAAAAAAAAGATACACGACGAAAGATAAACATGTGTAAACTTCAAAAAATGGCTATAAAAAGACGTAGTTAGAAAATAAATAATATGGAAACCTTATATTAGTTATAAATTTTGAAAAATTATATTTTTAGAAAGAAGAAACTCTGGTCTACGTCGTTGTATAATTTTTTTAAACGAATTTATCGTTTTATGTTGATTTATCATGGCAGAAGTGGCATTTTTGCATTTTCCTAGAAAAACATGGTGTTTACTATGTTTTTTGCAAGTCCATGTCTCAGGCTTGGGGATCCAAACCCGATCCAAGCCTTGAGGCATACCTTGGAAAAAGTAAAAACAAAAAATTTGTATACGTTATAACGCGTACATGTTCTTCATAGTATAAAAATTATATGTGCATTTGGTGTGCTTCTATTTACAAAAATAAATGTTTAAGTATAAGAAATACTAATAAATGGAAAACTTATAAGTAATAATAAATAAGAAATAATAAAAGATAAATAATAATAAATGGAAAAATTATAATTTATATTTATTTTAGTAAATATAAGAAATTTTATTTTTGGGTCACTCTACACCTTATGGAACTAGTCACACAGCTCCATGAGTCACGATTTAAGAGATAGTTTTTATAGTATAATTTGGTTAGTACATAGGTAATGTTTAGGATTTCAGCAATCCACCTAAATATTTTAGGGTTTAAATTCTACAATCGAAACCCTAAACCATAAACCATAAACCTTAGGCACTAAACCTAAATCCTAAACCCTAAACCTTGAGTGCTTAACCTTAAACCCTAAACCCTAAACCATGTTCCCTGAACCCTAAACCTTAAACATTCATACCTTATCCGTGAGCCCTAAACCATAAACCCTGAGCCTTAATCCCTAAACCATGATCCCTAAGCCCTAAACCCTAAACCTTAAACAATGAACCATGAACCATGAACCCTAAATGTTAAACCCTAAACCATAAAAACTAAATCTAAAACCCTAAACCCTGACCCCTAAATTCTAAACACTAAACCCTAAACCCTTACCCCTAAACACTAAACCCACGTGGACTATGCGGCCTAAAGCCTAAACCCTCAACCCTTAACCCTGAGCCCTAAACCCTAAACCCTAAAACCTTAAACCCTGAACACTAAATCCTAAACCCTAAACCCTAAACCTTGAACCCTAATCCTTAAGCCCTAAACCCTAAATCCAGAGCCCTAAGCTCTAAACACTTAACCTTAAACCCTTAACACCAAACCCTAAACCCTGAACCATAAACCCTAAAGCCTATGCCCTAAACCATAAGCCTTAAACCCTAGACCCTGATCTATGAGCCCTAAAATATAAACACTAAACCTTGTACCCTAAGCCCTAAATCCCAAACCCTAAACCCTAAACCCTGAGCCCTAAACCATGAACCATAAACTTTAAGCCTAAACCCTAAACCCTAAACCCAAAATCTCAAAGGAAATGGAAGAAACATAGATAATATACCAACACAGAGGTGTAGGATCAAAATTGAATTTCTAGTAGTATCTTCTCATTTGGAGAAAGAGAAATCTCTTCAGCTACTGAAATGGATAGAAAATTTGACAGAACTTTCTGAAGTGCTCAAAATAAGCATAGAAATACGGGAATGGATAAGAACACAATTGGGTTATCCATCACCTAGTAAATTTTTCTTATTTACTTCTGAATGGGAGTCAACTGGCCTACGACTTAGTCATCTTCCATTAATTGATAATTCCTTTTATGATAAACCCATGGATTCTTTTAAAATTTCCTTCAAAAAGATAGGGATAGTAATCAAGCTTAGTGAAGGGTGTGATGTGATTTCCAGAAAAATTTGAAATTCATACAGATTTAGAGGTCATAACATGAATTTACAAATATCTCTATAGTTATAAATGGAAGCCAAGTAACAATGTCTCCCTATATCCAAGGATCGAGGACTAATGAGGTATGTGGTAGGATTGGACATTCAAGAATCATTGAGTCTAAATTAGAGTGTTGTTGTATCTAAAGAAACATTTTCAAACATTGGACCAATGCATCTTAGAAAATAAAATTGAAACTCGTAAGTCCTCTCAAATTTCTAGCTTACACAAACTATGGACATATCAAGCTTTGTTCTTAAAATGAAAACTTTGTTCTCGACAGCTTACAGCTGAAATAATTATTCAAATGAGAATCAAAAACATTTCTTTTGTACCAAATTGTTCTTGGATATCTGGCATTTCCCTCCTTCAAAATATCGATAGATGAAACACATCAAATTGTGATGACTCTCTTTGATTGTTCTGCCTACGAAGAAGCTGAACCATTTTCATTTGAATACCCTCTATCAATACTAATAAGAATGGGTAAGACATAGAAGATTACAATGAGTGAAATAGTTCCCATGCGATGGGAAAAATAAGATAGTTGTATTGGGTAACATTTATTTATACTGAATTGTTCTTGGATGTCTGGAATTTCCCTCCTTCAAAATATCAAAAAAATGAAAGGCTTCAAATTGTGATGGATCCTTTTTAATGGGTAAGGCACAGAGCATTACAGTGAGTGAATGGGTGAGCGTAAACCCTGAGTCCTAACCCATAAACCCTAAACCCTAAGCCTTAAACCCTAAACCATGTACCCTAAACCCTAAACCCTAGCCCTTAAACCCTTAAACCCTTAACCCTTAACCCTAAACCCTAAACCCTCAACTCTCAAACCTAAACCTTAAACTTTGAACCCATAAACCATAAACCTTGAGCTCTAAACCCTAAAACATAAACCATAAACCCTAAATCCTAAACCTTAAACCCTCAACCTTGACCCCTCAACCAAGCCCTAAGCCAAAAAACCTAAACCATAAACCCTAAATCCTCAACCTTGACCCCTAAACCCTAAACCTTGAACCCTGAGCCCTAAACCCTAAACCCTAAAACCTAAAACCTAAACCTTAAACCCTAAACCCTAAACATTGAATCCCTAAACCCTAAATCCAAAACCCTAAACTATGAAACCTAAACCCAAAACCCTAATCCCTAAACCCTAAATCTAAACCCTCAACCCTTAACCTTGACCCATTAACCCTAAACTCTAAACCATAAACCGTAAACCGTGAAATCTAAACCCTAATCCCTAAACCATCATTCCTAAACCATAAACCCTAAGATATAAACCATAAACCCTAAATCATAAACCTTGAACAAAAGGAAATTCCTAATAAGATAATTCAGTGTGTAGGGAACAGTGTCTAAGGTGATCGATCAACTAATTTTATTTTTGATGAGAGACTGCTTCCTCTGAAGGCATAAAAGGCCATTTTTGGCCATCCTGTAGCTAATTGAATAGCCTTCAAAAAAATTTAGAGAAAATATAAAGCATCTGAGGGTAATTTTAGAGATAATTGAATATTTCTAAGTAAATTAAGGAAAGTTTAGGGGGAAAAATCTCATTCAGGAACTGTTTAAGACCGGGTGTTTTAGGTGCAAGGAATGAAAGCTAAAATGGTAAAAGATGACTTCTCTGGATGATTCCAAGAGTTGTGGAAATAATTAGGATGAAAATAATAAGGATTGTAAGGATATTAGAATAATATATAAGGTGGAATAATCACATGTATTCAAGGATTAAATATTTCTTTAGGTACTGCAAAACTTTTCAATTGCCCCTATAAGTTCAAAATGAAATAGGAGATAAATTTTGAGTTGCAGGAAAAATTAAATTTTTAGAACAGTTTCATTTATTGTAAAATGTGATTTGTAGTGTTTAAATGAAGTATGAAGTTCAAGAACATGTAACTCATACTCAAATTTCATTCAAGGATTCATCCCCTATTTGGAGGAGGAAACCAATTTCTATGAGGAGCAAATTGAGAAAAAAGGTGTCCATATACCATAAGCATACTTACACCCAAGTTTCATCTTGGTCAATAAATTGAATTATGAAGGACTCATCATATTTAAAGGTGAAATGTGGAGCTCAAGGAGTGACTTGATGATAATCATATCCTCACTCTGTTATTGTACCCAAATATCTCTAAAGAACAAAGTAAAATGATATAGTCATGCCACAGAGGTATCTAGGACCATAATGTGTGAAGTATTAAGGAAAATTATATCTCCACAAGATACATATGAGAAAATACATGTATGATAATCTTGAATTTTATTCCATGAAAGGATTATTTTAGAGCCAAGAAAGGTGAAGGAATGATATTTATATGGAGCACCATGTTTCCAAGAATGATCTGGAAGACATTTTGGGATGTTCAGGAGTTCATGAGCAAGTTGTAGAGAGTTTAGAGATATTTTCGACGATAGGTGGAATGTGGAAAATAGAGCTCATACGCTCAAGTTATTGCCAATCAAACTCCAAGTTGGGAAAATGGTCCATAGGGGTCAACAAGCAAGTTATGCATTGACACATGGAATTTGGAAAAAGGTGGAAAGTGAAAGTTTACATTTTGATCGCCTTTAGTCTTCAATGAATTACAAATTGGTGGGCCTCGCTATTTCCTATTCGGGGACCCTCAGCCAGGTTTGGCACACTCTTTTGTAGGAGGGGTGCCTTTGCTGCCTTATTATATTATCATTATCAATTTTTGATATGTATATACCATATTGCACTGCATGGTTGTAATTAAACTCAAGCAAGCTATTTTGATATCTCAGTTGGGGTGGTCAACTCCCCACCAAGCCAATTTGATCATTATACTCCCAAATTATTTGATACTTATGGTTTAGAATAGCCTATGGCTTGGCGTACACAATCTAATAGCTCGTTATATAGCTCGGCCCAAACCGTGGGCATTCCACAATGCACCAAACCAGCAATGCATAGCTTGCCACCTCCATGGCACAAACACATAGCTCAGTCAAAGCCAACAGACCAATAGATTTTGCCCCACACATTGGGTATTATAACTTTGCATTCACCATGACGTGGAAACACAAACAAAGCCACAGTGAATACCAAGTGACTTGAACCTCATTATGTGGTTGTTCAACATCCAACTCAGGTCGTAATAACTCATCCTTACAAAAAGAGTATAAGATGTAGCCCAAGCTACAAAAAGGTATGTCGATCGAGCCTATTAAAAGGCGTTCCCACTCTACTCTCCCACACACGTGGGATAAAGGAATAGTCCTCCCACCAATCCATGAAGGCCACATAGAACATATGGATGGAAATAAAAAAAAAATCTATCCCCTCACTACCAAAACAAAGATACACATGTATGGGGAGTATTAATAGAGGTAAGCCACATGGAGGCAATAATTAAAAGGAAAAGCATTAGGTAAAATGTGAAGTGGGTATGTGAATTCACGGGAATCTGGAAAAATTAGAAGATTCGATGGTCATATTTGAACCACCCACAACCCGTGTTAAAGTTAACATACCCCACCAATGAGTCATAGGAGGTCATCAAGCTATAAAAAGGTACTTGTGGTATTAGAATAAAATGTATGCCTAAGCAAAGCCACAAGGCTTAAGGAGCATTTTTATTTCAACCCCAATTTTGGAGGACCTAGAGGCAAAATTTGTTCATGGTTTAAAAATTAAAGTTGCTCAGAATTATGTAAGGATTTCAAATATGTAAAAAAAAATCATGTAATGTTTAGGATGCTCCATTTTTAGGCACTTTTCTACACATTTATATGAAGATCACATTACGAAGACACTGTAGGGGCCTAAAATTGACTCAGGAATGTGTTCTATTAGATTGCAGAGTTCCATGAGGTCTGGAATTAGCCCATTTATAGGTTTTGTGATCTATTTTTCATTTTTGAAGGGTTATTGTAATTCATTAGATGTTAAATAGATCGATTCTCTTGTTGAGAATCCAAAGACGTAGGCTTGTATGCCGAACTCTGTTATCAATTTTTGGTGTCATATTTAATCCTTGATTGCATTCTGATTTCTGATTTTAATTCCACATTTTAAATCAGTAATTTAATCAGATTTTACTTCTTAAAATTAGTAACGACATCTCAGGAAAATTGATAAAATTTTAAAGTATCTAAAACATTTAAAACAGAACCTAGGGGGTAAAATTAATTTTTGGATTAGTTGGTATCAGAGCTGGTTTCATGATTGCTTCAGTTGCATTTGCATACCAGTTTTTGATTTGTTAATCCCATCAGTGCAGACTTTTGATTTGATCTTCTTATTCACTAGTTTTGTAGTATTTTGGAAGATTTGGTTTATAGGTAGCCATGGGGAAAGCATTGAAGAGGAAAATTTTGGATGAGCTCGAGAGAATCAACAAGAAAATACATAAGGAAATTGCATTCCTGAGATGCAATATCTATTCCCTCGAAGAGCAAGTTGATCGGTTACAAAGGGAGCTAGAATCAAAAGATAAGATTTTATCAGTTTTTGGTGTGGTGATGGGGGGAAGGAATTACCTTTTACTTTAGATGCAGATACCATGATAGAATGCACTGTAAGTTATTCACCGTGGGAATCTTGTTCTTCCTTCCATTTATTTATGGATTCATGTAATGATATCTTTGGTTCATTTGAAAGGCATACTAGAGGCATTGGGTCCAAATTGTTGTATAGAATGGGTTTTAAGGGAAGAGGGCTTGGAAAAGATAGCCAAGGAATGGTTAACCAAATGCAAGCTGAGGATCGTCCTCATTTTGTAGGATTGGGTTTTACTAGTGCAGGAAAGGATATTAGAGAATGTTCTAAGCACGCTGATGGGAGACAAGCTTCTGAAAGCCAAGTGAATACCCCACTAATCATGTAGGAAGATTCAATGCATAAATCAAGTGCTTCATCATCAGTAAGAGGATTTGGTAAGACAATTTAGCATAGAGATATTGAGATTATACCTCCACTTTCTTACCATAAGCACTATGATAATTGTAAAACTTATTATCCACACTTTCAGTTAACTAAGTATGGCTATGATTTTCATAAAATGATGGATGCCTACCCTTGCACGTTATGCGGGATGCATAACCATTGTGTGACTAGATGTTGGAAGAGAAGAATTTTGATAAATAATTTTATGTCGTTCATCAAGAATAAGGCACATGGAAAAGACCAATCTTGTTATTCAAAAGTGAGAAATGGTAGCGGTGTTTCCTCATCCCAGAAGAATGACAAGAGGACATTTTGCACTTATTGTCACATGAGTGGACATCGGGTGGAAACTTTTTGGATACTTCATCCATCTCTCCATCAGAATATTGGCAAGCCAAAGAAGGAATATAGACCTATTGCGAAGGTAAGTGAAGTTCCTAATCCATCACCAGTTGAAAATTCAACCCCGAATCAGGTAATACCTATAGATAAAAAGTCTTATAGCATGGGTTAGTAAGTAATTTTTAAACTTTATTTTGCATACCTATTGATTTGATATAGCATGAAATAGATTTTTGGATTCAAAATTTGTGGAATAGACTGAGGGACAGGTTCATCACACTTGGTATTTTTCTCACATTTACATTTGGATTACTCCATTTTTATCTCCTTAATCTAGCTTTGAGTTTTCATTACAGTTGGGTACAACTCATGTTTCAGCTTGGGATATTTCTAACAGTGTTAAAATTCAGTGGACATGGTTGAATGTCTATTTTTTGGAAATGTGTATCTTAGTATTTGTTGAATTATCAGCTATTTGTGTAAATAGTTGAGCTCACAGGTGTCAACTCGTATTGTCATTTTGTGTAGAGTTCGTGTATCTATGCAACAAACTGGATGATATTTATTTTTTTTGGAGGCCCATTATGGTCATACAACAGGATGGTAACTGGTAGTCATCATCAACAAGAGACTTTGTACTGTATAGAGGCAGTAGTCATGCAACGAGGTTAAAGTCATCATTATTGAACTCGTGAGAAATCAGCTCAGATTTTCATTCTATGTAGAGGCAATGTGACCATGCAGTAGAATGGTGGTTGATCATCATGTGATATTTTTCCTGTATTGTCAAAGTGTAAGACCCCTAGAGGGTAGATATGGCAATTAAGACAGCACAAGAAGCATGAGAGCATCATAACCCATAGAGCCAGGATTAGGACCGAGTTGTCGAAGTGAGAAGAATGTAGTATATCATGCCAAAGATTCCATTGCAATAGTACTTATGAAGTGACAGTAGAGTATTAAGATTTAGGACAGGGTGACAAAAGTTCTAGTATGCTTTTGGTTAAATAAAATAATTTCCCATTGCAAAGGTGTGATCCGAAGGACATTTTGGGACATTTAAGAGTTCCTTAAATCTCCCTATATCATGACCAATTGGTATATTATTTCGAGAGCTTTATGAAGACAAGTGGAATGCAAAAAATGAATCTCATACACTCAAGTTATGGTCAGTCAAAGTCTAGGTTGCGGAACTGGTCAACAAGGGTCAACAAGCGAGCTACGTGTTAACACATGGAATTTGGAAAAAGGTGGAAAGTGCAAGTATGTGTTATGATTTCCTCTAGTATTCGACAAACAAAAAATTGGCGGGCCCCACTATTTGCTGGCCAAGGACCCTCAACCAGGTTTGACACACTCTTTTGTAGGAGGGGTGCCTTTTCTGCCTTATTATATTATTGTTATCAATTTTCGATATTATATGCCATATTGTATTGCATGGTTGCAATCAAGCTCAAGCGAGCTATTTTGATAGCTCAGTGGGGTGGTCAAATCCCCACCAATTCGAGTTGATCATTATACTCCCACATTATTCGAGACTTGTGGTTTTGGATAGCCTATAGCTCGACGTACACAGTCTAACATCTCTTTATATAGCTCAGACCAAACTATGGGCATTCCAAAGTATACCAAACCACCAATGCATATCTTGCCACCTCCGTGGCACGAATGCACAACTCGGTCAAAGTCAGCGGACCAACACAGTTTTTCCCACACATTGGGCATTGTGACTTTGCATTCACCATGATGTGGCAACACAAACAAAGCCACAACGAATACCAAATGACTCGGACCTCATTACATGGATGTTCAACATCTAACTCAAGTCGTAATAACTTGGCATCGTAAAAGGAGTATAATATGTGTCCTAAGCCATAGAAAGGTATGTCAAATGAGCCTATTAAAATGTGTTCCCACTCTACTCTACCATGCATGCTGGAAAAAGGAATATTCCTCCCACCAAGCCACAAAGGCCGCATAGAGGATATGGATGACAATCCAAAACAAAACATATACCTTCACTACTAGAACAAAGAAACACATGTCCAGGGATTAGGTAATAGGGGTAAGCCACATGTTTGCAATAATTAAAAGGCAAAGTATTATGTAACATGCAAAGTGGGTATGTGAATCCACCGGAATCCAGAAAAGGTAGAAGAGTCGGTGGTGGTATTTCAACTACCCACCAACCATGTTAAAGTAAACACACCCCACCAATGAGCCATACGAGCTCAAAAGGATATAAAAATGAGCTTGTGGTATTATAACAAAAGACATTCCTATGCAGAGCAAAAAGGCTTAAGGATCAATTTGCTTTCAACCCCAATTTTGGTGGACCTAAAGGCAGAATTTGTCCATGGTGTAAAAATAAAAGTTGCTCAGAATTTTGTAAGGATTCTAAATATGTAATATTTTTTCATGTAATTCTTAGTATGCTCCATTTTTAGTTTATTTTCTATCACATTTGTAGGAGGATTGCATTACGAAGACACTGTAGGGGTCGTGAATTGACTTTGGAATGTATTCTATCAAATTGCAGAGTTCCATGAGGTCTGGAATCATCCCATTTGTAGGTTTTTTAATCTATTTATCATTATTGAATGGTTATTGTACTTAATTGGATGTTAAATAAATCAATTCTCTTGTTGAGAATATGGAGACATAGGCGTGTATGCTGAACTTCGTTATCAATTTTTGGTGTTGTATTTAATCCCTGATTGCATTCTGATTTCTGATTTTAATTTTGTATTTTAAATAAATAATTAAATCAGTAATGACATCTTGGAAAAATTGATAAATATTTAATGTATCTAAAATATTTAAAATGGTAACCAGGGGGTAAAAATTATTTTTCGGATCAAAGAATGAACAATCATCTAAGTTCACTTAATACAATTCACTTGGTACTATTCGTAAATATCATTAAACATATAGTAGTGTGATAAAACCTTAATGAGGAGGCACATTGTAACCACCTCATTTTTTCCATAGGACAAGAATCCCATTCAAGGAGAAATCCTCTATCTACAAAGTGAGAATCTCATTTTAGTAAGAAGCAAACAACCATCATAGAGCTGATTAGTGGTCACTAAATTGAAATATGGACCAAATTTCAAAAATTTTACCAATTTAAGAAGTGGTAGGGCTAAAATCCAATCTAGAAGGTCAAAAAACCTACAAAATGACTATATGTTTTCACAAAACATAGACCCACTACAACATATATGGCCTGAAAGTTTTAGGTCATTGCTAAAATTTTGAAAATGAGTAACTACTGACTAGATTAGATTTTGAAAAAATATCTTCTAGATTATAATTGTCATAGCTATGGGACCACTTCCATGAGGTGTAGAGTAACCCTAACTTCTTATATTTACTAAAATAATTTTAAAGTATAAGAAATAATAAAAGTAATAAGAAATAATAAAAGAAATCTTAACATTTATTTTGGTAAATATGGTTCCTTCAGGCCCTCCTAAACTTCACATTTCTCAAAATGTGTGTGCATTTTATAGCGCTAGAAATGTGTATGCGCTATAACACGTACACATTTTAGGTTCGTGAATTCTCGATCCTAGGAAAACATAACACGATCACGTTTTGAAAAAATGCAATCTTGTTTCATTCATTTTTTGTTTTTTGTCCACTTTTTGGCCCACAGCATGGTGTACTTACCATTAGACTAAGCTATTATTTTACATTTTATCATAATCATTTTGGTGAATCCCACACGTGATCAATCTTTCAGATCCTTTTGGCATATCATCTTCTTTATCATGGCTCTTAAACTTCCTCAAATTTATTTGTTTGATTTACTTCAAATACATCCTAATTGCCTAGTTGTTCTTAAAAAGGCCCTAGAAATCATGTATCTTCCCTAAGATACACCTCCACATCAAATAAGTACTACTTTTGATCATTTATTTTACGACCCTAGTATTCATGGTCCTCCATCTAATCAACCATGTTGGATTCATTTCAAGATTTGAATTCTTTATTTCAAAACAAATTTAAGGCTATGGAATCCACAATTACATATCTCAAATATGAAATCCAACATCTTAAGGAATATTCTCATGCTCTTTTTTTCTCCGTCTACATCTCATCTTCATTTTATGTCTATTACATGTTCTCGTATCAGTGAGCCTCAAGTCATACCATTACCAGAGCCTCTCGCCTTTGATTTAAATATCAGTGTGTCACACTGAATACTTTGAATATCTCAAAATGAGTGAATGATCTACATGACCTATAAACAAGAATCAAACCCTAAAAAATAAAAATGCATATGAAGGGTTCAGATATTCCTCAGCTTCTACAATGGTGGACTTACTAAGTGTTGCACTACATCTCAGACTGAATGTAGTTTTATGTGCAAGTGTGTGTGAAAATTCCCTAGGTTGCTCTTGTGCTAGTCATACTTTGTGAATTAGCAAGCAATAACTATGTAGAAAATGTAATAAAATGTGTCTATGGAATAGAATAGAATCCCTCCCCCTATGAAGTGTGTGTTGATGCAGATCTCCTAGCTTTCACCTTAATGATGATAGAGTTAAGTGGATGTCAATGCAATATATGGATGCAGCTCTAGATCGTGTGATAGTAGATAATGATGATAGGTCCCTCATTATGGTCTCATAACTTTATATTTATACAGTTCTCTTGGTCCAATTTTGTAATTAACCCCGAAAAGACCTACCTAATAAGAGATAAGGATGAAAAATGGCTAGAAAGGACCCAAGAAAAGGAAGGAAAGTGCAAAAGGGACTAAGGCACCCAAAAATGGGACCAGTGTGCTTATGGACACCCTAGTACAAAATATGGGTGCCCCAGTTAGGGCTAAGACGACACGGGATATTTGGAAATGGATAGATAGGTAGATATAGTTGGTTACAAAATATGAAATAAAATAATAAATATGACAAAAAGGATGGTGGGGTTGATTAGTACTTTATTTCTTTGAGAAACTTCCAAATAGTAGTATGAGACTAGGATAAATAATTGCCTAAAGTGCATGATTTTGTGACTACATTTTTCTCCCACTTTATGTTGGTGAGAAAAAATCTCGGTAACATAAAGTAGATAGAGATGTGTACTTGATGTCCATGAAGAGTTTAGTAGAAACATGTCGAAGGACTAGACAAAGCGTGAAATGATAAAAAAAATGGAGGAGCGTGGAAACTATAAATGAAAAATGCGCAAAGAAAAAGTGATGAGAGTAAACTAGGGTGGAACGCTTGTGTGTAGTTGTTGCAATGTGTACATGTATGGTTTGTAAAGCATTTTTGCTGTCGGGGAATGTTATTTTTGTTGTTGTTGTTTTTTTTTTCCCCCATTTGAATGTTTTTTTCTCATACAGTCAAACCTGTAAGGATAAAATTCTCAAGTAGTCGAATATGTATGTATGTAAGTGTAAAAACGCTATGTAAATACACATGTAAGTTTATAATGCATAAAGTGTAAATGGAATTGTAAATATAAAGTAACGTGTGCACCTGATCCATGTCGAGGAAGAGTGTAGAAGGATATCATGTACTACAAGTTTTTTGGGCAATATCACACCACCCTAGCTGAATAAGTGTAAGGAGGAAATGCTTTTACAAACTCTAACCACTTCTGTTGAAATGTGTGTGAAGAGATATTTATACTGTCCTAGTTTTTTGGTCGATCTGATGCCACTACCCAAAGAAGTGCAGGGATGAAATGCTCTATGTCCTCCAAGCTCTAATTGTTTCCTAGAAATGCTAAGGACACCATGTCCTGTAAATCTGTTGTGTATAGGGTGTATAGACAGGTCTGAACCCACTTGCTATGTGTAAGTGCACTGAATTGAACCGGTGTAAATACATTGTGTTAGTAGAAACCCCTAAATGATGCCCCCCTCTTTAGGGGTGCATCTCACATCACTGATAAGAGACATGCGGCCCCAAAACAGGGTCAACTGCATGTATGTTATAATGGTAGAAATTGATTGGTAAGAACCAAGGCACACACAAACAAGAAATCTATCCAAAGACAAGTGTAAAAATGCATGTATAAAGAAATCAATGTGTAAGCTATGTAGATAGTGTATAAGCTACCAAGTGAGGTAATGTAAACATGAAAGAAGACAAGTATGCCACATAAAGGGGTTGCAAACATGGGAAATCATTCATGATGTCACAAGACACGCAAGTCCATCATGTTCATAAATAACAGACAACTGTGCACACCAAACATATAGAAAGCCCAAAAACAACATCAAACAATGGTAGACAATAGCAAACAATGAAACAAACAAGTATGGAAACCCATATCCCTTCATAAAAAATGTTGCACATGAAGCAGCCATTAGCATGTTAGAAAGATAGATATTAAGTCAAAATTGTGTATAATTAAGTAATGTAGAGTGCTAAGTACGAAATGAAACAATAGCACCTAGAAGATACAAATGTGGATTCCCTCAGTGACCAGTATAGTAAGGGTAGAAGGTGAGAATCCATGTTGCGTATAAGAGTCATGTATTTGCAATCATAACTAGGCAAAGGAGTGAACGCACATGTGTGGATGATATATATAAATGACATAAAAGTAATCAAACTAACAGGTGTAATAAAGTGATCATGAACACTAAAAGTAAGCAAGAGTATAAGAAAACATATATGCAGTATGTTGTGGGTGGATGGAATGGAATGCAAGATGGAATGATAGGATCCATGTGCCACCCAAGTAGATGGAAATGTATGATGTGAGGTTTAATTTTTTTTCCCCCTCAGCAGTCATTAATGAACTATAAACGAGAGTCCGTCATCTGGAAATTGTTGAGTAGTGTATGTTGTGTCTAACACATTGTGGTAAATGTGTATATGTAGTAGTGATGAAATTTGACATGTAGAAGAGATGTGCATGGATGTTATAGCCTGAGCGTATACCACGATTATATGAGATGAAGTTTGGGGTGATGATTTAGCATTAAGCATGTATCACTATAAGATGAATGGGTGAGTGATGATTTAGAACTAAGTGTATATCACTATAAGATGAATGGGTGAGTGATGATTTAGCACTAAGCGTATATCACTATAAGATGAAAGGAGGATGTGGTGTTGTAACCTAAGGTTGAGCTCGTAGGTTTCAGCTTGTATTTTCATTTTGTGTAGAGTTCATGTATCTGTGCGACAAACTGGATGATATTTATTTTTTTGGAGGCCCATTATGGTCATATAGCAAGATGGTATCTGGTAGTCATCATCAACAAGAGACTTTTTATCGTGTATAGGTAGTAGTCGTGCAATGAGGTTGAAGTCTTCATTATTGAACTCGTGAGAAATCAGCTCAGATTTTCATTCTATGTAGAGGCAATGTGACCGTGCAGTAGAATGGTGGTTGATCATCATGTGATATTTTTCTTGTATTGTCGAAGTGTAAGACCCCTAGAGGGAAGATATGGCAATTAAGACAACAAAAGATGAATGAGAGGATCATAACCCATAGAGCCAGGATCAGGACCAACTTGTCGAAGTGAGAAGAATCCAGTATATCATGCCATAGATTCCATTGCAGTAGTACTTCTAAAGTGACAGTAGAGTATTCAAATTCAGGACAGGGTGACAAAAGTTCCAATATGCTTTTGGTTGAATAAAATCCTTTCCCATTGCGAAGGTGTGATCCGAAGGACATTTTGGTACATTTAGGAGTTCCTTAAATCTCCCTATATCATGACCAATTGTTATATTATTTCGAGAGCTTTATGAATACAAGTGGAATGCAGAAAATGAATCTCATACACTCAAGTTATGGTCAGTCAAAGTCCAGGTTGGGAAATTGATCAACAAGGGTTAACAAGCGAGTTACGCGTTGACACATGGAATTTGGAAAAATGTGGAAAGTGCAAGTTTGTGTTATGATTTCCTTTGGTATTTGACAAAAAAAATGGCAGGCCCCGCTATTTGCTAGCCAAGGACCCTCAGCTAGGTTCGGCACACTCTTTTATAGGAGGGGTGCCTTTTCCGCCTTATTATATTATTGCTATCAATTTTTGATATTATATGCCATATTGTATTTCATGGTTGCAATCAAGCTCAAGCGAGCTATTTTGATAGCTTGGTGGGGTGGTCAACTCCCCACCCAATCAAGTTGATCATTATACTCCCACAATCTTTGAGACTTCTGGTTTTGGATAGCCTATAGCTCGGCATACACAGTTTAACATCTCTTTATATAGCTCAGCCCAAACTATAGGCATTCCAAAGTATACCAAACCACCAATGCATATCTCGCCACCTCCGTGGTACAAACACATAGCTCGGTCAAATTCAACGGACCAACACATTTTTTCCCACACATTGGGCATTGTAACTTTGCATTCACCATGATGTGGCAACACGAACAAAGCCACAACAAAAACCAAATGACTTGGACCTCATTGCATGGACGTTCAACATCCAACCCAGGTCGTAATAACTTGGCCTCGTAAAAAGAGTATAATATGTGTCCTAAGCCATAGAAAGGTATGTCAAATGAGCCTATTAAAAGGCATTCCCACTCTACTATCCCATGCATGCTGGAAAAAGGAATATTCCTCCCATCAAGCCACAAAGGCCACGTAGAGGATATGGATGAAAATCCAAAACAAAACCTATCCCCTCACTACTAGAACAAAGACACACATGTCCAGGGATCAGGTAATAGGGGTAAGCCATGTGGTTTCAATAATTAAAAGGCAAAGCATTATGTAACATGCAAAGTGGGTATGTGTATCCACAGGAATCCAAAAAAGGTAGAAGAGTCGATGGTGGTATTTGAACTACCCACCAACCGTGTTAAAGTAAAAACACCCCACCAATGAGCCATAGGAACTCGAAAGGATATAAAAATGAGCTAAAGACATTCTTATGCAGAGCCACAAGGCTTAAGGATCAATTTGCTTTCAACCCCAATTTTGGAGGACTTAAAGGCAGAATTTTTTCATGGTGTAAAAATAAAAGTTGCTTAGAATTTTGTAAGGATTCCAAATATGTAATATTTTTTCATGTAATTCTTAGGATGCTCCATTTTTAGTTTCTTTTCTAGCACATTTGTAGGAGGATTGCATTACGAAGACACTATAGGGGTCATGAATTGACTTTGGAATGTATTTTGGAAAATTGCAGAGTTCTAAGAGGTCTAGAATCATCCCATTTGCAGGTTTTTTGATCTATTTGTCATTAGTGAATGGTTATTGTACTTAATTGGATGTTAAATAAATCAATTCTCTTGTTGAGAATATGGAGACATAGACGTGTATGTTGAACTCTGTTATCAATTTTTGGTGTTGTATTTAATCCCTGATTGCATTCTGATTTCTGATTTTAATTATGTATTTTAAATCAATAATTTAATCAAATTTTACTTCTTAAAATTAGTAACAACATCTTGGGAAAATTGATAAATTTTTAATGTATCTGAAATATTTAAAACAGTACCCAGCGGGTAACAATTATTTTCAAATCAAAGAATGAACAATCATCTAAGTTCACTTAATGCAATTCACTTGGTACTATTTGTAAATAGCATTAAACATATAGTAGTGTGATCAAACCTTAATGAGGAGGCACATTACAACCACCTCATTTTTTCCATCGGACAAGAATCTCATTCAAGGAGCAATCCTCTATCTACAAAGTGAGGATCTCATTTTAGTAAGAAGTAGACAACCTTCATAGAGCTTATTAGTGGTCACTAAAGTGAAATATGGACCAAATTTCAAAATTTGTACCAATTTAAGAAGTGGTAGGGCCAAAATTCAATCCAGAAGGTCAAAACACCTACAAAATGACTATATGTTTTCACAAAACATAGACCCACTACAATATATATGGCCTGAAAGTTGTAGGTCGTTGCTGAAATTTTGAAAATGAGTAACTACTAACTAGATTAGATTTTGAAAAACTATCTTCTAGATTATAATTGTCATAGCTATGGCACCACTTCCATCAGGTGCAGAGTAACCCTAACTTCTTATATTTACTAAAATAATTTTAAAGTATAAGAAATAATAAAAGTATTAAGAAATAATAAAATAAATCTTAACATTTATTTTAGTACATATGCTTCCTTCAGGCCTTCCTAAACTTCATATTTCTCAAAATGTGTGGGTGTTTTATAGCACTAGAAATGTGTATGTGCTATAACACATACACATTTTAGGTTCGTGAATTCCCAATCCTAGGAAAATATAACATGATCGCATTTTGCAAAAATACAATCCTATTTCATTCGTTTCTTTTTTTGAAAATTTTTTGTCCACTTTTTGCCCCCCCCAACATGGTGTACTTACCATTAGATTAAGCTACTATTTTACATTTTATCATTAATCATTTTAGCTATGGAACCACTTCACATCATGTGCAGAGTAATTTCTATACTCCTTATATTGGCTAAATATCATTTTAAAGTATAAGAAATAATAAAAGTATTAAGAAATGCATATGAAGGGGACATATTGTTCATTTTAGTTGAACCCCACACATGCACTTCTTAGTGTTTCACTACATTCCTACAAGTGGGTGTGAAAATTCTCTATTTTAACGAGCAATAACTATGTGTATAAAATATATTATAATGTGTGCATGGAAATATAATAGAATCCCTCCCCATATTAAGTGTATGAGGATCACCCAGCTCCACCTTCAGGTAATTAGAAAACTTCCTGAAAGATAGTGATGTTAGATCCCACATTATGGTTCTCATAACTTTATAGTTATAAATTTTGTAATGAGCCTTGAAAAATGTTGACCACATAAAAGATAAGCATGCTAGAAAAGACCCAAGAAAAGGTGAGAAAGTGCAAAAGTGACTAGAGGCGTCCATGGGTGTGCCTCAGTACGAAACATAGGTGTGCCCCAGTTATGTCTGGTGGCACTGGATCTTCGAAAATGGCTAGGATAGGAAGATATATTTGGTCACAAAATACAAAATAAAACAATAAAAATGGCCAAAAGTACAAGGGTTAATTAGGACTTTCTTTCCTTAAGAACCTTCTGAATAGTAGTATGAGATTGGGATAAATAATTTTCTAAATTGCTTGATTTTATAACTAAACATGTTGGTGAGTCAGAATGCTTCAGTAACATAAAGTAGAGAAGATTTACGTACTTAATGTCCCTGCAGAGTGATGTAATAAGGCTGTGGAAGGACTAGACAAAGCATGGAATGACAAAAATAAAATATGGAGGAGTGTTGTAACTATAGATGAAAAATGTGCAAAAGTGATAAGCGTGAACCTAGGCTGAAACACAAGTATGTTAGCTACGGAAATGTAAGTGCATTTACATGGTTAGTAAATCATGTGTGCTTTCACAAAATGTCATTGTTGTCGCCTTTTTTTTTTGTATTTTCCCTCATTTGACTTCTTGTTTCTCATACGAATGGACCTACAAGGAGAAAAAGATCAACTAGTCAAATATGTATATATGTTACTGTAAAAATGCTATGTAAAATACACATGTAAGTGGAAAATACATAAATGTAAACGGAAATGAAAAAGTGTAAATGGAACATGCGCACCTGATCCATGTCAAGAAAGAGTGTAGAAGGATATCTTGTATTATGAGTTTTTTAGGTGATCTCTTGTAACCCTGGCTGAAGAAGTGTAAGGAAGAATGGATTTGTGTCCTCCAGGATCTAACTAATTTTGCTAAAATATGTGTGAAGAGATATTTGTAATTTCCTAGTTTTATGGGTGATCCGAAACCACTGGATGAAGATGTATAGGGAGGCATACCCACTGTGACCTCCAAGCTTGTAACTGCTTCCCAGAATGCTAAGGGCACCATGTCTTGTAAAAGCCATTGTGAATAGGGTTTATAGAATGGTTTGAACCCACTCACTGTGTGTAAGTGCACTGAACTGAACCGGTGTAAATATGTTGTGTTAGTAGAAACCCCCAAATTAAGCCCCCCCCTCTTTGGGGGTACATGTGATGTCACTAATAGGAGACATGTGGCCCCAAAAGAGGGCCAATTGCATGTACTTTGCAACCATGGTAATTTCTTGTTAAAAACCAAGGCATACACATATAAGAAGGCTAGCCAAACACAAGTGTAAACATGCATGTATATAAAAAAAGTGTGTAAGCCTACACAAACAATGTAAAAGTTGGCAAGCAATGTAGCAAACACACTGGAAGATAAGTACACTACACAAAGTGGGTTGCAAGAATAATAAATCACTCATGATATCGTAAGACATGTACAAATCCATCATGGCCATAAAAAAAACAAAGCAAGTGTGCACACCAAACATATGGAAAGACCCACAAATAATAGCAAACAATGGAAGACAAGAACAGGAAATGTATATAAATAAGTTTGGAAACCAATATCCCTGCACAAAAAATTATAGACATGAAGCACCAATTATCATGTTAAAATGATATGTAGTATGTAAAAAGTGTGTATAATAAAATAATGTAAAGTGCTAAGTATTAAATAAAACAATAGCACCTGGAAGAGACGAATGTGGATGCCCAAAATGACCATTATAGTAAGGGTAGAAGGTGGAATCCGGGTTGTGTGAAAGAGACTTGTATCTGTGATCAAAAATAGAAAAAGGCATGAACGCACATGTGTGTATGATATAGATAAATGACATACAAGTAATCAAACTAGCATAAATAATAAAATGATCATTAACAACACTAAAAGTAAGCAAGAATATAAGCAACCACAATATGCAGTATGTTGTGGATGGATGGAATGAAATGTAAAATTGAGTGATAGGAGCCATGTGCCCCTCGAGTGAATGGAAAGAGTATGTAGTGAGGTTCATTTTTTTTCCCCCTTAATAATTAAGAAGGAACCATAAATGAGAGTTGTGTCACCTGGAAATTATTGAGTAGTGTATGTTGTATCTAGCACGCTTGTGGTAACATGTGTATGTGTAGTGGTGATGATATGTCGACATTTAGAAGAGATGTGATGTGGACCATATAGCCTAAGCATATACCACAATTATATGAAATGAATGTGGAGTGATTATTTAGCCATAAGTATATCATGACAAGATGAATAGTGGGGAGTGACGATGTAGCACTAAGTGGCTTATGTTACTAAAAGATGAAGTGGGTAAGGAATGGTAATGTAACACTAAGGTGTATACCACTATAAAATTATAGGAATAATGTGATGGTGTTACCTAAAGTGTATACCACTAGTTAAAGATGATTGGAATAGTGATGATTTATACCTAAGCATATATCATTACAAAATGAATAATAAGGGATTTGTGATGTAACCTAAGGTGTATACCACTACAAGATGATGGATTAGGTGATGATTTATCCTAAAGAATATGTCACTAGCACTAGGAATGTTGCATGATGAAAATGTGGAATGGTGATCGTGTGATGAGTGTAAGGTCCATTTGATTTGTAAACCCTTAGCAGTCAAGTATGAACTGATGAACTAAAGTGTGTCATCTGGTAGTGAGTGCTGCATTTAGAAAACAATGTAGTATGACCATGTGATGAGAGGATCCATGTAATGAGGGAAGTATACAAAATGGTATGTGTAAATTATAATGCAATATGTATTTAATGTGTAAAGTGCAATGTGTAGAATGTAGGTATATATTAATGTAGGATATAGTATGTAGGACTTCAATATAATGAGGACTAGACATGATGGGAATATAATTTGTATGTGATGATGATGTAACCCTAGACTCATGATGAAGTATAGGATATGGAATATGTGTAAGAATGTGCAATGTGTGTCATCATAATGTATAAGACTATCAATTGCATGATGTGTGTGATGTAGGAATGACGTAAAAGATGTATGAGGACGTGTAATGTGTCATGCCTATAGTGCAGTGTGTGCGGTTCAGTGTAGTGAAGTAATCCCTCAATAGTCAAGTGTGAACTAAAGCACAAGAGTGTTTCATCGGGTAATGATGTTGCTATGATATAAAATGTATGATAAAATGAAAAACAATGTATGACATGTGAGATTGATTGTACGTAAATTTAATAATGGTTCTGAAAACTATGTAGATGTGCTAGATATAAGGGGGAGTGTTATATGCCCCTCAAGCACAAGCGAATGAATGTGCTATCAAATGATAGCAAAGGATGGAAGAATTTCATGTAACGATGGAGAAAAAAGCATATGAGCGTGCTCTAAGTAGTGGTGGTATAGTAGGCATACAATATATGGGAAAATTAATTCTGTGTGCATGTGAAGGATGGATATAAGAAGAATTTCGAGGTGTCAAAAAATTGTCGGTGACGAATATCTATGTGATGTGGAATATGAGGGTGAAGAAAGTGTATGTGGAATAAACCGAGGTAATGGTCAATGTCGATATGTCGTAACCATTTGTAGAATTGGCCTATACCTATGTTTTGGACTAGTTCAAATGATGTGGGCATGTAGATAGTGCTTGAGTAGGAAAATTAGGACTAGATTGTGCTTTAGGTAACATAGGCTATGATATGCTAGAAGAAGTAGGGGATGTACTACCTACCACATGGGGGACGATGATTATGGAGTAGATGGAGGGAAACTATAAATAGAAATGACATAATTATTGTAAATGGATTTGAGTCGTAAGTGGTTCATAGAAGCTGACATATTGTAAATGAAAAAATCACATTGATACCAAGAATCATGTTATAGCCCTCAACCATGTTCCCAATGAGGAAAGGTACGAGCATAGTACGGAGACCGACTGTAACATGTAACTTAACAATGCCAAACAATGTTTTGAAAGGTTTTTCAATTTTTGATGGGGGATACCCGATAGCCCTAAGAAGAGTCATAAAGCATGCACTAATAGGCCATGATGGGTCCACTCTAGCGTTGTGAATGACTTTGGGGCTGATCCAATATATGTGTTATTATATAAATGATTAGATGTAAACGTAGCATGATAATAAATATTGGAGAAAGAAATGATAGTAGGTGCGAAATTTAAGTGTTAGAAACCAAGAATTCAAGAGCTCTTAATCCAAGATGCGATAGACGCATGATACGCATGATTAACAAAAGAGTATGTTGTCTGTTTGTCCCTCTGTTGAGATTAAATGTTGAATATGTTGATTTTACCCTTTTCATTTCTTGGGGTAGGATGTGGAGTCTCTGGGAACTCTAGTTTTTTGTTGTTCAATTAAATCTTGAATAAATTTTACGGATCTTGAGGCATCTATTTGTAGAATGTCCCACACATTGATGATAATCACAGTGGAAGTTTTTCATTGTAGTTCCTACATTTTTGGTCATGACGAATCTAGCTTGAGTGGGTGGGGGGAGAGTAATAATATTTATCTCGACAAGTTGGTTTAATATAAGATGTGGAGCCATTATAAAGGTGATAAATGTGTGCTGAGGTACTGTGCAAAATTTGATCCTTTTTAGTAGTAGTGACCGTGTTTGATAGTTACATTAACATCGGTTGGTTTAGTTGTAGATGGTTTGAATGGTGTCTTTCTAAAAAAACGAATAAAAGATGAGGCTTGTTCTTGATACTTAATATTTCCTATGGATAAGAATTTGATCTCATGTAGTTTAAGAGTATTACACAACTGGTAAAATTAAGGATAGGTCTCAAAGAGGATTCCTTTCCTATAGAGGTGGAAAAAAACTCTGAATAAATAAGCTCTGAAGATTAGAGTCTAGCAAGAATGTTTGTCATTTTATTTAAGTTATTATTATATCTTAAAACGTTGTTGGTTAGATGTTCATTTGGACTTTGTTTATGTTTCACTAGTTGGGCGTAAGAGATCTTAAATCTGATTTTGATGGAGAAATGAGTTATAAATGCATCAACTAAGTGTCTGAATGAAGGTGATCGAATGTATAGGTAAGTCATAGAACCAATGCATTGCATAATTGTGGAGATTACAAGGAAATACCTTAGTCATAAAGGTATGATCATCAAATAAATCAAGACAAGTGACATGAAATGCTCTAAGGTGTTCTTACGAGTCACCATGCCCATCTAAAATGGGTAACTTAGGCATGATGAAGCTAGGAGGAAGTGGATAAACAAAGATGGCTGGTGTGAATGGAGTTTGTAGCACCAAAGTGGAATCTAGGGATTTTGATGCATGTGAACTAGCCTATTGTAGATTATGATTTTGAGCTTGTATGTAATGATAAAGAGATGGATGAGACCTACCACATGTGTAAAAATAGAGGTGATGTGAAGTGGTTTATAGGAGTAGGGAAAAATATTGGCACAGTAGAAATGGGAGAGAAGAGTAAAAGTAGGCGGTTGAGTGTAAGCAGTAGTTGGCATGGCTGTAGAGGTAGTGAGGTCCAGAGTATTTAGTAGCACCCTCATGAGAAACATGTAAAAGTAAATCTTGATCTTGGGGATGCTCAACAAGATGATCATTTATAGGCTTAAGGCAGACTTGAGTAAATTCCTTATGAGAATTGAGCCATGGTAAACAAATTAGAAACCTTAGAATGATATTGTAAGAAGGAAGAACCTACGAACGTGAAAGAAAGAAAGATCAGGCTCACCAAAATGATTAACTAAAAATTAACTAGTCTATGCTACGATAAGGTAGTTAATCTAATCGAGGAAATATAACGTAGTAGATAAATGTACTAAAATAATATCTAAATTAACTAGTTAAAGTAAACTAATGAAATTAAACCCTAATTGTGTAAAGAAGGAAAGAAGAAAGAACTCAATTGATATCTGCATATGGACGTAGAGTGTTGTAGGTCTATACAAAAAATTAGGAACCAAAAACGACTATACTGCAACCCTAAAAATTATAGATTTGGAAGATGTGACTGGATTGGTGTGCCTAGAACTAGACTGGGCACCCACAAGCACTCTAGTCTGTTAACTAGGTGCTCTGGTTTAAGAGAAATGTCCAGAATTGGTTTTTGCAAGGTTAGAAAATGATCTGCAACTTTTTCTATCTGTCACACTAAATTTTGTGTGTCGCACTAAATACTCTAAATATCTCAAGAAGAGTGAATGAACTGTAAGACCCCAAAACAAGCATCAAACCCTAAAAAATAAAAAATACATATGAAGGGGTCAGACTATCCTTTATTGCCACAATGGTGGACTTACTAACTTAGTTTTGCACTACATCTCATACTTGATGTAGTTCTATGTGCAAGTGTGTGTGAAAATTTTCTAGGTTGCTCTTGTGCCAGTCACACTTTGTGAAGTAGTAAGTAATAACTATGTGTAGAAAATGTAATAAAATGTGTGCATGGAATAGAATAAAATCCACCCCCTATGAAGTGTGTTTTGATACAGATCTCCTTGCTTGCGCCTTGATGATGATGGAGCTATGTGGATGTAAATCTATATGGCATGATAGTAGATATTGATGGTAGGTAGCTCATTATGGTCTCGTAACTTTATATTTATAGGGTTCTCTTGGTCCAATTTCATAATTAACCTCGAAAAGACCGACCTCATAAGAGATAAGGATGAAAAATGGATAGAAAGGACCCAAGAAAAGGAAAGAAAGTGGTAAAAGGGACTAGGGCACCCATGGGTTCCCCAGTAAAAAATATGGGTGCTCCAATTAGGGTTAAGATGACGCGGGATATTCAAAAATGGCTGGATAGGTAGATATATTTGGTCACAAAGTATGAAATAAAATAACAAAAATGACCAAAAGGATGGGGGTTAACTAGTACTTTCTTTCTTTGATAACCTTCTAAATAGTAGTTTGAGACTACGATAAATAATTGTCTAAAGTGCATGATTTTGTAACTATAAGAATCATGAGTTTTATGAAGGATATGAAACATCAAGAACCTCATTGAAATTCAATTCATCAAGGGAATGATCATCATGAGAAAGGATCACCGTAAGTGGTGATGGCAGTCATTCAAGCTCACAAACGGTGTATATCTTTTGAGATTATTTCTAAAACTTAATCAATTATTGGAAATGTGCTCACATATTGCAATTCAAGGGAGTGTATTTCATAATGCTTCAATGCAGTTGGATTTCAAGAAGATAGAGCTCAACCTCAAACATTCCTTCAAGTCTCATTCAGGGATCAATCATTCCATATAGAGGAAGAAACCTATTCCCATGAAGACCAATCGAGAAAACATTTGTCCAGATACTATAATCATGCTTCCACTCATGTGACATCTTAGTCAGGGAAGTGAATTATGAAGTTAAAAAGGGTGTCATTATGTTCAAAGGTGAAATGGGAAGCTCATGGAGTAAGTTTAGGATCATCATATCTTGATTCTTCCATCATGTTCAAACCTCTTCAACGAATATGCCAAGATGAGCTAGTCAAGCTACCAAGGCATTGAGTACCATCATGTGTGAAGGATCAATACATCATTTATCTCTATGAAATTCACATGAGAAAAGATGTGTATGAGTATACTGAATTTGATTCCATCCATGGATAATTCTAGAGCTAGAAGGGGTAAGAGGATGATCTTCATATAGAGCACCATGTATGTAAGAATGAGAAATCATCCGAGTTTCACTTGATGTCACTCACTTGGTAGTGTTCTTAAACACTCATTCAAACCTTGTAGTGTGATCACACTTCAAAGGAGGAAGGACATTGCGACCACTTCATTTCAGTCTAATGGGTGGCCACATGACAAAAGTCAAGATATTAAGTGATAAATCCATCTACATGGTGAATACCTATTACAATAAGTAATATATAATCAAAAAATGGTTTACGCATCATGGATTTGATTTGTGATCACTAGGGTTAATTGTGGAGGCCTATAAAAGTAAGTGAGTGATCCTCGCTCTTGCCTTATAATTAGAAGAGAGCATTGTGTTCATATCACAATGTAGATCTCATAAACAGTGTTTCTAAATACTTAAGTCATCACTTGAGGTTTTAGAAACATGGTTTTAACTCATGGTAACTCATTTTGTACAACTTTTTCATGTCAGAAGTTTTGTCACTCAAAAACACAACTTTGGGTGTTAAGGTGTTTTCAACTCACAAAATTTGGCCCCAATGCTCATGAGATCCTCACCCATGGTAAAATAATGGTCTATTTATGATAGAACCCATTCCAAGAGGTACTCATCAACATTCAAAAATATTCACCTATCACCATGTGGTGAACATCTCTCTAGAGTTTACAAATTCAAGGTCATTTTTTTTTGGAACCAAAAGGGCCAACTGCATTATTTTTAAATTCTTCATGAAAGCTTCAAGTCTTAGATAAAAATGGAATTTATAAACATATATATGATTCACATATATTTCCATTTCCTTTCTTTTCCCTTCTAACTCCAGAGCTCCCAAAATCATCCAGAGAAGTTAGATTTCACCATTAGAGCATTTGTTCATTGCATTTAGAAACCTTGTGTTGAGCATAATATCCTTGAAAGAGATAACCTTTCCTAAATATTCTTAAATTACTCCAACACTTCTAGGATTCCTTGACATCACCTCTGGATGCTTAATATATTTATTGAACTCCCCCATAGGGTGTTTGATTATCTCAACATGGCCTTTTTAGGCCTTTGGAGGAAGTTATCTTCCATCAAGTCACACTGAACTGATGCAGAGAAAAACAAAAACTATCAAGCATATATCTAACTTTCAAGAGATTACAAACAAGAAATTATCTATGTCTCTGCATAAGAGGATCCAATATAATCTTATAATGGCTAGAAAACTATTATATTTTCTCAAACCTTGCATTTACTAACTCAATAACACTTTGGGTGGCTTTAGACTCACCTTACCATGCTCTAAATAATCCTAACAACATCATTCCATTTATGAAATAGCTCATTTCATCATCCAAAATTCCATTGCACTTACTTGTCCTCACTTGTTCTTGTCTCTGTTTCACTAGTTCTCTAGTTCAAAACACAAATTTTGACTTTTTGGCTTCCTGGGACCTTATCACTATTTAACTCCTTGTCTTGCATACGACCCACTGTTAGAAGCATCAACAAAGTACATCAAAAGAGATTCCTAACTCACCCTCTATTAACTTTCCTTCCTCTTCCCTCATTAGCTCTTTGCAACATTAAGTGATTGTAGCTTCATTCATCTACCAAGGCTTTCCCATCATGTTCCATTATTCATTATCACTTATAGCACTATTAGATTCAATTGAGAAATGTATTCAACCATTCAAAACTCCACACTACTCTTCTCTTTACAAAACTATACCTATATGCCCCTTAAGAAAAGATTAGTGTTCCACTCATGCAAACAAATTTCTAAAGCTACCCAGCAAGGGACTATCACCTCCACTAGTTCTTCCATACCTCTGATATGCATGTTAAATCTCAGGGTCTAACTCTTTTTGTAACTCCTTATGCTTCACTTTTGCAATTTGGCTTTTATACCTTCACTAGGTCTACCTCAGACTATTGTTATACTTATTCCTATTTCTAGGAGGTTTCAATGCAAAAGGAGGAGCTTTTTGATCACCCATTAAGCTCTTTATCATTCCCTAGAAGTTTAATTAGCTAACTCCAAGGGAAAAGTATAGTTCATTTGTTAATCCACTCATTATGTTAGCCTCTAGACTGTGTTCAATTGCTTAAGGCCACACTTTCATGAAAATCTTGATATTACACTAACGAAAGTTAAAAGTTCTTCTCAAAAAATATAAAGGCTAACTTAAGATGGCTTCTTTCAAATTTGGGTCAAACCTGACGGATTTGGTGCCTCAATTTCCAAACCCTCCTGGTAAACCCAAGAGAGGTTATTTGGTTATAAATTTCATTGAAAATTGATTCAGAGCTACAAAATTGTTATGGATGTATGTTTTTATACTAGGGAAATTATTTCCTTACCAATAGGACCTCCAAAAATTCCTAGTATTCCAAACACGTAGTTCTCCCTTCTATGGTAGTACGAATCCAGTTTCAATTCATCAACCCAATCTACTTCAATATATTAAGCCCAGGGTCAAATCATGCACCTATTTTCCAATATAAACTTATACTTACACATGCTAAGAAGGCTCACATGTATCAAACACAAAATTATAGACCCTAAACTCACTCTAAACACATATTCACATTTCAAACTCATAATTTTTTATGCATGCATAAGTTTTGTAATTGTACACTCTTAAAGTTACCTTGGCTCAGTTGTATTCTCCTTCCAATGCCTGAAACGACCTTCATATCATCAATCTTCAAAGTATACATGGTTTATAACAATGCACACACAGTTCCATATTGCTTTGTCACTCAAAACATAGCATGACTATATATGCAAGACATTCACAAAATATTCAACTTACATTCATGAACCACACTTTACTCGCATACTGCAACTTGTTCTTGATCTAATATCTATTGCAAGAGAGGGTTAGAAAGCATTACCATCACAAGACAAAAGAGATCTTCTACCAAAAGGTCATCCATATTCACAAACCATAATTTTTCCTACTTTTCATCATATTACATTACAAAAGAAGGCATTATTCTTTCTAACCTTCTCCTCTTCCTCTCTCACTGAGGAATGAGATTTAAACTCACAAACTTCTTACTAAACTCGAACTCTTACATGCATGTAACTTGCCCTCACCTAACTAACATCTAGGATTGACATATCTAGTGACTCTTGAACTTCTATCCTCTCCTAAATGTGTAACTGCCCATCAGGGAAAATTTTAGTGGCGAATTTTCGTAAACTCGCAAATATTAGGGATTTTGGAAATTGGAAATGGCAAATTTTTAGTAGTCAGCTACTTCCCAGTTTGTCAAAATTTTCAGCCTACTATTTATATGTAAAAATTAAATTATACATGTATTCTCTGAGGTATAATACATAGTCTAGGGGTTGTAGGGGGGTACCTATTTAATAATGACATACAACAAAGAGTGGTTGTCCATCCAACTTAGGTTAAACAGACAGCCATTGTCTATCATCCAACCTAGGTTGGACAACATATGATGGATGGTCATCTAACCTAGGTTGGACGGTCATCCATTTTCTGGCATCTAACCTAGTCGTCCAACTTGGGTTGGATGGAAGATAATGTACAGTCGTCCAACCTAGGTTGGAGAACTTGGTTGCACAACAAATAATATATAGTCATCCAACCTAGGTTGGACAGCTGGGTTGGACAGCTGATGATGGACAATCATCCAACCCAGGTTAGACAGCTTGGTTAGATGATAAAATAATGTACAGTCATCCAACCTAGGTTGGACGGCTGGGTTAGATGGCTGACGATGGACAATCGTCCAACTCGGGTTGGATGGCAGATAATGTACAGTCGTCCAACCCAGGTTGAACGACTAGGGTTGGATGGAAGATAATGTTAACGGTCGTCCAACCCAGGTTAGATAGCTAGGTTTGAACAGAAGATAATGGACAGTCGTCCAAACTATGTTGACGGAAGATAATGTAAGGCTATCCAACCTAGGTTGGATGGCTGGGTTGGAAGGCAGATAATGTACGGTCGTCCAACCCAGGTTGGATGGTTGGGTTAGACAGAATACAATGGATAGTTATCCAACCCTGGTTAGATGGATGTGTTAGACGGTAGATAATGTATGGACATCCAACCAAGGTTGGATGGTAGATAATAGACGATCATCTAAACCAGGTTGGACGGCTAGGTTGGACAACAGATAATGTATGGTCATCCAACCTAGGTTGAATGGCTGGGTTGGACAGCAAACAATGGATAGTCATCCAACCCAAGTTGGATGGCTAGGTTAGATAAAAGATAATGTACAGTCATCCAACCCAAGTTGGATGGCTAGGTTGGACAACAGATGATGGAAAGTCGTCCAACCCAAGTTGGACCAACTGGGTTGGATGGGAAACAAATAGATGTCCATCCAACCCAGATCAGACAGTCTTCCATCATCTTCTGTACAACCTAGGTAGGATACCATCCAACCCAAGTTATACAATAGATGATGAACAACCATCCCACCCAGTCGGCTTTGCCACAAAATAGTTTTTTCAGAAACTCACCATTGCTGCGAAAGTCAATTTTGGAGATTCGCCACCTATTCTAAACTAATTTTTCAGAGGGGGGTCTTAAAATGAAACCCTGCTACCCATATTACATCATTCTAAGCATCTTAATAGATGTACTTCATATACAAGACTCATTATTTACCTCAACTAGACAGTTCCCACCGTAGTAACTCCTAACATCCTATAACACATTGAAAACACCTTTACAATTCCATATGCCTTTGAATTTTCAAATATTCCTTTTTGGAGGGAAAGAGGATAATTAAAATTTCTCAGCTCCACTACTAGTTTGAAAAGACTCCCATGAACCATGAGACCCCCCCTAAGCTCTCTCAAAACTTACAATGATCCCAAGAAGCATGAATTTTGTAATTATAGGTCTTTTCATGGATGCTCCTACATCATACTCCCATGGTGGAGAAAAATTCTACATCCTCTTTATTTTCTTGCTCTTGTCTTCATCCTCATAGCTTATCTTTGTTCTTATGTACCTATTATACCAAATTATCCCCCCCGGAAAATTTGGTCAAGACAACTCCTGCACATAAGGAACTTATGAAGGAAACGACTCAGACCCATGAGCTCAAATTCCAAGATGACAAACAAGGTTGCAAGGAGACTCTACAATGGAGTGGCAAGTCCTATAAAGGAACGAATGACCCTGTGTAGTAAGAAAGAGAATAAACGGATCTTTCAAGTGAACCCATGCCTTAAATTCATCAAACAGGTTACGAGTGGGCTCAGAAATGAAGGCGCAGTGTCACAGAGAAGCCAAGAGCAAGAAAGGGGGAAAATGATGAAGATTTGAAGTTTTCAGGCTCGAAACAGTTCAGGAAAATGTCCAAAATTGATTAGGTATGAAGAAGCTGGCGGAGAGGCCATGTGTCCTAACGACGCTTCTCCAAAGGTGAATCCAAAAAATGGGAGACCCAAATGAGCGCGAGCTTACCACATAGCCCAAAGTATAAAAGTAAGAGGGATCGTTGAAAAGTCCATGATCAGTGGAGGCCAACAAGTGTCAACTCGACGCTCCTCCAAAGACAAGCTTTGAGTCAGCCTTCCAAACAAGCGCAGTGCCTCCACATGTCTAATCTTAGAGATGAATAGAGTCAGTTGAATTGTCAACGCATAGCCCAGGTTAGCGGAGGCTGCCAAGTGTCCAAATGGTGTTAATTCAAGGATTAAATAGATAAAGGTTTTTAAAACAAGTGTCAAACTACCCCGTGTCCTAATCTAAAGTGGGTCGTCGGGAGAAAATTTAGTTTTTGCCCCTTTACCCCGAAAGGTGTAAAACTTGCAAAATAGGCCGTGACTCCGCCTACAGGAAAAAGTCAGCACTGGAGCCCAATTCAAAGCCAAAACAGGGAGTTGGAGGAAATGGTGAAGATTTTCCTTTTTTCAAAAGGCACAAAGGAAAATATTGGAGCGCACCTCCCTAGCTAACCAAAGGGTGCCACGTGTCCAAGCGGAGTAGCGGGGCTATGAGGATTTTTTAGATTTTGTGATTCTTGTGAAAAAAGGGAAAAGTTAAGTTCTAAGCCCGCAAACCTGATTTTTCCCTAATTTGGCTACCATGTGTTCCATATTAAAGAGGGGGCCCATTTTTCAAACTAGTTTTCCCACCCATTTATACGGACCTAATGCAAAATTCGAAGGGGCATATGTTTCGACTCATGGCTCAAAATATTGTAAATCTTACACTGTTGGAAGTGTCTCGATGTCCTCTACGCCATGGAGAGATAAAAAAATCATTTTTTACAGGCCCTAGTAGGTAAAAAATGAATAAAAGTCTTTCGGGCCATTAACGTAGAATCCAATCTCTTCAACTACCAAATCTGAGTCGATTCGATCCGCTGGGGAACCAGAAGTGACATATTGTGGACAAATTTACAGAAGGCATTGATTTTCAGTGGTTGATCTTTCAAAAACGGATTCAATGCGTATCTCAGAGTGGTTGGAGTAGGATGTAATTTTTTATTTCTTATCTCTCCCATTCTTCTATATATTGTAGCAGAGGGGCACAAAAAAATTGTTCATTTTCTTCTCTGCCTCCCCCTTTTTCTCTTCCCCAGGGTCGAAAAGGGAGTTTGAACCTCCTCCCCTGCTCTATAAAATGGCATTTTTTGCCTCTTGTCCATAGGTGATGCTCTGTGAAAACTCTGAAGCAATAAAAAAATGTGTTTTGTGATGCATTTGTCCATCCTTTCTCATTTTTGGTTGTCTCTTCTTGCCTCTCTTCATTGTAGGGTATATATGCATGTTTTCAATGTTCACTTGCAGATCTGGGAGTTGTGTTCATGGGGTTTTGGAACATTTTCTGTGTGAATCTAATCTATGGTCTATGATGTTGTTGTCCATACTTTCCATTTCTCACCCCTCTTTATTCCATGGCAGTTTGGTAGATGATCAACATTTTCCTTCTCTGGTGTATCACCGTTTTAGTGTAGGCTCTGTTTTTCCTTTTTTTTCTCTCTCTCCTTGTCTCCTTGGAAGTTAGATTAGGATTAGATTAGCTTTCCTATACTTGAATAGCTTGTGGTAAGTAGATTAGGAAGAGGAACCAGCCTTCTCTGGAGGGTCATTCCCATTTGCAAGTCCCACAGCTTGGGGAATGATCCAATGTTATGCAATCACACAAAATGACCCTACCTTAGAAAAGTAGATCCATGACTCATTTGGGGGTGCTGTGATTTCGTACTAATAGTACCTCTTTCTCTCACTTTATTTACATCCTTCATAACCACTAGGGTCCAATGTAATAAGTTTTGGTCTTCTATTTTCTTTGACATTGTTCCATTTCTCTTTATTCTTCACCTTCACTCTCATCATCTTCAAGTTGTTTTTCTTTATACCTACACACACAAAGATTAGAACAACAAAAATACATGATTCTTTATGTTCCATGATGTTTTCCATCACTGTATACTCCATGTTTATCTTTTATTCATCATTTTTCTCATCAAAACCTTTATCGTCTTTCTCATTTACTTGTTCATGTTCAATATTTTCCACCTTAAGCTTCCTTAACCTTGATTTTGCATCCTTATTGAGTTAATTTTTATTATCACATACCCAAGAAATAATTGCATTCTCAGGATTTTTACCTGTAATTTTATTCTTACCATCCATCTCATCTAGTAAATTTTACAAAAGAACATGCATATCATCTACAAAAAATTGATTGTCATCATGCTCATCACCTCAAAATGCACAATCAACATCATTTTGGATAATTTCAAGGAATTCACTCACCTCATTCTTAATACCAAGCAACATTTCATCAACTTTCCTTATCTTGCATTCACCTTTGGCTAATTTGTCCTCTTTTTCTACTGAAATATAAATGTTATCCATGGGTTCATCTTCCCTGTCCTTTATTGCATCTTCCTTCTTCTTCTTTCCAACCTTGTTATTTCTCTTTTTTTCATTTCTCAACTTCTCTTCTTCACTTTTTATCATCCTCTTCGTCTGTAACTTCTATTTTCTTTTCACAATCTACATCATAGGCCATTTACCTTTCTTTTTCATCATAAACTCTAGCACATACCTTGGTTGCTTCATCATTTATGTTAGCTACTCTATATCTACTCTCAACTTCTTTACCTCTACAACCATCCACTCTTCATACTTTCTTTCCTTCTCTCTCTTTTCTTCATAGCTCTTCTTCTTCTTTAACTTTTCTTGTTTCCTCTTATAGCTAATCAATTTTCATAGTTCTCTTATTTATTTTTCTTGGTCCATCTTCTCTCACTGACAAGTTTGTTTAAACTTGCCTTTCACACCTCACCTTGGCCTCACTAGTTCTTTTTGTGCCTTCTTTCTCTATTCTCAACTTCACACTTCTCTTCACCTATCACTTCTTTAACTACACAAACTTCCACACAATGTTAGCCATACAAGTATATATCCAATCTTTAAAACCAAATCACAAAACAAAACCTCACTATAATACCAAAAGATGCAAAAAAAAAAACTATCAAGCATATATCTAAGTTTAAAGAGATTGCAAACAAGAACTTATCTCTGTCTCTACATAAGATGATACAATATAAGCCTATAATGGATAGAAACAGTTATATTTTCTCAAACCTTACATTTACTAACTCAATAACACTTTGGGTAGCTTTAGACTCATTGTACCTTGCTCTAAATACTCCTCGCAACATCATTCCATTTATGAAATAGCTCGCTCATCATCCAAAATTCCTTTGCACTTACCTATTCTCACTTGTCCTTGTCTCTGTTTCACTAGTTCTCTATTTCAAAATACAAAATTTCACTTCTTAGCTTCTTGGGACCTTGTACTTAGCTCCCTATCTTACATATAACCCACTGTTATAAGCATCAATAAATTACATCAAAATATATTCCTAACTCACCCTCTACTAACTTTCCTTCCTCTTCACTCATTATCTCTTACAACATTAAGCGATTATAGATTTATTCATCTACCAAGGCTTTCCCATCATGTTCCCTTGTTCAGTACCACTTACAACATTGTTAGATATAATTGAGAAATGCATTTAACCATCCAAAACTCCACACTACTTTTCTCTTTACTATATTTCCCCTACATGCCCCTTAAGAAAAGATTGGTGCTCAACTCATGCAAACAAACTTCTAGAAATACCCATCAAGGACTATCACCTCCACTAGTTCTCCTTCCATACCTCTGACAAAGGAAAATATGCATGATAGATTCTATAGACAAACCTAGTGAGGGTTTGAAGACAAGATTACAAAAAGTGAGTTAATATAAGTTGCACAAGGAATTGGGGTCTAAAATTTTAGGAGTATGTTAAGGTTACCAAAGGTGAAAAAATGCATCTAGTTATACCTTTTGGGTATCCCTAGAACTCTATATGTATGGTTAATGCAAGCTACATGGCCTTGAGAAGCATAGTGGATAGTTTTGAATAAAAGGATGAATGTAAGCATTTTTAATGTCTTAAATACATTGTATGATGGATCTAACTATGTTATGAAGTGCATGAATAGGGGTAGGAGCCTAAGGAGAAACAAAAGAGCAAGAAGTCAAATTTGCCTCCTTGAACCAAAGAGCTAGTGAAAAAAAAGATAAGAGTTAGAGCAATTCAGTACAAGGTTAGTTTATAAGGTGAATGAGATATTTCATGATTGAAATTATGTGGTGAAGAGGAATAATAGACATTGGAAACTAGATCATTGAGTTGTAAAATACCGCTTGTGGGAAATATCTCAGTTTTTGCAAGTTTTTGACCTTCATAGGCTAATATAATGATCCTCAAATGCATGGTAAGATGAAATATTGAGGTTTGTAACCCTCTTATTAACTGAATATAAGGTTTTTTTATTTTTCTCTTCATTATGAACTCATCAATAATCATATTTAATCATCCCTACACATTGAAATAAACTTAAAAACCTTGTTAATAATTTCTTTTGAGCCAGGTTAAGATTGGTCATGAGGTAGGCTGGCCAAATGAAGGACACACTAGTGACCAAGAAGTGAAAGATTCAACCAAATCAGGGATGGAAGCCTGCATATTTTATTAATCAACCAAATCAATTTACAATAGAGAGACTGCAATTCTTATACAAATTGAACAGCCATGTGCAAACAAATACAAGATTGCACAAGTACAACCGAAATCATAACATCTTCCAAAATACATCCAGGAAGCAATAACCAACTAAATAAAAACAATATAGTTGTAGATATAATGTAACAAATAAAAAATATGAAAATAATGTGGTTATTAAATACATAACCAAATAATAAATTACCTAATACAATGCATAATTAATTTACCTGATATTCTCCCCTTAATTTTGCATTGTTTCAAGAGATGAGGAGGGGAACTCTCTGAACAACTCGAACTTGTCATGTGCAAGTGACTTTGTGAAGATATCTTCTCATTGTTCAGTTGTTGGAAAAAATTGAAGCTGTATATTGTGCTTCAAGACATGCTCACATATGAAATGAACTTGTAACTCAATGTGTTTTGTTCTTTCATGAAAAACTGGATTTCAAACAAGTTAGAGAATACCTTCATTGTCTACATACATGGTGGTTGGTTTGCACTGTGGTATTCCAAGTCCTTCGAGTATGTAACATAGCCATATCGCTTCATAGACAGCTTCTCCTACAAAACAATACTTGGATTCTATGGAAGAGTGAGAGAAAAAGTGTTGTTTCTTGCTTCCCCATTATATCAGTCTAGATCCCATAAAAAACGCAAATCTTGAAGTGGATTTTTTGTCATCAATGTTACCTGCATGATATAAATCTGAATATCCTGACAAGAAGAAGTTGTTGTTATTCTTGTATTCTAGACCAAGATCTGTTGATCCTTTTAGATATATCAAAATGCACCTTTTTTCCTTTCAATGACAAACTTTGGGTTCTTGCATGAACCTGGATAGATAGCTCACTGCAAAGTTGATATCTGGTCTAGTGTAGGTCAGGTAAATGAGCCTCCCAATCAACTGCCGATAAAGAGTGGCATTTACTGTAGGAGATGGATTTTAACGAGATAACTGTAATCTATTCTCCATAGGTGTAGTAATCAGTGTACAATCCATCATCTTGAATTTCTTGAGCATTGTCTTGGTATATTTCAACTGAGAAACAAATATGTGATTCACCTTCTACCATATTTCCATTCCAAGACAATAGTGCATTAACCCGAGATATGTCATGTCGAACAATTGATTAAGATATTTCTTCATTGTATTGATCATCCTCACTGAACTGCTAGTGATGACTAGATCATCGACATAGACAATCACAATCACAATCTCCCCCCTTGATTTTTGAGGTAAAGATTGGGATCGTATGGATTTCTAAAAAATCCATGTTATATGATATGCTCATCAATTTTGATGTACCATGCCTGGGGTGCCTATTTGAGGCCATACAGAGATTTCCTGAGTCTGCATACCTTTTCTTCTTGACCAGGTATAATATATCCCTCAAATTGATTCATGTAGACTTCTTTTTGTAAATCTCCATTCAAAAAGGCAATTTTTATGTCCATTTGATGGACTTTCCAACCAAACTATGCAGCTAGAGAAAATATCATCCTCATCATTTTGATCTTAGTTGTGGGAACAAATGTTTCTTCATAATCAGTGTGTTCTTTTTTTACATACCCCTTTGCTACTAGTCTCACTTTATACTTGTCTATGGTCCCATCTTCTTTGTATTTTGTTTTGAATATCCATCTGCATCCAATGGGTTTCTTCCTTGATTGAAGATCGAAAAGCTGCCAAGTGTTGTTTTTTATCACTAAGTTATACTCAACATACATAGAATTTTTCCAAGATTTTGACTGTAGGGCTTCCTAGACTGTAAAGGGCTCATCAAATTCAATAACTCTACTCATCAAAGAAAATTTCACTTCTTCTCTTTCTTTACTGCAAGTCTGTGGTCTAGGGGTGGATGTATCCATTGGAGCATCCATTCTTGCATCTCGTAACATGCTAGTATACCACTTGGGCATATGTTGAACTATTCCTATGGGTCATGGTTCTATCAGATCATCCCCATCATTAGTGGGAACATCAGCTTCAGTTTTTACAATTGGTTAAAAATCCACATTAGATGAGTCTAGAGGAGGAGACTTTGTTTCCTTCTTCTCAAAGAACTCAACATCTCTACTGGTGTAGACTTTCCTGGTGTTTGGATCCACCAATGTTTAATCAAGAGTCTCTTCATTGTACCCAATGAAGATGAGTTTTTTTGATTTCATATCTAGTTTCTTTATATTCTTCTACGGTATGTGCATACTCACTTTGCACCCACATACTCTGAGGTGTGCAACAGATGGTTTCCACTTTGATCATGCTTCATGTGGCATTAATCCATCGAGAGCAACTTTGGGCACTCTAATCATAAAATACACTGATGTCTTTGCTAGTCCAGAGTCATTGATCATACATTGCACCATTTCCATGATAGTACAATTTCTTTTCTCAACAACACCATTTTTTTGTGGTGTGTGTGGAGGAGGCATTTTTCGACGAATCCTGTGAGCTAGTAGGTAGTCTTTGAACTCATTACTGGTGAATTCCCCCCCTCGATCTGAGCAGAGAGTTGTGATGTGAGGACTAGTTTCATTCTCAACAGCTACTTTGAATTTCTTGAAGGTTTGAAAAGATTCATTTTTCTTGTGAAGACAAAAAATCCACATTTTTCTTGAATAGATATCAACACAAAGCATGAAATACTAAAATCCAGAATGACTCAGTGGCATTGGACCGCAAAGATCGGTATGAACTAGGTCAAGTTTTCCATGAGCTCAAAAAGTACTCTTCTAGAATGAAGCTCTATGTTGTTTTCCTATTTGGCAGTGAGGACACGTGTTTGTATCCTTCTAGAGAGATGATAAACCATTTACCATATTTCATCGGAAAAGTGTCTCAAGATACTTAAAACTTATATGACCAAGTCTCTGATGCCACAACTATGTAGAGGTAGAGTTTTTAACCATAAGTGTTTGATCATCTCTATGAACAAAATCAATCTGGAAAATGTGTCCCACATTGGAGGCTTTTGTAACTATTTTCAAGCCTCGTGATTTTTCTCAAATTAAACACGTTTTCTTACCAGAATGACTATTAAAGTCAATTTTTAAGTTCTGATCTAGGATTTGACTGACTAATAGAAAAAATTTATTCAACCCAGGGACATATAGAACATATTACAATCTACAATTATGTGAACAAAGAGGTAGAGAAATGTTCCCAATCCCATGAACTATATATGAAGAATCATCACCCAACGAAACATGGTTTTTCGAAGGTGTGTCCCTCATTGAAGTAAACCAGTCTCTATGGTCAGTCATGTGTCGAGTGGCTCCCGAATCAACATACCAGACATCACTAGATGATGTGGATAGTTCACTTGATCAAGCATTGTATAAGTCATCTTCATTATCTAAATGTTCTTCTTGCTCAGCAATATTTCCCTGCTGATGGGGTCTTCTTTTTCAGTTCCCCTTTGTCTACCCTTGATTGTAGTTTGAATGTTCCTTGTGAGATTTTTGGTTTTGAGGTGCAAAATTTCTTGATGAACCTTTATTATAAGTGGTATACCAACAATATTTCAAGTCATGTCCTCTCTTTCAAATTGGACATTTCTTCTTTTGTTTCTTATCCCCTTGTTGACTCTGATTTTGATATTGGGGATTTTAATAGGAATTAGGTTTACCTTTTCCTTTTCCTTTCCATTTTTTGATGAGAAGAAATTTCCTTCTCCTCTTCATCATCCTTATTATGCATGGCTTCCTCTTGTTACAATAGTTTACCAGATTTTCAAAACTGTCGTATCTGAAAAGTTTAGTGTTGTTACAAAAATGTGGTATGAAGAAGTGAGAGCTCTCATAACAATGGGAATGAGAGATTCATTTGTGACCACTTCTCCCAGGGCTACAAGTGAAGCCCTCAACTCTGTAACTCTTCTCAAGAAAGCTTCAATTTTCTCATTTTGCTTGAACTTCAATGTGTGTAACTGACTTTACAAATTCAATATGACATTATTGTTTTTGGCCTCGTAAACCATGCTCAACTTATCCTACACTTCTTTGGTAGTTTTAGCATCATGAATGTGAGTTTGCACATCATTGGACACTCTAAATAAGATGATTAGCTTGGCCTTCTGATATGATCTATCAAAATGTCGATGTTGTGTTGTATCAGTAGTTGACCTAGTCAGAGCACCATTCACAAAAGGCCATATTTCTTCAAACTCAAGTTGTGTCTTGATTTTTTGTCTTCCATGCAGCATAGTTGTTTCCTCTTAGTAGTTGTGTGTCTGGAAGAAAGAATTTGGGGGCATTAGTGACCATTTTATGGAATTCATTGACAGGGTTAGGCTCTTATCACACTAGGTATAAGGTTTCCCAATCTATATACAGTCAGTCCGATATACCAAACCTTTCTATACACACACCCTTCCGATATACCCATCGGCACATGGAAGAAGCTCACCCTTTTGATATACCCGGTGATACATGAAAGAGGCATTAACATACGTGAAAGAATTCGATACGTGGTACCAAGACAGTACTGAAATGGGTCTGTGTGATTATTGACACAGGCTCAAAGAAATATCCTCATACGCACACGTAAATTTGCTATATACTCAGATAATTTCTCAATCTGGATTTACATCGTGCAATCATTCACAGACGGATGGGATGGCTCATAGTGTGTGCATTTTTTTTATTACTCCCCTTAGATTTAAAGGGCCAATGCCCAGACAACGTTGTTGCAGCTATATTAGGCATTAAGTGCAGTAGTAGTCACAACGGATTTACCCGTAAGCACTTCGTAGAGGCATTGTATATACCGAACACTGCGAATCAAATCTAGGATCTCGTGAGTGTTTTAGAACCAAATTTTATTATTTTTTATTATAATTCTCTTCAGTTTCTGAACAATTAAAATGTTTAAGGTTGACTATGGCAACCTGGAAATTAGTATAATACACTAAAGTATACAATAACATTCAAAAAAATTGAAAAATTGAATGGTAGGAAAAAATATTTTGTTTTTTCGGGCCCTAGTGGCCTCCAAAGCCCAATACGGCTCTCTAAGCAAAAGACCGTAAAAAAATGGCCCAAGATTAAGTTTTTCAATACCCCTCCTTTGGCAAATGTTGCTTGGAATCAAAAAATAAGCCTATTCGAAGAAAAATATTCCCTTAAATAGGGTTTTCCTCTATGAAAATGTAGTTGTGTCTTTAGTTATCACTAGGCAATTTAAAGGAGGTTTTCCTGCTAAAAATTGCATCCAAAGTTGGCAATTTTCCAAATTTGCCACTAAAAAACAATTTGTTTTAAAAAAATGATTTTAGGGTGGGGGTCGAACCATGCACTTCCCACTCCTAAAGTTCTCAATACAACCAGCTCAGCACCTTATGTTCTTTCATAATAAAATGAATCAAATCTATTTAAATTAGAAAAATGTGGCTGACATGTTAAAAAAGACGTGGTGCCAATTGAGGAACCTACATGGCTAAGTGAGTTCGCAAAGCATTTAGGGTTTACTTGCACAAACGTGGATCTAAGTCCCTTGTCCTCTCCTTTTTCTTTGATTTGCACGTTGCCTTTTATTGTTCATCATTTTTTGGTTAAACATTTTTTTTATTGTTTGATTACAGGTTCTCATAGATTAAATCTTTAACGCCCAGCTTAGTTGTTGGCAATGGAGGACTACACACATCTTGGCTGTAGAAAATAGCTTAGATTTTGCTTCAACAAATGTTGTTTCTTTATTTCATAAATGCCAATCAAGTCTCAGCTCACCTGTGTAATGGCCCGGCCTTAGAAAATAGCACACATCTCAGTCTGTGGAATGCAAAACTTGCCTAGTGCAATGAATGACCTCGATCTGAGGATAAGACTTGGTTGTGGTAAAGTAGCTCAATTTTTGGCTAATGAATGGCTCGTATGGATGCACCGTAGGTAGGGGAGGGCCCTTAACTCGCTATGTTTTGAAGGAGGGGCTTGGTTTGAGCTCGATTAGAGTGCTAGAAACTTAGCACTATTTGATAGCAATGTAGCTTCATGTATATCAATGAATACACCAATGCCTCAGCTACCCAATGCCAAAATAAGACAGCTCAATTGGGAATGAAAATAGAGCTCTTATGGAACTCACCTTCAATGAGAGAGGCAACCCAAGTCCAAGCTCTAGAAACAACTCGGTAGGGGGATCCTTCAACAGCTCGATGCTTTGCTCCACATAAACACCCAGGCCTCCAAATATGGAAAAATAGATAATATTATCTGTAACTAAGTAATCCTCTAGATTTAGAGGCAAAACCGTTGTTGGGGAAATAAATTAATTTTCTTATTCCTACAACAAATTTTGCCTAGTGCAGGGAGCACCAGTGCAAAAAAACATTGTGTTCTAAACACCTGGAAAAAATAGGAGGTTATGGGGAGGAAGGGATGGGGTTGGGAAGTTGCAGGCAGCTGCAACAGGCTCTTAATTACTGCAAATGAGTCTCTAATCTCATATCTCTCTTATGCCCTCTCTTTCCACACCTTCTCTGCTCACATGTCCAAATTAACTAGCTCTGGTACCAAATGTAAAACAGGGACGGAAGCTTGAATATTTTATTAATCAACCAGATCAATTTACAATAGAGAGGTTACAATTCTTATAGGAATTGAACAGCCATGTGCAAACAAATACAAGGTTGCACAAGTACAACCGAAATCATAACAACTTCCAAAATACATCTAGGAAGCAATAACCAACTAAATACAAACAAATATAGTTGCAGCAATAATGCAACAAATAAACAATATGAAAATAATGTGGTTATTAAATACATAACCAAATAATAAATTACCTAATACAATGCATAGTTAATTTACCTAACAAAACAAACTTATAAACCTTGTTAATACTTTCTTTTGAGCCATGTTAAGATTGGTAATGAGGCATGCTGGCCAAAGGAAGGACACACTAGTGACCAAGAAGTGAAAGATTCAACTTTAGTGTTGTTGTTGTGTAGAGTATGCAAGACACCTGAGAATGTCAGTAGGGGAGAATAAGCATGATGCTCCAATTGTGTAATTATAAGAATGATTCAAGTGACACTAAAACTTAGTAAGAAATAGTGTGTGGAGGATTGTATAAAGAGCCATTATGGTGTAGTTTGTACATGTGTATTAAATATTCCTCATTGGTGAAAGGTGCAGGAAGACATCCATGTGCATACCAACAAGTGAGATTTTTTGGATATCCTATAGATGAATCATTGCAGATAGAAACATGACCGAAAGGCATAGGAAATTTGATACTAGTTTGGTTAGGGTCCAAAGAACCCCCAATGTAATTTAGCTAAGATTGCCCAAGTGTAAACGGAGAAGTGTGAGGATATCATGCCACAAATATTGTGAGATAGAAAACACAAAGACCATAGGAAAATGTAATATGAATAGACCCATGGTAGAGATGGGGCAAATGATGCAGTGGTAGGATATCATTGATTGTAAATCCAAGCCAAGTCAGGCCATCATATGTGCAAATATTATCAGGGTAAGCAAGATCCAATGGAGTATGATGTCAATAAGAGTTATTTGTGAAAATTTTGCACGTTAAAGGTGGAATTGCAAAGGCAGATTTCCCATGAGAAGGTGAAACAATCTCCAGAGTATGGACAGACCCCTGATAAAGTACCATATCATTAGTAAAAGGAGGAGTGTTTTGAATTTGTATTCATCAGGGTCATCGCCAATGAAAGTGTCATTGAAATATGACTCGTCTACATTGATAGGATTAAAATTAATAATGCATAATTTGTTATCAATAATTTCATAAATATCCACCTCGTTATCAGAATCATCAGTTTTGACATTATCATGTTGGCTAGAAGTATCAAGGATGTTGGTGGGAGGTATACTAGATGTAGGATCGAGAGGAGAATCAGTGAGTGGAGCAGTAGTAGCTACTAGATCAGACACAATGGTTGAAATGATAGGAATAGTATGAGTAGAAATGGATAGAGTGTTCATAGTGGTGGAAGAAGATGGTGAGGAACTGGATTGGCCAATATCGTACGTGTCAATATTGCTATATGGAATACAATGCAATGGAGGGATGGGCATAATGGTCATAAGGTCTATGCAACAGAACTTTAAGGGATTAGGTTTAGTAGTAATGGTATGTTCATAGCCATCATGTAGGAATTTAACGCATTGATTAACAGTGAATGGAACTGCACATACTACATGAATCTAAGGTCTACCCAACAAGATATTGAATAGAAATGAGGTATTCATAACGAAGAATATTTAGGGAAAATCTTAGGTCCAACATGTATAGTTAATGTGATAGTTCCCAAGAATGTGCAAGTAGTTGAATCATATCCAAAAATAAGAGTAGAATCCTTAGAAATTAGATTTTTTTTTTATGCCAATTTGCTTTAAAAGAGAATGACCACATAAATTAATGGAAAATCTGTTGTCAATGAGTACACGTTTGATACAAATGGTGCCAATGATAGCAGTGATAAGCAAAGGCACATAGGGATTGTCAATATTAGATGGCAATATGTCTACATCAGTAAAATATATAGCACTTGGCATATTTTTTAGGGACTGAATGAGGTATGTAAATACCACCAAATAATTATCACTTTAATGTGAATAAAACGAAGGATCGATTCTAATGTATGATGGCAATTAGGTGCACTACACAATAAGTCATAGAGATATATTTTTTCCAGTGTATTCTTAAGTTACTAAATGGTATCATAGCCTTATAGGTGGTAGGTGGAGCCGTATAAGTGATATGTGGTGGGATAGAAATGAGCGGAGCCATAGGAGGACGAGTGCAACAATTACTTACTACATTGATAGTAGGATCAGCCATAGGTGTAATAAAGTGAGGAACATGTTGAGTACAAACTTGCATGAGATCAAAAGCGGTAGTAAAAATGCTAGAAACCTTTGTGGGAGTGAAAGAAAGATAAGCAGATTGATCCATGTTTCGATAATAAGAGGCCATATTCAAAAGGAAAGTTTTGAATCATCGGGTTCACTAAATGATTAAAGTAAGTATTGAATAAATAAAATTCCTAAATATAATTGTAATGTAGTAGTAAATGAATGGGCAATGAAATACATAACTAGCCCAAGTAATTAAGCAATTTAGATTTTAACACCCTAAGTGCAAATGAAGAGGTAGAAAGACTTAATTGATTCATAATTAATTTTGGATTGTGCCAAAGTGGCGAACTGATAAACTAGAGGGGTATTATCTCGCACCAAAGTTCATAAAATTGTGTGGCTATAATATTTTCTTGGACTAGGGCACCTAGAATGGTTTAGGGGTTCTTAGGGTGAACAAGACCCTCTCTGGGTACCTATGACTTCTCAAAACCTCATAAGACCATTTTTACAGGATCTTCAGATATTCTCTTTCCTTCACTTCTTATTGTTAGTATGTCGCATCAAGTTCGTTAATGTTTCATGTGCCTGTGATAAATAAATGACCTATAAAAAACCCCAAAAGTACATCAAATCCCAAAAATAAAATAATGCAAATGAGTGGTCAAACTTTCCCTAGCATCTTACGACTCAGCACTTCACTATATCTCAAACCCAATGTAGTTTGATGTGTGGATGTGTGGAATTGTGCCCTAGGTGGCTCTTGTGTGTGTCAAACTTGATGTGATCAATTAGCTAGATGTAATAAATGTAAATAGATGTGTGCATTAAAGAATGAACTTCCCCTCCTATGTATATCTACAAAAGTATCAGTCCCTTGCCCTTTTATGTGGATGCTAGATGAATGCTTGAGTGTTCTTGTAATGGCCTTTGAATGCAACCTTAGGTGGTGATAGCTAAGACATAATTTTATATTTAGATGATTCCTTAGCTTGAATTTCATAATTAACCCTGAAAATGTCGACTACCAAAAAGATAAGATGCCCAAACGGCTAGAAAGGACCTAAAAGATGTGAACAAAGTAATAAAAGGTCAGGGGCACCTGACACTAATGTCTTGGTTTGGCGTTGGTGTCCAGACTCAAATAAAATGAAGGGTCTAAGGTCAGACTGGGAAAGAATGTGTGTAATACCAAGAAGGATAACAAAAATCAAGCAAAGAGGCCAAAAGACATGGGTTAATTAGTACTTTTCTTTCTTAGGAATCATATGAATAGTAATATGTGATCAGGACTAGATAGATACCCAAAGTACATGATTTTTTGTCTACATACCCTAACTTTTGTTGAGTATTATAAATATATCGATGTGCACTCTTTTAACTTCTAACGAGATTCAAGTCACGTCTTATCCTTCTATTGAACAAATGAAGATATTATTGGGTCCTTAGATAGATCATCTTCTTACCCACACCTTACTATTGTTAATCTATATTATAAGTATCAAAGGATTATATACATGCCAACATGAGAACCAAGGTCACTCCTGTAGACAAAAATTTGTGTTAGTAATCAAATATAAGATGATTATCAAACCAAATCAATCCTAATCCTAACACGCCTTATTAATCTACCTTTGGTAGAGTAAAATATGGAAAGGAGAGAGAAGATAAATACCTCCACTTACTTACACGATCGTGACACTCCTCCTTTGATTGGTTAGATGTGCTCTTAATGTTAGATGATTGATTATTGCTTCATATTTTGATGGAGACACATAAGTAGCACTTCCCCTTTGATTTTCCTTGATGATTGATGAAGGATGATGATTGATTGTGTATGAATAATGGATTGATTGAAGATAAAATGGATGATTGATGGAAAAATAACAGATTTTTACTATTGAATCTTAAGATTGTTCTAAGCTTTTTCAAGTTGGTTCTCATGGAGGAGGAGATCTCAATTTATAGTTATTAGGTGGAGGATTCAATGGCTAGGATGAAGCCAAGTTGGATTGAGATCAAGGGCAGAGGATGCATGAGAGGATTGGAATTATCTAGAATGGAGAATTCTAGAATTTGAATTCAAATTCTATGGTGGGAAGAAGTTTCCATTGAATTAAAAATTCAATGTAAGGAGAAGTTTAGAGAGGCTTCTTGATTTAGAAGCCTCTAGATTTAGAGGTGTCAGGATGTGATTATATTAGGTTAGATAAATATGATTAGGGATGTGATTTGATGGAAATGCTGGGTGTAGGGATGTATAGGGTAGGTGGTAGGTGAGATGTAGGAATATTAAAGTCCTATAAAATGTTAATGGGGATTAAAATAAGATAATTTGATATAATAATGGATTAATGAGATTAATGATAAGAATTTGATATTAGATGAATAAAAAGGATTAATGATGAAATGTTAGGATAAATGATAAATAATTAAAAGGGGAAAAATGGATTATTTGATAAATGATAAAATTCGATAAAGGGATTAACGTTGAAATTAATAATAATTATTCTTACAATTAATTATTATATGAATTTAGATGATGTTGCGGGACGGATTAATCGTAATTGATCATGTCAATATTTTATATTTCTACAACTCCCTTACATTGTTGACTGTGAGGATCGTTTGAGTGGTCCTCTTAAAGAAGCATTCCCTAAGCTTATCAAGTAGGTACTCATCCATAGTATGATTCTACCATATTCTAAGATGAAATTAGGGATTAGAATCCATGATCATGGGAAAATTCATGAGTCCATCTATTCGATCAATTGTCACAACCTTTACGAGTTATGAGGTTTGTAAATTCTAATTTTGGCACATCTAACACTCTTAAAAATGTCAGTAAACAATCCCAAAGGCCTCAAAACCTAAGAAATGACTATATTATTTCTCAAAATAGACATCGATTGTAGAATTTAAATCCTAAGAGCTTTAGGTTGAATGCTGAAATCTTGAAAAATACCTATGCATTGACCTATTTATAATATGAAAAACTATCTTCTAAACTATGACTGATGGAGTTGTGAGACTAGTTCTATAAGGTGCAAAGTGACCATAATTTCTTATATTTACTAAAATAAATTTAAACTATAAGTTTTTATTTATTAATCTTTATAAAGTATAAAGATTAATAAATGAAAAAATTAAACCATTTATTTTAGTAAATATATCCCTCTCAAAAGCACATATACCACATTACAGACAAGAATGTGAGCACGTTATCACATGTTCACGTTATAGTGCACTCGCATTATAGTGCGAGTATGTTTCATATTCTTTGGGTTTGAAATTCCCAATCCATATGCTTGGATTTTCCTTGGATATCCAAACCTAATGTTTGGACCATGTAATCCGTGAATAAAGTCTTGTTTAACAAAAAATCATCAAAATATCTTGTGTCCACGTTGATATCTCATGTGTTATAACATGATATTACTAAAAAAGTAATATGGTGTCAAGCTCAATTTTACCTTGGTCATGATATACTTCTTTCTAAAATTCGATTAGTTTAAGGCTTTCATCTATAATTGCTTTTACTAGTGCCTTTTTTTCTTTCCAAAACCTATGCATATGTTTTGGTGCACAATTTATGATTTTTTCATCGATTTTTTTTAAAATGGTTTCATCTAAATTCCTTCTACTTAACATTTTTCTAATCGACTGGAATAAGAGGCAAGGTGAGTGAGAAAATAAATTTCAAATTTTTTGGGAGCTCTGGGTGGAGGGCATGAAGTTGTTGTCTTGATCTCTTCCCCTAAGGACACGTAGAAGTCTTAGGCCGAGGGGGCTTCTGGGAGGAGTGTGTTTTCTCCTCCACTCCCTCCCCTAAACCCAATCTAGAAATAGGATGAGTCAACCCGATTTATGCTAGAGGATCTGGTTAAACGGGAAAGTAATAGATATGGGCTCTCTCTTTTTCGAGGTTTTCCAGTATTAGGCAAAATGTTGATCTTGTCAGTACCTGGGCTAGAATAAAATAGGATTCTAATGGAGGCATCTCTATGGTGGCCATCACAAATAAATATTTCCTATTCTAGTTCCACAAGGAGATGGAATATCTCAAAACCATTAATGGGGGGGCGGCTCTATGGGAAGACTATGTTACACCTAGTCAAATGGTGACCTAGGTTAGACAAAAAAAAAATTTGAACCCAATGCTTTTCCAATCTGGGTGAAGCTCCCTGACTTATCTCTCGAGTTCTATAAATTTGAAATGATCAGGGGGGATATCTAAATCCCATTAGAGAGATGTTATTCATCCGATCCAAAAACTCTCACCAAGACAAGGATGGTCTCTGCAAGAATGTGTGTGAATGTATCCCCTAGGAAAAATTTACCTGCCTTCATTTGCCTTTGTTAGGTTCATGAGGTTATTGAACAGGATATTTAGTTTGAACATTCCCTTTTGATTCATGTTAAATGTAGGTATGTTGGCCATGGGACTAGTTCTTGCAAGGGGTTCGGCTCTAGATTGGAGGATGAAGCAAACTTCTCATGTTGAGGATAGTGAGACTAGTCTAAAACTAGTTTCCCTTATTTATTGCCCAGCTAACGGTGATTTGAAATGTGGGGTGCTAGTGACTGATTGTGAAGTGAATGCAGTGAGTAGGTCTAGTGTGTCTCTAACACCTTCTCTCGCATCCCCAGTTCATTCCATGGGAAAGTTAACTGATTCGACGGGTTTTATTACTAACTCCACAAATTTAAACAAAAAACAATGAGGATGACAGTGAGACATCCAGAGGAGTAGGGGATGAGGAGGATTCAAGAGATGAATGGAGGAATCTACAAAAATGCCAGCAGTATTATCTTCTCACCCGGTGGAGAAATTGATTTAAATAGTGGACTCGTTTGAGGAAACGAGATGGAAGTACATTATGAGGGGGAAAATAGGGTCCTGTAGAATCAAATTAAACTTGAAAGCACTAAACCTGAAGGTCCTAATCCGAATGTGGTGGATACCTTGTTGGGTAAATTCGAGGTCGTATTAGAGATTAAAAAGGAGGATAAATCGAAGTTTTGAATGTCTAAACCCCAAATTGATTTGGACTCCCTAAAGGTCCTAGCCTTTTGGAAGGGTGAGAGATACAAAGGGTACATCAAGCAGATATTCAGGGGTGGGGTTGATCCTAATGATGGATGGCACACAATGCAATCCAAAATAAATAAGAAAAACAACTAATTGTTTGTAGATTGTTCTTACTTTTGGGGAGGTCTTACCTCTTCCTGGTTTGTTTTTCGTGGACCTTGTCTTTTATGAAATAAGTGTGTTTAACTCCCTTTGAGGTCCTTTTTCTTCTTCTTGTTTGTTGTTGGTAGTTTTCACGATGCATCTTTCTTTGTAAGACTTCTAGGAGCCAAAATCTCTGCTTATTACCCTATCTAATTAAAAAAATCATCCTACATGCATTAAAAAAAAAATTGACTATTTTTCTCAAAGTTACGAGGGTGTTCACAAATATTTGATTTTCAGGATGTGTGCACTTTGAAAATTAGTAAAAATTTATATATTCATCCAAAAATTATGAAAATTTAGTGGCACCTTGTACATGGTATCAGCTAACTTTCTACTAAAGGTATTTAAGAAATAATGTATATAACTCAAAATATGGGGGGGGGGGGGCACACGCACAATAGGTTCTTATATTTTTAACACAAACAATAGACCTATTTTGTGTGTGCACCACATTTGACCATCTTAATCTCCACCATTTTCAAAAAATATAGTATTTTAGAAACCAGATTCCAAGCTCTACGGTACTTATTCTTATCACTTTATCAACTTTTGAGCATATGCACACCAAATTAGTAGATGAAGTTTAGGTTTTTGCTGATTTCAGGAAAAATATGTCCACTTTTGACCCCCTTTTGGTCCCCCATTTTGATGCACTTACCTAATACTCAGTATGAAAATCGTAACCAATACCTTACTGAAAATTATGCCTAAAAATCAGCACAAATTGTATAAGAATGCCCCTCTAACATTGATATCCTACTATATGATGCATGAGATCAACTTACACATGCTCCATCATCTAACTTAGAGGAAACTATTATTCCTACATCTACGTTGTCCACATTATTACGGGAACCTAACATGATGATGCATAATGTGTCTATGCCTATTCATGTAGCCACTATTGCTACTACACCTCCCATATCTAATGGTTCATATGATTCTTCATTTGGAAAACAAAATATTGAAACCCCTTTTCACACGTTACAAGCTCAAAACGTATAATTGCAACAAGATGTATCTAAGTCTCCTCATACTTTGGATTTCACTCAGTTACTATATAATTTATTGGATCTTGATGTGGCCCCTTATCCTTTTCCTCTTGGTTTTTTTGCACATAAAATTCTTATATATGATGGAAAAGGTGATCATGTGGAACATCTTAACTCATTTCATGTGGATTGTATTGATTATGCCTCTTATGATATCTTGCTTTCCAAGGTGTTCCTTAGGATCCTTAAGGAATTTTCATTACAATGGTTTTATCCCCACACATGCTATGCATTATTTTACTACATTAGAAAATCCATTTTTCGCATTATTTTCTATCAACATTGGGGATAAGGATTTTTATGCAGAAATTTCCAAGCTACATCAACCCTCTAATGGACATATCAATGATTATATATTGTTCTATAAGACCATGCTTACCAAGATGAATAATATCTTGGATGATAGTGACTTGCAAGACCTTGTTACACAAAGCTTAATTCCCCATTTTCAATAATCAATAATGCTTAACAAACTCATATCATTTGACCATCTATGTCATACACTAAAAGAATGTGAAGCTAATTTATTACATATGAATAAGATCAATTATGTTTCTAGCACTCCTCATACATCTAATTCCAAATTTCAAACAAAATACATATTTAAGGGGAAGACTACTGACGTTAAGGCTTCTTCTAAAGACATTTTTAATGTTATTAATCAACCTACTAATATACAATCACAACCCACATGATGATATTTTACACGTTTACCATGTGCTCCTCCTATTTTATTAAAACAATTACTTGAGTGTAACCGTTTGTCTCACCCTCCATCGTATGAGGTTGATATGAGTAATACTAAAAAAAATTGATGCCAAATCCTATTTTGGTTATCACTGATATATTGGTCATCCTACGAACAAATGCATAAATCTTTTTCATATTATTCAGGACCTTATTGAATCTAATGTCATTGAATGGGATGAGCCCACCAAATCTTCTAAGCCAACAAACAACACTTATAAGTTAAATATATTCAATGATCCACTACCCAAGCATACAATTGATATGTATATTTATGAAGTGCATATTTCTCATCGCATGGTGCCACTGTCACTCTCTTATATTCATCCTTTAGATTCTATGATTGGTATTATTACTCACATGGTGCCTCCTACACCATGTATTACTTTCAACAAATCTGGTATACATGGCACATTTATTTCTTAGACATTATTTATTAATGTCTCTATTCCTCAAGTACATATACATGGTGTATTGGTTTATCCACACAAACCATATAATGTGTGTTCTTGGTCATTTATTTAATCTCTTGGTATCTCTTCTCGAAATCTTACATACGATTTTGAACCTTGATATCATCATATCATGTACCTATCAATTTTGATCCCATTACAACACCGGTTTCATTCTTGGTTATTAGCTCTCTTAGATCTGGTAATTTACATCCTAGTCTCCCTTGGTTATATGATCTTAAGAGTATCGTTTTAGTTATCCACCAGTGTATCAAATTCATTCAAACTTAGCATATTATTACTATATGAGGTGTCCCTTTTAAGGCTCCTTCCCCTAGCATGCCTAGTCATTCTCTCACAATCTTTATCCCTACCCCTATTGCACCTATAGATAGGTCCTTGGATTCACAATCTAATTCACATATATTTAATCCTCCTAGGTCTTCTAATAGGTCCTTAGATTCAAATACTAATTCACATAACTTTATTCCTCCTAGGTTTTATGCAAGGAATTTGGTTACACATGTTAATTCGTATAGCTCTATTCTTCCTCAACCTCTAAATAGCCCTTCCTCTACACATATTACCCTCTAGTGGATTACATTCTCATAGGATTCCCCATCGATCCTTTAGTGTACATAACATCACACTTCATATCCTCTTTCGTCTTCAAGGAGTTCTCTTTTTTTATTCCAACTTAAATATTTCATACACTATATAGTGGTCGTTATGTTAATATACATTTCTCTTCTCCAATCCCCTCTTTGACACATATTACTACCATTGTTCCATTTTAAATTGAGTCACATTCCTCTACACATCTAATGCCTAAGCCTCCATCATCTATAATGATTTGTTCACTCTTTAAGAGGTTTTCATCGGATAGATTTCATTCTATTCCATTTTTGTACATAGTTATGGACTGGAAAATGCAAAAAATAATATAATCACAAAAGTAAAAAAAATTCAAATATTTTCAAAAATGTAGAAATAAGGACTTGTTTTACATTTTTATCACTTTATATTAAATCATTTTACATTATACATTTTGTTTATCCTTCTTGTTTGATGGAATTTTTATTCTTTACACACATGAATTCATGAGGTATATTGAGCATGATGTCGGACATACAGATTGATACATGATTATGGAAGCTATTTTGGTTCCTTACATAGTTATTTTATGGGAATCCATCCACATAAACTAGGTGTTATTATTTTGTTATACTACCTTTTCACTTACTCATTACACTTAATTACATACATAGTGTATTTTCTATATTTTGATAGTAGGAATAATACATGCATTTTATGCAGTGTTGATAGATTTTATTTCCAATGCTTTTATATAACCCTCATTATATCATTTCATCGCATTGTGAAACTCTTGTTTTGTATTTATTCTTGTTACTATGCGTGTGGCTCGTTGGCCTTATTTTTCTTGTGAAATCGTGGATGTCCCATGTTTGTGGCATCATTTATCTCTTGTGTGACATTGCATCTCTTGATTGTAGGCCCAAGGGCCCTAATTTTCTTATGACACCGTGGGTGTCCCATGTTTAAGGGTACTATTCCTTTTTGCATGACACTTTTGCACTATTATGTTTGGACTTACATATTCACTACTATTATTTATTACTACTAAATTTCTTGTAAACATGATTTTTTCTATTTCTCTCGTATTTTGTGTCATGGTATTCACCATACACATCCTCTTTTCATGTATAGTTTATTCTTTCTAACCACCACATCATTCCTTCTTGTTTTTTCCACACAAATTATCAAACTTATCAGACATGGTTATACATATATTCTTTTAATCCATCCACTCAAACTCTTTATCACATGCATGGTCTAAAAAGAGGGGGGTATTCATCAGGTATATTCTACAACTATATCAAACATAGACATAATTCTAGGTTCATAAACATGTAGGAACAAGTAAAACCTACTTAGAAAAAAAAATCAGACACAAATTAGAAAAGAAAGCATAAGGTCAAAAAAAATTATGTACGGTCAGGACTGTATGAATGTTCCTGGCCCATTTCTATAGTTTTTCCCTACGGGAAGTTACAAAAATTTTATAAATAGTTTTATAATTTCATCAGCACACAAGGTTTTGACAAGTTTCAAACTCAGATGACTATATTCGGATCAATTTTAGGGGATGAAATGTTTCATTCCTACTTCTCCACAAAACTCATTTTTAGTTTTAGTTTTAGGGATATTAGGGGCATGGGTATCCTTTATCTTGCTATATTTTAGCACATTTCAACTTTATTCCTAGTTTCTACTTAATTTTCTAGCACATGTGGAGATTAAAAGGGTAATTAATTCTCTTTTATATTATGTAATTTTCAAAATTGATCCTAGATCCATTTGTAGTGGTGTGATTTGTGGGGTCATGGAATGTATTGAAGAGGCTAAGTTATTTGTAAGTAGTCCTTCCCATCCTCTTATACTTAAAGGGGAAGGTATCAGATTTTTTATTCTTCCTTCTTGGGGTGCTTTAGATCGTTATTATTGTTCTCTCTCTTTTGCATTCATGTGTTGGGTGTCATACACTCAATACTCTGGCATATCATAAAAACAATTGGGGATTTATCACCTCCAATTCTTTGATAAAAATTAGAAATCTAAAACTTCATACACAAGAAAAGAATGGTAAATTATTCCCTCTAAAAAATAAATAGGTGTGTTCCTTCCGTGTTTTGTATCTCTTTCTTTCACTATTTACAACTTCATATTTCATTCACATTACCTTGTTATATTTGAGTTAATGTCAATTCTTTATCATGGGCATTAACTACACTCTATGTTGCAGTTTTCATCATGGAGTATGCCAACACAAATACAATGGGATCTTTTAAAACAAGCATCAAGTGAAGGCAGAGTATGTCTACACACTTAGGTATCTTTCCCTATAAGAATTTAGTTTCATTTCATAAATAAAGGGGTGTAATGTAGAAACTCAAATTTGATAATTCTACAATGTAAGACTAGTGTACTTGACATTGTTCTCTTACTCAAGGAAGTGTGCTTTACTCATTCTCATCCAATATGTCACAAGGTCTCTTTTCTATCTTGTTTGATCATACACACTCATCTATCGATAATTTCTAAGAATTGAATGCATGAAATCCATTAATACAATCTATAAATTATCTTCCAAACTTCACACTTCATATTGTCTCTCTAAGATCAAAAACGTACAATAGGGGCAAGAAGGTCCATATGCTCCTAACCCTAGTGTATGATTTCTCCCTTGCTCACTTTAATCACAAACTTTTATTTGCACATTATTATTTGGGTCATTTACTCCTCAGTCAGCCTTTACAACTTAAATAACCTTCATAAGCAAGTATAAGAAAGTGAAACTCACCTCATTTAGGACCTACCACTCTTATGGACTCATATTAAAAAAGATAACATAGAAGATGCCCAAATATCCCTACACTCCATAAATAGCTATGCACATTCACTATGGAAACACCATCTGCAAGTCTAAAACTTTTCACTACGTCTAGGGGACTATTTTTGACATTTGCAAGCACTCAAATTCACTCACTCTAGTAGATTTACAAGAGATAAATTCAATTCAAGATTTTTTAAAAGAAGGATGTCAAATATGCTTTCAATACAACTAGATATCACAAAATAGATGGATAATAATGTGTGATTTGAGTCCTCTTGAGAGTAGTGCTAACATTGGCGGTGCACAAGGTGCCCACAACCCAACTAATGTTTCTTTTCTAGGACTTCTTATCCAGTGTTAGGGTTTAAAATATTGAGTAGAGAATTCAAAGGCCCATGCATTGTGACTAATAAATACCAACAAAGTTATTCAGACAAGTGACAAACTCATAAAATTATAGATCACAATTCTTAGCATGGGTAAGACCATATAAATATGTCAAGACCATGTAAAAATTTCAACCCATGTTATACAGTCCTACCCATGGGAATTTTTAGGTCAAAATTTCATTATTAAGGCACTCTCACGTCTGCATCTCCATATCCATCATTCAAATCACCTGGATTAATTGAGAATTATTTATAATCAACTAAGTGCACTCGATCCCATGTGTTTGTGAACTTATATTGTATCTTGTACATTTTTTGTAAGTGTTTTATTATGATATTGAATGATTAATGTTGGAAATTAATGTATCATAATAACCCCGTGTAGCTTCTATTTCATCCATTTTTGGCTATAGGTGTAAATCTTAATCAAATCTAAAAAAGGGTGAAAATACTATATTATACATGCATAAGTATTTCAATGTAGTTGAATTGTATAATACTGAGCTAAACATATAAATAGAAAACATTTATATAGATAGATTGTCATTTACCCACCCTAACAAGTAATAAATATAATGTAATACAATTTGAGAATAGACTTAAGGTAAGTGAAAATCCATTTAATGAAGGCATTTTTATATGGAGTCAAAGTTAACACATAAAATATTTCATGGACACAAGTTTGAGTGTATTATACCAAAGGTGAACTAATAATGTTGGATAAATATTTATGAATATAAGGATGGAAATAGTATATGAATATAAATATTACCATTCACACACTATGCACAATTATCACACATCATTCCAAAAAAAATCCTTGTCACCAAATCATAAGACCTATTCCTACAAACTCTCATTCAATGGTAACTAATTGCAATACAATCACTTTACACTATGAGAATACTCCTAACATTTCTAAAGTTATATAAGATGAAAAAATCATAAACTTACCAAGAATGGTCATATTACAAATCTTAAGGTAAATAATCTACAATATGCGCCATGTAATCCACTTTTATGTACCCAATAAGTTTTCATTGGATAGTTTTCATTCTATCCCCTTTTTGTACATAGCTATGCACTAGAAAATAAAAAACACCAATATAATCATAAAAAGTAAAAACATTCAAATATTTTCAAAAATGCGAAAATCAAGACCTATTTTACGTTGTTAGCACTTTACATTATACATTTTTTATCCTTCTAGTTTGATAGCTATAATTTTTCTTCTTTACATGCATGAATTTACGAGGTATATTGAGCATGATGCAAGACAGACATATTGATACATAATTATGGAAGAAATTGTGGTTCCCTACATATTTATTCTAGAGGAATCCCTCCACACAAACTATGTATTATTTTTTCATTATACTACCTTTTCACTTCCTCATTATGTTTAATTACATACATAGTGTATTTTCTATCTTTTGAACTAACAAGAATGATACATGAATCTTATGTGGTGTTGACAAATTTTATTTCAAATGCTTCTATATATATAACTTCTTATGTCATTTCATCACATTATGAAACTCGTATTTTGTATTTATTCTTGTTAGTTGTGTGTGTAGTTACTTGTTTACTACTTTTCATGTGACCCATGGGCCTCGCTTTTCATGGGTGTCCCAGTTTTATGGCATCATGTATTTCTTGTGTGACATTACATCTCATGATTATAGGCCTAAGGGCTTTGATTGTCTTGTAACACCGTAGGTGTCCCATGTTTACAGGCATTATGCCTTTTTACGTGACACTTTTTCACTATTATCTTCACACTTACATATATGCACTAATATTGTTGATTATTACTAATTTTCTTGTTAGCATTATTATTATTATTTTCTCTATTGTTGTGTGCCATGGTATCCACCATGTACATCCTCTATGTAGGTGTAGGTTATTCTTAGTAACCACCACATCATCCCTTCTTATGTTTTCTGCAAAAATTATCAAACTTATCAAACAAGGTTACACATCTATTCTTTTGATCCATGCAATCACACTCTTTATCACATGCACCTTTAAAGAGGGGGCATTCTTCTGGGTATATTCTACACCTATATCAGACACAAACATAATTCTAGGATCATATACAAACAAGAACAAGAAAAACCTACTCAGAAACAATATCAGACACAAAAAATTAACAAAGCAAGCATAGGGTCAAAAATGTACAGTTTGTCGAGATTGTACGAATTTTCTTGACCCACTTCTATGGTTTTTCCCCGGGGGAAATTATAAGAACTTTCCGAGTGGTTTTAGATTTTCACCTGCAGACACAAGTTTTTGACACAGTTTCAAACTCAGATGCCTCACTTTGGATCAATTTTAGGGGATGAAATGTATCATTCCTTATTCTCCACAGTGCTCATTTTTTGTTTTAGTTTTAGGGATGCTAGAGGCATGGGTATCCTTTCTCTAGCTACATTTTAGCACATTTCAGCTTTATTCAGTTTCTCCTCAGTTGTGTGGCACATGGGGAGAGTATGAGGGAAATTCATTCTCTTTTATATTATGTGTCCTAATTTTCAAAATTGATCCTGGATCTATTTATAGTGGTATGGTTTGTGGGGTCATGGAAGGTATTGAAACAGGTAAGTTCTTTGTAGGTAACCCTTCCTCTCCTCTTACACCTAAAGGGAAGTGAAGTATTATCGTGTTGGATCTCCCTCTCCCGACTTATTAACAGACCTACTCATAGATCTCTAACCCTATCGGGTGAATATGTGGCCCCCTTTATCCGGTAATGAGATCCATCTTAGTCTCCATCTCCATCTCAATGATGTGATACATATCTGTGATGTGGTAATGAATGCTTGCCCAACCCCCCCCCCCTCTCTCACCCTAATATAGATCTATATATAAATTTATATATAGATCTACACACACACACACACACACACACACACACACACACACACACACACACACACACACACACACACACATATATATCTTGAACCGAACAAGGAATGGAGAATATATAGCCCACTTGCAGTCTATAGTTGCGTCAAATTTGTTGAATGACTTTGATACATGGTATTCTTCCTTCATGGGGTGATTTGGATCATCATTATTATTCTCTCTCTTCCGCATTCATGTGTTGGGTGCCAAACACCCAATATGTGGCATATCTTCAACACAATTGGGTATTACTCACCTCTAATTCTTCATAAAAGTTTAGCAATCTAAAACTCCATGTACAATCAAAGAATGGGAAATTCTTCCCTCTAAAAAATAGGGGTATTCCTTCCACATTTTTTATCTCTTTATTTCAATATTTACAACTTCATATTTCAATTACATTACATTTTTTTATTAGAGTTAAATTTCAATTCTTTATTATGGACATTGACTATACTTTGTGTTGCAGATTTCATCATGGAGTGTGCCAACACCAATATAATGGAACCTTTTGAAATAAGCATTGACAAGAGAAGACAAAGTGTGTCTACAAACTGGAGTATCATTTCCTTTAAGAATATAGTTTCATTTCACACATAAAAGGGTGTAATGTAGAAAATCAAATTTAATACTTATAGAGTGGTCATAATCATGAGATCATAAGACCTGTTCGAAAGGTAACTAATTACAATCCAATCACTATTTGATAACATTTTTAAAGTTATAAGATGACATAATTATAAACTTACCAAGAATGGTCATGTTGTAGATCCCATGGTAAACAATCTACGGTCTTAAGTGGACGCATTTTTCTGAAAAAAAAAAACTTCAACTTGTACGAGTTTTTCGAAATAGTTACACTCAAAATTGGAAGATGTTGTAGAAATATGAATCGTAGCATTTTGAGTCTAGTTTCTAAGCTACTAAATTTTATTGAAAATGGATAAGTTTAAGTGGGTCAAACAACTAAAATACCAACAGATGCTCTTGTTTTTGTTAAAAAACATAATAGAGTGACTTTCGTGCCCCCCACCATTTTTTAGCACCATTTAGTATTTTTGAAAACCCTTTGGTAGAAAGATAGCTAGGAGCATCTAGTTTGGGCTCCATTTTTTTTAGATTTTTTTAGCGAATATTTTTTTATTTATGATTTTTCTAGTACATAAATTTTATGTTTTGAAAAATAACGGAGCTCCGACCGTGCCCCCCCCCTAACTACCTCAAAAAATATCAAAAATTAGTTTTTTTTTTTTTTTAATATGTATAGAATTATGCCTAGTTTGGGCTAGTATAATTTTTTTTAAAAAATTTTGATCACCAAAAAAAAGATACACAATGAAAGATAGACATATTTACACTTCAAAAAATAGCTATAAAAAGGCATAGTTAGAAAATAAATAATATGGAAACCTTATATTAGTCAAAAAAAATTTGAAAAATTATATTTTTAGAAAGAAGAAACTCTGCTCTACGTCGTGGTATAATTTTTTAAAAATGGATCGATTGTTTTATTTTGATTTATCATAGAGGAAGTGGCATTTTTACATTTTCTTGCAAAAACACGTTGTTTGTTGTGTTTGTACAGGTCCATGCCTCAGGCTTGGGGATCCAAACCGGATCCCAAGCCTTGAGGCATGGCTTGGGAAAAGATAAAATGTACAAAACGCATACATGTTACATAAATGCGTACGTGTTTTTCTTTGTTTTATATATTGTGGCCCCCCAACGTCCCTTTCATCTCTTTCACGGGAATTCTGCAAACATTCTATTTTGTCTGCAATTTTCTCTACATTCTTGCATGATTTTTTAGTAGTTCATTTTGTCCCCTACCCCACTAGTTGATTTTTTCTAATCATGGGTGATAAACGTCGAGCTAAGGACAAGAGGAAAGTCAAGAACAAGACACCAGAGCAATTGGAAGAGAAGAGAATAAAGAAATTGAAGAGAATGCAAAAACTTCGAGCAGGGCAAGGTACATCCGCTATATCAAATGTAGCTAATGTATTAGAAAATGGGGATGAAATACATAATGAAAATGTAGAGAATAATGATTTTGCAATGAATAATGATATTGAATTGAATGATAATGTTGGTATGGATGAAGAAATTGATATGAATCCAATTGTTGAACCCTTACCTGAGAATCCAAATGTTAACCCTGAAATTTGTATGAAAACACTGAATGAAGAAAGTAACCTTGTAAACGAATCTTCACCTCTAAGAACACCTCCTTCCATTTTGTGAAGAAAACCAATTCACTTAATTGAAATTGATGAAAACATTATAAAACCAATGCCTAACAAAATGTCTGAAAGAAATGCGAGAAGAAAAGCTAGTGGAATTTGGGATAATTACTTTGAGAATTTAAATGACACACAAATATGTCAATTATTTGTTTCATTGATGAAATTAATTAAGATGAGACCTATAATGAAGACCCTGGGGTTAAGAACATCTAATGTTGTTGATCAAAATGTGTCAATTGTTGAAAACATACATAAAGCATACCAAACTGTAGGTGGAAAAAGATGCACCAAAGATAGTAATGCTACACGACGTGCACTTACTAATTGTATAGTAAGTGATAAAATAGTTAATAAATGCTTGATTAGAAAAACAAGCAGTGCTTTGAAGCTAAACAGAAAAACACTAATGAAAGCAATAGAGAGACGTAAACGTCTTGAGTTAGTCAATAACACTGACTATTGGGCTTTCTCTAGCAGACTTCCATGAAAAGACAAGAATACATCTGATATTCTAAAAGAATTAATTGTAAAATTTTGGAATGAGAACACAAGGGTGTCACCGAATAGAAGAGATACAGTAAAAAGAAGAATAGGTTCTCGTAATCGTGAATCGTGTGCAAAACATTTCTTAGATATGACTCAAACAGAATTGTTCTCTAAGTTTAAGAATGAAAATCCACAAATTAACATTAGCCAAAGATTCTTTGAAATGAGCAAACCCTTTTATGTGAAAATCAATCACTCACGTACCACTTGTTGTTGCAGGCATCATGTTGAATTTTCAATGCATTATGATGTTTTTTGTCAAATACGTCGTGTTTTGCATACTGACATCATGTTGCAGGAGTGTGGAATAAATGTCCCACAAAAATCTTCAAGGGAATTTATTCCGACAATATTTTGTGAAAAATCAACAAGACAATTTTTTTATAACAAAGCATGTTTGGATGGAATGTGCAATGTATGCGGTGGCTTGCCAAATCTGAAAAGTTGTATCACATGAGGAGAGTACATATTCAATAGGAAAATAATTGGTTGATTTCACCAAATATAAATCGGTGGCATATCAATTAAAAGATGGAAAAGAATCTAAGAGGTGTGAGCTTGTTAGAAAATAATTACCTGTATCAGAATATATGGTCAAATTCAGAGAGGAAATTTTTTATGAGTATGCAAGGCACACACATAGAGCTCGATGGTTGGATGAACAATTCAAGTTAAGCAAGGACACATTCCCACTTGGTACTATTGTTTCAGTAGTTGACTTCATAGAGAATTACACATTGCAGCCACAAATGGAGGTTCAGTCTCAATATTATAACTCAGTGCAAGTTTCTATTTTCGTGCATATAACATTCATGCACTCTCCTGAAAGCACTGAGCAAGATCGAAAAATATTAAGAGAGTATCATTTCTACATCAGTGATGATCGGACACATTCTACAGAATATGTACAAGGGTGTTTCCAGGTGTTTTATGTGAACTTGAATGAGAGGAACATTAGTTTCGATCAACATTACATTTGGTCAGACAACTGCACATCACAATTCAAGAATGCACAGATGTTTTATTGGCTAAGCAAGATGCACAAAGAAACAAATGTACAACATATCTGGAGTTTTACTGAGGTAGGGCATGGAAAAGGAGAGCATGATGGTGCAGGAGCATGTGTGAAAAGAGCACTTGCAAGAGAAGAGTTAAAGTTCAAGGATGGTGCTAAATTTACAGATGCAAAAAACATTGTTGATTGGTGTGTTAAGAATATGGGCCATGAATCTCAAGAGAGATCAACGGTTCATAGATATTTTTGGTTGATAGAGGAACAACATCTGGACAAACTTTGAAGATTGTATGACAGTTGCAGGATCAAGTGATATGCACTCATTCGTAGTTCAGATGCAAATGCTTGGACTATTTATACTAGGTGCATGACATGTTTTTGTATATCATGCATTGATTTTGCGTGGAATGAATGTGAGTCACAGCAGTGGGTGGATGAATGGACTTGTAGACCTCTAATTCCACTTGACACACATCAAGTTCCATGAGCATTACAACTTGCAGGGTCTTCAGATCAAATGACAACATCACCTGACTTTGACCAAGTCTCTGATTTAGTGCAACAAGGTACATACATATATGTACATGCCATGTTTTAGATTTATAAATTATTAAATGGTCAACTCTTAATGTATTTATAAATTGACTGAACAATTTTACTTTGTGATACATAGGGCACGTTTTTGTAGTTATTGCGATGGAATTTAACGAAGAGGGAACAAACTACTTCTTGTCTCATTGTGTAGAGGGGAATTTTTTTGACTTCCACAGTCATTGATGGTGAAGACCTTGAGTATCCCACTGGATCAGTGGTAGTCACTGGAACTTGGCTTCGATGATATCCTATCAAAAAATCAAACATTTGGTTGTTTGAAGACTATGAAGTACATCGGAAGATACTTCACTATTCACATTTGGTCCTTGCAACAAATATTAAATTGATCAAATATCGAGGTCGGCCATCAAACAAAAATCTGTGGAAGGTTCGTGAATCAGATCATGAAGCAATTCTTGCTACTGTCAAGAATAGAGTTGATCCTTGTGGTTCATTGGATTGAATTTGCAAAGGTATGTTCTTCATGAATTTAATTTGAATATTTACTTAAATGATTTTGTTTAAATTTTGTATGATTTAAAATTCTATTTAATTGCTTACTAACATGTTTATGTAGGTTAGTGGTGCCAAAAAAGCTTCCACCTTCACGTGGTTGGCACTGTCAGTAGAGAATTTATTATTCTCGAAGCCAAGTGAAGCTAAGAGAAATTAAATATTAGAAAGGAACAACAAACAAAAATTCTCATTTCACCACCTATATTGTAAAAATATCTTATTAAAATTCTCATTTCACCACCTATATTGTATGAACCACCTATATTATTCAGGTGATTGGCAATGGACAACCTTACACTGACTCATTCTGAATGGAGATGGAGAAAAACCGTGAGAGGATTTCGTAGAGGGCCCCAACGTGGAGGTCTTGGATCTGACAAGACGTCTCTAGGTGCCACGGAGTCTGAGAAATCACCCGTCAAAGATATGGCGTGTTTGGGCCTCAGGGCTCTTAAGCGACTATGCCCGGACGAGGTAGCCTGAAAGCACGGGGAGTGTAGGGAACCAAAACAAAGCCTCCACTAGCGTTCAACAGGCCACCCTGACGTGTTGGTGTAGTTGGTTTGGTCCCACAAGCTTCCGTTTGCAAACTACAGCGTCTGGCAGCCCTACACTGACTCAGACTGCACTATTTCACGCGTTTGCAAACAATAGCACAATGAGAGAACCAGATGGAGATGGAGAAAACCAACGAGAGGATTTCATAGAGGGACCCAACATGGAGGTCTTGGATCTAACGAGACATCTCTAGGTGCCACGGAGTCTGAGAAATCACCCATCGAAGATATGGCGTGTTTTGGCCTCAGGGCTCTTAAGGGACTATGCCCGGACGAGGTTCGAAAGCACAGGGAGTGTAGGGAACCAAAAAAAAGCCTCCACTAGTGTTCACCTGGCCACTGATGTGTTGGCATAGTTGGTTCGGTCCCACGAGCTTCTGTTTGTAAACTACAGCCTCTGGCAGCCCTACACTGACTCAGACTGCACTATTTCGCATGTTTGCAAACAATAGGACAACGAGAGAACCTAGATGGAGATGGAGAAAACTGTGAGAGGATTTTGTAGAGGGCCCCAACATGGAGGTCTCATATCTGACGAGACATCTCTAGGTGCCACGGAGTCTGAGAAATCACCCGTGAAGATATGGCGTGTTTGGCCTCAGGGCTCTTAAGGGACTACGCCCAGACGAGGTAGCCCGAAAGCACGGGGAGCTGTAGGGAACCAAAAAAATCCTCCACTAGCATTCACCTGGCCAGTGAACAATGTTGGCGTAGTTGGTTTGGTCCCATGAGCTTCGTGTTTCAAACTACAACGTCTAGCAGCGCTTACACTGACTCAGACTGCACTATTTGACAGGCGTTTGCAAAAATAGACAACGAGAGAACCTAGAGATGGATATGGAAAAAACCGTGAGAGGATTTGTAGAGGGCCTTTAACATAGAGGTCTCAGATCTAATGAGATATCTCTAGGTGCTACGGTTCTGAGAAATCACCCGTCAAAGATATAGCATGTTTGGCCTCAGGGCTCTTAAGGGACTTGCCCAGAGAGGTAGTTTGAAAGCACGAGGAGCATAGGGAACCAAAAAAAATCCTCCAATAGCATTCAGGGTGGCCAGTGAATGTGTTGGCATAGTTGGTTTGGTTCCCAGAGCTTCCGTTTGCAAACTACCTCGTCTGGCAGTCCCTTATGACACTGACTCAAACACACATATTTCGACAGGTGATTTCTCAAACAATAGCACCTAGAGATGAACGTCATAATACCTCCAGATGGAGCCCTCTAGAATTTATAGAGGTTTCATCCATGGAGGTCCATTTGGATCTCGATGAGATGTTTCTAGGTGCCACGGAGTCTGAGAAATCACCCGTCAAAGATATGGCATGTTTGGGCCTCAGGGCTCTTAAGGGACTAACCAACGAGGTAGCCTGAAAGCACGGGGAGCGTAGGGAACCAAAAAAAGCCTCCACTAGGTTCACCTAGGCCACCCCAACATGTTGGCATAGTTGGTTTGGTCCCACGAGCTTCCATTTGCAAACTACAGCCTCTGACAGCCCTACACTGACTCAGACTACACTATTTCGCAGGTGTTTGCAAACAATAGCACAAGAGAACCAAATAGAGATGGAGAAAACCTGAGATATTTCATAGAGGCCCTCAACATGGAGGTTTTGGATCTAATGAGACATCTCTAGGTGCTACGGAGTTTGAGAAATCACCCGTCGAAGATATAACGTGTTTTGGCCTCAGGGCTCTGAAGGGACTACGCCCAGACGAGGTAGTTTGAAAGCACGGGGAGCTCGTAGGGACCAAAACAACTATGCCAAGTGTTCATTGGGGTGGCCTGGTGAACACTGTCATATTTTGTTTTTGGTCCCCCGTGCTTTTGGGCTACCTTGTCCGGGCATAGTCCCTACAAGACCCCGAGGCCCAAACACGGCATATCTTCGACATGTGATTTCTTGGACTCCGTCGTGGCACCTAGAGATGTCTCGTCAGATATAAGACCTCCACATTGGGGTCCTCTATGAAATCCTATCACGGTTTTATCCATCTCCATTGGTTCTCTCGTTGTCCTATTGTTTGCAAACACGAAATAGTGCAGTCTGAGTCAGTGTAGGCTGCCAGACTGTAGTTTCAAAATGAAAGCTCGTGGGACCGAACCAACTATGCCAACATGTCGAGGTGGCCTGGTGAACATTAGTGGAGGATTTTTTTGGTTTCCTTACTCCCCGTGGGACTACCTTGTCCGGGGTAGTCCCTTAAGAGCCTTGAGGCCCAAACACGCCATATCTTCGACGGGTGATTTCTCAGACTCTGTGGCACCTAGAGATGTCTCAGATCCAATACCTCCATGTTGGGGCCCTCTATGAAAGCCTCTCGCGGTTTTCTCCATCTCCATCCGGTTCTCTGTTGTGCTATTGTTTGTAAACAAGTGAAATAGTGCAGTCTGAGTCAGTGTAGGGCTGCCAGAGGCTGTAGTTTGCAAACAAAAGCTCATGGGACCAAACCAACTATGCCAACACATCAAGGGTGGCTTGGTGAACGCTAGTGGAGGCTTCATTTTGGTTCCCTAGCTCCCCGTGCTTTCGGGCTACCTTATCCGGGCGTAGTCGCTTAAGAGCCCTGAGGCCCAAACACGCCATATCTTCGACGGGTGATTTCTCAGACTTCGTGGCACCTAGAGATGTCTCATCAGATCTGAGACCTCCACGTTGGGGCCCTCTATGAAAAATCCTCTCATGGTTTTTCTCCATCTCCATCTGGTTCTCTCATTGTACTATTGTTTGCAAACGCGTGAAATAGTGCAGTCTGAGTCAATGTAGGGCTGCCAGAGGCTGTAGTTTGCAAACAGAAGCTCGTGGGACCAAACCAACTATGCACCAACATGTTGGGGTGGCCTGGTGAACACTAGTGGAGGCTTTTTTTGGTTCCCTACACTCCCCGTGCTTTCGGGCTACCTCGTCCAGGTGTAGTCCCTTAAGAGCCCTGAGGCCCAAACACGCCATATCTTTGACGGGTGATTTCTCAGACTCCGTGGCACCTAGAGATGTCTCGTCAGATCTGAGACCTCCATGTTGGGGGCCCTCTATGAAATCCTCTCGATGGTTTTCTCCATCTCCATCTGGTTCTCTCGTTGTGCTATTGTTTGCAAACGCGTGAAATAGTGCAGTCTGAGTCAGTGTAGGGCTGCCAGAGGTTGTAGTTTGCAAACAGAAAGCTCATGGGACCAAACCAACTACGCCAACACATCAGGGTGGCTAGGTGAATGCTAGTGGAGGCTTTGTTTTGGTTCCCTATGCTCCCCGTGCTTTCAGGCTACCTCGTCCGGGCGTAGTCCCTTAAGAGCCCTGAGGCCCAAACACGCCATATCTTCGACGGGTGATTTCTCAGACTCCGTGGCACCTAGAGATGTCTCGTCAGATCTGAGACCTCCATATTGGGCCCTCTATGAAATCCTCTCGCAGTTTTCTCCATCTCCATCCGGTTCTCTCATTGTGCTATTGTTTGCAAACTGAAATAGTGCAGTCTGAGTCAGTGTAGGGCTGCCAGAGGTTGTAGTTTACAAACAGAAGCTCGTGGGACCAAACCAACTATGCCAACACGTCGGGGTGGCCAGGTGAATGCTTTTGGAGGATTTTTTTTGGTTCCCTATGCTCCCCGTGCTTTCGGGCTACCTCGTCTGGGTGTAGTCCCTTAAGAGCCCTGAGGCCCAAACATGCTATATCTTCGATGGGTGATTTCTCAGACTCGTGGCACCTAGAGATGTCTCGTCAGATCTGAGACCTCCACATTGGGGCCCTCTACGAAATCCTCTCACGGTTTTATCCATCTCCATCTCGGTTCTCTCGTTGTGCTATTGTTTGTAAACGCGTGAAATAGTGCAGTCTGAGTCAGTGTAGGGCTGCCAGAGGCTGTAGTTTGCAAATGGAAGCTCATGGGACCAAACCAACTATGCCAACACGTCGGGGTGGCCACGTGAATGCTAGTGGAGGCTTCATTTTGGTTCCCTACGCTCCCCGTGCTTTCGGGCTACCTCGTCTAGGCGTAGTCCCTTAAGAGCCCTGAGGCCCAAACACGCCATATCTTTGACGGGTGATTTCTCAGATTCCGTGGCACCTAGAGACGTCTCGTTAGATCCGAGACCTCCATGTTGGGGCCCTCTACGAAATCCTCTCGCGGTTTTCTCCATCTCCATCTGGTTCTCTTGTTGTGCTATTGTTTGCAAACGTGTGAAATAGTGCAGTCTGAGTCAGTGTACGGCTGCCAGACGTTATAGTTTGCAAACAGAAGCTCGTGGGACCGAACCAACTATGCCAACATGTCGGGGTGGCCTGGTGAATGCTAGTGGAGGATTTTTTTTGGTTCCCTACGCTCCCCGTGCTTTCGGGCTACCTCGTCTGGGCGTAGTCCCTTAAGAGCCCTGAATGACTAGATTGGCTTAAGAATGAATTTGATAGGGGTATGTCTAAGAACACACGGGAGTTATCAATCACCTAGTAAATATTTCTTGTTTAGTTCTGGATGGGAGTCAGCTGGCCTACGGCTTAGTGACCTTCCATTCATTGATAATTTATGCTATGATAAACCCATGGATGCTTTCAAAAGCGCCTTAAAAAGGATAGGGGTAGTCATCAAGCCTAGTGAAGGGTGTGATGTGATTTCCAAATAACTTGAAATGCCTACAGATTTAAAGGTAATAACATGAATTGGACAGGATTAGACAATCAAGAATCATTGAGTGTCTGAATCAGAATGTCATTGCATCTGGAGACATTCTCAAGCATTGGAGTAATGTATATGGAGAGACATTCTCAAAATATCAACAGATGAAAGGCATCAAATTGTGATGACTCTCAGGTGTTTTAACAGGGGAGAAGACTACGAAGCATAGAAGAATGTAGTAAGTGCATGATAAGATAGGAACCAGTACAAAGAGACCATGAGCAAGAAGAAGCGCAAGTAAGGTAAATACACATATACACATTGATAAATTGAATGAATAATTACTCAGATTAGGTAACTCTTTATATACATACATTATATAAATATTGATTTCCAAAGTTTGATGCATATTATACATTGAAAATGCTAGTACATGTACATCACCAATAAATGAAAAAATAATCCATAATGTCTTAAATATTGTCAAGTGCACATCATATTAGTTTCATGTGAAAATAATCTCAGAAATGTAAGGTCTCATACAAAATTATCAAGTTCCAAATAGTATTTTAATGTGCATAATAAATACAAAAATGCCCAAATAGGTCATATACCATCAAGTTCAAATGCCATATAGGCGTACATACAATGCCATGCACATAGGCATACAAAAACAATGTCATGTAAGACATATATATTTCCTACTCATCAAAATCTATCCCTCTCTTGGCCTTGCTCGAAGAAGGCCCTCCCTTAGATGAAGATGGAGATCCATGAGATGACTTTGGATCGTCCGAGCCCATGCTTCGAGTCCTCTTCCGCTGAATACTCACCTGTAGATGAGCCTGTAAATGCAAACAATGTTTTTTTGTCAAAACTTAATTTATATATGTTTTCAACATGTATTTAAGACCATGCTAGAATGAAAGTATTTACATAAATACACAAACTTACCGCAAGTTGTCGATCACACCGAATTTGCATCTCATGCTCAGATGAGTCATCGGGAGCTCCTGCAGTACGAACAGGGGTATGAAGACGATGAGATGGAGGATTCCGTGCCCTTGAAGTCAAAATGGAGGGGGTTGAAGTTCCCTACATACACATAAGATCAGAAAATCTAACATCAGAATTAGCAAAAATAGAACTAAGTACATGTATGTACATAATGACAATATTTTAACTAATTTTATCAATATAGAACTATTGTTTTTACCCCACCACGCCTGTGAATCAAATGAACAGGGTTGCTACCTGTCACAGGTAACTCCTGCATATACACAATGAAGGACATTATTAACATAATTTAATAATTCTACAATGAAAGACATTACTAACATGTAATTTAACATAATATGAATTACACGAGAAATTTAACAAAATTTACGTGTTGTTTGAATACCTCAGTGAGTTGTTGCATAGATGAAATCGCAGCGGCAACACCTTTATCTACTTGTCGCAGAGATGGTGGGGTGTCTAGTGAAGTCAACATCTTTATCAAACATGTATATCACGTGAGTTAGATGGACATACAAGAACATACATATATTTGACTTCAAAACTAATATATATATATATATATATATACATACACACACATACACAAACACACACACACACATGTATGTGAAAATTTTACATAATTAACATTCTAAATTACCTCTGTGAATGTATGTGTATGCATGGTGCTCACCGCCTGTGGTCGGGATGAAGATGCGCCTCCTGTGCGCTATAATATCAATGCATATACATGTACAAATACAATTATTTCAAAAATTTAACATATATAAGTAAATCAAGTACTCCAAACTTTTTGTAACACACATAACAAAACATAACAAATTTACCTGCAAAGGTGATGCCAATGAATGTAATCCAAATGTCTCACTCAAAAGGACATCTGACATAGTGACATTATCATGTTCACCCCTAGCACCAGGTGCACCAAAATTAGTACGCATGAAAGTATCATCCTCCTCGGGCCCCAAACATATGCTACCACATGACAAGAAAAGATGTGGCCTCATGCTAGTACTCCCTGAGGGAATACTCTGTGTACCTCTGCGAGCATCTGGCTCAGAAATATCCCTCGTATGTCGAACAAGGGTCGCAGATAGCCCCTGAACTGCATGGAGTGTATCAATCTCTACTGTCTCCTTCACTGCTTGAGGGACAATCTCAGGGTGAGGGGGCTTCTGTGCAGGGAATCTACCCTACTGAATAGGTGCACGTTGTGCACCTGGTCGATCCTGTGCAGATCCTTTTCCTCGGCCCTGGAAATCTCAGAAATCAAAATAATTTGGGATCTCGTTGAGGATAAACTCGCAATAGAGTTTCCTCAAAAAGTATAGTGGCACCTCGTTGTTATTACAAGGTGGAAAATCAAACACCATCCACCATCGGTCCCAAAAATTATTTTTAATCAAATTATTATTGCACCAATGGATGGGAAATCATTTACATGACAACGGAACATGAAAATTAGTGCGGGGGTCTGTGAATAAGGCGCATATGAGGTCTTTTGAAATTTCTTTTTTCTTTACATCCACATATGACAATTTGTTGGAATAATAAACCCTACAACCCTCTCTGTAAGTTGTCCAATGATCAATTTTCCCGGTTGTTGCGTCAATTTGAACAAGTAATGCCTCCAATGTGTTTGCAAGAGAGGCGGTGGGGGTTTGTAGATTGTGAATCCCTCATTGTTTTGATTAAATCCTCAATTTCAATTTTGTTTTCAACTATGTGGGCTGCTAAATCTTCTTGACTACCCGAGGGATGTTGAGCAATTATGGGAGTGTCAGGAGGGATGACAGGAATAACAGGGTTTGGTTGTGGTTGATTCCCTCGACCTCTAACTGTAACAATAAAAAATATGTATTCAATTCAAATTTTAATCTATAATTATCATATTTCAATGCAATTTTGAGAAAAGAATTGTGCTTACCTCTTCTCCGTGGCACCATTGTTCGATTCAGATCTTCCCAGACGATCCAGAAATGATCCTTTGAGCTTGAGATCCAGCTGAATGAAAAAACGTGAGGGCACGGTTAAGCTCTGAAACTTGCGTTTGAGGGAGATAAAATGATAGAGGCTCAGGCCTCTTTTTTTTTTTTTTGTTTATAGTAGGCATAACGCGTATGCATTATAACGTGTACACGTTATGCTTTGGTAAATCCCAAACCTGACAATTGTCCACTTTTTGGCCCCCCAACTTCGTGCACTTACCCACCTTTTAATTTATTTCATTCCCACAAAATTCTGTCACTTAAGGGATGTAGGGTTCACCCTACCCCATTGGATCAAATCTATCTAAGCCATTGGATTTAGGTTAGACTAATGAAACCTTAAAAATCCTTATGGGTTCTCTTATTACTCTTTCTTACCCTTATTCTTTCATTTTATCTAGTTTGTTTTATAGATCGAGGAAGAAGGGAGGTCATGGAAGGATGCTCAAGCTCTTGGATGGATACACACATGATGGAGAGTTGATTTTGCATCCCTCTCCTACAGTTTACTTAAAATCCATTTGTCATTTTTACTTGTTATTTGTATTTCATTTGTGAAAAGTTACCTTATCTTGTTGTGGGTATTTTGCCCATTTTATCTTGGTTTATTTAGAAATTTTAGTTGTATGCATGTATATATACACATTGTATATATGTCATTTGAGTGTGTGTGTGTGTGTGTGTGTGTGTGTATTAAAAATAGTTATTAAAATGGTTAATATATTTACATATATTAACCATTTTAATAACTATTTTTAATATCTATTAAAAATGGTATATATTAATAAGGTCGGTCAAATCAACAAAAATTGGGTGATTAAATTGTATGGCCACGGCTAGTGTAGGGTTTGTATTGAGGACCACAGCCCATGGTATGCACAGAGCATGCGATCGATTTATTTAAAGCATTTTTTTAACATTGTGCAAAACACCAATATTTCTACAATACTTATAGAGTGGTCATAGTGGAATAAGTAAGAATAGAGACACTAGGAAAAGAAGTAAATTTATTTGAAATGCATTCCTCGGATGAAATAGGATAGAATAAATTGAGCAATAATTAAGTGAACTTAAATATGGATGGAAACGAGAAGGCGAGTGAGCGGGAAATTTTGTTTCAAAATCTTGTAGGTGCTCAAGGTGGGGGGCATGACATGGCAACACAGATCTATGATCATAATTCATGGGCTAAATGTGCAACAAGAAGGAGTGTGGATAATCCTTTCATTCCTCCTTTGAAACTGATTTGGAAGTAGGAGGAGTTGACCCTGTTTGTTCTAGAGGATCTAGTGAAAAGGGAAAACACAAGATATGGGTTCTCATTGGTAGGTAGGTTTGTTGGTATTAGGCCTAATATTGAATTGGTCAGAGCTTGGGAAAGAAGAAAATGGGCTTCGAGGGGTAGAATCTCTATTGTGGCCATCTCTAATCAATATTTCATGTTTCAATTTGACAGAGAGGAGGAATATATCTTTACCATCAATGGTGAAGCTTCCTTACTTGGCCCTCGAGTTTTGGGAAGTTGAAGTGTTGTAAGGGATTGCCAAAGCCATTAGAGATCTGTTGGTCACTGATCCAATGACTCTTGCTAGGATGAGGTTGATATCCGCTAGATTCTGTGTCAATGTTCGTCACGGAAAAAATTCCTTCTTCCATTAGCCTCTATTCATCCCATGGGGACGTGGAGTAGGAGATTTTATATGATCAATACCATGTGTTCTATTTTAAGTGTAGATCTATAGGAAATAGGTCTTCTTCTTGATAGGGTTCGACCTTGGATTGGCATTTGAAATCATCTGCTTTTGTTGAGAACTTTGCTGCTGCTTCTAACCCTGTTGCCTTGTCCCCTAAGGGGGATGTTTCAAAAAATGGTGAGTTAGACTTTATTAATGCTTCATTGGTGGTGGGTGGGGTTGGTGAGACTCCATCTCCCACTTCCCTAGGTCATTCTAAGGAGCAATCAATAGATAAGTTGAAGCCCCTTCCTGAGCCCTCTGATCTGGTAGGCATTAGTGTGGAGGATGAGTCTCCTGAAAGAAAGGAAGAAGAGGAAGGTGTGAGGTACTTGTTAGAGGCTTATTCTGAGTCTCCTATTGAGTGGGTCCCTGATTCAACTAAGATTTTCCTTAAAAAAGAGGTATCATATGAGGAGGAGCGATGGATGTATTACGAAAGGCATAATAGAGCGTTAAAGTCTCACAACAAATATGATATCACTAAACTTGTTTCAAAATTGGCTAGGACAGATACCTCTTTCGGAAAGTTGGAGGTAGTTATGGAGTTCAAAAAGGAGGTTAACTTAATTCCCCAAAAGTATAAGGCTCTTTTAAATCCAAATTCCCTCAATGTTTTGGCTTTCTGGGAGGGAGAAAAATACAAATCATGCATCAAGGAGACTTTAGGGTGCATTGATGATCAAGAAGAGGGGTGGCACACGGTGCTACCTAGAACAATTAAGTGGTGACTGTTCACGGACTATTTTCAAAGAAATTCTTGTTGGATGTTGTGAAGTTTTTCCTAAAACTTAGTTGGGTTTTTTGGACTTTTGGCAGACTTTTGGCGAACTTCTACAGTTTGTTGCTTTAGGGCTGGTTTCTTTTCTCTGTTTTGCTCTCTGTCATTTTTTAGCTATCATTTTTTAGTTAAAGTCTTGATCTTCGTTGTTTGAGTTAAGCATGTTTAACTCCTTTCGAGGACTTTTTTGTTTCTTTCTTTCTCATTGGTTTTTGTTCCTCTTTTTGTAGGGCCCCTAGGAATCGATCCTTGTTTTTACCTTATCTAATTAAAAAAACAATCAAGTGAACTTTACAATCAAATAGACATATTAGAGGAATAATGTCAGAAGAATAATGACATAGGATTACATGAACGTGTAAATAATGTTATCCCCGAACGATTGAGCTCCATTAGCATCCACTTGACCATGTAAAGAGTGTGAGATTAGCCAACAATACTCGGAGTTAATTAGGCCACCATATATTATTGCATTCGAAAGGAAATGCTGAAACATTAAGAAATTGGCGAAACGCAACTTTGGGATCATGCAGCTCATACTCGTACTCAATCTCACAACTTTCTATTGTTTTCACTCGTGTTCCCTCTTCACTGTATATGCAAATATTTCTTCCAACAACCAAAATCTGACCAGCGTTATTCACTGCAACATCGTAAGTTGGGTAAGATAAATCCAAATGGAGCTCAACCCACCTGTTTTGTATGAGACCGTCTTCACCCCTTTCTTTATTTAACATCCACATGCAAAGAGAACGCTTGTTCATCACTACTATTCTGCCGTCTGTTCCTGTCAACTTCCAAGGCCAGACACAATCAATGTGGTGATTATATATATCATCGTAATCCTCGTCCGAGCTATAATTTTTCACAGCTGCATGAGATGCAGCTACACCAGGGAAGGGAAGTTTTGTCCAGTGCGGATGGGCCAAACTGAATTCCAAGACCTCTCCGCGGTTAGCCAAATTTAACCAATAATACTTTCCCTGAGAGTAAACGCCGCTCCCCACAGGCCAAATGCTATCGTCCTCAAATCCATGACTCACGCAAATTGGACCAGTCCATGTATTCGATTCGCAATCATACACCTCCATTATTATTTTGTTGTAATCTACGTCATCTTCCGAATTCGTGCTCTCGCCAAAAACCACAGTGCAATGCCTTTCTGAATCAGAAGAATTACAAGTACTGAATCCCATTGCATAAATGAAGGAATACGTTAACCACTCAATTTTGTAAGGAGGGCGAGGAAGCATTATCCAAGTGCTTGCAGCTGGATTGCACACAAAGAAGCTTGGATAACTATATTCATCTAAATTCTTCTTTTTTAGTAATGAGTAGTTAATACTGCTACCTGCTAACCAGATGGTTGAAGGATTACTGTTCTGGCCCATCGCCATTAATGCAGGCATTGGAGGAAGTTTGTAATACTCTGTGCTTTTTTCGATAACCCACAACTGCCCAACATCTACCTGAATGCAAAATGCAGGGGTTGAAGACGGCGGCATAGTTTTAAACAATTCCTGGAACTGGCGAGTGCGGAGCAAGTGGTTCCATCTCTTGCACACACATCTCATCTTAACTTGACTTCGAATGGGCAGCAATGCCAAAATCCTGAATATCAGATCCTCTGGAAGATCATCATGATGTAGCCCTTCTCCTCCTGTTCCTCCTTCCATCTTAGGTATCTTCCCTTCCACACAAACTTATTCCTCCACAACGAAATTTATGCAGATTACGAGGACGCCCATAATAACTTTTTCTATTCTAAAATTAATTTCCGCTTTTGCATTTTCTAAAATTAATGCTTTTCCATTTTCTTAAATTAATGCTTTTCTATTATAAAATTAAATTCGTTTTTCTGGGCTTTTCTAAAATTAAATTCACTATTTTGAATTTTTCTATCATAAAATTAAACTCTTTATCTTGCATTTTCCTAAAATTAATTTTATTATCTTGAGTTTTTATAATTTAAAATGAAAAATTATAAAATATATATTTACAAATGACATCTCTAAAGATGTCTATTATTAAATTAAATTCATTATTTTCAGCTTCTCTATTATAAAATTAAATACGTAGATTTAAATTCATTATTGTGAGTTCTATTTTAAAATTAAATTTGTTATTTTGAACTTTTCTAAAATTTATTATTTTGAGTTTTCTTAATCTCATGGAGCTCTTTTTATTGTGGATGTTATATTAAGGTGTTGTAGGTGGTCGTGTTAAGGATTTAGGGCAGAGTGTCACCATCTCTTTCTCGTTGTCAACTGTCGAACAAAGCAACGAATTTAAATGATAGATTTTAGAGAAAAAATCATGATATTGATAACGCCAAGTTGGGTAGGGAAAATTCTCTTGTTGGATATAGAAGGGTGACGGTAATTATGGTTGTTATCAGGTGTAGGTTTCAGTTATGTGGGGTGGATACCCCTAGTGTATGTTCATGAGTTAGAGCATTCCTCGAATAATGATGTCTCAAGTAACTGAAACCATAGCAATAGCACATGTTTGGGATAACCATAAACAGTTACGTGCATAATTCAATACATGTGTTATCCTTGATTGTAGCTCATTTTTTAGTCTAGAATTGCGCTCTTTTTAAATGCATATTCGTGATAGCCACTTTAGATTAACAATTAGTACATAGATTGATACTAGTGTTTTGATATTTTATGTGGCTGTCGTTTTTTAATTTTGAACATAGATTTTATTTTATTTTTTTAAATATTATTTATGAGAAAATTTGTCTCCCTTAGAATAAGTTCAAGTTTATTTAGGCATTCATTAAATTATTTGAGCCGTCAAAATTAAATATTGCATAGATATTTTTATATTAAAATATATATACTCTTTTTAAATCAAAAGATAATAGTGACATATTTATATGCATAGTGATTATGTTTGGACATCATTTCTTTTAAACATTATTTTAGGTCCATTTTGTTTCACCTATAATAATAAATTTAAGATTATTTAGACATACAGTAAATTATTTCCTTCAAAATAAAATATTGTGTGTGCGTGTGCGCGCGTGTGTGCGCACGTGCGAGTGTGCGTGCACGCGTGTGCGTGTGCGCGTGCGTGTGCGCGTGTGTGCGTGTGTGTGTGTGTGTGCGTGTGTGTGCGTGTGTGTGCGCGCGCGCTCGTGTGTGTGTGTGTGTGTGTGTGTGTGTGTGTGTGTGTGTGTGTGTGTGTGTGTGTGTAGAGAAGGAGGACATAAGCTTCTACTCCAACTAATTATCCATTCACATGATCTATATAGTCATATTAGATGTCTTCCATATTCTTTCAAGCAAATTTTCAGTCCATTATAAACAAGTATGTTGCTCCACTTTCCTATTCATCGTATAGGACAATTTCAACATTTCAACAAGTGCCAATTTGATAATCATCATTTGTAAAGCCATTTTATTCCTAGGTCCTGAAATGTTGTGTCCTTTTGTTTTATGTTTTATTTAAGCTTCTTCTTTGTTCTATCATCTTCGTATCTTCCCTTTGTTCATGGATTATGTCAACTAAAAATTTGTTGGTTTGTTTAGTTTTGGGTAATCTTTACATTTACACAGCTTTGTGACCAATTGATTGTGATTTTAGCCATTAAGAAGTTATTCATCGCTAAGATTGTGGCCATGTGTTGTTATATTTTCTCGTTATTCACTTGTTCCTGAAAAAATTGCAAGTAAGTAGGATGACAAGTTAGATAAGTTGTTGTAATAAACCGACCGACAATGTTCCATTGAAATGACAAGTTGTTAAAGGTGGCGATCATAGTCATCAAGATTTATTCACTCTCTACACTTATTTTTTACCAACCATTTCATTACAAAACAACATTGCAACCTTCGCTCAATACGAGGCCTCCCACAACTTGCTTATTTAAACTATTCCCATCAAACTCAATGTCACTAAATTATATTCATATATACACAATTGTATCTCAAAACTTCCAAAGTTCCATATAACAATCATATACTATCATACCCCCTTTCCTTATAACTCCTCACAAATTCTAATGTTCTTAACTTCATGTTTTCTCGGCTCAAGAGATTGGACACTGTTACAGGTTAAATTCAATATCACGTACAATTCAAAAAATGATGATATATTATGTAAACTATATGTCTACATGTATCTTCTTCCTCAATTTCACAATAAAGATGACATAATATATCTATTCAAATATGTTAATGTATTCTTCATATTGCATATATACATGTGATCTCTTCTTCTTGAATCTCACCTATACAAATGATATACTCAATATATGTATTCTCCACGTACAGAGAGCAACCCATTAACTACCAAGATAATACCAATCACTATAGACTTGTACCAAAAGGAGCAACCGCTAGTATATCAATAGTTCTTGCAACAGGCGTCCAACTTTGAAGTGTTATTTGTCGTGAATGTTTATATTCTGGCAACCTGATATTTTACCTGATGACTTAGAGAAACACCATTTCGAACCATATTCAGTAAAATGCCTTTTAATAGGCCAATTTTACCATGGGAAAGGAGAATGTTGGAACATTCTAGTAATTTTTGCCATCAATTTTTCATCATATTGTGACACTTTTTGGGATTTTTTCCAAACATATTTTTCAAACCATTTTTTAATCTTCTCCCAAACCTAATTTCACTTGCATATTTTTCCTATTTCCTCTTTTGTAAGCATCTATTTTGAATGTGTTTCCAATATCATGCATATATCTAAAATTCTATACTTGATTTAAGTTATATGTATTGAATATATTGTCAATCTCTTAGCTTACAGAGTGTACAATAGTGATATAGCTTTACTACCAAACTATTACATCTCTTGGGAAGATGTTGAATCCCAAATAGTTACATCAAGGAAGAGTTCACTTTGATCATGTGTGCATGTATACTTTGCTTAATGCTAAATCAAATGAAGCAAGAACTACCACCTAAAATAGTTCTACAATTTAGCTAAAACAAAGCATAAACACCATCATGATAAGAATTAAACAAGGGTTAGATGCTAGCATTCATCAATACAAACTTTGAAACTAACAATGCTAAATATCTAAACTCCTCTATTCTCTAACAACAAATAAATGAATGGACCTAAGTAAGCTCCATGGCTATCAAAATAGTTGTCCTTTATGCTCCAAGAACCTAGGAATGGGGGCTAATCAAAGTTGGGCTACAAGACCCTTTTGACACCTCCCATATGACCTAAGCACTTTAAGAAAGAGGCTTAACTCTTCAAGATGATGAACTCTCAAAAGGGCAAGGTGCAAGCTCTTAGTCTCTTTGCTATATGCTTTGGATTTGCTCTCTTAGAAAGTTTAGGTGTAAGTAAAAAGGTAGGTGGAGGGCTCTTTATATAGCCCAAAGGATAAAGGATTCAACACATTCTCATGAATGTGGGATAAAGGTAAAACATGATTAGGAATGGATAAGGTTGCTTTATTAAAGGTAACCTTACTTTAGAAGGGTTTAATACATGTTTAACAAGTCATGGGAGTTGGGGGGGGATTTTAATTAATCAAAGGTGATTAATTAATAGGTAGATGTAAGCTTATAGAAGCTAATTAGAGGAATATTAGTATGATTTAGGCTATTATAAGGGGATTAAATCAATTAAATATTGATTTATTGGTTAAATGGAAGGGAAAGCTAATTAATTAATAATAATTAATTAGTCTAGGTAGAAGGGGTGATTTATTAACGGAAGGTCGTTAATTAGGGTATTTGTTGGATAAGCAACTTAATTAATTAGCTTAGTGTAATTAATTAATGATGATATGAGGGAAAATGAGTGCCTTTGACGATATGTCGTTGATTTGCGAGAAAGGGGATAATTAGCACAATTTGTGTATTTAAATTGCTTGGGCGTAATTATAGGTGTCTACATTTGCCCCTCTTTGGGGTGGCATAAGTGATGCCACTTCAAAGATAGTAGACAAAAGAGATTTTGAAGAGATGGAAGAAAAATTAGCAGGAGGGAGAGATGCCCCCTCGAGTGTCGATGGGGTGATAGAAGAACTCGATCGACGATCGAAAAAGGTGAGAAGTAGGCAGAAGAATGGGGACGAGGCAGGATGCCCCGAGGAGAGGGAAAATTAGGGGTGAAAGGGAAGTGGTGTAGAAGAAATATGGATGAGGGGAGAGAAGAGCTTAACCTCTAGCCGCTTATTTGTTTGGAATAAATTTGATGTCATCATATTGCCATAGGAACTACATCATCGGTCCTTATGAAAAATATAAGCATACGACAAAGGTAGAATGACATAAAAACCATACTACGAACAATTTTCCATTGTTGAAAGTACCAACTCCATGCAACATACAATAATGCAATGCAATACGAGAAGGAAACAAGCTCATATAACAGGGAAAACAAGTACGAACACACATATCTAACCCAACAACGGTCAAGACAATTGTACAAATGTTTTGTTATCAGTGCTAAAGAGATCCACAAGTTCGTGATTGACGACAAGGGTTAAAAATGATGCCCCAAGCAAGGATACATGCAAGGGGAAATGAAAATGGACACGGGGTCCATGAAAAGCATTTGTGCGCAACAAAACAGCACCAGGCAACCAAAAGTGCCCCAGAGTACAGACGAAGAAAGCAGCTAGCTTTTGTGAATGGTTGTGAATCCAGTGATCCGCGAGTCATATTAATCGGGGAAGATGTGAGACAAACCAACAAGATATGGAGAAAATACCATGCGCAAGACACAAGTTTCAGCCGTAAGAAGAAAGTTACCATTTTGTAGGGTGTTTTATTTTTTAGGAATTTTTTGAAAAATTTTGCCTTGTTTTTAGATTTTTTTGATATATATATATATATATATATTGTTTTTGTTGTTTTCTCGAAACAATGTTCTATTGTTTTTGTGTTGTCTGAAATAATTTTCTATTGTTTTTGTGTTTGGTGAAACAATTTTCTATTGTTTTAATGTTTTCTCAAAACAATGTTCTATTGTTTTTGTGTTTTGTGAAACAATTTTCTATTGTTTTTGTGTTTTGTGAAACAATTTTCAATTGTTTTTATGTTTTTAACAGTTTTCCAAAGCTATGTGCAGGTAACCAAGAAAGCATGGATGCCCCCAGCGTTAGGTGGGGAATATACAAGGGCAGAAGCCACGCGCTTATGAATAAGAAGGTGAAGTTGTTGAGTTGCCCCCAGTGTAAGATGGGAAATAACGAAAGACCACGTCCCTTACAGACGAATAGAAGAAGGCAAAGCCGGATCAAGGCTGGACTAGATGGTGTGCACAAGGAAACTCAAAGGTAGAACCAGGTCCAGGACAAAGACAACTACCCTTCTAATACAGAATGCTTGTGAACAACGAATCCTCCCGAGGCGCCGGAAACCGGTTTTCACCCAAGGACTTGTCCAAAGTGCCACAATTTACGTGGTTTTCACTAGTGGACGACCTATTTTCTCTTTTTCTTTTTTCTTTTTTTTTATTTTATTTTTATTTTTTTGATGTTTTTATATTTTTTTGTGATTTTTATGACTTTCTTGTGCCATGTTTAGGCATAAAAACTCTTAAGATGCATGGCATTCATGGGCTCCCGGAGCTCATCACCATTGGGGTGAGCTAACTTGTATGCCCCTGTGCCATACTTGGCAACTATGACATAGGGTTCTAACCAGTGTGGTTCGAACTTCCCTTTCTTTTCTCGCTCTGCTCTGGTGTTGAACTGGTTCTCCTTCATAACTAAATCACCCACCTCAAACTGGCGAGGGATGATTCTCTTGTTGTAGTTGCGGGAGATTCTGTGTTGATATACTTTCAGGTGATTAAGAGCGCGAATGCGCCTCTCATCCAGGAGCTCTAACTCAGCCAATCTTGCCACTCGGTAATCTTCATCCTTATCCAAATAGTCCCGAAGAGAAATTCGCAGGGATGGGAGTTCAATCTCTAAAGGGATGATAGATTTTGTCCCGAACACGAGGGAATATGGTGTCGCACCCGTAGGAGTGCGAATTGATGTTCGGTAGGCCCGGAGGGCTGGGTGGATTTGTAGGTGCCAGTTTCGACCAGTTTTGCTAACCATCTTCTCCATTATCCTTACCAAAGTCTTGTTTGTTGCCTTAGCTTGTCCATTACCCTGAGGGTAATATGGCGTGGACCATTTCAATCTGATTTGGAACCGTTGGCAAAGACCTTTCACAGTTTTGTTCTTAAATGACTTCCCATTATCTGTGACAATGGCTGCAAGGATACCATATCGGTAAATAATGTGATTCATGATGAATTTAGAAATCTGTGCTCCTGTGACATAGGTTAAAGGGACAGCCTCCACCCATTTTGTAAAGTATTCTATAGCTGTGATGATATGTGTATGACCATCAGATGAGGTAGGAGTAAGCTTCCCTATTAGATCAAGTCCCCACTTGGAGAATGGCCACGGGGTAGTGATTGGTTGCAATGGTTGCGATGGAGCATGGATGAAATTTCCATACTTTTGGCATAGCACACATTTTCTAACATAATTACAACAATCAGTTTCCATGGTGGGCCAATAGTAACCTACTCTTAACAGTTTCTTAGCCAAGACCATTCCGTTTGTATGTGCTCCACATACTCCTTCGTGTACTTATTTAATTGCTTGGATTGACTCCGGCACATCCAGACAACATAACAGATTCCCATCGTAGCCACGACGATAAAGTGTACCTCCTAACAGGGTGTAATGGGCTATCTGGTGAATTAGGCTCTACTTTTCAGAGTGGGAGATTTCGGGAGGGAATGTACTGTCCTTAAGATAGGTGAAAATGGGTTCATACCATGGTGAATGAGGACCAACAACCTCACAAGCCAAGCAAGATTCTGGCATGTCATACGCGAGCTGGCATAGATTTTCTACTAAGAATGGCATATCATTGTTCCCTAGCGGAATACGAAGCATAGATCCCACCGTTGCCATAGCATCTGCCGATCTATTCTGCACTCTTGGGATTTGCTAAAAGGTAATGCGCACAAAATACTCCTTCAGAGTTTCCACCAACTTCTTATAAGGTATGAGCTTGTCATCCTTAACATTATACTCATCATTAACTTGTTTGATGATTAGCTGTGAATCACCTACAACCTTCACATGTTGAATATTCCACTTGATGGCTAGCTTCATCCCTGCAATGAGTGCTTCATATTCCGTAATGTTGTTCATGCAAGGGAAGGCCAGGCGGAAAGCCTGTGGTATAGGATCACCTGAAGGAGTAATAAGGACCACTCCTGCACCTGAACCATGAAACGTAAAAGATCCATCAAAATGTATCTGCCATACGACAGATTCTTCAATGTAGAGCAAAGATGCATCTGGCAGATCCAGACTCAAAGGTTCTGTGCTTTGCAAAGGTGCTTCCGCTAGCTGGTCAGCAAGTACTTGTCCTTTAATTGATTTTTGATGGACAAATTCTATATCAAACTCACTGAGTAGAATGATCCAATTAGCCATTCTACCTGTGAGGGTGGGTTTGGACAACAAATACTTGAGTGGGTCAACCTTGGATATGAGCTTGGTCTTAGTATTTAGCAGGTAATGGCGAAGTTTCTGAAAGGTAAAAACAACAGCCAAGCAAGCCTTCTCAATCTGAGGATAATTACATTCATAGGCGATGAGGGTGTGACTCAGATAGTACACTGCTTTCTCTTTATGGCTAAGGTCATATTGGGCGAGCAGTGCACCAATAGCATATTGCGTAGTGGAAATATAGAGCAAAAGTGGTTCTCCCAGAGTGGGAGGCATGAGGACAGGTGGATTAGCCAGGTACTGTTTAAGCAAAGCAAAGGCTTGATGTTGCTCAGGTCCCCAAATGAAAGTGATGTCCTTCTTAAGAAAATGAGTGAATGAGTGACATTTATCTGCAAGCTGGGAGATAAAGCGGAAAATGGCTTGAATTTTCCCTTGCAAGCTACGCAGTTGCTTGATATTCTCAGGTGGAGGCATTTCTGTGATGGTAGATACTTTAGCAGGGTCTACCTCAATACCTCGTCTTGACATGATGAATCCTAATAGTTTCCCAGATAGCACACCAAAGACACACTTCTTTGTATTTAGCCTGACTTTGTATTCACGTAGGCGTTCAAAGATAGGCCGAAAAATGATAGGATGTTCCTCTCTTGTTTTGGACTTTCCCAGGATGTCGTCTACATAGTCTTCCATGATGTCATGAATCATATCGTGAAATATTACTGTCATGGCCCACTGATAAGTTGCTCCCGCATTCTTAAGGCCGAATGGCATCACCTGATAATAGAAGGTGCCCCAAGGAGTTGTGAAAGTTGTTTTGTGTTGGTCTTCCTTAGCGATCTTAATTTGAGTATAACCCGAAAAGCCATCCATAAGTGATAGCATTTCATACCCTGCGGTTGAGTCAACAATCATGTCAATGTTGGGCAACGGAAAGTCATCTTTAGGGAAAGCTTTATTGATGTCCCTAAAATCTGTGCAAATTCGGATACCAATAGGTTTCTTCTGGACAAGAACAATGTTTGATATCCATTCAAAATAATCAATTGGCCTGATGAATCCTACTGCAAGTAACCTTTCCAACTCTTCTTTAACTAACAAGGCCACTCTTGGGTGCATCTTTCGAAGCTTCTATTTGATAGGCTTAGCGTCTGCGTGCACAACCAAGTTATGCACGACCAAAGTTGGATCTAAGCCGGGCATGTCTTTGTAAGACCATGCGAACACATCAATAAACTCTCGCAGTAGCATAGTGAACGTCTTTTGTTCTCTGGCTGAGAGTGATGCTTCCAATTTTACTATCTTGGGATCTTCTGCAATACCAATATTGACATCAATGGTTTCTTCAACTAACAATTTTGATAAATCCTCCATACGCGTGGGATCAGGAGGTAGGTTAAGATCTTCATCCAAGGATGTCTCTACGAGATTTTCATCCCTAGCGTGGTCACTTTGTTTGTCCTTTGATTTTCTTATTTGTTTGTCAACCAATGCCTCAAAGAGGTTTTCACTATGTGACTTGGACTTTGATTTTTTCCGAGGCTTTTCTTTAGAACTCTTGCCCTCGCTTTTCTTTAAATTTTGCTGACCACGAAGTTCAGCCTCCTCGCCGAAGTAGGCGCAGGTGTCTAAGTCGATAAAGAAACCCTTCTTGTGATCTCCAATGGGAATTGTATCCCTTATGCCCATGAACTCTGCAATAGCCTCGTCATTCTTGAATAAATCTAGTGGCACGTGACGTTGTTGGTCCCATTCAACAAGGGAGGGGTATACAAGGTCAAGGGTTGGTTCATTGGGGGTGATGGTTAGGATAGCATTATTCATGAAAAGGTTCGTGGAGGCCAGATCCTCATATTGGCTACAACAGGAATTCATATCGCTGTCTAGATAATCGGAGCCATCCTCATGCTCAGAACAAGTCGCATCTTGATTGTTGGGGTGTGCTCCATAAGGGCGAATCCCAATGCCATATCTTTCTGTTTTGAAATGTGGAAGAGGGACTGGTTCTCTTTGTCCTTGTTCATTCCTCCCACATCCTAGGCCTTTGTACCCATGGAGTACATCATTCTGCTAGATTTTTCATATTCTGGGGTTTGATAACAAGATGGCTGAGTGTCCTCAGGGACCCAAGTAGTAGGTGGATCAAGTAATTTTTCCTCAGCTAACAAGCCTCCAGGTAGGAACGACCCAATAGTATGTTCCTCTCTAGGTCTCCTGAAGTGGTAGTTGGGTCGACCTCTAGTCTTGGGTGACAAGGAGAGGTCAGAAACCAAGAGCGCTTGTTGTACATTATACTCCCCACAGCCATATTCCAGAATTTTCATCTCCCATGAATTAAATGGAGATGTTGAAGTAGATGCCCCATGAGTGCAAGAACTAAGAGAATTTGAATCTACTCGAGATTCCATGGCCTCAGAATGAAGAGGGATAGCTATATCTATGGAGGGACATGCATATGTACCCTTTCGTGCAAAGCTATTAAGAGCTCTACAATGAGCAAAGGGCTCTGAGTCTCCTGGTATTGTTACTGTATGTCTCTCATGCTTCAGCTTGATGCATTGATGAAATGTTGATGGCACTGCTTGCATGGCATGGATCCATGGTCGGCCTAGAAGCATATTATATGGAAGTTCCAAGTCTAAGACGTGAAACTTTGTCTGATGGCAAGTGGGGCCCACCTCCATTGGCAGCGTAATGGTTCCTGCTGACTCTCTTTCCGCATTGTTGTATGCGGTGATAGTGATGATATGGGACTCAAGATCTTCTTCCGTATGTCCCAATTGTTTGACTAATTTAAGCGTGCAGATGTTCAATCCAGATCCATTATCCACAAGCACCCGTTTGATTTTCCTACGGGTAACAACTACCTCAATGTATAAGGGAAGATTATGTGTAGGATTCTCAGTAGGGACCTCCCTATGGTTGAAAGTGATATGCTCATTGGGTGCAATATTTGCCACCGCGGCTTGAATGTATGCAGGATCGACTTCTAAAGGCACTCCCGACCCCTGAAGAGTTTGATACAAAATGTCCTTATGCACATTGGATATCTTGAGAAATCTAAGATCGAGATCTTAGTAGGTGTCTTCTCAAGTTGTTCTAAAAGGTTATATTTACCAGTTTGCGGGGTCAACAGAGAGGGTTCTGGAATCACGAGGTGGGCACGCCTTGTTACCGCAGCGCAGTCCTTTCCCTTGATCCGGATGGTATTGACACGGTCAGTAGGGGAGCAAATACATCCGATAAGTGAATCGTAATGATTGTTATCTCTCTTGGTATACAAGTAATTCGTGGCTTTATAGGTTTGGGATGACTCCCCCCGATCCGGTTTTGCCTTTTCTGACTTATCATGCTTGGGGAATGGTTCCTTATAAATCCCCATTTTCTCATTAGGTGTTTGCATGTGGCTAGGGTTATCCACCTCTATCTCCCCGTTGTCAATGAGGTCTTGAATATAGTGGCGAAGTCGCAAACATTTTTTTGTTTTATGACCTTTAACGCAATGCATTTCACAGTATTCATGCTCCTTATACCATGAAGGTTTAGGAGTGTTGTCATCAAACGGTTGCGTTGTAGGATAGGTCATCATGTGGGCCGCATCCAACTGTTTTAGTATGATAGACAATGGTTCATTGAGGGAGGTGAATGTTCGTCGCTTTGGTGGTGGTTGAATTGGGCCCTTGGTCAGTTTAAAAGGTTGACTGGTTTGGACCATTTGAACAAGTTTGGAATCAGTGATTCCGTCTCCCACCACGTTTTTGTTTTTGTTAAAGATCTTCAGCTTTTCAACGGGTTTGACACTTTGGTTGTCTTTAGATTGGGTTTTGAGGGTGCCTTTGGCAATGAGAGCCTTTTCTATTTGAATCCCTTTCTCGATAACCTCCTCAAGGTGCGGACACAATGCATTTGGAGGTGGAAAGCTATATCTGGGTTGAGATTAGGGACGAAAATACTGACTAGATACTTCTCAGGGAAAGCGCAAGGGAAGCGACTAGCTATCCCTCTCCATCGTTGGAGGAAGCTGGCGAAGGTCTCATTTGGGCGTTGTTTTGTGCCGCACAAGTCTGCCATGGTGACATCACTCTCTATGTTATATGAGAAATGACGCACGAATCTTTCTGCCAATTCTGGCCAGGTGAAAACTGATCCTCGTGGTAAGCACGTAAACCATTCCAATGCTTGACCTCCTAGACTCTTAGGAAAAGGTCTGATGAGGTAATTATCACTATAAGACACCTCTTGACATGCCATGTAGAAATCTTTAACATGATCCCTTGGGTCTCCCTTTCCTTTATATTTGTCAAACTTTGGCATATCAAATTTCTTTGGAAAGGGTTGAAGGGTCATTGTCTTATCAAAAGGATAGGGGCATAGTTCTTCGTATTGGTATTTCCTAATACTCCCTATATTTCTCTCTTGTATGCTTGCAAGAGTTGCTTTCATAGATTGCACTTCTTGTGTGAGCAATTGTTCTCTAGTGGGAGAAGTGGGTACGTGTACACGATGGTACCCCATGTCTTCTTCTCCTTGGTTTTCTCGATAGAGTTCGTGGATCCTAAACTTAGGCTTTGACTTTTGAACGTTCTTGTTTATGTCTTTCTGTACTTGGAAAGTAAGCAAAGCTAGTTGTCAGCTTAAGTTACTGAGTTGTTGCTGGATTGTGACTTGGTTTGTGTCTTCTTCTTCTGAAGGTTCCTCCTCTTCGTATTGTGGAGGTTCTTCCCCTATCTCATGTTCTATCTTGTTTCTTCGTGGCACTTTGATGAGGGGTATTTTATGCCCTACCACTTTATCAATTTCTGCGTAAGAAGTGTAAGCATGTCCACCTGTTAAAATATCTTCCATATTGATAAGGGGGTGTTCCTCCTTAGTAGTTTCATTTGTTTGTAGTATTGGTTCCTTCTCAATGGGAAATTTGGCCCCTAATTCCATGACCCGTGCCAAAACTCTATCTTTGTTTCTAAGGAGAAACTCATCTAGTAGAGTGGGGTCAAAATCAAAGTCTGTGTGTGGTGATTCTAATTCATTTCCACTATGATCGACCATCTCTTCTGTTTCCTTTTCTGTAGAAAATAGTGGTCCTAGATCGTGTCTGATAAATGGGTTTGACCCTTATCTGTTAGAGGTTTCCCAAGCTTGCGCCTGTTGTTCCTCATATGTTTGTTTCTTTAACCCTAGACGCGTCTTGGGAGCCATGTTTTTGTGATAAATTTCACAAAGGTAAGTTATAGATTTGTTCAAAATTCAATGTCTACCCCTAAGTGAAACACAAGATGTACGTGTTAAGAGTAAATTAACAGTGTGAGAATACCAATGTGATAGAATGATAAAGTCACCAATGAAACAATCATTTGGTATCAAAACTTAATCAAATGAAATACTTCCTAGACTACGTTTCAAAGTAATTTGTGATATCAGATGATTAACAAGATGTCTCCACTAATGCCAAGATCAAAGGAATGAACAAGACGTAAGTAAATACATGAAGTTAAATGCGATCTCCCAATCAAGATATACGATGAGCAAGCTCAAGTCTGATTAAGACATATATCTCAAAAAGTGCCAATTACGATTTGCGAATGACACAACAATATCACCAAGATATGTTAACCCACTTTGCAAGAAAGTGGAGTATTGATATCGAGGTGTTATTGATATAACACGCACAAATGGTAGTTCCTAACACCTTTTGAAATCAAGGTAATAATAAAACTGAACAAAAAAAGCTCAAAGTATAGCTAGGAATAGTTAAGAATGTGTGCAGCGTAACCGTACAATATAGGTATTTATGTCGAGTTCACAAGAAACAAGACGTAAATATCGAAATTTTAATGATACGAGACAAACAAACTAACTCCTCTATGGAAGTCCGCAGTGATGAACCACGCCTAACTACAATGACGATCTTGACGTGGGTATCAAGATCACAATGGCTACCAAATGACGTGAAAATGCCTCCACTCACTTTAGACGTTTAACTAACCCAGCCGCAAACATGAATGGGCGTAAACAGACATAAAAGTGAGAGAAACAGTCGAATGGCAACACAAAGGTAATCACACCTCTTTTGATCAACAAAGTGTCAAAAGAATATGAAGGAAATAAATCAAGAAAAAATGACAAAAAATGCTAGTCTTACTTCGGCAGAGTTTCGCCTTGCCCTAAGGCAAGTAAAAACTAGGCGAAAGTAATACGTCACACGTTTCTCAAAAGAAGGTTCACAACTCAACACTGTTTTAAAGTGGTCAAAGTGGGCTCCTGGCCAAAGTATATTCTCCTAGGTGGTTCTCTCGCCCTAGGTGTTACAAAGTTGCCACGAGCGAGCGCGATTTACCCAAAAAGTCGCACTAACTAGTTTGGGAGTATCTCGGCTTTACTTTAACCCCTTCAAGAACAGTAGGCAACTAGTGTGTCTACGTGTACTATCACTGGGGTCGCCACAATGGACAACCTATAACTCTATCTCATAAAGGAATCACTAGTCAAGTAGGTAGTGCGGAGCACTTCCCGTTTCGTCCACAAGGTTCCCTCTTGCGTGGACTACTTTGGGGTTCCTGAACCACCCCCATTGTTGTAGCTTAAGGTGTTATGCCAAAAGGGTTATGTTCCAGTTGAGCGGAGAGGGACGTACCCTTTTCCGAAACCTACAATACAGTGTTTTGAATATGTTGTTCTTTTTATCTTGTTTAGTTAGGTGTGGTTTGCTTGAACACCTTTTGGCAACCTATATAACAACTGTATTAGTAGTTTTTGATTTCATTTTGATTCCTCCTTTCTTTGACAAGCGTTTTTAGGTCCTACACTCAAGCGTTAGTAGTTCTCCAAGAAAATCACATTATTTAAAAGAGGATTAAGAGTTGTTTTTGATTCTCAAGATCATCCAAGGATGCAAGAGAAGAGCATACACAACAAATAATCCAACTAAAAAGTAAATAAAATCTTTTCAATCAATGAACCATACAAAATTTTTGATAAATGTTCATTCCCTTAAATCAAAAAGGTTTCCAATTTACCAAATGTTATAAAATGAAGACTAAAGTTGCTTTTGATTCTCAAGATCACCCTAAGGTGCAAGAGAAGAGCATACACAAACTTTATCCCAACTATATAGAAATGGAAAACTTCAAATCAAAGGACCGTTGAAAAATGCTTTGTAAAAGGTTCATTCCCTTAAGCAAAATGAATAATTAAATTTCTAAGTTTAATCCCAATGTTAAAAAGATATAGATCAAAGTTGTTTTTTATTCTCAAGATCACCAAAAGGTGCAAGAGAATAGTATACACATGCTTTGATCTAAATCGAGTAAGCATGGAAATACAACATTCATCAAAACATTAGACATGTTAGAAAATGACCAGTTTTAAAATAACAGAAAAACTTGTAACTTTTGTAAGTGTAAATCCCGAATTTATTTTTTCATTTCATATTTAACTTCAATACCTTTCCAACGCAAAAAAGATGGAGTCATTTCGAGGTCGGGAGCAAAAGTTATGGCCTTCGGAAGATGGGTTACGCATATGCTCTTATGCTCATGGGTATGCACTTGACATACACTTAAAAAATGTCAAAAAAAACGTCCCTTAATATGCAAAATGGGCAAATTTTTTCAACCAAGATTCAATTTTGACAACAACCCATCACATTAATATATGAATAGAAGACTCAACGCTATCAAACATTAACATACATGCTCAGGAATTTAAGATTTTCAAGAAAATTGACAAAACTAGCATGTAGAATGATGAAAAAGTAAGCTCTAAAAATGAAAACATGATGAATCTTGAAATTTTCTCACCAACATTAAATTTTTACAGCAACCCACCACATTAATATGTAAATATAAGACTCCGCACTATCAAACACTAACCTACATGCTCAAGAATTGAAAATTTTCAAGAAATTGACAAAACTAGCATGTAAAATGTTGAAAAAGTAAGCTCTAAAAAATGAAAACATGGAGAAATCTTGAAATTTTCCCCTCAACTCCAATTTTGACAGCACTTCACCTCCTTCATACCTACAAGGAAGACCCAACACATGCAAACTCAACAAAACATGTTAAAAAAAACAAGTTAGATCAACATGTGTAAAAGAGGGTTAGTAACCAAAAATAAAACTTAACTACAAAAACTTGAAATTAAGTGCAAAGGACAATGGAGTAAGTCCCACTGGGCATGCCAAATGTGTGCATGTATACTTTGCTTAATGCTAAATCAAATGAAGCAAAAACTACCACCTAAAATAGTTCTACAATTTAGCTAAAACAAAGCATAAACACCATCATGATAAGAATTAAACAAGGGTTAGATGCTAGCATTCATCAATACAAACTTTGAAACTAACAATGCTAAATATCTAAACTCCTCTATTCTCTAACAACAAATAAATGAATGGACCTAAGTAAGCTCCATGGCTATCAAAATAGTTGTCCTTAATGCTCCAAGAACCTAGGAATGGGGGCTAATCAAAGTTGGGCTACAAGACCCTTTTGACACCTCCCATATGACCCAAGCACTTTAAGAAAGAGGCTTAACTCTTCAAGATGATGAACTCTCAAAAGGGCAAGGTGCAAGCTCTTAGTCTCTTTACTATATGCTTTGCATTTGCTCTCTTAGAAAGTTTAGGTGTAAGTAAAAAGGTAGGTGGAGGGCTCTTTATATAGCCCAAAGGATAAAGGATTCAACACATTCTCATGAATGTGGGATAAAGGTAAAACATGATTAGGAATGGATAAGGTTGCTTTATTAAAGGTAACCTTACTTTAGAAGGGTTTAATACATGTTTAACAAGTCATGGGAGTTGGGGGGGATTTTAATTAATCAAAGGTGATTAATTAATAGGTAGATGTAAGCTTATAGAAGCTAATTAGAGGAATATTAGTACGATTTAGGCTATTATAAGGGGTTTAAATCAATTAAATATTGATTTATTGGTTAAATGGAAGGGAAAGCTAATTAATTAATAATAATTAATTAGTCTAGGTAGAAGGGGTGATTTATTAACGGAAGGTCGTTAATTAGGGTATTTGTTGGATAAGCAACTTAATTAATTAGCTTAGTGTAATTAATTAATGATGATATGAGGGAAAATGAGTGCCTTTGACGATATGTCGTTGATTTGCGAGAAAGGGGATAATTAGCACAATTTAAGTATTTAAATTGCTTGGGCGTAATTATAGGTGTCTACAGATCATAAAGCTACATTATGTCATGCTCATCTTGTTAAAGTAAGGATATGCAAACACACTCTAAAAATGGCGTGAGTTTTGGAGATTTTAGTAGAACATTCAACTCATTTATCGAAACATATTTTTTCATAAACTATTTAATTTTTATATTAATGGTCCACCATATTCAATGTTCTATAAAAAAGCTTTTTACTTGATCATCACAATTTTCATTGAACCAAACATATTAAATAACTTTGATATATCAAACTATGTAAAACTCATTATGAGAAGATGGAAAATAAACAAGGTTGTTGGGAAGAAGAAAAATAATAGACATGAGAAATATTTTGTTGGTAGTCACCTACCCATGTAAACCCATGTAAGGGTGTTGGACTATTTTAAGAACTTTTATTTAAAGCAACGTTTGTGCTTAATAACAATAAGGCTAACTTAAAGTTGTAACTTGAGTTTACTGTAAAACCAGTGACTTTGCTTTAAAGTATTATTTTAGTACTTATCTTTCTTTTCAAACAAGGTTAAATTGTAGGATGTGCTTTGGTTATGAAAGTACATGCTCTTATTGTGTGAGGTATGTTGAAAATTCTTAATTGTCATAGGCCAACACTTTGGATGTTGATTATTGTATTTGCAAGTTTTTTCAAGTTAATAAAGGTTGAAGTTTTGCTAAGTTTTTTACCTGAAAATGTTTTTCTAGGCTAAACATTGTCAATATTCTTGGTATGTTCTAGTTTATTTCATATCTACTTATTTTTGTATATTTTGGTTTAGTTTATTGCTTGTATGTTTACAAAAAAATCCCAGCATCTAGTATTAAAGTCAAGTTATGAACTTGGTGGGGGTTTGTTTGCTTTGCTTTATATGATTTTTGAGTTGCAGATGTGGTTTTTAGCAGAATATCTAATATGGAAACTACTAGCACAAAATCTGAGATTGACATGTTTGATGGATTTTTTTTTTGAGTTATGGAAACTCAAGATGGAGGATATTTTGTGGATAACTAATACACAAAAAAGTCCTAAAATTTTAACACAAGATGAGTGGGATAAGATTGATCGAAAGACATAAAGTAATAATAGGGAATGTGTTTATGAATTTTTATTGAATATTTCTGCTGAGAAATTAACAAATGAGTTATAGGATAAGATAGGGACACTTCATCAAGACAAATTTTGGTGAACAAGATTTTTGTTAGGACGTTGTATTCTTTGTAGATGAATGATGGTGACTCATTTGCAGAGCACCTGAATATTTTAATTATGTCATAAGCCAATGAATCTCCATTGATGTGAAGATGGATGAGGAGAGATGTATTACTCTTCTCTATTTTTTGCTACTATTGGGAACATTTGGTGATGACTATTACCAGTACCACTATAAAACTAAAGCTTGATGAAATAGTTGCAAATTTACTATATGAAGAGATGAGAAGAAAGTATGTTGATGAATTTCACTCAAAGAAAACTTTGATAGTTCGTAGGAGAGAGAAAGAGAAGCAAGAAGAAAAATGGTGGAGATAAAAGGTCCAAGTCTAAAAATAGATCTAAGACTTACATAAAAGTTAGAAAAACTACTAGAACATTTGTAAAACATGACACTTTAAAAAGGATTGTTGACAAAAAGTAGGAAAAAAAATTGCATAACAATTCACATTCTAAAGAAGGAAACAAATATGATGGTGATGCTTACCTTGCAACCCTGAGTGCACATGCATGCACTCATGCATGAATTATTGATTTAGGTGCATCATTCCACATGATCCCTCACAGATAATGGTTTTCTAAATATGAGGTGTATGATGACTGTCAAGTGTTTCTAGGAGATAATTCAACCTATAGAATTATGGGGAGAGGAAGAATGAAGTTGAAGATTAGAGATGGGAGGACAAAGAATCTCCTTGGTGTTTTATACATATTAAGCCTTGCTAGAAATATGGTTTTAGTTGTCATACCCCATATTTGTATAAGGTTTTGTTGTTATAAATGACTGTGAATGATTAAATAATTATGAATGTTAGATGATCGGTATATGTATGTATGTACTAAAATATATGCATACATGTGTGTAGATGTATACATGACTCTATATGTGCATTTACCATCTAATGTTTGTAGGATTGTTTGATGATCACAATTTTATTTACATCACTATATTTGACTTGGATGGTTAGACACCACCGCTGTTTGTTGTAATTAATGATGTTGTATTCATTAAAGGTCTTGGGACTGTTTAAATTTCTTTGCATTGTTATAGTATTTTGTGAGTCATTCTTAGACTGCAATGCATTATTTATAATGATCACCTTGAGTGATAAAGGTTTAAATATGAATGTTGTTTGATTGGTTTTAGACCGCTTTGCTAAGTAATTATTTAATGGATCATTGCCAACGTTTTGCTGACTTGGTCATAGAGCACTCCACAAGGTAAGCACTTGACGATTATTGTTTAAATGTTTTAATTTTGAATATGACCCTCCTTGACATCGTGAACATGGTCATAGACCGTAAGGCATTAAAATTATTATTATTGATGTTTCTCGAATAAAATTCTTGGATCATTGGCAACACAAATGTTTATTTGTTTTGATGGTTCATAGACCACATTGCTTAGGAATTGGTTATTAACAAGTTTGAGTGGTTATGGACCAAATGAACAATAAAATTGTTTATTTATTGGTTTTAGACCATAATGCAATGATTATTGTTTATTTGTTTGGATAATGGTCTTAGAACATAAGGATATTAAAGTGTTTAATTATTGGTGTTTATTGTTTAATAAAACAATGGTCATTGACCATGTAACTTTGCAAGTTTGAAATTTAATGATTTATTTGGAATGGTCAATGACCAATTTGCAAAGGATAAGGTAATAATTATTGGTTTATTGATTCTTAATATGGTCACAGACCATACGCATTACATGCAAGGAGATTTGAAATGGAGGGAATCGAAAATGAACTGTCAGTTATATAATGCATTTAATAAACATGCATGACTTTTGGGGAAGAGGAACCTTGCTTTGCAAGCCAAAATACATGCAAGCCACATTCTCTCTCCCATAGTCACAATTTTTTAGCTTAGCTTGGTTGTTTTTGGTTTGTGAGCTGCATGATGTTTTGTGGGTGATATTGTTGGAAATATGTTTCATGCATTGAAAGAGCTTTTCTTAAATAGATTTTTTTTTTGTATCATACTTATCGTTGGAATTTTTTTGGAAGGATTTTGTAGGCATTCAAAGTGGAAAATAAAAAAAAAGTTGGAAGGGAAAGTGAACAAGTTCAAGCATGGGTTCTCTCGCTTTTATTCTTGCTGTTTTGTAACGAAATATGAAATTGTGTTTGATTTTCCATGTTATTACAAATTTGTATTTACTTTTTAACTTTTTTGTATAAGAAGGAAAAATGTGAATGGAAAGGGGAAAAGGAATGGGTTTTTCTTCTGTGTTTGCAATTCGGTTTTTATTTAACTTGAACCCCTGGTTTGTTATTTTAAATGGCATATATGCATGCTGTTTATGGAACCTATTAAAGGTCATGCATTTCTTGGAGGTGCGAATGGAAACAAAACATTTTTGGGACATGTCTTACGCTACCAAGGAAATACACGACGATGTCTATCGGCTGGAGAGAGAGAGAGGAAGTTAGGTTGGTGATTGAGTGGATGGAAAGTGTTAAGGACAAGGAAGGCCACATGCTGCTTTTGTTTTATCTCTATCTCCCAACTTGATGGTCATCAACGATGAGGGATTTTTTTACGTATGAATGTGTGTTTGATAAAGAAGAGAAGGAGAAGGCCCTCCATGTTTCATATTATGTGGAACCTGTGCATGGGGAAGGTCACTTTTTTGTGTTGCCCTCCACAAAAGGTAATTCTAGCATAACTGTGATGCTCACCCTTCTTGCACTTCAGCTCGCCAAAGTTTACCAGGATCCTTCCAGTTTGCAATTCTCCCCTACGCTGTGAATGAAATAAAATAGACTTAATTTTGAATAAGTAGGGGGTTCCAAATTCAAGGATATGTTAATGTCTTACTCTCCATTTTCACATACTTTTGAATTAAATTCCATACTATACTTCTTTTCAGACACCTGCCGTGGATTTTATGTTGAATTGTTAATTAACATTGACTTGTTGTTAAGTAGATATTAAATTGATCTAAAGCAATTGTGCTATAAATAATTTTGTATGAGTTGTAAAAATATTAAATGTTTAATAATAGTAGGGGACTTAGGTGACTTGGTAGTCCGGGTTGGATAAGTTTGAGGATTTATGTTCCACCTAGGTTCAAACTCCACTAAGTCCATACAAGGTGTGGGGCCTAGTTTCGGGTAGAATGAAACTCCCACCCCAACTTTGATAGAAATAGAATTTTTCAAGCACACACCAATAAAAAATGTTTAATAATAGTAATAATGGTAATAAAATAAGAATAATAATTGAATAAATATTCAATTGATAAATATATATGATTATATCGAAAAGGTATATTCACTAAGATTCACTAATAAATTATTTAATTCTTTATTTTGTCCATACAAAGTATTTTGAACTGCATGTTGATGAGAGTTGATATAATAGTAAAAGCTTTTAGTCCCAATTTTTTTGGTACTTAAATGTATTGCACAAATAATAAATATAAAAAATTAAGATAAATTAATATTTTTGATATTTAACACATTAAAACTATGTATTTAAGATACCAATATTAATATTTTTAAAAGAAATTGTATTTAAAATAATGGATATAAATAGCTAATAAAAAATAATATGAAATAAAATTTAAAAAAGCCTTGTGTTTTGTTATAATAGAAAGTGTCTTTTACTTTTTTTAATTTTGTGAAGTGAAAAATTGTTTTCTATTAATAATAATGTCTATGTAAAATGTGATGTGATCATAGACATTTTAGCAACAAACAAAATTTTATTTTCATATTATGTTTTTTGTTCAATGGTCCATTTTATAAATCTTTTAAAAGACATGACAACATAAATATATGGAAAATTTGAAAAACTAGATAATTCACTAGATTAAAATTCAATGGAATATGGGAAAAGAAATTATAAATACTTAAAATTTTTTGAAACATTGTAATGAAATAAGATGTTAAATTTGTCAAATCATTATTAATGATTAATATATATATTATTTAATTTATGACAAACAGTTTTTTTGACTAGGATACTACCCATGGTACAAAAGATGATTAATAAAAAATTAAAAAATTAATTTTTTAATATTGTAATAAATTTTAAAATATAATATTTGCATCTCTATTTATTATAAAATCTGTTTCTTTCGAATGATTGGAGAAAAAACTAACCAATAGAAAAGTGATTACTATAGGTACACTGCATACAAGAGAGACTAACAAAACACTTTTTTTTGAATTCCTCTCTTGTCACTTTATTCTTATTTAAATAGAAATACTATCAATTATTATTATTTTGAAAATATTGTTTTAAATAATTTAATTTGATTTAACTAATTACAATAAGTGTTATTTATAAAGGGATGTGGGCGAGTATGCCACTGCAATGTTTGATTGACGATCCAATGGCGGTGCATTCGTTATAACTTAAATTGGATGGCTTGAATTCCTTATACAATTAGATTTCCAATGCCCACCCCAAATAGCATTGGTTTCATTTTTTTTTTTTGACCCAATCACAATCTTCGCTATCCATCATGTCATCCTTACTAGTATGTATTTTTATCTGCAACATTCATGACAGTGTCATGCCATGTCATGCCTCATAATTCTATTCTTATAACAACATTTTTTATTCAATCTCTCTTCACAAGAAAATGATAACTATTCCTGCTTTAATAGTTGTGCATGCCTTGTTCTAAAACTTCCATTTTGACATGTATTGGAAGGATGTTGGAAAGGGTCTTTCCAACAATTTTTTTTTGGGTTGTATATTATACAACCATTGTAGTCCATGAGAGTACCTATTATTCAGGAATTTTCGAATGGTTCCCATGTTTTCACATTTGACACACATTTATCAAGATAATTGTATCTAAAAAATATGTAAAAAATTTCTTCTACTTAATTCTTTGACGTATGTCAACACCTTATTTCATGTTGGTGTTCATTCATCCATGCAATGCCCATGGAAGGGTGGTGGACTATGTTTGAGTGATTTTCTTTAAAACAATGGTTGTGCCTAATAATAGTAAGGCTAACTTAAATTTGTAACTTAAGTTCATTGTAAAAGCAGTGGCTTTGTTTTAAAGTATTATTTTAATACTTTATCTTTCTTTTCAAACAAGGTTAAATTGTAGGATGTGCTTTGGTTATGAAAGCACATGTTCTTATTGTGTGAGGTATGATGAAAATACTTAATAGACCAAAATTATGGATGCTGATTATTATATTTGCAAGTTTTTTCAAGTTAATAAAGGTTGAAGTTTTGTTAGTTTTTTACCTGAAAGGGTTTTTCCAGGATAAACATTGTCAATATTCTTGGTATGTTCTAGTTTATTTTATATCTACTTATTTTTGTATATTTTGGTTTAGTTTATTCCTTGCATGTTTACACAAAATCCTAACATAGGGTATTAGAGTCAAGTTACAAAATTGGTGGAGATTTGTTTTCTTTTCTTTATACAATTTTTGAGTTGCGGATGTGGTTTTTAGTAGAATCTCTAATATGACAACTACTAACACAAGATTTGAGATTAACATGTTTGATGGAAAAAAAATTGAGCTATGGAAACTCAAGATGGAGGATATTTTGTGGATAACAGTTACACAAAAAAATCCTAAAATTTTAACACAAAATTAGTGGGATAAGATTGATAGGAAGGTAAAAATTACTATCATGTTATGTGTATTTGACTCTATGTTATTGACTGAATCTATAGAGGAGATAAAAAAGGAGTTGTGGGATAAGCAAAGGATACTATATTGGGCCAAACCTTTGGTGAATAAGGATTTTCTAAGGAATACAATGTATTCTTTCTGGATAAATGATGGCGACTCAGTTACAGAGCACCTAAATAAGTTTAACTTGTCATGGGTTAGTTAATGTCCATTGATGTGAATATGGATGATAAGGAGAGGTGTTTTAATCTTCTTTATTTTTTTCCAAAATCTCAGGAGAATTGGGTGATGGTTATTACCAATAACATTAAAAACTAAATCTTGATGAAATAGTTGCAAGTTTATTATCTAAAGAGATGAGATGATAATCTACTAATGATTATCACTCAAAAGAATATTTCTTGATTCGTGTAAGAGAGAAGGAGATAGGAAAGAAGAAAAAGTGTGGAGATAAAAGGCCCAAGTCTAAAAATAAATCCTAGAATCAAGGTCAAAGTTGGAAAAAGTGTTTGAATTATAGTAAAATAAGTCACTTTAAGAATTATTGTAGGCAACAGAAGGACAAAAATCCAAAACAATTCTCATTTTGAAGGAGGAGAAAACACAAATGATTATGATGCATACCTTGAAGCCTTGAGTGCACATTTATGCATTAATGTGTGGGTTGATTTAGGTACATTATTCTACATGAATTCTCTTAGAGAATGGTTAATAAAAATGAGGTGTATAATGGCAGCCAAGTGTTTCTAGGAGATAATTCATCCTACAAAATTGTGGGGAGAGGAAGAGAAAAGTTAAATTTTATAGATTGGAGGACCAAGATGTTAGTGTAATTTATTATTTATCCTTTTATTTTTTTATTAGGATAATTCCTACACTTTTGTTAGTTGTGCACTTGTTGTGTTGGCTTGCTTAGGTTTACCAGTTGTTTTAAGCTAGCTTACTAATTGTGTTAAGTTAACTTACTTGTTGTGTGGAGTCAACTCTACTTCCAGTATCGGTTAATGAGAGTTATTCACTATTGATCTAAGTGGTAGTTGCACTTGCCTCCTCCTATATGTACACCACTTGCATCATTTTATTATGTAGAATTGAGTTGATTTTCTGTGTACTTTCATGGTTATGGTAATGTTTATTTTGTTGGATTCATCCTTAGATGAGAAGCATTGACTTCTCTGACATGGTATTAGAGCATGTTTTAGTAACCATTGCTCAATTTTTGTGAAAGCATTTAGTAGGGTTCTATTAGATTTTTAGCCTTGTTTTTCTTAGCACTGATATGTTTCATGGATCATCCCTTATTTTCTTAGATCGAGATTCATATGGTTTGACTCAATATGCATGTTTGTTTGGCCTTATTCTGATTTGGGTCGAACCTATTTTGCTAACTCGCAAGTCACCACTGTTCTCAGGATCCTTATTGGGATGCCTTCAATCATAGATCCTTGACACAAATCCATAAGCTCCATGGAGGATTGTCTCTCTGGGAGGCTCAAATCTTCCTTGATTTTATAACAGGTCAAGTAGCTTGTTTTTATTTGGATCTTCTCATTTTGAGTCTAGTTTCCCTCTACTTCGGCCATGACATGTATTGGATCTAGCAGTTTACATCCATTGAGGGCATCAGTCTCTGGTTTTATGCATTTTTTGGGTCAACAATATTTACCCAATTGGTCTCTTCACCTGATAGTTTGAATTATTTAGACAAAGATCTCCATTCTTCCTTGGGGATGACAGATCTAGGGTTGAGTAGGTTTGAGACCACACCAAAAAAATTAATCCACTATTGAGCTAAGTCCAAACTTATACCAAACTGTCACCATATATTTTTAGTTATGAGTCTTTAGATAAACTCTAGTGGTGGAGACTTTAGTTGGTGGCATATTATTTGGCTGTATTAGTTATTTGGCATCTCTGATCAAATATGCTTGGTTGCGGATCTTCAGTGGCTCTAAATTACCGATTGTTAGGTGATTTTTTGTTGTGACTAGGTGGCTCAATGATAACTTAGACTCTACAAAAATAGTTAAGCTCGACAAGATCTACTCAACCTTTTCAAGGAAAACTTTATTCGGCAGCCATTTCATTCGCCCAACCTCACAGACCTCCTAATATGGCCCCTCACCTTATCTTTTGATCTTGTCATCACTTTGAAGGCTCAATTGGTTAGGGTTTAAATCCTAACTTGATCCCTCTCTTTTTTTGTTGTTCTCCAACTCAAAGGAGAATATATAATCAATGTTGGCCAAATTAGTGTATATATCGAGTGTTTGGAATATTGGTGAAGGAACTTGGAAATTGTTTGAATGGTCGCGGGTTCAATGCCATTTAATATTTGTTTTTTAGACCATCTCACTATGCAACTCGACCGAGCTACTTTCAACTCATTTCCCTAACTCGCCCAGCTAGTCAATGAATAGTTTTTTGAAGGTAACCTTTTTTAGTAACTTTTTTTTTTAAATAAGTTTTTGTAATTGGAAAATTTACTGTGGGGAACAATATTTTTTTCTAAAAAGTAGGAAAAATATTGTATTAAGATTGCATAATTTTAAGCAGTTTGGGGGTTCAATTTGTGGTGAAAAATTAATTTTTTGGGCCATTTTTAACAGTCATTTAAAAGGGTAATTTGTGTTTGACTTCAAGGGAGCTGCCCCTCAACCTCTCCATGTATCATGACTTGAAGCTTGCAAGGGTTGATACCCCTTGAACCCGTTGGGGGCCGCCACCCCTAGACCCCTGTTGTCTTGTCCAATGTATAGTATATTCTTGGTGCTCTTTTGTTGTCAAGTTTCTTAGGCTGAAGGGTGAGGCCCGATTTGATAGGTGATAAAACTCCCTCACAAGAAAACATTTTTCTTCTTTCTTGCTTCCATAATATTGATCTTGAGTTATGATATAAGAAAAATAAAGGACTCCACTTTGTTTTTGGATGCATTTTCAGCAAAGGTTGATGTCATATATTTTTTAAGTGTGTTTTTGCATTTATCATGGATTTGTGCTATGACATCTTTGCTTTACAGTCTAAGAATGAGACGGTGTTCACTGAAGTTTATTCCATTAAGGAGGAATTAGTAAAATATATGGAAGAAAATAGATTTCTCAAGAAACAAAATTCTCTTCTACAAGCTCGTATTCACGGTAAAGATGACCTCATACACTTCTTGCAACAAAAACTTTAGACTGCAGCATCAACATCATATTATGAATAGTCATATCCCTACTCCTAGTCCACTTACATTTATTGCTCCTACACCCACTGACCTTGATTTGTAAGTTTCTCATCCTGTTTCTACTTTTGATTTTCTCGAGCCTATTACACTTGTTACTGCATGTTATACTTCCACATATATACCTATTACAGTAACACACCCGGTGTACCCCACTTTAAATCCTTCTATTGACATGCCTAGCACCTTTGAGAAGCATATCATTGGATTTGGTTCTCACATGCTCTGGTATATGGGTTTCATTAGTGGAGGTATTGGTAGACATTCACATGGTATTGTTTCCCCTATTCAGCATGTTAAGTTTCATTCTCATCATGACATTAGTTTTTGAAAAAGTACTTCACTGGATCACACATTGATAGAGATCCTATTTTTATACACTAGAATCTTTCTGAGTATCATGAGCTACTCATGAGTTCTACATCTTCACTCATACTTGAGAAACTTGATATTTCAACTATCAAGCATGATCGACCTGGCACACACTCTGATGTTCCTTAACATGACCAATTACTTATTTTGTACTGAATCATATCTACATGCATCTTCTTCATCCATCAATTTTGATTTGGGGTGGATTTATGATCACTCATGGTAGTGATATAGGCACTCGTTAAGAGGAATCTCTAGGTGTGGCTACTCTACCATTCGGATTCTTGATCCAATTTCTATACAATTTACATTGTAACACTCCTTATTTTGAGTAATTTTCTTTATCATGTGTATTATATCTCTCTTGTTTGTTGAGAGATTTTGTATCTACATTTTCGACACTTTTTAGGCATGTTAACATTCTATTTTATTATGGATATATTCTAGTGAATCCAAGTATCATCTTGTTAGTGTTTGAGTAGTGGTGTGGTTACTCATACTGATTATGTAGTGTCATTCCACCCATTCAATAGTATGGGAGGGTGTGGTGTTGATCCTTATTCTTCGAGTATTGTGTCCTTGCCTTACTGCCTTGGTTGTTCTTGGATCGTTGCAATCTTATTACTTTGGATCTTGTGTCATTGCCTTAATACCTTGGTTATTTTTCTTGGATCATAAGACACATATCACATATTTGTAGCAGTTTATAAAATTATGTTTGGGGTTTTTTTTGCACTTTTGATATCACTCCATTGGCATTCTCTTTGTATGGAGCTATTCTGGTGAAGCCTAGTGTCAATTGTTTTTTTGTTTTTGTGATTAAGTAGTGGATTCAAACCATAGTGCACACCAAAATTCTTCAACATTGTATGATTTTTTGGATCCATGCTTCTTGGATGCCTTGTAGGGCATTTTCTCTCTCTCTCTCTCTCTACTTTTTTATCACTAGTTTTTGGTACCTTGTGGTGTTCCCTTTTTATTAGTTATTGTACATGGCTACCTCATTAGGCCTTGTTAGTGGGATACACATTTTTTACCCATCTGAGCTATGCTTACAAGGGTTGTTAGTGTAGGTTATTATTTATCCTTTTACTTATTTATTAGGATAATTATTGCACTTGTGTTAGCTCCACATTTGTTGTGTTAACTTTTTAAGGTGTACCAGCTATGTTGAGTTAGCTTACCAGTTGTTTTGAGTTAGCTTACTAGTTGTGAGGATTCAACTCCACTGTCAGTATCAGTTAGTGAGATTTATTCACCACTAATCTAGGTGGTAGTTTCAATTTCCTCCTCCTTTATATGCACATCTGATTATTGAGCTAATATATTCAGAAATGTATTAATATGGAGAAAAGTATTGAGATGGAGCCATTTCATATTGTATTGAAATCATCTCATTGTTCTTCATAACTTGCAGTTTTGTGTGTGTATGCCTATTCTTTCCTTTATGTAATTCATGTCTCACATTGCTCACTGGTGCACTCTCCGATTCAGTAGATACTCGACGTTTCCAATTTAAAATATTTAGGATCTACAATTAATGTAATCCAATCTCATTGACTATGGAATGCTTGAAAATTTAAATCTTTCTAAAGATATGATTGACATGGAAATCAATATTAATGAAACCATGTTTTTAATATATGAAAATGTTATCGTAACATGTCATTAAATATAAGAACAAATGATAATTAATTTATTTTGCAATGAATATTTGTGTTTTTTGTGGATAATTGTTCCTAAGTAAGGAAATAAATGACTTAAAATGATATGAAATTCATATTTTTTCAATGACAATAGAGGCCAAGCAATCCCTCTAACGCACTTCAATAAATCACACATATCTTCATTTTTTCTTTGCTGCCAAGTAAAAAATGTTCAGAGGAATCTAACAAATGATACACAAATAAATTTATCCACCTAAATTCTTAAAAAATTTAAAAAATTGGGTAAGTGCACCAAGTTGGGGGGCCAAAAGGGGGTCTTAAGTGGACACATTTTTCAGAAAAATAAAAAACTTCAACTTGTACGAGTTTTTTTGAAATAATTACACTCAAAATTGGAAGATGTTGTATAAACATGAATCATAACATTTTGAGTCTTGTTTCTAAGCTACTAAATTTTATTGAAAACATATAATTTTAAGTGGGTCAAATAACTAAAATACCAACATGTGCTCTTTAAAAAAAAAAAAAACGTAATAGAGTGAGTTTTGTGCCCCCCACCATTTTTTGAGCACCATTTATTATTTTTGAAAACCCTTTGGTAGAAATATAGCTAGGAGAATCTAGTTTGTGCTAGATTTTTTTTTAAAAAGCATTTTTTTAATGATTTTTCTAGTACATAAATTTAAAATTTTGAAAAATAATAGAGCTCCGACCATGCCCCCCCTAACTACCTCAAAAAATATCAAAAATTAGATTTTTTTTATATGTATAGAATTAGGCCTAGTTTTTGTTAGTATAATTTTTTCAATTTTGATGAGCCAAAAAAAGATACATGCCGAAAGATAGACATGTTTAAACTTCAAAACAAATCTATAAAAAAGCATAGTTAGAAAATAAATAATATGGAAACCTTATATTAGTCAGAAATTTTTTAAAAAAATAGTTTTAGAAAGAAGGAACTCTTCTCTATGTCGTGGTATAATTTTTTTAAATGAATCAATTATTTTATGTTGATTTAACATGGAGAAAGTGTCATTTTTTCATTTTCCTGCAAAAACACATTCTTTGATGTGTTTGTGTAGGTCCATGCCCCAGGCTTGGGGATCTAAACTGGATCCAAGCCTAGAGGCATGCATTGGAAAAAGAGAAAACACAAAACACGTACGGGTTATAACACGTACGTGTTCTGCATAATATAGATAGGATATGTGCTTTTGGCATGCTTTTATTTACAAAAATAAATGTTTAAATATAAATGAAAAACTTGTACTTTAAATTTATTTTAGTAAATATAATAAATTAGGGTCACTCTACACCTTATGCAACTAGTATCACAGCTCCATGAGTCATGGTTTAAGAGATAGTTTTTTATAGTATAATCTGGTCTGTACATGGGCAATTTTCATGATTTCAACATTCATAAATGTTAAATCTTTTGGCATTTAAATTCTACAATCGAAACATGAAACCCTAAACATTGAGTCCTTAACCCTAAACCCTAAACCTTGAACCATGATCCCTAAACCCTAAACCCTAAACATTAAACATTCTGCCCTTACTCGTGAGACCTAAACCCTGGACCATGAACCATAAACCATGAGCCCTAAATGTTAAACCCTAAACCCTAAACCATAAAAACTAGATCATAAACCTTGACCCTCAAACCCTAAACGCTAAACACTGAATCCTAAACCCTAAACCTTGAGCCCTAAACCCTGAACCCTAAACCTTAAACCTTAAACCCTAAACCATAAACCCTGAGCCCTAAACATTGAATCCTAACCCCTGAAATATGTGACTAAAACCATGAACTCTGAACCCTTAACCCTAAGCCCTAAACCATAAACCATAAACTCTCAAACCTAAAACTAAAGCAATAAACCCTAAAACCTGAACACTAAATCCTAAAACCTAAACCCTAAACCCTAAATCCAGATCCTTAAGCTCTAAACCTTGAACCTTAAACCCGTAACTCTAAACCCCAAACCCTGAACCATTAACCCTAAACCCTAAGCCCTAAGCCCTAAACCCTAAGCCTTGAACCCTACACCTTGATCCTTGAGCCCTAAATGATAAACCCTAATCCATAAAACCTAAACCCTAAACCCTGAGCCCTAAAACTTAAATCCTAAACCTTAAGCCCTACATGTTAAATCTTTAACCCTAATCCCTAAACCTTGAATCCTAAACCCTAAACTATTAACCCTTAACCCTGAACCCAAAACCCTAAACCATTAACCCCAAGCCTAAACCCTAACCATAAACCCTAAAACCTAAACCTTAAACCTTTAACCCTTAACCCTTAACCCTTAACCATGAACCCAAAACCCAAAACCCAAAACCTAAAACCTAAATCCTAAACCATTAACCCTGAACCTTAAACCTTGAACCCTAAACCCTAAACTTTAAAACCCTAAACCATGAGCCCTAAACCCTAAACCCTAAATCTTGAACCATATTTCATCAATATTTCCTAGTCTCATGCCTAGAGCCATAATTGAGTCTACTTGTACAACTACCTTGTTTATGAGAGGTGGGACAAGTAAGTAAATGGATATGACATCCACCTTGTTCCTTACAATGCATATTACACATCTCTTCCAAACCTGTTTCTCCTCATATATAATTGTGCTCGTAAATGTAAATTTCTTCATACTCTGAAACAAATTTCATTTTTCTCATATTTCCATGTATGGTATTATGCAAGCCAAGATGACCCATTAGAAGCTGGAAAATTAACCATCGCAACACAAAAATTAATCTCAAAGAAAATGGAAGAAACATAGATAATATACTAATGTGGAAGAGTAGGATCAGAACCAAATTTTCTATAGTATCCTCTCCTCTGGAGAAAGAGAAAGCTCTTCTACTACTTGAATGGATATCAAATTTGACAGAACTTCATGAAGTGTTCAAAACAAGTATAACAACAATAGGGAAATGGCTAAGAACACAAAGGGGTTATCAATCTCCTATTAAATATTTATTATTTATTTTTGAATGGGAGTCATCTGACCTTTGACTTAGTGACCTTCCATTCATTAATAATTCCTTCTATGATAAACCTATGGATGCTTTTAAAAGCACCTTAAAAAAGATAGGGGTAGTCATCAAGCCTAGTGAAGGGTGTGATGTGATTTTCAAACAACTTGAAATTCATATAGATTTAGAGGTCATAACATGAATTTACAAATATCTCTATCGTTATAAATGGAAGCCAAGTAATGGTGTCTCCCTGTATCTAAGGATTGGGGACTACTCTGGTCTATGGTAGGATTGTACATTTAGGAATCATTGAGTGTCTAAATTAGAATATCGTTGCATATGGAGAAACATTTTCAAACATTGGAGTAATACATCTTGGAATATAAAATTGAACCTCAAAAATCCTCTCAAATTATCATCTTACACAAACACTAGACATATCAAACTTTGTTCTTCAAATGAAACCTTCATTCCCGACAACTTGCAACTGAAATAATTATTTAAAAGAGCGTCAAAAACATTTATTTTTACCAAATTGTTCTTAGATATATAGAATTTCCCTCCTTCAAAATATTAGCGGATGAAAGGCATCAAATTATGATGACTCCCTTTGAATATTTTTCCTATGAAGTAGATGAACCATTTTTAGTTGAATATTCTCTTTCAATACTAATAAGAATGGGTAAGACACAAAAAATTGCAGTGAATGAATAGGTGAGCCTAAACCCCAAGCCTTAAACCCTGAGCCCTAAACCCTAACCCCTAAACCCTGTGCCTTAAACCCTAAACCATAAACTTTGTGGCCTAAACCCTGAATCTCGACCCTTAAACCTTAAACCCTAATACGTAATCCCTAAACCCTAAACACTCAACCCTAAATCTTTAGCCCTAAACCCTAAACCCTAAACCCTAAACCCTAAACCTTGAGCCCTAAACCATAAACCCTAAACCCTTAACCATCAACCCTAAACCCTAAACCCTAAAGCCTTAACCCTTAACCATAAAATCTAAACCCTAAATCCTAAAACCTAAAGCACAAACCATATTTTTACTACTCAAAACCCTAAGCCATAAACCCTAAGCCCTAAACCATCAACACTAAACCTTGAACCCTAAACCCTAAACCCTAAATCCTGAGCCCTAAGCCTAAACCCTAAGCCTTAAATCCTAAATCCTAAACCCTATTTTTACTACACATAACCCTAAGCCCTAAATCCTACACCCTAAATTTGAAACCCTAAATCTTAAACTCTAAGACCAAAAACATAAACCATAAACCCTAAACATTGAATCCTAAACCTTAATTCCTTAGCCTTAAACCATTAACCCTAAACCCTAATTCCTTAGCCTTAAACCCTTAACCCTAAACCCTCAACCTTAACCCCTAAACCCTGAGCCCTGAGCCCTAAAATCTAAACCCTAAAACCCAAAACCCAAACCCTAAATATTGAGCCCTAAAACCTAAACCTTAAACCCTAAACCCTAAACATTGAATCCCTAATCCCTGACCCTAAACCCTAAATTCTAAACACTAAACCCTAAACCCTAAACTATGAAACCTAAACCCTAAACCCTGAGCCCTAAACCCTAAACCCTAAATCCTAAACCCTCAACCCTTAACCTTGAATCGTAAACCCTAAACCATAAACCCTAAGCCCTGAGCCCTAAACCCTAAACCCTAAAATATGAACTATGAGCCTTAAACACTATGCCTTAAACCCTAAACTCTAAACCTTGAGTCCTAAACCCTAAACCCCGAGCCCTAAACCCTAAATCTAGATCATAAACCCTCACCCAAAGGAAATTCCTAAAAATATCATTTAGCGTGTTTCAGTGTGTAAGGAATAGTGTCTAAGGTGATTGATCAACTCATTTAGTTTTGATGAGAGACTACTTCCTCTAAAGGCCTGAAAAGGCCATTTTTGGCAATTTTGTAGCTAATTGAACACCTTTCAGAAGTTTTTAGAGAAAATATAAAGCATATCAGGGAAATTTCAGAGAGAATTGAATATGTCGAAGTAAATTTAGGAAATTTTAGGAAATAAAATCTCATTCAGGAGCAATTTGTTTAAGACTAGGTTTTCAGGTGCACTGAATGAAAGCTAAAATGGAGAAAGATGACTTCTCTGGATGATTCCAAGAGTTTTGGAAAGAGTTGGGATGAAACAAAATAGGAATTTGAAGGATATTATAATACTCTATAAGATGGAATAATCAACATTGATTCAAGGCTTAAATATTTCTTTAGGTACTGCAAAACTTTGCAGTTGCCCCTCCCAGTTTAAAATGAAATAGGACTTAAATTTTGAGTTATAGGAAAATAAATATTTTTAGAATAGTTTCATTGATTGTAAAATTTTATTTTTGATCGTAAATAAAAAATATTAAATTACATTTGATGCTCATAAACAAATATTACATCTATATTTATACATGCAACAGAATGAATGGAATCCCAACGGATAGGTGGAGATGGAAGGTCAAGTGACATCCATTACAATGTAATATGCCAAAATTCCCCCCATTATTACATTGTTTTTACAAACATAATATTTCCAGATAATGGGACCCCCATATTCTAAATGCAGTAAAATTTTTATTACACTCTCCATGTAGGCTGCTCACCTTTGAGGTGACATGTCAGCATTATAGCTTCTTGGTCTTAGTGATACCTTGGTTTTCCCCCACAAGATTACCACAAACCTGGAAGTGACCTGAGCACATCCATCCTTGGAGAACACCTCGGTGGTTTCTGGTTTCCCTTTATTACCACGAACCCATATGGTTTTCTAAATACAGGTTTACCATGAACCTGAAGGTGACCTGATGTCTCAGCTATACACTTTTGTGGTTTCTCAGATTTCCAAAAACCATTATTTCATAAGAACCAAACACTATTCTAGTGATTTTTCTCTTGAAAATTTCCTTCATTCAGGAGGTACCAAACTAGTAAATTCTCTACATCTTTATTGAAAAAAACACACACGTTTTGTGTTAACAATACACACTAAGCTCAACAAAAAAAATGTCACCAAAGTCATCCTGTGAACCCATCGTAGGCGAGTGACGAGAGGATGGAAAATATCTTCTGACCTCCATGTTCCCTTTATCCTCTAGTAATATGCTACTTAATTAGCATATATAAATTTTAGGCTCATTATGATTCAAAACACATCTCTTGATTTTTTGAATGCTTGTTGTTGGTGATATTATATATAATGCAGGTTTTATGCATTCAATGGAAAATTCTTGTCTCCTTTCTTTGAATACAGGTTACTAGTACATTCTCACACAAGAAGGCATATGTAATATTTTAATGGAGGGACAAGACAACAATAAGCAAAAAAATCCATGTGTATGAGAGAGACTTCCAATTAATAAAAAAAATAAGAGGCTCATCAATATAAAATCAATGCTCGAGATTCCAATAACCACATTGAGGATATAGTTGTATCACTCCAATTTTTCCACAAGGATATGTTTGATCTTTGCTACTCTAACACATCCCAAGATCTTCAAACTAGTCATTGTACCTTCCAAGCACTGGTACAAAATGCCATGTATTTCGTCACATGCCAAAATGCCAAGGTAAACCGTGTGCTTCCATGTTTACTGTAGAACTTCCACGCCATGTCTGGATGTTTATTTTCCATGCTTTCAAAGACCAAGGGACATGAAAGCACCAAAAATTTTACTTTTACCACGTTATATAGCTTCCAAAAAAGAAAAAACACAGTAATCTCCATGCACATCCAAGAGAAAAAATAGGTCAGATGTTGGTCCCTCACACACAGGCCTGCAGGTGAAAAATGTCAGGAATCAAAACCAAATAAATGTCTTTACTTCTACCCAGGTCTTCCAAATTAGGTCACTTCCAATTAAAAAGAAAAAAAGTGCAATGAAATCCAATTTAGGCCCCACGTTTTGCACATGTATGGGAGAAACTACAAAATTCACTCTAATACCAATGATAGTAAATAAGGAAATTTAAATTACATTGGATGCTCATAAAAAAATATTACATCTATATTTATACATGCAACAGAAGGAATGGAATCCCAATGGACAGTTGGAGATGGAAGGTCAAGTGACATTTGTTATGATGTAATATGCCAAAAAATTATAGTGTTTCAGTGAAGTATGGAGGTCATGAACATGTAACTCATCCTCAAATTTCATTCAAGGATTCATAAATTTTTTTTATAACCCATTTCCATGAGGAGCAACTTGAGAAAAAAGTGTCCTTATACCATAATCATGCTTACACCTAAGTGTTATCTTGGTCAATGAATTTAATTGTGAAGGATTCATCATGTTCAAAAGTGAAATTTGGAGCTCAATGAGTGACTTGATGATCATCATATCCCGATTTTGTTATTGTACCCAAATCTCTCCAAAAAATAAGCTAAAATGAGCTAGTCATGCCACCGGGGTATCCAAGACCATAATGTGTGAAGTATTAAGGCATCATCTATCTCCATGAGATATATATGAGAAAATACAGGTATGAGAATTGTGAATTTGATTCCATGAAATATTTAAAACAATACAAAGGTGAGTGTAAAAATCATTTTATGGATCACCTTGTTTCTAAGATGAGAAATCATTTGAGTTCACTTAATGTAATTCACTTGGTACTATTCGTAAAAACTCATTCAACACCTAGTAGTGTGATCAAGCTTAAGGAGGAGGAAAATTACAGTCACCTCATTTTGGCCATATGAACAAGGAATCCCATTCAGGGAGAAATCCTCTATCTACAAAGTGAGGATCTCATTTTAGTAAGAAGTAGACAAGCATCATAGAGTTGATTGGTGGTCACTAAAGTGAATTATGGACCAAATTTCAAAATTGGTACCAATTCAAGAAGTTGTAGGGCCAAAATCCAATCTAGAAAGGTTAAAAAACCTACAAAATGACTAATATATTATCCTAAAACAAAGACCGACTACAATATATTATGCCCTAAAAGTTTTAGGTCATTGTTGAAATCCTTACAATGAGTAAGTACTGAACAGATTAGATTTTGAGAAACTATCTTCTAGATTATAACTGTCAAAGTTATGGGACCACTTCCATCAGGTGCAAAGTGACCCTAATTCTTATATTTACTAAAATAATTATAAAGTATAAGAAATAATAAAACAAATCTTAACATTTATTTTAGTAAATATGAATCCTTTAGGCTCCTTCAGGCCCTCCTAAACTTCATATTACTCAAAACGCGTACGCATTTTATGGCACTAGAAATGCGTACGCATTATAATGCATAAAAAAATTAGGTTCATGAATTCCCGAGCCTAGGAAAACATAACATGATCACGTTTTGCAAAAACGCAATCGCGTTTCAATCATTTTTGGTTTTTTGTCTACTTTTTGGCCCCCCAACGTGGTGCACTTACCATTAGATTATGCTATTATTTTACATTTTATCATAATCATTTTGGTGAACCCCACATGTGATTGATCTTTTGGATTCTTCTTTGGCATATCATCTTCCTTATCATGGATCTTAAAATTCCTCAAATTTCTTTGTTTGATTTACTTCAAATGCATCCTAATTGCCAAGTTGTTCTTAAAAAGGCCCTAGAAACCATGTATCTTCCCCGAGATACACCTCCACATCAAGTAAGTGCTAATTGTGATTGTTTATTTGATGACCTTAGTATTCATGATCCTCTATCTAATCAACCCATGTTGGAGTAAATTCAAACTTTGCATTCTTTATTTCAAGACAAATTTAAGGCTATAGAATCCACAATTACATCTCTCAAATATGAAATCCAACATCTTAAGGAAGCTTATTAGGCTCATGTTTATTCTCCTTCTATATCTCATCTTGATTCCATGTCTACTGTATGTGCTCATATCAATGACCCTTAAGTCATACCATTACCAGAGCCTTTCACCTTTGATCTCAATATTAAGCAACATGACATTCTTACTGAGCTCCTTAGTCATCAATTGATCACTTTACCACCCACTTATTATTATCCTCCTTATCGGCTGACAAAATATCAAGATTTTTCACGTTGCAATTATCATCGAATCAATGGACATAATGATAATGATTGCTCCAATTTACAATGAAGAATCAAACATCTTGAGCATCAAGGTTTTATCCCATTCATTGCATAACATTTTGTTGCATTGCCATCTCCAAATTATTCATCTAAATGGGTTCCTAAATTTGATTTGTCTGTGTCTAATGAGAATCATGCCATCACTTCTAATGGTCGTTCTATAGAAAGGGTAAGTGCACCAGTCTGGGAGGCCAAAAATTATAAAGAAATTATATACACCTAATTTCACTTTTACAATCTTATTTCCAAAATGCACTCAAATCACTCTTATTCTTCCCTATTTCGTTATAATTAGTGCTCTTTACTAATTAACTAACATTTCTTGCCACTTTGGTCAGTTAACAAGCACTTCATTGATCACCAAACCTCTTTCAGATTCAAGATGCCACTTTACGACGAATCGTAAGTCAAAATCCTCTTCAAAACAGATAATTAGCATTTATAAGCTAATTAAGCCTATTTTTCCCTTGTTTTGGTGAATATACCCTAGTATTGGCTTAAACCCCTCTTCCAACCACTCAAAACCACCCCATTCACCTCCACAATGTCTCAGCAAGATTCAAAATCTTATCCTAGCCTCCTAATAGACCCTAAGCAGTCGATTAAAGCTCCACACCTCTAAATCACTTGGTAATTTACTATTTGTGATTAGCAAGGCCTAATCAATATGAATTCTAATCTAATTTGGTGATTTTAGTCCCACGTGCACTAAAATACAAGTTTTTCCCAGAAGGAAAACTATAAAAAGGGTAAACCTCATTCCTTTATACTTGACACCATGCTTTGATTTGCATCTCATATAATGCATATGATCTATAAGCCAAGTTCAAACTTTGCCTCAAACCTTCAACAAGGTTAGTAGATGAATAATCTAAAGTGACTTAACAAGTCATTTGGAGAGGTTATTTAACCATTTTTTGGAGTAGCAACCATAACCATTTTGATTTCCCTCTTAGGTCTATTTAGGCCCATGTTAGTAATTCAAGCATATTAGTAGGCATGTTTAGTTAGATTTCTTATTGTTTTGATACTAGTTAAGAATTCTTTCAAGCTTTTATTTTAATGTTACATTCCTAGACTTAGAACCTTGGCTAGATGGATGGAAATGGTGTTAGCTTTCCTTGTTTAGTCATCCAATTTGCTTTGTAGAGTTTAGGGTGTCATCGTTTGGGACGCCCGGTGGGACAATACCTCGTTGCATTCAATTTTTAAGCTTTTTAACTTAGTTTCAAAGTTTTAGATTAGTTTCAAGTTTCCTAGATTAATTTCAAGTTTTATAGTCTACTTTCAAGCTTTCTAGTGTACTTTTAAGCTTTTTAGATTAATTTCAAAGTTTTAGATCAATTTCCATTTTTAAAAGTTGTTTCAATGAGATTAGTGGTAGAAGTTGTGTTTTCTTGCTTTTTGTAGGATATAAGGAGGTGAAGCCCTGTCAAAATTCCAAAGAAATACCAAAAATTAAACCTTTTTTCAAAAAAATTGCTTCAAAACTCATATTTTTTACCATCTACATGAAAAAAGTGCATGTGCATGACTGTGAGTAAATGTACCTCACTGGAAGTGCCTGTACATCATGGACTGTGTGAAAGATGACATAGGGGCACCTGTGCATGACTATGAGCGCCTGTGCAATAATAGGGGTGCCTATACATCAAGGTAAAAAAATTCAAAATTCTAGAACTTCAATTTTATGATTCCTATCAGTTTTTAAGGGTTTTTAGATGTTTTTGTCAAATTAATGATTTTAGAGCAATATTCCTAACAAAATATCCTAGGGTTTGATAAAGGATTTTTGAGTAAATTGGGTTAGGGTTTTAGGAGTGATTGTGTTTTCATACTTTGATTGAGTTTGGAATAGAGTTGTGTATGTTCTTAGAGGTCTTGCACCTGGTGTGATCTTGAGAACCAAAAGCACCTCTAAACCATTCCTTTTGCTTCTTAGGAGTAAGTAGGAACAATTATCATTCATTTTGTGCTTAAAAGAATAAACCTTCATATTTTTTCATATGCTTAATCTTTTAGTTTAAGATATTTTCACTTAATAAAGAAATCAAGGCTAAAATTTGTGTATGCTCTTCCCTTGCACCTAGTGTGATCTTGGGAATCAAAAGAAATTTTAGTCTTTCATTAAGAAGCACTTGGATTAATTGGGAATAAACCTTTTTTTGCAAAGTTTGATGGTAGTTAGTTGATTTACAAGCATTTTTCATTGATATTTTCTTAGGATATTGTGAATCTATTTTAAAACTACTAACCATGTTGTGAAGGACCTAACCCTCGTCAAAGAAATGATGACTTAAACAATGTTTCTAACTACACATGTGATTGTATGTTGCCAAAAGGAATGCGTAAAAAACCACATTAAGTCTAAAAGATAAAAAATACACCACAATCATCACATTGTATTCGTAGGTTTCAGTTAAGAGCTACGGCTTGTACGCTCAACTAGGACATGACCCCTTTGGAATAAGCCTTAAGCTACAACAATGGGGGTGGTCCTAGGAACCCTAAATTAGTTCACACAAGAGGGAACCTTGTGAATGAAATGGGAAAGTGCTCCACTCTACCGACTTGTCTAGTACGCCTTAGTGAGATTAGCATCAAAGATATTTGTATTGTGACCACAGTGAAATTATAACTAAACGCACTTCGGTGCTGATTATATTGAAGGGGGTAAAGTAAATCTGAGATACTCTTTGGGAAACCTTAGTAAATTAAGCTCACTCTAGATATTTTGTGACACCTAGAGAGAGAGCCACCTAGGAAGCTTGTCGGCTTTGAGCCATTGTTTTTGTCTTAGTTTTTATACTTGAGAGCTCTCATGAAATGACAACTTTTTTAGCTTCAAACTCTTGTTTTTTGAACAAGGGAAAGAATATCTTAAAGTTGAAACTATGCCAAAATAACACCAAATTTATTTCAACACCACTTGTTCTACACCCTTGTTTTCTTGGTGCCCATTTTTGGAAAAAAGGAAACAACATATACGAATACCGCTAGATATCACGTGTCCACCATTTTTGTATTCTACTTGCGTGACTAGGTTGCAATGGTTGAGTGCAAGTGTTGAAAGTGTGCATGGTACGTACTCACGATCTAGTAGGCCCCCTTGTCTCAGAAACCCTTTTTTGAGACTTATTATTATCGTAGATAGGTGATTTCATCCTTGTCTTATTTTGAGTTGTTACACTACCCACATTGTAGCCATACAATTGAGATATTTACATCTTGTTTCCATTATGAAATTAGGCCTAAATCTCTATATTGTAGGGTTTCTTTGCTCGCACACATAGAAATTTATTGATATACTTAGACATAGTTTTTACACCCTATCTTTGTCTTGATTTTTGTGAGTGTTGAGGTTACTTTGTTGGCATCGCTATAGTGTCATTTTGATACTAATATCTTGATTTCTCATAAAGTTTGATTACGTGTATAAATAGCATTATTACAATGCTCGCATTTGTATCGTCCATTTTACAAAGCTTAGACTTTGTTAGTGTTTAGAAACTGGATTTTAGTATATCTTGTTAGAAGGTCACATCAACATTCTCTTATCATTTAGGCCTTGTTTGTTTCAAACTTGACCTAACTGATGATATTGTGTTGTCACTATTTGGTTCCAAACCTATCTAGATAAGTTTTAGGCAATAGACTATTTTTTGTGACTAAATTTTGAGCGTTATACATCATTGTATTATTCAAGATAAGCTTGTGTCGTATATTACCTTGCAAATTTGAATTATTGTTTATTCTTTGGTTTTTAGGTTTCTTTAACCTAGTGGATTTGTGGCTATTATATAGTCACCATTCTTTGAATACAACATTAGCATCGTTACGCTGTAAAAATTTGACTAAGGTCCTTTTTTAGTAAACCTTAGTGGAATTATGTCACATTGTACCTCCTATTTCAAGTATGCCTACTATGAGAATGGGATCCCAAATATTAGAAGCTGATATATTTGGAGGTGAAAACCCTCTTTTAGAGGATAATCTCATGGTTAACCATAGTGGTGGAGAAAAGGACTCTCCTCGTATGAATCTAGAACATCATCCTGCTAATTTTGATGATTACATTTTCCAAAATAAACATGAGGTTCTTATGCATGTTATGGAACTGGGAGCTAAATTACCTTCCATAATAGACCCTTATCTTATCGTCGGCATGGTTTTGGGATAAGAAGTAGACCACCCTCGTCACACTCGTAAAAAATATTGAACTTAGGTCATGCCTCTACTTCTGGATGACAAAATAATGAAGAGGTGCCTTTTAAAAATGACAGGGACTATCACATACCTACAATTAGGGTTCATTGCGAAGACCATGAAGAATGTGTTCATCATGCACAACCTCCCCTTAATGAAGATCGTCATGAAATACCTATTAAAGAGGTGACATTAGAACAATAGGTCCAAGCCCTCACTCACCAATTGGAAATTTTGGCATCGCATATACATAAGGAATAACCAAAAGTTTTGAAACAAGTTATACCAAAAGTGAAACCTAAAGCTTCATTTTGTAAGTTCCCAATAAACACTCCTCAACGGGAGGCACAAAGAGATCCTTATGAAGAGATTCTCACAAATAAATAGAAGTGGGAATACACCTACATTTAATCCTTCATATAGTCCTACGCCACCCATGCAAGATTCATTTTTTAATCAAGAGTGGTCAACTTTGAAGAACGCCCTTCAAGTATTACAACAAGGTCAAACCAGTAACAATAGCAAGAAATACCGGTTTGATGAGTTATGTCCCCTACCCTTTTGGCAAAGCCATGTTACAAGTACCTTTCCCAAGACATTTTTATTTTCCAAATTTTGATAAATATAAGGGAAAATGTGACCCTCGTGATCATATAAAATACTTTTATATGGCATGTCAAGAGGTTGCATATAGTGACAATTATCTTATGCGCTTGTTTCCATGAATTTTAGGAGCAACAGTGCTAGAATGGTTTGTGCATATCCCTAAGGGATCCATATCAACATGGCCAAAACTAGCAAAATGATTTGTATGACACTTCTCTTTCAATATATAAAATGGAATTACCATGTTAGATCTTTGTAATGCCAAGCAACACTAACAAAAAAATTCGCTACATTTTTACAACTATGGAGAGGGTTAGCTAGTCATTTCCCTTGCTCCCTACCTGAAAAGTAGCTGATACACATATTTGTTCCCAACCTCCATCCAAACATTATATTCCACTTGCAAATTCATTGTGGCAACACATTTGAAGAGATAATAGAAAAAGGGAGTCAAATTAAAAAGGCATTGTTAGCTAGGGGGACTCTAAAAATTTTCTCCCGTGATCAAAACGATTCCAAATTTAAAGAAAAACCAAAGCTTGTTAATAATAAGAACAAAAACATCATTGGTGATGGGATAGTAGACTCCAAGCAAGTACAAGCTATTCAAAACAACACTCCTTTGAAGCTTGTAAAGGGGGCTCCATGTATGGAGTATAAGCAGCGTACTTTCATTCATCTATCTAACTCAATGTCATCAATACTAAAACAACTATAGGCAGTTAATATGATTAGATATCATGAAACTACGCCTTATGAGGATGACGCACCTAAACCATGATGATTTAGAGATAATGAGTATTGCCAATTCCACCGCATTAAAGGTCACAAAATAGATAAGTGTTTGAAGTTGCAGCACTACATATAGGACTTAATTTAAAGTGGGGAGGTGTAGATGGATTCATCCACTCCTAAAAATCCCCCAATATGAAGACTCTTCCTAAACATAATTAGGACAAGAATTCTAATTGTGTTACTAATGAGGAGAATCATTTTAGTGCTCTCATTGGTTGTGTAGATACACCTGTTGAACATGTCAGCATAATAACCCCTGTGATATCCTCTGGACTATCTATGTCTAGGAATGTTCCAACAAAGACTGATTATCATGTAGTTCTGCATACTTATAATAGTAAGGAGACTAGGTTTTAACATTCCCATCAAAGGATGCCTATCACAACTAGACCTTGTTTGATTCTATGTGCTAAAGAACTCGTTAACTTACCTCTTCTTCCATCTTCAACTCATGGTAAGTGGTATGATTCTGATTCTTCTAATTCTTCTAAAGAGTGCAATCCCAATGATTCTAAGTCTTCTAACTCTTTTGAAAATTCCAATTCAAATTATTCCTCTAATATGAATCCTGAGTCACAGCCATCCTTGTCTTTGTAGGAACCCATTTCTCAGTCACCTCAATGACCCCTTCTTCCATTGAAGAGCTCTCCAACTCAAATTCATTCTAATTGATCATCCAAGCTGACTCCCATGTCACATTCATCTAATCAACACCTTGTGGTAGAACAACTACCCACACCGATTGATTCATTTCAGAATGAAGAAGCAATTAGAGAATTTATGAGGGTAAGTCGTTCAAAAATAGAAATGTGAAAGCACTCTACAAATTCTTTCAAATTTCCCTTACATTTTCAACCCCTTATTACCCTCAAGGTAATGGGAAGGTTGAAGCTTCCAATAAAATCTTAATTCGCATTATGGAGAAAATGGTGAATACCACATGTCGTAAATGGCATCTACAAATTCACCCTACCCTCTGGGCATTCATAACTTCTATTTGCACTCCTACATGTGAAACTCCATATTATTTAGTGTTCAGTTCAAAATTTGGCTTGCCTTTATAGATTGAGGTCCCTTGTTTGTATATCGAGCTAAGGGATTACCTGGTTAAAGAGGAGGACTATAGAGTAGCCTGACTGGCAGAGTTGGAGCTATTAGAAAAGAAAATCCTTTGCACCCTCAATCACCTGAAAGTGTATCATGATCAAGTGCAACAGAGCTACAACAAGAAGGTCATACCTCATTAGTTCGAGGTAGGAGACATTGTGTTGAAAGAGAATCAGAAGAACATGAATAAAGATTGAGAAAAGAAAGGGAAATTTGAGCCCAACTGGCTAGGACCATACATTGTGGTTGCCAAGTCTAGTTCAGGTGCATATAAACTAGTCTATTCAGATGGCCAAGAGCTTTGAGAACCCATGAACACAATGCATCGTAAGTGCTTCTATGCTTAAGTATGGGGTCTCTGCAGAATGCCAAGAAAAGTAAAATAAAAAAGTATAAAATAGAAAAAGATAAAGATAAATAAACATGTACATCCAATAGTGAAAACCACGCAATGGTGGCACTTTGGACAAGTCCTTTGGTGAAAACTGGCTTCCGGTGCTAAGGGAGGGTTCATTGTTCACAAGCAGTTTGGGTTTAAGGAGTACGGAAACATTTTCCTAAGTTGATCTTTACCTTCGTCTGAGTCTCTTATGAGCCTATCCTTCTTTTCCCTGATCTGGATAATCTAACATTTTGAGTGTGGAGAAGTTAACATTGAATGAACCCATCTCATGTTGGTGGAAACTTCACAGCATCACTTCTAACATATACAACGTGGCATTCTACTCTTGTACATCCCATCTAAAGTTGGGGGTATCCACGTTTCTTCATTTTCTTACACATTTGATTTGGAAAACTCTTGAGAAAACATCAAACACATTTGTATAACTTTTGAAAGACCCAAAACATTCAAATACATTTTGTAGAAAACTCCAAAAAAATAGAACATTGTCTTAGAAACCAAAAATAGCGAAAAACATCCCAAAACTGTCCCGCAAAACAAAGTAGTGGTTTGCTTACTTTTAGTTGTTGGTTTGAATGGTTTTATTGCATTTCTCTTTCGTATTATATGCTTTAAATTGGATTTACTTGTTTACTTATATTAAATGTCACTTTAGTCTGTAGTGTATTGCATTAAGTCCATTTTATATTGCACACTTATAGATAAATGTGTTGTTGAGATTAGATTTGTTTAAACTTGTGCTTGTCAATTTTTACTTGTACATTGTGTTATCATTTCATCATCATATCACGCATATCCGTCACATTTATACATAATATATCAAAAAATATGCTAAGTCTACATCATGCATGTATACTAAAATCTAATCATCAAATATCGTATCACCAATGGGGCAAGAGGGGTTGCGCATCATCAAAAATCTATCCCCCCCACACCAATATCAAAATGATAAACATGTTTTACTCAAAGTATCTCATTAACGAATAGTATGATATTAGCTAAGACTATCTCATAATCTAACAAGTGATACAAACATAAGAAATAGATTAAGCACGATATCTCATACAACATGTGATACATCGATAGTTCATCTATCATCATATATATCATCAAAAATATAAGTTTCCATATACATCTGATATAACAAGTCATCATGGGCATTTGTATAAAAAAAGTTCCTTCATCACGAGGCATGATCAAAAATAATATACATACATCCATAGAAAATTATGCCTTCATCACGATGTGGTACACCAAAAATAAATTAATACATCTAGCACGTCAATAAGAAAGTCAACCATGACTCTCACCCACACCGGGACTGCCCAATCCAAGAAGACTGCTAGGTGGGGGCATTAGAGGTATTGAACATGTAGAAGGAACTGCATCAGGATGAACTACATTGGGATGAGCTAACATAGGTTGAACTGACCCATGCTACTTTAAATCCGTCTATCCCAAAGGACCCTCTACAGATCGCACTGATCGGGATGGTCTATGGGATATGGATCGTGACATGCTACCTACTATGTGACTATACTCAAGAAATCTCCGCTCAGCCAGAATAGCCAAGTAGTACTACATCCTATAATAGGTGTCCTCACCTACTATAGTAGCACTACGCCCAATCATCAGCTACATCCTTAAGGATGTATATGCCTACTGTAGTGTATCACACTCTGCCCTAATGCTAACTAGCTCTATTCACACCTATGAATGCTCTATTATAATATGATCTCACTCTACCGATAGTTGTAGGCTATCTGCTATCATTCATTCCCACTCTACCTATAGCTGATCTCACTCTTCTTTTAGTTGATCTCACTCTATCCTAGCATGGTCTCACTCTGTCACAATCTAATCCCCATCAGTAAGGGCCCAATCTCTCTCAGAAATGATTTGGTCTCTCTCAACTACCATCTGAAACTGTAAGGTTGTCACCTGTTGAAGTTGTTGTTGCAAGGAACTCACCTGTGTATCTAGTATAACTTGTGTATCCTACACATCCTGTGTATCAGTTATATCTTGCATATCTGTTATATCATGCATGGCCTGTGTATCTTGTGTATCCTTCACTTCCTACATATCCGCTATATCATGCATGGCCTGTGCATCCTGTGTATCCTAAATATCTAGAAATTTGGAAAATCAAAGCACGCCAAATGTTTCTCTCTCAAAATCACAATAAATAAAATGACCCCTTATGAGATATTTATATCAAAATTTTCTAGCTCCTCGAATCGGAGACGATCCTGGATAATCACTAGTGATTCCATAAATCACTTTTGATTCATCTCCCATATAAAAACATCCTTTTTTGATGTCAAAATTTTTTCAAACTTGTACTGAGATCATCATCCCCATTTTTACGCCTTGACCCATTTAATGGTCCCATGGGTCCAGACATCCCTCCTGAATTACACACTTTTAAAGTATGTGCTTCCTTTTTTTGGACCCCAAGACCTACTTAAAATCCAAATTTTTTGTATTTATATGGATCTCGCATTTATAAATACACCATGGATTTTGTAACCTCTTGGGAACCTTTTCCCTGCTGATTCCTTTAAGTTATACGTCTATAGGTCGAGAACCCATTGGTTCCCTTATCACTTGACTTCTCTGACATGTAATCCTACCTTTGTGGAAACATATTTCATACCAAGACAATGTTTCCTAACACAACGTGGATTCAATAGATTTTTGGGAACTTTTTCTTGTTGCTCTCTACAAGTCATATGTCTATAGGTTAAGAACCCATTGGTTCCCATATCACTTGACTTATCAGATGCACAATCCCACCTTTTTGGAAATATATTTCATGCCTAGTATTGGTGCATCTTAAATCAGAACACATCTACTCACAAAATGAAATCTTACACAAACCTATAGGCTCTTACGTTTATTCATCCACGAGCCATAAAAACCAGTGACCCTTGTATTTTATCACAATGGACCCCATTTTGAGGGGTGACCACATATCTAACAAAAATCCAACTATCTCACTCATTTTTGTATAGTGGCCTCTCCATTACAAAGGCCAACCCACACAAATTTTATCCATCGCTATATCTAAGTCTTAAATCATATTCTACACCCGTAATATCTACATACTCCTGTAAATACTCACTTACCCCCTCTTAAACCTCCAAAACCCATTTTATCCTAGTAAGTCCAAACCTTCATAGCCTCCCAACTTCCCTAACACACTCTTACTCCCCTTATTTTATCCCCAACCCAAAAATCACCCATTTAGAGGTGGTTTCAACGACTTTCAAGTGAGTTTTCCTTACTTTTCATGGATCTCCAGGCTACCAAAATCGTCAGTCGTTCTATATAAACCCACCAAATTTCTTGAATGGGGATCCTGATACATTATATTGAAACTCTACCATTTTGGATACTTAATATACATCAATCACAACATCCTAGCACCCTTTGGAGCCACACCAAGCCCTTGGAGATCCCACACCATCATAAGGTCTCTCTCTAACATCCATCATTTCATTTTGCATCAAAGGCAAGGTATTTTTTTATTTTTACACCCTCGTTGTATTTACACATTATTTTTAGCAACAATCTATTCACTAAATCATTCATTCAAGATCAAATTTAAAGTCTATTTAAACTATCAAATTATAAAGCAATTAGTTGTGATTCCCTTGAATCACTAATGACTACCCTGAATCACCAATGAATCCTACTCCTCAACCCTTTTATCACATATTTTCATGTTTTAATGCATTTTATAATCTATTTTCTTCTAATCTTTGTGTTTTAAGTTTCTTCTATCTGTAGATGATCATTCTAGGTGAGGGGTACAAACTAGACACCATATTTGAATTACCAATCATGTGACATCATTCATGTGGGAGTAGTCCAATATCATCTATGATTAAATTTTTTACGTCATTGTACTCATACCCAATCTGGATGATATCACTAAGAAATTGGAAGTCATCCTCAAGTAAAGTGACAAAGCCAACCGTTATTGAGACAACATTTTCAACCCTCCCTGATCTATCATTGAAGAAGTTGGCTGAGTTCCTCCATCTAAATTTTTTTATATTATTTTTATTTCCATTATTTATCACTTAATTATCTAAAATGAGTTGAGACCCATTAAAGGAGGCCCTTTGGTTCCTAGGAATGGCCTTTGCCAAGTAACTTGTCATATTATTATCTAATATCTCTCTTGTTAGGATATCTATACGTGTACATGTTTCCTCATTTTTTGGAAGGAATCTCTTACGCCTATTTGTAGTACATCTCGACGTTGTCAATGCCAGTATCACTAAACCTTACTATTTTTGAGTTTTGGTGATTTATTCCATGTAATAAAAATGCATCAAAATCCACCATAAACAAACACTTAAACCATACTCCTATGACCATTGGCTAATTTAATTAACTATTTGTTTAATTAAATAGTTATTTACCCTCTCATCCTCCACTTAGCTCCACTTCACTAGCCTAATCACCCATTCCACTCCACTTCTAGAATCCTACAAAGGTGGAAGAAACAAAAATACACATACAAGCACATTCTCGAATAAAAATTTATTTCCCCTCAATGGATATTCAATTCATCTAAACTTCCATAACCAAATCCAATCGCTATTTCAAGAAAATGCATTCATGATATCATTAAGAACCTTGATCCACTCCATATCCTATCTTTATGTTAGCATATGGATTTTCACACATGCAAATGACATGCAACAGTGTGGGAACGAAGTCCCTCCTCAATGAAGGTGAGGCTGCCTTTATTGAAAACCAAAATTGTATTTACATCTGTACATTCAAAATTGTATGTGGGGGTGTTTTGGAACATCAACGGAAAGAAAAAGTGAATGAAGGAGATGGAATGGAATGAAGGAAAGGAGTGGAATGGAATGAGTTGAAAGAACGTGCAATAGTTAGGTTAAAATAGAGCCTAATATTGCATGAAGAGGAAAGATGAATAACTAACACAAATAAAATGAAGTTTGAGTTAGCTAAACAAGAATGTGTAAAAGGGAACACACGTGAGCAAGTAGATAATCAAAGATTGATCAATGTGAACTAGAACAACATATTAATAACATTGACAATAAGATCAAAAACAATATTTGCATGCAAGATTCAAACACTAACATCTAATGACCATAAGAACATAAAATGCTATAAGAGACAATGAATGGGACACAAAGTTCATATTTCATTAACTCCAAAATGTCTTCTCAAAAGAACACAAAATTTCTTTCTTTGAAGTAAAGCTTGCATACAAAAGTATTTTCTTCTCCTCTCTCAAAGTCACCCTTTACAAATGAGTCCCTCCCTTCATTTTATAACCCAAAAGTTGGTTACAAAGTAGTTAGGGTTTTACATGATCATTAAATAAGTCACTTAAGTGACCTTTGACTTTTTCTAACCAACTTTATTAAAGACAACCAAAAATAAAAATCACTTAAGTTATCCACAGTTTCCCAAAAGCAAATAACAACATCCTTTCCTTAAAATCCACTTTTTTAAAATTTACAATAATAACTAGTGCCTTATCCATTGAAATGGGGTCCGCTTATCTCAAACGTATGATAAATGGACTCTCCCAATTCATTAGATACCAAGAAAATTATCCCCTAAACCACCGGTGAAATTAGGATCTACAACTTTTGCCAGTTGAAAGGATCTAAACCTTCCCAAAGTTTCAAACATCTTTTCTTCTTCTGGAGGTTCACTTGGTCAAATAATAGCCTCAAAAAATACCTGCAATTTAAGAATCCTACTTGGCATATCATTTAAATTAATAATCTTTGATTGAGAGTTCTCAAATAAGTTCTTTAATTTGATGCAACGCTCCATTGAAACTGATGAAAAATTGTTGGCGGGAGTGTACATGTCCTTAAAAAATTGTGAAAATTGCTCTTCCACCTGTTCCAATGAACACCTTTGACTATGCTCATTTACGAGGTTACAAGGAATCTCAGCTATGAATTCTTGAATCAAGGCGAGTGAAGTGAAGGCTTCATTGTATATGCTCTCATAATGGATCATAAAATCCTTGAGAAGCATCTTTCTTGATTTGAGATGCAGACACCAAAGAAAACGTGTCCCCCGATGTTCAAATTCGAGAATTCCTTCAATGGATAAAACTGAGGATTCCATACTCATCATCTCCTGCAAAATGGGCAATATCTCATCCAAATTTGATATATTAGAAACAAAGGTTTCTTTGAAAGAAAGAATTGGATTAAGATACACACTAACATCTTCATGGAGCTTAACCGCGGTCTTGATCGTCTCTTAGCCTAAAATGAGAATCTCTGAAAGCCAAGTTTTAGTGGTCCATGGCCTAATGTGTTTATTTATTTTGATAAATTGAGAATTTCTTCATTAGGGGCAGCCACTGCATCAGGTACTGGGAAAGTGGATGATATGGGATTTATCAAATGTTGAACAAATTCATCCAATTGATTCTTTTTGGCCTTGAGTTGAGAGTTCTGAGACGTATATTTCTCAAGTCTCTTAAGCATGATATCAATTGAATCTCAAGCCATCACCATGTCACTTTCTAATGTAGACCTCCCTAGTCTAAGTCTGGAAACTTCATAATCAGTAGGTGTCATGGCATCACGCTCCTTATCAACTTGTGGGATGGTGAGATCTATAAATCTATTTCTGTCATTATCCACCATTATTTGAGAAAGCACCTTAGGCTTCTTGGGAATGACGTCATTCAAAATTTTGAAAAGGGAATCAAAATCAATGTCAATTGCCTTGACAACCCTCTTCCTTTTCTTAACCTCAAAATCATCCTAGGAAGGAGTATCATGCACTATTTCCGCATACAAAATCCTAGAGCTTGAATCAATATTCTCACTATTCTTGACATCATGAGATCCTGCAAGAATCATATCTACGACCTCGATTTGGGGAGAAATATCCTCAATATCCACCTCTTGATCATTCAAGATATTTTGGGAAATCTCTTTATGAACTGCATGTTCCGAAGTGTTTGATATTTGGACTACCTGTACCTAAGTGGACGCTTGTTCAAAGCATGGTTGAGGATCATTTTCCATGAGCTTCTGAGCACTATTAACAATGTGGGTAGAAGAATCTCTACTCGAGGTAGAAAATCCTGATACACGCTCTCTTCCTTCACTAGGGATTGGGTATTTAGATTTTCCTCCTCGTGGTACATTACTTAGTGAAGTGGATTTTGGCAACCACTCCTTTCTTGCTTGTTGTGTATGATTGGATGGTACAGAGGTTGATCGAGAAGAGGATTTGGTTGAATGAAGGCCTCCTTGTGTTGGTAATTTTTGTGATCCTGAAGTATGATCTTGAATTGATTATAACTTGGCAAGTTCTCTGTCATACCAAGATATGCTTCTTTCAAGAATCAGTTGATTCTTGTTATCAAGAGAAAATGAATCTCTTTTGGTCCAGTCAATTCAAGGCAATGGGGTAAAATCAACTACATCATATGAGGGATAAATAACATCTTCATCATCATTTATGAATGAATTGGGAGGGTTCTTGATGCGGAAGGGCTTGATTTGAGCAAGTGTTAGGTGAGAAAAATATCGTCTTCTTACTTCATGTTCGTCTGAACAGGCAACCCAGAAATCTTCCATGGTGGGGTTATATTGATACTTTGCTCCAAGAATATTCTACATATATCCATTGATATCAAACTGGGATCTCTTCACATATGGATGAATTGTGATGAGAGCAAACTCTTTTTCCATGAGTTGTGCACTGAAAATATTTGGACATTGGTATTCCCTGATTTGGATTGGGAAATGAATTCCTGAATGGTGCTTGTCATTGAGAAGATAGTGAACTTAGAATAGTTTTCGTGCAAGCTCCATTAATGCCCATATGTCACTAACGTACTTAGGAAGCTTCCATGGAGTACCAGTAAAGCCACTCACATGAATGTAGGAAAATGATGAAAATTGAATAAACCAAGTTCCACATTGGGAAATGACATTCATGGCTTCTTTAGAAAATATTTCCTCTGTATTCCGATTTAGATTCAGAATCACATGGAAGGTGAATGCATCGTTGACCCTTCTAAAATGGTGAGAGCTGTTTTTGAAACTTAGTTGTGGGTAATAATGGAAGACACTTTTTGATGGCTCCATGACTCCTCTTGTTTCGAGTCTAGAAAATAGCTTTCTTCTTGCTACTGTATAAGTCAGATACGATGTCATGTAGAAGCATCCAGTCATCTTAACTTCTATAAATTGTTTGTGAAGGGTATTACTGATGATGGTGGCCCAATCTACAAAATATTTCTTGGAAAGAATGATACATATAAACTGATACATCCATGCGTGGAAAATCCTAGCAGAGGGTAAACTGAAAACTCAGCTTAGGAGAGTAATCATGTCCCCAATTTCTTCCACGAAATCAATGCGGTACAATTCTTTGGGAACCCGATCAATTCAAGGCCTCTTGGTCACTAACCAGTTGTTATTAACCATCTTGCTCCATCTCAGAGGTTCTTCATCCCAAAATTCTTGTGCTAACTGGAGAGTGATATCTGCATTCTCAGGAAATTCAGGTATGTTGAAAAATTCCTCAATGTGATCTGGTGTGATTAAGAGGAAAGGCTCGCGATTGTCTTTATAAATTCCTCGTCTCTCAGGATCGTAATGCTCTGCACAAGCAATCACCAATTCCGGACACTGCACCGAGACAAGGAATGTTGCTGCTTGAGGTAGGCCACTGTGGTAAAGCCTATCAGACAAAATGGTTTTGCCTTCAGTTTTCACTCGCTCGCAAAACTATTATACGTTGATGTGACCCAGATTTGTATCGGTGATGTTGTCATACGTCGACTTAATGGAGCTGGGAGGAATAATTCCTTGGAATTCATATTTCAGGGTAGATTTATTAGATTTTTCCACTGGCTTCCTCGATCTCCCTGCAGATTTGGATCTTTCGGCCATTATGAATTTAATCAAAAGGTGACTCAGGCACGCCAAACAACGCAAACGGGGCTGGGTCTCAGTCTCCAACACCCCGTCGATGTAAGAAAAATATTCCTGTTATATATTATTATTATTATTATTTTAAAAATGATAATAATAATTGTCTCGAATTACAACTTTTAGTATGTTAATAAAAACAAATCGAGACCAAGCTTGAATTCTAACTCTGACAATAACAATTAAAATCTCTCGATCTTAATATTTACGTGAATGGAGTTTCCTTTCTTCGGCGTTTCTTCTGGCTTTAGGCAAATAAAACAAATTTAGTCTCTTGTTGTCTATTGTTGTCTTCCTTGGCCGGGCGTCTCCTCCAAAAAGAATGCCTGGTTTTCTTGTCTTGTGTGGGCTTTGGCTTGATGTATTTTACCTCTGGCTGTGTGGAACTAAAACTTTGGACCAGCATGGGATGCTATTCTTTTTTACCTGGCAGTCCTCTTTCTTCACGCGTGGAAATGAATTCTTTCTTTTGTCTTCTTTTGGACTGTATCTTTTTTCCTTCACCCAATACGCAGCTTGCTATGAATCAGAGTTCAGAATAAAGAAGAGCCTACAGCTGCATGATGTTTGCTATTTGTGACCTTCATTTGTTGCAGCTTTAGCAATTAATCTGTACGTTTTCTCATATTGATCCGTATGCATCACGCATTCTTCCTGAAGGCCGATGAAAATGCAGAATATAACAAGTCACAAAAACAATTCAGTTTTTCAAACATACTTGCCCATCGCCATGTCGGTTCGCTTCTCTTTATTTATTTATTTTTTTAAAAGCTACAGGCAATCCTATAATAATGCAAACAGTATTGACAGTATTGGCGCAGGATCAATCGATGATGTTCTTCATAGTATGGATCGCGCACTATTCCGTATGCTTCCTAAACTTTGCCCAAAATCACGAATGCTTATTTGCGCTCCATCAAATTTTGCAACAAATGAATGACAAGCGTATATTTTTTATTTGTTGGCTGGTGCGTAGGTTAAAACAAATGCGTCCTTTTGAAACTGCCCTTTATCTCTTCTTCAGCCAATGCGTGGCTTTTTGTCAATTTCTGAGTCTTTTAAAAATTGTTCTAGTTCTTTTCTTATGTCGGCTGCGTGGCTTTTGGTATGATTTTTCTCCAAATGCGTATGGACTGTTCTCCTTCTTGTCTTTTCCTTCAACCAATGCGCATGTATTTGCTTTTAGTCTTTTTGCTGTGATTAATTTCTTTTTGTTGTCCTCCTTTTCACTTTGTTATTTTCTTCACTCACAATGGTGTGGGTTTCTCTTGCATAATGTTAACAAAATATTATGTCTTTCTGAAGAAAAAGAAGCTTCTGACTTTTTCCACCATGTTTGATGGAGGAAGTTACGAGGATTAATTCAACTTCCTCTCATCCCGGGTAGTGGCTTAAGTATAGAGCAGGATTCAGGCCATCGCAGCAAAATAACACAGAAATATAATCTTCACACTGTATTATTATATTTACTGTCCCACAAACCTGTGCAATACATTAGGCTAATATATAGCCAATATAATAGACAAACCTCTTCCTATAAAATAGGAACAACTCACCCGTTTATAAACATACGGGTACAACAAAACTCCATGAATAATATATTGTTGAAACAATATATTCTTTCAAACCTAATATTTATAATGTAAACATTAATAATTATTTTCCTAACATTCCCCCCCTTAATGTTTACATGGTACAACATATCTCGTTCACTGATTGTAGCCTGCCACCTCTGTGTGCTCATGATCAACTCCGCAAATGTGCAGCATTGGGCTTGCACAAAACTTGAACATGTGCCAACGCACATTTCTTCCACTGATGGTTTTCTCCGGCTTCTACCAACAACCTTACCAATTGGTTTTGCAGGTGTACCAAAAACCTTTCACACTTGGTTTTGCAGGATTACCAAAAACCTTACACAATTGGTTTTTACAGGTTTACCAAAAACCTTACACAATTGGTTTTTGCAGGTTTACCAAAAACCTTACATCATGATTGCTACAATACTTTTGATCAATATTATACAATGTCACTACAAAAGGGAATCATGTAGGAAATATTGCTACCCAAACTGAACAATAAAACATAATGGAAATGGAACAATGAGACCATGTTCCCCCCCTCAATGTGAACATTTCACTTATTCAATCCAAAACAAGAACTCTGAAATCATACTACACACAACAAACTGCAATTCTGAAATGAAATAAAACTCACACTGCACACCTGTGCCACCAAATCATTCTGTGCGGCCCCGTCGTTGGTGACTGACGAGAGGTCGCTGAATGACCTCCAGCCTCCGATACCTCCATCCTCCATTCAAAGATCATCTAGAAGAGAAAATCTTCATCACTTTGATGTGCGGTATTTTCTTCCTCTTCATTTTCTCCTTCTTCATCAACAATCATGGCATTATCTTGTAGTTTCCCATCAAGTAAGTCTTGTGCTCTTTTTCTGCAATTGTTAGATATATGACCAGGTTGTTTACAATAGTAGCATGTAAATTGTTTCTTCGGTCCTTTAGAGGTTGAACCGTATTTGGGCATTTTCTTACCAAATGCTTTCTTGTTTCTGCCAAACATTGCAGTCTCCTCTGGTTCAACAACCATAATTCTTTTTTCTTCATCTAACAAAGAAGAAATAAGTTCTTCTAGACTTGGATTTATTTTGCTTAATGTAAAGACCATATTAGAATAACATGAAGGCATGCTATTAAGTAATACTGCTTTAGCATCATCATCAGGTACATCTACTTTTATGCCAGCAAGTTGATTACAGATAGATCGAAACTTACTGATATGCTCCACCATGCTCTCACCTTCTTCCATCTTAAGGCCGAACAATCTTTGCTTTAAGGATATCGCTGCGCTTCCCATTTGTGATCCAAACAATTTGTTCAATGTCACCCAGATTGTATGAGAGGACTTTTTTAAGTCTATATGATGTAGATAAGCATCTGATAGACCCAGTCCGATGATTGCTGTAGCCTTTCGATCTCTGCTATCCCATTTTATTGCTTCATCTGCATTTGTCGGTTTTTTTTCTTTTCCATCAACAATATCCCATAAGTCTTTGTTGATTAGGAATAATTGAGTCCGCACTTGCCAGGTATGAAAATCTTTTCCTTCAAATTTTTCAATGTGACTCAACTTATTCATTTTCACACAATATAGACGTCGGATTCTACCGAAAATGCGTCTATGAGACAATTTTTTTTATTTTTGGACTTTTAACTCTAACTTTGACCGACACAAAAACTTAACTATGAATTTTGGATTTAAACAATAAAACAATACTACTAATATCTTAAAATAGACTTTGACATAAAATAATGACTAAAATAATACTAATGACACCTATACTAGGCTCTCTCGTTGACATAGAGTAATCCTAACCACTATTGAAAACATTTACATGCCTTTTTAATAAATTTTCAAAAAACTTGCTCCACGTGGGCAGAATGAATTAGATCACAAAACTATGAAAACAAAAACTAAATAAGACTCACAATTAACAAAACCGACCTATTTTCTCCATTCATGGTTGTGTGACATCTACACGATTCTGTGTATGTGGATTGAGCCTGGCATTCGAATATCTTGGATCTGATAGGAGAAGAGACGGGTCCTGAAGCCTAACTGCAAAGTGTTTGGATCGATTCACACAATTATCAAATGTCCAAAATAATATAAATGGTGATTAAATTGATAGCAGGTTCAATATTTGATACGATCCTGGCAGTATAAGTTGGACGGTTCAGCATAGTCTGATGCAAAATGAAGACAAATCCTGGTGCATTTCCCACAAATATCCTTCTCTGAGGAACACGTGTTTAGCATCCGCTGGGCTGCAGGTCTCTTGGTAGTTTCTTCACACAGGTCTTCACTGGTCCGTAATCTTTGCAATGATCCATGAGGGCGTGAGGGTGTTTAATGACGCATGTCTTATACGAAATCAATCTTGTATAAAATAATATGGACAACCGATAACGGGATGGCCAACAAATAAAAAACACTCCACAATGAAAATACCAAAAAAAAACTACGCAGTTACCATAACTCAACACTGGCTTCTCATTCACAGGGGCAACCACGACAATCAACAGATTTTCCCCTTCGCATATTTAACAGACCATTTTCCAATTCTAATAACAACCCGCTCTGATACCAAATATAGAGCAGGATTTAGGCCATCACAGCAAAATAACACAGAAATATAATCTTCACACTGTATTATTATATTTACTGTCCCACAAACCTGTGCAATACATTAGGCTAATATATAGCCAATATAATAGACAAACCTCTTCCTATAAAATAGGAACAACTCACCCGTTTATAAACATACGGGTACAACAAAACTCCATGAATAATATATTGTTGAAACAATATATTCTTTCAAACCTAATATTTATAATGTAAACATTAATAATTATTTTCCTAACATTAAGTGCCAGGGGGAAATGGGAAAAGTAACAGGCAATTGCCAACGGGAATGGAAAAATGGGTTGGCAATCCCCGTCCAATTTCCCCATGTGGGAAATTGGGGAATTTTATGCCCGTTTTCCAATCCATGATTTGGCAATTGGCAGAGGAAAACCCACGTGCGGGAAATTTGAAGGAAATTGCCAGGGAAGTGGAAATCCGGGTTCGGGAAGCCAACCCGGCAGTTGGAAACAAAAGCTTACTTCCCCGGCACTAAAACTTGTCAAATGAACTTTAATTTATATTTATTATGTTAAATACTCCTTAAGTGATTTTTTAAAAATTAATTTAATCAAACAAGGAGCAATTAATTAATTAATTATTTTAATGTATTTTAATGCGTTTTATAGCCTGGCGGGAAGAGTTCTTGCCCGAAAATTAAAAAACGAAGACCGAAACGATCACAAAAATAAGACGATTGCAAGGAGTCCAATAAACCACACAAAGTAATACTTTTCAAAATTTTCTAATTTTTAATTATTTAATTGTTTTTTTTTTGACAATTTTGCGCAGTCAAAATTGGCTGATAACACGCAGATATGCTCATTTCTACCTCCTGTTGTGTGTTTCTAGCTCCCAAAGTGCCTCGAGAGTGTCGTGTATCTTCTAAAACTCCTCTAACACTAGCTACGATGATTATTTTTTAAAAAATAATTATTTTCGACACATTTTTGCTACGTTGGAGCATATTTTTGCTTCCCGGCGACCTTTTCTACTACCCGAGGCATTTTTTGCCTTGCGGTCACTTTTAACATTGTCTCACAACTTCATTATTTCTTCTATAATATTTTCTTCTATAAAAAAACAAAAAAAAACAAAAATTGATTGGTAAAATTATTAAAAAACCAAAAAAAATTGTAAAAAATCAAAATTTTACAAAAAAAATGGTGAACAACATATATGCAGCTAAAACCTGTGTCGATTGCATCATCCTTGAACGTTGAAATATGTCTTACAAAAGCATCTTTCTATTGTTCTTGTTTGTTCTGGTTTCAAATGACTTACGGATCATTGTGATCTACCCCCATTAACAAAAGCGTGGTTGCATACTACGTCGGTACTCCCGTGCAATAGTGAGTTGTCAGAGACTGTGTCATAGTGCACGAAGCTTTTTTCATAGGACTACTTGTGTCCTCCATTTTTCCCTTACATGTGTTATTGCTTGGGGCATCATTTTTAACTCTTGTCGTTACAACACGAACATTTGGGAACTGCAGCTTGATAACAAAAACATGGGTGCAACATGTTATTTGTTTCAATACGTGTGATTGCACTGGTTTCTTTGTTAGGTTAGCTAGTTTAGTTTCTCATATTACATTGCATAAATGTATGTTGCATGGAGCTAAATATCATTTTACTTTCTCATATTGCATTGCATAATGTATGTTGCATGAAGTTACGTATTTTTAGCAGTAAAAAATTGTTAGTAATTTAGCTTTTCATGTTATCTTACACTTTTGTTTATTTTAAATGAAGGTTGGTGATGTAGACCTAGGGGCAAAATGATATAAACCAGTTTCTTATGGAAAGGCCAGATGCAAAGGTTGGACTTGTCCTATATTTCTCCATTAATCATTTCTTCTCCATTATCATTTATTATCATTACTAATTTTTCTCCTCAAGCTTACTCGGGGAAATAAATAACCATGTTTATCCCCATCCTTATTCCTTCTCAATACCTAAGGATTTCATGCATGTTCTAACCTATTTACTTCTACCCATTTCAATCATATTTCCGATCGTCGATTAGCATATTTCATCTTGCTAATGTTTCTTCAAAAATTTAACTATTTTACTCTTTTCTACTATGTTTGAAGTGAAGTCACTAACTTTACCTCAAACAGGGGTAAATGTAGACACATAAATTCCGCTTCTGCATTCTTATTGCCAAAACACACGCAAATCACTCTTATTCTTCCCAATTCCATTATAATTAGTGCTCTTTACTAATTAACTAATGTTTCTTACCACTTCAGTCAGTTAACAAGCACTTCGTTGATCACCAAACCTCTTTCGCATTGAGGATACCACTTTATGATGAATCGTAAGTCAAAATCCTCTTTAAAACAAATAATTAGCATTTATAATCTAATTAAGCCTATTTTGCCCTTGTTTTGGTCAATATACCCTACTATTGCCTTAAACCCATCTTCCAACCACTCAAATTCACCCCATTCACCTCCACAACATCTCAGCAAGGTTCAAAAGCTTATCCTAGCCTCTTAGTTGACCCTAAGCGGTTGATTAAGGCTCCACACCTCTTAATCACTTGCTAATTCACTAATTGTGATTAGCAAGTCATAATCATGATTAGCAATTCTAATCTAATTTGGGGCTTTTAGTCCCATATGCACCAAAATATAAGTTTTTCTTTAAAGGAAAACTATAAAAAGAGTGCACCTCATTCCTTTATACTTGACACCATGCTTTGATTTGCATCTCATATAATACATATGATTTATAAGCTAAGTTCAATATTTGCCTAAATCCTTCAACAAGGTTAGTAGATGAATAATCTAAAGTGACTTAACAAGTCATTTGGAGAGCTCATTTCACCATTGTTTGGAGTAGCAACCATAACCATTTGATTTCCCTCTTAAGTCTATTTAGGCCCATGTTAGGTAATTCAAGCATATTAGTAGGCATGTTTAATTAGATCTTGCATTGTTTTCATACTAGTTAAGCACCCCTTTTAGCTTCTATCTTAATGTTACATTCCTAACTTAGAACCTTGGCTAGATGGATGGCAATGGTGTTAGCTTTCCTTTTTTAGTCATGTAATTTGCTTTGTAAATTTTAGGGTGTCATCAGAAATAATAAAAGTATAAAGAAATAATAAAAGAAATTTTGACATTTATTTTAGTAAATATGGCTCCTTCATGCCCTCCTAAACTTCATATAGCCAAAAACACGTACATGTTTCATAGCACTAGAAACACGTACGCGTTATAGGTTTGTGAATTACCAAACCAGGGAAAGCATAACGTGATCACGTTATTACAAAACATGTACGTGTTTCATTCATTTTCAGGTTTTGTCCACTTTTTGGCCCCCAAGACTTGTGCACTTCCCCTTTCTATAGAACGACCATTAGAAGTGATGGCATGGTGCTCATTAGACATAAGCGAATCAAATTTAGAAACCCATTGAGATGTAGCATTTGGAGATGGGAATGCAACAAAATGTTATGTAGTGAATCAGATAAAGCTTTGAATCTCAAGATGTATGATTCTTCGTTGTAAAGTGAAGCAATCATTATCATTACGTCCATTGATTTGATAATAATTGTGATATGGATGATCTTGATATTTTTTCAGCTGATAAGGAGGATAGTAATGAGTGGGTGATAAAGTGATCAATTGATGACTAAAGAGCTCAGTAAGAATGTCATGTTGCTTAGTATTGAGATCAAAGGTGAGAGGCTCTGGTAATGGTATGACTTGAGGCTCACTAATATGAGCACGTGTAGTAGACATAGAATGAAGATGAGATGTAGAAGGAGAACCAACATGAGCATGAGAAGTTTCCTTGATATGTTGGATTTCATATTTGAGAGATGTGATTGTGGATTCCATAGCCTTAAATTTGTCTTGAAATAAAGAATTCAAATCGTGAATTGACTCCAACGTGGGTTGATTAGATGGAGGATCATGAATACTAGGGTCATCAAATAAATTATCAAAAGTAGCACTTACTTGATGTGGAGGTGTATCTCATGGAAGATACATGGTTTCTATGGCCTTTTTAATAATGACTTGGCAATTAGGATGCATTTGAAGTAAATCAGACAAAGAAATTTGAGGAATTTTAAGAGCCATGATAAAGAAGATGATATGCCAAAGAAGGGTCCAAAAGATCGATCACGTGTGTGGTTCACCAAATGATTATGCTAAAATGTAAAATAATAGCTTAATCTAACGGTAAGTGCACCAAGTTGGGTGGCCAAAAAGTGGACAAAAGACCGAAAATGAATAAAAAGCGATTGTGTTATGTTTTCCTAGGCTCAGGAATTCACAAACCTAAAATGCATATGCATTATAATGCATATGCATTTCTAGTGCTATAAAATGCATATGCTTTTTGAGCAATATGAAGTTTAGGAGGGCCTAAAGGAGCCATATTTATTAAAATAAATGTTAATATTTCTTTTATTATTTCTTATACTTAAAATTTATTTTAGTAAATATAAGAAGTTAGGGTCACTTTGCACCTGATGGAAGTGGTCTCATAGCTCTGACAACTATAATCTAGAAGATAGTTTCTCAAAATCTAATCTAGTCAGTACCTACTCATTTTCATAATTTCAGCAATGACCTAAAACTTTCAAGCCATATATATTGTAGTTGGTATATTGTTTTGGGAAAATATATAGTCATTTTGTAGGTATTTTGACATTTTAGATTGGATTTTGGCCCTACCACTACTTGAATTGATACCAATTTTGAAATTTTGTCCATAATTCACTTTAATGACCACAAATCAACTCTAGGATGCTTGTCTACTTCTTCCTAAAATGTACATCCACACTTTGTAGATAGAGGATTACTCCCTGAATGGGATTCCTATCCTATGGAAGAAAATGAGGTGATAGTAATGTGCCTCCTCCTTAAGGTTTGATCACACTACTATGTGTTGAATGAGTTTTTACAAATATTACCAACTGAATTACATTAAGTAAACTCAGACGATTTCTCATTCTTAGAAACATGGTGCTCAATATAAATATCATCCCTTCACCTTTTCTAGTCTCTAAAATCATCCTTTCATAGAATCAAATTCAATATTATCATATGTGTCATTGCTCATATGTATCTCATGGAGTATAGACGATGCCTTAATACTTCACACATGATGGTCATGTATGCCTCGGTGGTATGACTAGATCATTTTATCTTGTTCTTTGGAGAAATTTGGGTACAATGATAAAGTTGGGATATGATGATCATCAATTCACTCAGGGTTTAGAGCTCCACGGTTTCACCTGGTGTACAATTTAGGGATGAATCCTTCACAATTTAGGGTGTATGGAATACAATTTATGGCTAAGGGTTTAGTGAAATAGAGCTATAGGTCATGTATGGTTTAGGTTTTAGGAACTTTTGGGATTAGGTTATTAGGGTTTTGGGTTAAGAGTGTTAAATGTGCTCAATATTATAAGGTTATAAAAATCACAACTCTCAAAGGTAAAGACAACTGATGGTTAATATATGGACTCATGCATTTTCCCATGAGCATGGATTATGAATCCCTAATTTTTTCTTAGAATCATGGTTAAGGGTCATACTATGGCATGAGGTACTTAGGGTTTACAAGCTAAAAGAATGCAGGGTTTCAGGGTTCCTAGGGCTCAATGGTGCATCCTAAGGCTCAAGGCCATCCTAGCCTCAATGCCACTCTCACTCACTGGATAAAAATAAATGTATTAACAAGAATATTCTAATTTTGTTTCAATGACAGGGATGATGAGATACGATAGTTGATGAGGTTTCGTGTGACTTAATAGGAAGAGAACTTCCTCAGAAGGCAGCCAAAAGGCCATTATGATTCCTAATCAAACCTTGTTCAGGAGTTTAAAGGAATATATTAAGTATCTGGAGATGATGTCAGAGAATCTTGGAAGTGTTGGTACAAGGAAATGTTAAGAATATTTATGAATTTATTTTAGGGCTTAGGGTTCCCAGGGTTGGCTCATAGGAACTAGGGTTTCAGGGCTCTAGGGCTATAGGGTTTGGGGCTCAGTCGTTTAGGGATTATAGTATTAGGGTTTATGGACATAGGGTGTATCATTTAGGGTTGAGGGTTTAGGGTTTGGATTTTGGAGTTTAGAATTTAGGGCTCAAGGTTCAAGGTTTAGGATTTATCAGTTTAGGATTTAGGGTTTATGTCTTTAGCGATCAAATGTTGATATGGTTTGAAGGGTTTAGGGCTCAGATATCTAAGATTTTAGGGCTTAGAGTTTAAGGCTACAAGGTTTAAGGTTTAGGGTTTGAGGGTTTAGGGTTTAGGGTTGAGAGTTCATGTTTGAGGATTCAGGGTTGTAGGGAATTAGGGTTTCAGGGTTTAGAAGTTTAGGGCTTAGGGCTTAGGGCTTATGTCTTAGGGTTTATGGTAATTAGGTTTTGTGGCTCAGAGGATTTCTGAGTCTCAGGGTTTATGTTTTAAAATTTATGGATTAGGGTTTAAGGTTTAAAAGGGTTAGGTCTCCATATGGATTTAGGGTTCTAGGATTTAGAGGCTCATGGTTCTAGGGTGTTAGGGGTCCTAGGGTTTAGGGCTCAGTGGTCCTTAAGGATCATGGTTTAGGTCTCAGGGTTTAGGGTTGATGGCTTAGGGTTTAACTTTTAATAAGGGTTAAGAGTTTACCATTTAGGGTTTAAAGTTTATGATTTAGGGTTTGGGGTTTAGGGTTTAAGTTTTAGGGTTTGGGTTTTAGGGTTTAGGCTTTAGGCTTTAGGTTTTAAGGATCACAGGTTTAGCATGTAGGGTATGAGGACTCACCCCTTTAGGGTTTAGGGTTTAAGGAATATTTGAAAGGATCCATTGGTTTAGTCATAGAATGAATTATCAGGGCTTAGGGTTTAGGGTCACTAGGGTTCATAGGTTCAAGTTTGAGGGTTCCAAGTTTAGGCACTAAACAAGTATAAGGTTTCATTCACTAGGTAATTTTCTATGTCTTATCCACTCTTATTATTCATTGACAAAGAGTATTCAACTGAAAAGTGTTTATCTTCTTCGTAAGAAGAACATATCAAAGAGATTCTATCACAATTCGACACCTAGTCAGAATAGCTTAATCTCTTTCTGAAGGAGGGAAATGTCATACTATCCAAGAACAATTTGGTACAAATAAATGTTACACCAATCCATAACGGTATATTCTCTCTGTCTCTTCCATATAGTTTGTGATTAATATTTTAAGCTGCCAAGAGTTATTATAAATTGATAATAACATGTCCAGTGGTTCATTTCTGGGTGCATGATAGGATACATGGATACCATATGAGAAATTTGATCATTTGTAATACTCTTTTGAATAAATTGGCATTTTAGAGCGCAAGCTATCATGTGGGGAGAAAAAGGTTTCACTCAAAGAATAGAGCTTGATATGTCTAGTGCTTATGTACATTTGGAAGATTTTAGATTTATTTCTAAGGTTCAATTTTAGTTTCCAAGATGCTTTACTCATAATGTTTGAAAATAGTTGTCCCCAGCAAACTCAATGATTATTCTGATTCACGAGACAATCGAAATGATGGTCCTGAATGTCCAATCCTTTCACAAACCACATGTAGTCACTCATGATCCCTAGTATACAGGGAGACTCACCTAGTTACTTGGATTCCATTTACTTTAATTATAGATATGATGTTGTCACAATTCAGTGTTACGCGACCTCTAAATTTTTATACATTTCAAGTTATTTGGAAATCAAATGCACAACCTTCACTCAGAATTAAAGTGCTAAAGGATCCTACTTGAAAGCATACAATTGGTTCTATCAGTAGAAGCCTAATTATCAATGAATACGAAGTTCACCTACAGTGCACTGGTAACCCATGTACTGTTACTATCGCATGTTTGCATCCTACTTCATATGTCTTATTTTGAACACTTACTGGAAGTTCTTTCAAATTTGTTATGCCATTCTAGTAGAAGAAGGGATTTCTCTCTTCTCCAGAGGAGAGGATACTGTAGGAAATTCCAGTTCTGATCCAACACCTCCGCGTCGGTATATCTATTTATGTTTCTTCCACCTTCCTCCTGAGCACCCACTTTGTTTCCTGTTGCGATCAAACCCTTCTTTTTTGCCCTTCCACATGATTCTTGCCTATTACCAAATCACATCATCCCTGCTGGTTCACACAAGTGTGTGTGCTTGAGCTCACAGTGTGATTGGATAACATGGACCTACTATTTCCAAGTTGTGCGACTACGCTACTTGAGATAGACCTCCAGATGAAAGTTGGTTCTTTCTCTTAAACTACCTGTCATCCATATACTTCTAATGCAGGAAAAACTATCTAATCCTAGATCTTCAAATTTCACAAGATTTGACCAGGGGGAGATGAGTACATGAAAAAAAAATCCTACATTGAAGTGGTGATACACCAGAAAAGGGAGTGTGAGAGTAGTCTCCCAATATGTGAAAAGTAGGATAGCATAAATGTAGACTAGAAGGGGTGATAATATATTTAGCTCCAGTCAATCTAGCAATGTGCATTCACAACAATATTTCATGCACACACAATGCCTAATGGATCCCTGCAATAGCATAAGATAGCCCAAAATCATATATGCCATATGAGATTGAAATTCTCAATGAGGAATGCAAACAAACATTGGTAACAGGGGAATCGATACATCCAAAACCTTATATATTGATTCATAAGTGTTTGTCTCCCTCAAAATCCCCCTCCCCTCATTTTGTAAGTCAAAATTTGAAAATTTTGAGCTCACGCCCGCCATAAGTGTTCAAGTAAATTTGGAAGTCTGAAAAAGATAGAGAAATTCATGCTTTGAACTTGTTTAAAACTCTCTAGTTTGCACATTTTCATAAAATTTTCTATTTTCCTATCTAGACGCGTGAAAATTTTATTGTTGTCCTCATTTGAATGAAATTATCAATATTTATATGGCCATGGATTGAAAAACCTTGTATTGTTTTCAATTCCTTGGTTCATGAAAGATATTTGAAAATCGGGCGCGAAATGGTGGAGTTTTCTTCTTCTCTGCATTTTTCCACAGTCATGAATGACAGGCATTTTCTTCTCCCATCAAATTTTGGCCCCATTATCCATGGGTACGTGGACATATCTAATTAGATGTGGTAGGATGGGTCCTTTTTTGTGATTTTTAATGCATTTTTGTTATTTTAGGAAAAATGTTAGATTGGCCCCACGGTCCTGGAAGACTCCGATTAGCAGATTGGTGGAAAGGTGGAAAGGCGGATCATTTTCATGTTTTGAGGTATTGTGGTGAAAAGGACAAAATTCATAAAGTGACCCGCACCCCCAATCATGCTATGAGGAAAAATTCAAATGTTGAGCCCACATTGAAAGTCAAAACGTGACCCATAGCGGGCCGTCGGATCACTTTTGGAAATTTGGTTTTATTTCCAAAAGTGGAGTTTAAATCATGAAATGATCCGCAATTATATTGGGGACTTGTACCTGCATTGAAATTCAACAGTGGGGAAGCGGGTCAGTGCAGAGAAATTTGAGGTTTTGAGCCTTTTTCATGTAAAGAGGGCTAAAAGTCAAAAAAGTGACCCGCAAGCCCCGACCCATGCTATGAGGAAAAATTCAAATGTTGATCTCGCACGTTGAAAGGTCAAAGTGGGGAAGTGGGTCGGCGGAGCAACTTTGAGGTTTTGAACCTTTTTTGTAAAAAGGGCTAAAATTCATAAAAGTGACCCCGCGATTCCTGTCACCAATCAGGTGAAGGCCACATGTCAAGGCTTATATCAAAAGTGAGAGAGTGGTAGACCAAAAATGTTAAAAAATGCCAAATCTCTATAAAGTCATAAAATGCAAAAGGCATCCTCCACACCCGCTCCAGTAAATTTCTCCCATGTGGATGACTCTAGTTTAAAGTTTCAAACGAAAGATGAACAGTTCAAATTCAAAGTTACAAAACAAGTGTAACGGCTGCATTATTAAAAGTCTGGTTTTTTCTCGCTATTGGCGTTTTCTTCACGAATCAAGAATCTGAATGGACACAAATGATTGAAAAGATTATAAACTATTTCTTGCTAACAAATAAGAAGTTGTAACCTGTTTCTTACAAGATATTTAATGGCTTCTTCACACCAGTGTAAAGGGTTGCTGATTGATCTTGTAGACTCGAGAGTGCATTATACTTGGAGAAATCAAAGGAGATAGCCATTTTTCTTCGACTTTCCTTCATTCTCAAATTTATTCCATTCCCGCATTATGTACAACTTCTGTTTAAGCATAAATACAAGAAGAATGATTTTATAGCCTCTTTGATGAGGATATTTTAGAAACGTTGAGTTTGAAATCTTATCTCATCTTGTTTCCATTTGCAGGGTTGTTTTCTTATCATAAATGCATGTGTTGAAAGTTTCTAACTAGTGTGTGTGCAGGAATATTATTTTCTAGTTGTAGCATTAGTTCTCCCTACCTCTATTTCTCACTCCCTTTACCACTTTTATAAAAATTATTCCCTAGCAAGATATTGTTAGCTTTTTTACAAGGCCAGTGGAGTTCCCTTGTTGGATCCCTAGTCCGAAAGGCCACCACAAACATTCCACATTTTATCATGCATGCATATACAACAGTTGCATCAGTTAGAGTAGAGGGACTTAGATTCCCAGAGCGTTGGTAAGGAATTCAAAAAAAAATCCACCTAACAAATTTTCTTGCCAACAGATTGTTGGTGCCCACCATGGGGTAGATTTAGCAACATCTGCACCTGAATGCGACAACAAGGTCAGAAAATTCAAAATTCAAAAAAGAGAAAAGAATTTGGAATTTGAATGGCTATATGAGCCACATAGATGCAAATCATGGCTATTCTGGAAAACCTTCCTATTGAAAGATCCAAATTGTTCTTCCACATCCAAGAAGACATTGGTTCAGATTTAAGGGAAGCTATTTGGCATAATAGATAAAGTGCCAATCACTACTTCATTGCCACAAAAATTCTGGACCTTGAAGAAGAACTTGCACTGTTGAATTGGAGAGGTAAAGAAAAATTCTAGCACTGTAAAGAAGAGCATAGATTTTCAAGCTGGCAGATAGAAGAGTCACCCGCCAATAGTTGTTGGTGCCCACCATGGGGTAGATTTAGTAGCATCTGCACCTAAATGCGACTGCAGTGTCAGAAAAATCAAAATTCAAAAAAAGAGAAAAATTTATGTAATTCGAATGGTTATATGAGCCACATGGATTCAAATCATGGCTATTTCGGGAAACCCTTCTGTTGAAATACCTGAATTTCTTTTCCACATCCAAGAAGACGTTGCTTCATATTTAAGGGAGCTATCTAGCATAATAGAAAAAATTTCAATCACTACTTCATTGCCACGAGAATTTTGGACCTTGAAGAAGAACGCGCTGTAGAATTGGAGAGGCAAAGACAAATTCTAGCACCACAAAGAAGAGCATATATTTTCAAGCTGACGGATCGAAGATTCACCGAGTAATAAAGACAAGGAGGAAAAACTGATCCCATTTTCTAGGAAATTAAAAGGAGACAAGTGCCATTCGGAATCTAGAGGCTTCCTTTTCAAGCAACCGGTCACGTTGGGAACTTGATTATTACCAATCCTTTAGACGGTGAATTTTCATACATCGACAAGAACCTTTTAGAATTCATTGATATGGAGACCTAAGAAGAATCTAAAGAAAGAAAGGTGAGATCTGACAAAGAAATAAGAGCTCAACTCAAACAAATCGGGAGACTTTAAGCTGATGCAGATGAAAGAGCAGCAGCAGAAGCTGTAGCCTTAGCAAGGTTGGAAGATAGAAACATAAATAGAATGGGGGATCATGATCGTGAGTGTGAACGTGATGGTGAGGCTCGTAGGCCTATTGTACCATGGGGAGGAAACACTGGTCCACTAGCTCTTGCTCAACCACTCCATGAGCTACCCAGAGGCTCAAGAAAAAACTTCCCAAATTTCAGTGGAGATGGTTCTCAAGCTCCTTGAAGAGCATGTAGCAACATTTATCACTCCTTGTGGTGTGTTGGGTGTTGAGGATGAATATGTGTCAATCTGAATCTTTGTGGATTCACTTCAAGAGTAAAGTTACCAAATGGCTCTACATGCTGCCCCCAAGGTCCATCACCTATTAGGAGAATATAAGAAGTGCATTCAAACATAGTTTCAAGAGCACAGAATATTGTCAAGATCTTTTGGTCTAATTGGTACAAATGAATAAATAAACCTCTAAGTTAATGAGGGAATTCATATTAAGATATGACTAGAGTGATAAGAAGGATCCTTGGAGATGTGGTGCCTCCTGAAAATAATTTGAAGAGATTCTTCGTCAGCGCCTTGCCATCAGAAGTAGGTTTCTTCCTTAGAAGAACCCAACCAAGAACATTGAGGGAAGATCAAGACCATGCAATCAGGGTTCATTTTAAGACACCTCTATAAAATTGTAGGTGGAAAATACCTGGCGAATATCCCCGGAACCTGTTTCAGTGAAAGGTGAATTTGATAGTATTCCAAAATTGAATTTTCACCTAGTTTTTCGAGCTGGAGAAACCATAGTTCAGGACATGGTTACACCATTGACACGCGACAATATGACATCAATAGCCATCCTTGATGCGCATCAAGACAATGTCAACAGATTCCGTTGACGTGCGCCAATGGCCTCTCTTGACGCGTGTCAATGGCCTCTGTTGACGTGCGTTAATGGACTCTATTGACGCACGTCAATGACCTCTATTGACGCATGTCAATGGGATCTATTGACGTGCGTCAATGGGCTTTGTTGATGTGTGTCAATGGGCTCTGTTGACACGTCAATGGGCTCTGTTGATGTGTGTCAACAGAGTCCATTGACACACGTCAATGGGCTCTCTTGACGCACGTCAACAGAGGCCATTGACGTGCGTCAACAGAGACCATTGACACGTGATTTGGCCTATAAATACCCTCCCACCAGTCATTTTTTTGTTTACACTTTCTGGCTCTCAATTTTTTTTGCAGGTATCCCTCATTGTCAAAGACGCAAGCACAACTATAATGTCAACTTCACATGCTTCCCAACCGCAAGCTCAGGAAAAAAATCAAGAAGAGAATCCAGTCCAATCCATGAGCAAGATCATCTACAGGAATCCCTTGTGCCCTCACATCCATACTGTTTTAAAGATGTCTTCTGAATATAAAGATTTGATGGATGCGTGTGAATTTACAGGGCTCGTTGACATGCCCCATTTCGAAATAGATCCAGATATTTTCAATTACCTTCTCTTGTCCTACAATACAGAGGACAGCTTTTTTATGTGACTCTGAATGACGGCCAAATGTTCCAATTTAGTATCAAAGAAAATGACATCCATCGGTTTACGGGCCTTCCATTCAGAAATTTACCAATTAATACAACAAAGGCAACACTCATGGAAGAAGACAAGAAATTTCTCGAATCAAAGTTCAGTTTCCATGTTGATTGTAAGTATAAGTCATTTTAATTCATCATTTTTAATCTATTTTTTATTCTGACACAATTTGGTGTTATAAATTTATATTAAATTCCACTGTTTGGCATTTGCAGCTCATGTCAATAAATCCAGGTGTGGTGTGGATACGCAAGCAATTGCACACCACTTTCTTTCTGTAATGATTTCATTTTTTCAATCTAGAATAGTTTTGTAGGGTCGGTAAACAGATATACCAAACTGGGCCATTGCATACATAGTTACCACTATCTCAAAACAAAAATTTGATTAGTGCACCTATCTATCAAAAAAATAAGAACTGACATAACAAATTCAAAGCTTTCAGAAAAACCTGTCATTTATTCCACAAACTATCTCCTCAGCCTTTATTACGAGGCACTTTTAAATTTAAAAGATAAAAAAATTCCTACTTGCACTAACAAGGAGTTGATGAAGTTGTCAATTCCATTTGAAGAACAACAGGTATAAACTATTTAGTTTGTATTTTGATTTTCGACATTACACTGCACAGTTATTAACAGTTATTGAAGCCCTTCCCCGAAAAAAGGTGTTATTAAGAGGAAGAGGCCAACAACAAGTTGAGGCTTCGAGAGACTCCCAATCTGAAATGAAAGCTCACTCCTCTCCAAACCCTCAACAGTTTGAACTCGTTAAATGCCAGAGAAGTAATACCTTCTCATATATTATTTACAAATTCCAAATTTGTATTTTTATTTTCCAATTTAAATTTTAACCAATTGAATTGACATAACATTTAATGTTGATAACATTGCAGGGACTTTGGACCATACACGTGTTTCGGAAACTCAACCTTCTTCCCCAACTCACTCCATACAGTCGCATGCATTCGTATCTTATGAACAACCACCGAATACTACTCCTACACGGCCACCCTTAGCACCGCAAAAAACTACCCCTTGACAACAAGGTACAACTTTTCAATAGTATGTTTAATTTCGTAGTTTTTACCTTTTTGGATTGTTTTCCTATTTTTCATGGTTTTTCTTGTAATTTTTAGCACATTGCAGTCCTTTTGATCAAACAGCAGCACTGACACCCACTCAGCCAATCATTTTTAAAATTCCAACCAGAGGAACAGTGAAAAATAACATTGGTAAATGCATGCCAATTGCTCTGGCCCCTAGCGGGACACTAAACATTGCCTCCTCCTTTCAAATTCCAATGCTCTCACTTGGTGGCTTGCCCAGTGTAACGGGCATATCAGTTTTGAATAATATAAATTTAGATGAATATTATTTGGGCATTGATAGCAATGACCCAACTATTTTTTTCAATACCCATGAGATGATTCAAGGCCAGCAGGTATAATTCAATTTAAATATGCTTTACAATATTGAATTACATTTCAATTTAAATTTATTTATCTAAATCTTGAATAATTTTATCACAAACAGGATCAGACCACCCAAAGGTAGAAACAAGTAGCAGTTGATCTTGCCGAAAGCCCCCATACTTCTCCAGCAAGATCATCTTCATCAGATTCAGATAGTGAACAGTTGCTACCTTTTCCTTTGGAAAACTTAATTGGTTATGATTATCAATCCCATGTCAGTGAGTTTATTCTACCTCATATCAATCAACTCATAGAATGGGAGAGAAGAGCTAAAGTTCTTATCAATGAAATTATTAGTCATTATAAAAATTATTGGCAAAGGGATAGTTTATACGTTGCAGTCCAGAATCAACCTACGAAGATGGATTCCTTACTTACCCAAGTAAGAAGTGGGACTGTCACGTATAACAACAACTATAAAGACGACATTTTGGATAAGTCATTAAAAAAATTAGAAAATATTAGTGCTGAGGCCTAGGCATATTTTAACAAATGGTCTAAGGACAAGGATCTGGTAGCAATTGCAAATGCCGAGAGAGATAGAGTGGTTGTAAGTACTATCACTTTCAAACAATCATTCTTGTTAATTTGAAATTTTCATTTTTTAGTAATATGTTGAATTGACATTACTCTGTTTGTGCAGTTGAAATATGAAAATTTGAAGAGTCAAGCAAAGGTATTCCAAGTTCACTTGGAAACAGCGAAGAACAGTTTATCCGCAGCTAAGAATTTGAAGGAAAATATTATTTTGGTTAACAAACAAAACAATACACCAAAGTAGATAATTAAAGAGCACGGCTTCGACCCTGAAATATTATTCAAAGCAAGGCAGTAGCTGATCTAAATTTGTTGTCGCATGAAGATGCGACAAATCAAGAAGAAAGAATTTTAAAAAATCTGAACAGTGTTGTGGAAGATCTTATAAGTTCAGGGGTTATTTCTGTTGTTGGGGAAAGGGGTACAGCCACAGGGGAAGAAATCATTGGGGAAAGGAGCACAGGAGTAGAAATGGATAAAGAAAAAGAGGGTTGAAAACTTGAAACTTTTATTATTGCATGGAAACTTTAAATATTGAGTGTGGAAACTTTAAATATTGAGTATGGTATTTGAATTTAATTATATGGATTTGATAGCCTTTTAAAATTTGAAATACTATATAAACTTTAATCTTGATTGCATATGGATTTGCTAGAATTTTTAGATTGTATATGGAGTTTATGATTTTTGGTTTACTCTTAATGGTGATTGCATTAGATGGGGATAAATCATGATTATGTATGTTTCTTGTTTACTTGGATTATCATGAATTGTATGTGGACGTAGATGATGAATGATATAGATGGATATAGATGATGATGAATGATGATAATGGATAATTGTTTTAAAAACATGGAATGATGATAGATGATCATGAATGATGATAATGATATGATATATATGGACGATGATCAATTTAATGTGGACGTAGATTTAGCTTCAAGCACGATAATTCTTCTTCTCTAGACATTTAAACTTGTTTTAAGATAATTCTTCTTCTCTATACTTGTAATGATATGATCATAATGTCATTAGAATGGATATAGATGATAAATAAATGGAATGTGTTATAATGGATATAGATGACATTAATGATTAGAATGGATATATATGAAATTAGAATGGATATACTTGTAATGATATGATTATGAATTGTTTTAAAAAAATAGAATTGTTTTAATAAATTTAAATTAGATAAATAATTGTTTTAATAATAATTGTAGTGTCAGGACTCAGGATTATGATAATGATATGGTGATGATATGATATATATGGATGATGATGAATTTTATGTGGACGTATATTATAAATTGTATAATGTATCGTGGATTATGAATTGTATAGTATAGAAATATCTTCCTCTGTAAAATTCAATCGTGTCATTTTATCCCACAGTTAAAAAAATATATCAAAGCATTTTGCAAATATAAAAAATAAATTAAACATAATTGTAAGAAATCAAGAAAGAATCATCACTAGTAAGAAATTAAACATAATTGCAAATATGATAGGGTTTAACTTACCTCTTGTGTATTAGATTGTTGTGAAATCATCAATGGTAATGTGCTAGATCTTTGTTTTAAAAAAACTCAACACGAGAAATGGATTAGTAGATAGATGGGTGAGTTTCCTGACATTGTCAGTCCCGAGAAGTGCCAGCTTCCTTGGATGGATGTCAACCCACGTTTTCCAAAAAAATAAAAGATTGTGTTTAAATAAATGTAAATATATAGACCTGTAACATCTTTAATGATAACAAGAGCTGAAAAAAATGTAAAGTAACAAACAATAAGATTAAGGTGAAGAAGATACCTATTTAAAGTTGAAATCATCACTGCCACTGGTAATGTGCTAGATCTGTGTTTTAAGAAAACCCAACATGAGAAATGGATTAGTAGATAGATGGGTGAATTTCCTGACATTGTCAGTCCCAAGAAGTACCAGCTTCATCTGATGGATGTCAACCCACATTTTCGAAAAAAATAAAAAGATTGTAGTTAAATAAATTTAAACATATAGACCTGTAACATCTTTAATGATAACAAGAGCTAAAAAAATGTAAAGTGACAAACAATAAGATTAAGATAAAGAAGATACATATTTAAAGTTGAAACAATCCATTATCAATAGCTTCATCAAACTCGATGTTGTCTTTTGTAGAATGTGACGATGAGCCAATTACACTCTCAAGGTTGGGAATATTTTAACGTGTAGCTGTATTATTCACACCTGTTCTTTCGCAAAGGGAATTCCAATATGTAATTTCTCTATCGAAAGGAAAGGTTTCCATGGAGTAGCAAGATACATAACACCTCATGCAAATTTCCAAATATTTATCCAACCTGTTTCTCAGTTTTTATTTTATAAATGATAATGCACTAAAAACCCTTTCATCCTCCATAGACCTGAAAATCATTGTTTGGCATAACTCATATAATCTGAAATATTCACTGATATCTTCTTGTAAGATAGAAATTTGATAAATTCCTCACCACAACCTTGTAATAGCACCACTTTCAGAAGGTTCATCTAAATTTTTATATTGGTTCCTCATTGTTGTAAATTTTTTGATTGAACCTTTAATAAATCAACATTCAGTATACCTTTGAATTCCATACCCTTGAACTTTGAAGTATTTTTGAAATGTTTCATTATTGTACCCATGGATTTATGGAAATGCTTTCTTACAAAGTCAGCACAACGACCTTCAGTATTCCAAAATTTTAGGATTCATCACACCTATGGCTTCAAGAAGTTTATCTTTGGAGAAACGTTCTCTAATTTCTGATGATAAGGATCCTGAATTTTTTTTAAGCTTCATTCTTGTTTCAACTATAACAGACTCAAAGAGATTATGTGTCATGGGAAAATATTCTCGTTTTGATCCTGTAATATCTTGAAATTTTTATAAAATGTGTAGTGGTATGTCCCTCCCATTAATAGTGATGCAGAGGTGATCGTGGATATTAAATCTCAAATAGTTACTGAGATTTTTAAGATCTAATAAATCTTTCCAATTCTCGAAAACAACTATATCAAAACTATCTTGGGAATAGTACAAGATATCAAGACTTTGAAATACCATTTTTGTCATCCATATAAAATTCACAATATAGATTAATCTCCCCTGTACATGCTTCATCAGTGTACTGATCTCCTGCAACATTGGAAGAATACTAACCAATGTAAGTAATGTATCCAAATCAGTTAAACGAAACAATAGGTCCCGTCACCATATCAAATTCATGATGATATTTGTGCATAAAACCAACCAACAAAGGATACTCCTCACGAACTCTGCATGAAGGTTCATACAAAGAGATCCATCTAGTCTCAACATCTTTTAGAAGTTTTTTTCCATCTATAATTCCAACTACAAATTTCTAGAACTCAAGAAATTGCTTTGGGCTGCTTTCCATATAGGCATGAAGTTCTCTTATAAGGTCTTATAATTTAGCAACAATTTCATGGTTCGCTTACCATTTTATATGCTAAATTCATTTTGTGAGCCATACAGTGAATTGGTACCATATATGGTTCCACTGTTGTTTGTAATCTAACACATCAGCCCTATTTGGTGACCCTGCATGATAGATGCACCATTTTCTCCGATGCATACCAACTTCGTAGCAATTTCATAATCAGACATTGCAGCAATATCTTTCAAATGAGAAATAACTATTTTATGTAGGTTTTCGGCATTACAGTTTTCAACCATTTTCATAACACCCAACAGATGATGTGTCCTTATATGATTTTCTAAAGTATAGACGTGGATGCATACCCATGCAGTGTTTTCGATTGTTGTCACTTCATCAATTGAAAGAGATAAACTTTTTTTTTTTTACATTCTCTTTTCAAATCTTCCTTCTCTATCATCGAAAGTAATTTTTCCATTTCCCATCTACTACTTTTAGACCAATGAGACTGAGGTACGTTCAACATTCTATTATATTCATATAAAACTTTGAAATTAAGGAAATCTAACATTAGTCTTCCTTTCTTTAGTATGTGAAATAAAGTAAAGAATTGTATGAGTTTTGCATGTAGATTTGTTTGATTCATCTTACCAATTTGTGATGTGATCGTTCCTCCCTTTTCCATGAGATGTCTACATTTTTTCTGCTCTGCCTCATAATCTACTATGTATCTAACATGCATGCATTATTTTACAGTTTTCCGCACCTATGTGTTTTGATTTTCCTGGCCATCCGCCCTCGTTACAGTCAAATATTGTTTTCCACAATTTTTTTCTTTATAGTGTCTAGTTTCATTTACATTTTTTGTTGCTTTGTCAATTTTCACTTACATATTGTACATGTACATTCAGATGGGATCTATTTAGAATTATATGATTGTACAAGTATGACCTGCTAATCGTCCACATATTCTTGTTCGTTTTCAATGTTTTTTTTTTAGTAGAATTTCGAGCAATATCGCAATCTCCTGGCTTCCTCTTTCATGAACTGGAATTTGAATTTGATTTCTGTTTTCCATTCTACTGAGTATTTGTATGTGTGATATCTTGATGCACTTCTGGTTACACCCCAATAGGAAGAATATCTTAGAGATGTGGCATATTATCGTAGGTGTCATTTGTTTGATACTATCCAGAATGCATGTCCCACCTCAATAATACCCTTCCAAACAGTTAGTATTCTGATTCTTTCTGGTGGCATCTATATAGTTGTTGCTAGTTTCAATATCTATATCAGCAGAGTTTCCAAAATACTTGAATACTGACTTCTAAGATTTCTTAGTTACTTTTAGGGTCTTCGCATTCTGAGGACTAGCACCTTTCCATTATTCTGAATAGAGTCTTGCGTTAGTAAAATAACCAAGTAGTGAATCAAAGAAAAAATTACTGTCATGCATCAACTATGGCAATCCTTTCCGCGTGTCAATAACTAACCCCTTGTCATGCGTCAATAGTGTGTCAACTATCCCTGTCGTACATCAAAAATGTGTCAACTATCTCTGTAACATGTCAACAAGGCATCAACTGTCTATTTCACTCATCAACAGGGTGTCAACTGTCTCTTTCATGCGTCAATTCTATTCCTCTCACGCGTCAATTACTTACACCCTTATCACGTGTCTACAATATCTCCTTGTCGCGCGTCTAGAATACCTCTTTGTCACGCATCAACTATATCCCTGTCGCATGTCAACAACTAACCCTAATAGGCTAGCAAACAATCTCTAGTGCTTAAGAGTATGCAAGTTCATAGTATTGGTAATTTGGAAAGCTACTTGTGGTAGTACCGTAGTATACTACCCAGTGAATCACCTAGGTTTTTAGAGGAGATGTTTTCAAATGAAGGCGAAGCCAACCCAAAAAAATTATATACTATAAATTTTAGGCAAACAAGACACTGACCCGCTCTGAAAAAAATGCCTTTTCAAATTTTCCTAAAATGAAAATTTCACCATATTACGAATATTCACCACTAAAATTATCCCTAAAATACATATATATCCTTTGATGATGTACAAAAGTTGGGAATTTTTCTTATAAATATTATAGAATCATTTAGTGAAAATCCAAGCATCCCAAAGGAAATACAAACAGATGCAACACTTAGGTGGAAACTTACAATTCTACATAATCGAATCACATTTTAGTCAAAAGGTTAAAAGACAAAGAGGCCCTCAAAAATTACCATTTTTCATTAATTTTGAAGTAATAGAGGCCTAATTTACAAAGGTAAAGTAATATAGTTGTTATCAAAGAATCACAACACCCCTCTATTTGCATAGCATGTGAGTGTGTTAAGGCAAGCAGTGTGATTGTGTAACACAGAATTGCTTCAAGGTATGGGACCCTACAGTTGGAACAACTCTCTAGAGAAGGTTAGTTCCTCTTCCTAATCTAATGCAACACCTAACTCTAATGAAGGGAAATCTATCAACTATCTCTAACCTACAGTTTCCAATGGACCAGGGACAGATAAATAACATGAAAATGAAAGAATTATACACTAAAAGAGGTTTTGCACTAAGATAAGGGGTGTGGAAAATACTCTCCAAAGCATGGTAATGGAAAGAAATGTAAATAAAAGAGGATTAAATAATCACCCATAGTTTAACAAAAGCATTCATAACACCATTCCCATAGAAACATAAAAATTATAAACCTGCAAGATGAGTAAAATAAGCACAATAATCCTACAACTAAAGATGGAGAAGAAAGGTAATGAAAAAAACACAAACAAGGGAAGAAAGATATCCAAAAAATTTAGTTTATTGCTTCAAGAGTTCACACAGTCCATTTACAGAGATAGAGAAAGGCCTGGATCATCATGCAATAAGTCCCATATGAAGGCCTACAACACATAGTTGTTCCAAAACAAAAATGGCAAAGTTTTGTTACAACAACAACAATCCCCCTTCTCAAATGAGATGTCACTTTAATTTATATAAAAATGAGGAAGAGGAGAGAAAAATGAAAACTCAAATTTTCAATTTTAACCACTTGTAAAAGTAACCCAAAGTGGATGAAAATCATGATGGACAACCTGTAAGATCCATCTCCTATTGTCCCCATAACTTGCAATAGAAGAACAATGGTTTCCCATGCTCATCTATTGCTCCCTCACCTTGACTCAGAAGTCTCTATTTCACCTGCTACTCAATCGAATTTATACAAGTCTCTATTTAATCTCGTTTTATACAATTTTAATAAAAAATCCATGAATCCTTAAATTTATTGGTTTTGGTGATTAGATCTCAGATCCACGATTCCAACGAGCATCCAATTTTTCATGATTTTGTTGAGAAATGTAAAAGTTACATATTTGTGAGTATAAACCAACTATCTATGTTTTCTCATTATTACTTCCACTCCATGGGACTGCACATTTAAATTTCTTGTTCGGAATGAAAATTTCAATATTTCCCCATTTTCTAAAGTTTCATGTATGATTTTATTGACCTGGGCATTTAAAATTGTTGTATGGAATCCACCATTTTCATCGATTTCGAATTGGGGGGCTTAGTGTTTAAATACATGGTTTAAGGTCTAACTCGGCCAGCTCACTAGCTGGCTTACCTAACTGGATTCTATCCTAACCCCCTGGGCCCCTTGCAATAAATCGAGCCTTGTTTATATGCCACTGACTGCTCTATTTGCATTGGCTTCTCCACCTTCTCTATCACTTAGGACGAATTGGCCTCCCACCTTAGAACCACGTGGAGACCCTACCGGTGAGCTCCACCCTTTTTGCACCTCAGTGGGGAACCTATCCATCCACTCAATCCCATGTCTACCCCATGCCAACTTTCCAGATTGGTGAGTTTTACATCTTCTTAGTACCTCTTTATGTCAGCATCGACTGATGAGCTGACGAAATCCTTGCTCAAACTCACCCTTATGTCATCGTCCACCATGCAATGCCAACTTGGCTCTACATCGGTAGCAATCTCGCTTAGTGTGGTGACCTGATGAATTCTCAAAAAATTGTTCACCAGATTCAGGTCCATGTTCCACTCATTCCATCTGTTCAGGTGCATACAAATGATTACAGAGGATCTATTTTAAATCTACCCTATTTTACCAAGGAGACTTGGTTGAGGAGATGCTTTCGAAAATAAACCTAAAATAATGAGGTGATGCACCAAAGGATTCGTTAAACACTCATTTTGACAAGCTAACACAGACCATAAAAATGCAATGCAAATGATGAAGCACAGATAACCAAACTACAATGAGAGATCAGAAGACAACAATAAACACATCAGAGGTCGAGACTCATCCACAGACATATATTATTGCTCTAGACAAATCGATACAGTACATTACATGGTCAAGAGGTGAAAATATTGCATTACAACTTGAATGGGAGGTTTGCAGAAACTCCATCAAATTTGCTTATAGAACCTAAGCCCTAATAAGGGAGTGTGCAAAACAAAAATGTCTAACCTTCGGCTAATGAGCTCCAACCCTTCCTTTATAGATTCAGCTAGACTGAAGAAGGCTCAGAGATCCAGTGGGAATCCTAATTGCGAAGCTCATCTACCTAAGCCATTAATGCCCTCCTGCAAATCCGCCCCAAATCTGTCATGTCGCTGTATCAAGTTAACTTGTTTGATCTGCATATTGAAGGAGGAAGAACTTTGGACCCAGATCAAATCCGATCTGGTTGTTGGAGCAAATAGCTTATATTAATGGCACGAAGATGTTTTTTCATTTTTTCAATACCTAACTTCTTCAAAATTAAATGTTCAGATCTCCATGGCATGGACGAGCCATATTTCCAACAGTGCCAAATTTGTAGATATTTGCCATTGAATCAAAATATATGACATTTGAATATTTGAGTCGGGCCCGTACCAAAATGGCATTGAATAGTTACACAAAATGGGTCTTTTGGAAATGGACACATGGAGGGTTGGAAAGTGTTTGGGGACCACTTTAGAATTTTGCTTTTGCAAGTTGCATTTGTAATGACATGGGCATCCCCTCCACAAGTCTTGCTCTAGTTTCCTCATGTTTTGGCTAAGTCCTTTTGACTCCGAGGCCATACATCATGACCAGGGACAGATGGAGGCTTGGCGCTTGTTTGAAACCACCCCAAATTTTACTTTTGAAGTCCATGATGGCACACTGACACTTGGCTCTTTCAACTCGAGCCTTTTAGCTATTTTGACGTGTTGGGAGACCCTAACCAACAAACTCGACAAGATGGTTATGGACACGTGGAAGGTCCGTGCTCACTTGGAAAGTACACTCAGGATTTTACCTTTGAGGGAGCATTTTTTAAGACCAGTTGGAGCTTCCGCCTGCACTCTTAAACTTAACCAATTTAGGCCAGACTTTTGAATATGACCTTTGTTGACCATTTTTACGTGGAGGGTCCCTGCAAGTTTGAGTCTCCTTCCTTTGGCTCCCATCTTGAAATTGTGCATAAGATGCAACACGTCCTTTGAGGCTTCCAACCCTTGTTTGGATTTTTCAATGGCTACGACATCTATCCTTTTCATGCCTCGAGATTGACATGGAAGCTCTATTACTCATCCTTAGGAAGCTCTTTTCCATTTTCCCCTTGAAGGTAAAAATCATTTGAACATGTGGAGGCTTCCGCTGGTCCTCTATACTTAATCATTTTGGGCCAGTGAAATTCACCATTTTTTGACTCTGGGACATGTGGAAGCCTGATCACGCGTAACTTGAGTCTTCGAGTTGAGAATCTTTGGAGATGAGCCAATGAGGCATGTGGAGGCTTCCGCTGATTAATTCCATACTTAGCCAGCTTTGGGGAAAATTCTGAATCATTGTGAAAGAGGAAAAAGATCTTCGATTTTTTTCTCCATTTCATTCCCCTTATGAGCCTATTTGGATTTCTTTGACACTGCTTGCCTCCTTCCCCGATCCTACTGCATCCATTATAGAGCCCACCTGCAACCTGTTTCTTGATTTGAAATGTGGACTCGTGCGACAGAGTCATCCCTTGGATTTCTTCCTGCACGGGGCCTATGTTTGATTAATTTTCCTTATGGGAAAAATTGAGATAACAATTTGGACTGGAACTATTTACACGGGGATGGTCCTTCCTGCTAGATGAAGAATCACTGTCATCTTTTTGTACCACCATTGGGCATGGTTTCATGATTCAGGGTGGCAATGAGAAGTTCTGGTCCTGTTCTTTCTGGAAATGAATACTTGAGACAATGAAATTTTAGTTATCTCTGATATTTAGTTTCTATTAGAAAATGAGAAACTCTTATGAAAACTATGGGTCTCCCAATTCTAAAATGTCTGAACTGGCACATTCACCTCAGAGGCACGTTGAATTGTATAACAATGCACACCTAGAAGAAAAAACATGTGCCACAACACTTAGGGAAACAAAACCTATGCTAACAACAAAACAATGTGCATATGTACTTAGGGGAAAATAAAAAATACTATGCTAATATTTACAAGGGTGGAACCTTCCCTTTCAGTAGCAATGTTTAAGATAGATCCCGTTTACTGGGATGTGACAATTCTTCTGCCATCCAATTTAGATAGTTGGAAGGCATTTCTACTCTTTTACCTTATGATCATGTAAGGGCCACTCCAAATGGCATCAAATTTGGAATGCTTTCCTGGCTTTTCCTAATCCGCATCCCACTTCAGAACTAAGTCTCCCTTCTTGAAAGGTCCTCGTTCTTAACTTTCTTATCAAAACTCTTCTTGATCAATGCTTGATCCTTTTCCATGCTTTGCATTGCATGCTCTCTTGCTTCTCTTGCTTCCATAGCTCTGCATACCTGATTTCCATGGGCTCAAACTCAGCTAGCTCTAACTGCTTTCATGAGCTCTAGAGTGGGAAAATCCAATGATATGGGCAATACTGCCTCTTTTCTGTATACTAAGCTTGTATGGGGAGTTACCTGTGGATCTTTTGGATGTGATCCTATCATCCCATAGAGTTGATTTGAGCTTTGTATGCCAAGTTCTCTAGATTTTCATCAAGAGTCCTTCTGATAATCCTTAATAGGTTCTTGTTTGTGGACTCTGCTTGGCCATTACCTTGAGGGTAATAGTTTGATGAAGTGTTGAGATATACACCATTCCTAACTGCCCATTCAGTGATCCTTGTACTAAGGAATTTCAATGCATTATCAGATATAATAGTGGTAGGAACTCCACAAACCTAGTGGTTATTCCTTCATAGAAATCCAAGATGTTGGATTCATTTTCTTCTTTTAGTGCCACTACCTCAGTCCACTTGGTGAAGTAGTCTGTTGTCATGTAAGTATCCACTTGTGGCCCTGGCTTGAGTTTGGATTAATCACCCCAATGAAGTCTAGTCCCCATTGCATGAATGGTTGATCCACTGAAATTAGGTGAAGGGAAATGGTTGCTAACTTCTCTTTTCCCTGTGAAGAATGCATGACTTCTTACACTTCCTTATCCATGAGTAGCAGTCCCTGAACACTATAGGCTAGTAATAACCAACTTTCATGATCTTGAGAGTTGTTACTCAAGGGAAAAAGTGACCTCCTACTTCTCCATCATGAAACTCATGCAACACTTTCTCAATTTGATCTTGTCCCAATGCACCTCAATAGAGAACACTATTGATATCCTTTTTAAACAAGACACCACCAACAAGCACATATGGGATGGCTTGTAGTCTGAAGTATCTCATTTTTTCTTTGTTCCATTCTAGAGGGCACAGAATTGTTTTAAGGTAATGCACCAAGGCTTGGGTCCAACATGGAGTAGGAACATCATCAGCTAGTTGTTCTTGATCATTTTTGTAGTAATAGGACAGCCTCTTCTTTATCCACTAACTCAACTTGTTGCTTGGAAGTGAAGCTATTCACACGACCCTTCCCATAAACCAGATTTGGTCACCTTGATCTCAATGTCATATTCCATTACTCAAGTGATCCAAACTTCTCTCTTCTCATTCAAGTCCTTGTTCAGGAGAAAATATTTTACACCAGCATGAGATACTAGCAGTTGAATCTTATTTTTTGAGACCAAATGTCTGAACTTCTTCAAGCTCCTAATAACAACAAGGACATGTTTTTCAATGAAAGAGTATTTTACCTCATAGTCCTCCAAGCTCTGACTGAAGAAGGCTATGGGTTGTTCTGAACCTTCCTTTTTAGTTGGACCAAGATGGCCTGAGATGGTGTCTTGACCCTCCAAAATCATAGAACATGAAGTCTTTTGAGAAATCTAGATTAATGAGAGTTGGAGCTTGTGATATTGCAAGCTTGATGGCCTCAAAACTCTCTTTCCTTCTGTTTTCCATTTAAATGCAATACTCTTCTTTAACATCATTGTTAAAGGCTTCACAAGAGTGGAAAAATTAGGTACAAACCTGCGAACAAAATTTATCCTCCCCAAGAAGCTTTGGAGAGCCTTTTTGTGTTGTGGCAATGGAAGTGTCCAGATGGCTTCAACTCTTTCAGGATCAATTGTCAACCCTTATCTAGAGACAATGTGGCCCAAGAAATTTACCCTCATGTGCCAAGAATACACATTTCTTTGGGTTTAAGGACACTCTGAACCTTCTACATCTCTCGGAATACTTTCTGAGGTGGAAGAGATGGTCTGCAGCATTTTTTGAGAAAATGGTGATATCATCCAGATAAACCAGAACTATATTGTTAATCAAGCCTTTGAATGCCATGTCCATAGCTCTATGAAAATGTAACTCCGGCATTTGAAAGTCCAAATGGAATCTTCTTATAAGCATATGTTCCCATTTGGTGGTGAAGGTTTCTTAAATTGATCCTCCTCTTTCACCATTATCTGGTTATATCCTGAGTATCCATCTAGCAATGAAAACCTCTCAGAGCTAGCTACAACCTATAAGATCTGTTCCATTGATGGAAGTGGATAGTGATCTTTGAGTGATGCTCTATTCAGATCACGACAAGTCCACACATAGTCTGATTTCTCCATTTCTTTTTCTCAAGTGGCACCAAGTTAGCAACCCAACTTGAGTGCTTGATGGGGAAGATGATGTTGGCCTTAATTAGCTTGTTCAATTCCTTTCTCATGAGAGGTTCAATGTGAGGATTTATGGGCCTTTGCTTCTATCTGAAAGGCTTGGATCCTAGATCCAACTTAATTGTGTGTTGTGCCAATTTTGGGTTGAAACCTCTCAAATATTTATAAGTCTAGGAAAAGACATCTTGGAATTCTTGACAAAGTTGAATGAATTCAGATTTTTCTTGTTGAGTGCTTACCTTGCCAATCTACAGAATTTTTCCTTCTTCTATGAAAATGGGCTTTGAATCTTCACCCTTTACCTGAATGTTCACCTTCTCCTTTCGGAATTGGTCATTTGGGTTGAAGATTGATTCCAAAGTTACAAGACCCTTTGGTAGTTTGTTTGTCCTCAACTGCACTACTTGATCACCACATACTATGCCAGTTTGTCTTGGTTCCTAGTAGGAGAACTCAGCTTCTTCTTGTAGGAAGTTGACAATTTGTCTGATTGTCATTCTCAAACAGTTGCCAACTTGTGTTGTTGTCTGGGATAGCTGGCCTCACAACCAATTTGATATGGGGCTAGACTTATCACTCTTGATATTCTCTACAACATCAAATGACTTCCCTAATTGCTACCAATCTTTCTACAACTTCATTCTTCTTCCTTGGGATGGAATTGATGTTGAATGCCTCAAAATCCTCAATGAGGTCCCATACCTAGTTCTTGTATCTCTTTAACAGGTTGTTCTTGGCAGCATTTTGTCTTCGGACTTGATTTGCAACTAGCTCACTGTCACCAAACACCTGCAAGTTCTTGATTCCTCGTTTCCTTACCCAATGCAGTCCATGGACCAAAGCCTCATACTTCGGTTGTATTATTTGAACAAGAAAATTGGAAATGGAAAGCTGAGTAGTATTTCATACCTTGGGGGGAAGCAAGCATATCTCCTCCTCTGGCTCCTTGTCTACTTCTTGAGCCATCAAAGAATAACTGCCATACCTCATTATCATCTTTTGGTCTGGCTTAATGATGTCAGGAAGAGGATGATTCTCCTCATGCAAACAATAGAATCCTAGCTCAGATTCCTCCATCTCTTTATAGGGGTCAAAAGCATGCCTTTGTTTGCCCATTCGTCGAGGGTCAAGTATGGGATACACCCCACCTTGGTATCTGCTTCACAAGTGCTTGGGAGATCCTCTTGATCAAAAGGCCAAACAATTGGCATTGATCAGGTTTGGTACATAAGACTCAATATGGTAATCTACAATGGGCTCAGATCTGATTGTGGCCTTAGCTCCATACCTTGTTCTAAAAATCATGTGACCAATCAGCAGACAGATAGCCTCCAATCTTAGCAGTGAAGTCTCTCGACAAACACAATGCAAAATGTGGTGGCAAGTCTATTACTGATACATTTTGCAATATAGTCACATTGGGACATGCATGCAGTGTGAGGCTCAAATCTTTGATGACTCCAATAGTTGTCACTATTGTCCCATCCAATTGCACTACCCCTAGAGATGACTTCGTATTGAAGACCTAGTTGATCGGCTATTTGCTTTGGCATTACAGAGCTACTTTCCCCTGAATCAATCATGCAATTATGTACCAATTTGTCTCCAATGATCAATGAAACATAAAATGGAGGGGGGCTTCAGATTCTTACCTTGTTTTCCTCCATGATTTCCCCCAGTCTTGAGCTGCATTGGTAAGCACTTTCTCTTGTTGGTTAGGGGGTTGATTTGAGCTTGACCAATTGGCCATAGCAGTCTGCAACAAGATCTCTCTATCCTGGGAATGGCCAATGACTCCCACATTGAAATATTCACATTTGTTTTCTTCATTTGTTCAATGATGTTAAATGAGCTATCCTTTAGTGCCCCTTTCAAGGTACATTTTTCTCTTGCACATGGGTCATTACAACCGGTGCCTGAGTGGGTTTGGAAGGTGGCTTGGACTGACTCTACATATTGGAGTTACATTCTGAGTGCCAATACCTTGTGGAGTAATGGAGGGTTGAGGATTACCTGAGTTTGGTGATTGTCCCTCTCCAATATTCCTTTTCTTGGACGTGTGTATTGGTAGCTACACTTTGAGAAGGTGTTTGATTCATCCCACAGAAATCTTCAGCTTGCCAATTGACAAGCATAGTATCACTTGGAGATGCTCTTGTTGAACTCCTTGCTGACTGATTTTCCTCTTGAATAGAATCTTGTGACACACCAATGGTCTGTACCATCAAGGCCTGGTTTAGTGCACCATTAAAACACATTGATTGGTTATGAGGTTGATTGCATGGGAAACACCAATCATATTCTTGTGCCATGTTGTTTTGTGCTAGAACCAAGGCCCTTGATGTTGAAGTTGTGTTTGGATCATATGACTTGAAAGGTCTGAACAACTTGAGGTTGTCCTTGGTTTTGGTTTTGATTTGCAGCCTGAGCTGGTTGCCTATTTTGCTGATATGGGGGTCTAGCCTGATACTGAGCTTGAGGCTGATATGGCCTAGAACTCTGAGCTTGTTGCCTCTTGATAGTTACTAACTCATTCCCTAGGTTTTGTAACTATTTCATAACTTCTTGAAGCTCTTTTGAGGTGCTAGAGGATGAGGTAGAGGCTTCAACTGAACTCTGATTCCTAGGAGTAGGTATAGGAGCCAATGTAGGTGTCTGACTAGTGCTTGAGGCTGATTAGTTATGGGTATAGAGGCATGGGTGGCCTAGGAGAAAGTTTTCCAACCTAAATTAAACAATTTTCAGCTCTTATAGAGATGTTATAGGCTACAGGTAAGGTGGTGCCTCCCATTGATTGAATCATTAAAGCAATATCAGAATTTAGAGCTCTAAGAAAGTATAAGAAAGCACCTTCATCTGTGGGCCTTACAGCCACTAGAAATCCTATCCCATGTCCTTTGAAATATGAGGTTGAATTATTTCAAATTCTCATTAGGAGTCCCTATTGGTTGTTTTCAGATACTCCAACAAGGATAGCTTATCTCCCTTTTCTCCAAATTGATTATGAAGAGCACTCCATAGATGATCCCAAGTTTTAATAGAGCTTGCCATTAGACTCTTGAACCATTGTAAAGCTTCACCCTTGAATGAAGAGGCTAGTAACTTAACAACAATGTCCATCTCAATGATCTCATCAATGTGCACAAACATTTGCAATGTCTTGAATGTGGTCACTAGGAGAAGTTTGGTTCTCTCTACTGAAATATGGGATACTCTTTAATGCTACAATTGGGACTGTATTTTTTGCATTAAGGGTGAGTGGGCTACTGCGAATGAAATTGACATATTCATTTTGTTATGCCATCCTGGTTGGCCTAAGAACCCTTGTATGGATTGAATAAATGGCCTACCAAGAGGAGGTGTTGAAAAGGTTATGTTTAGTGGAGATGGAGACCTCTACGCTATTATCCCTCTTCCCCCTCTGTCTAGGGACAAGTGTAGATAGAAAAATAGTCCCTCCTCTCTGGTTCTTGACCTTGTTTATATTCTTCTCGTGAACTTGACAAGCTAGGACTATTGAAGCTATTAGACTCTGATTCTTTTAGAGTCGTTAGATGTGTAATTTCAAAAATTCTTAAAATCTAAAATTACAACAATTGCACATCAAATCTTGGTACAATAAAGATGGATACTTCTTGGTCCCACCGCAGCATGCCAGAATTGTTAGTGCAGAATCACAACACTATTGAATGTCTTCAACTAGATGGGTTGAGACTCTTAGTGTGATTGCACAACATGGAGCTTCTCTCAAAGTGTAGGACCTTGTGAGTTGAGAGAGCTCTCCGGATTAAGGTTGGTTCATATTCCTCTGTTCAGGTGTATACAAATAAATTGCAGAGGATCTATTTTAAATCTACTCTATTTTACCAAGGAGACCGTTGGAACATAATGATTAAGTGGTTTAGTCAACCCTTAATGTATATGGGTCCATCACTAATATATAGGTTAATATTTAATAATATGAAATATTTATATTTCTATTATTAAATATACTAACCTAGGTATATACTTTAGGTTAAATATTTAATATCATGAAATGATTATATTTCTAATATTAAATATTATAAACATAGGTGTATGTGTCAACCATTTTAGGTTGAAAAGGTGGGTCGGGAGATATACCCGATCACCTTATATTAAAAGGACTTTAGGTCCTCATTTGATATATTCGGGAAATATATCAAAGGTGTGCAAATCAAGTGATTTGGTTTTACCCTTGGTAAATAGGGTTTCAAAGGGGGAGGTGATCTTACTGGATGTAAAATAAGTTCTCTAAAGTAAATGGTTATTTTCAAAGTGGTTTTAACCCTATTAGTGTTTTCCACTATAAATATTGTGTCGCCTGTGTTATTTATTTCATGTAAGTATTTCTTTATTTACTTATGTTATGATGTAATCTTTATTTAAATATTTATTGTAACATTATGTAACATGTAAGTTGATTAAATCCGTATTTATTAGAATTCTCAAATTCTAACAAAGACAGTGTTGAGGAGATGCGAGAAAATAAACCTAAGCTAACGAGGCGATGCACCAAAGGAATGTTAAAAATTTGTTTTGCAATCTAACACAAATCATAAAAATGCAATGTAAATGCCAAGCACAGATAACCAAACTGCAATGAGAGATCAGAAGACAACAATACAGACATGAGAGGGTCGAGAATCATCCACAGATTGATCTAAAAATTAATACAATACATTATGTTGGCAAATAGGTGAGGAAATTTTTATTATAGTTCAAATAAGATGTTTGAAAGGCTCTACAAATCCACTTGTGAACAAAAGGAAAAGGGAGGGCACAAAACAGAAATGTCCAACCTTTTACAATGAGCCCCAATCCTTCCTTTATAGATTCAACACAGAGAGAAGGAGAGAGAAGAAAAAATAATAATTTGAGTCTCAGCTATTGCCCATCAATGCCTCCTACTAATCCACCCCAAATCTATCATGTCTACATTGATTAATTTTTCAGCGCGTTGAAGGAGGAAAAATGACGGATCAAATCAAATCTGATTTGGTTGTTGGATCAAATAGATCTTATATTAATGGCACAAAGACATTTTTTAATTTTTCCCCACCTAAATTCTTCAAAATTAAATTTTTAGATCTCCATGGCGTGGAAAAGGTAGAGATATTTCCAATGGTGCCAAATTTTTCAGATTTTGAGCACTAAATCAAAAGATATGCCCATTTGAATATTTGAGTCGGGCCTGTACCAAAATGGTAGAAATCGGTTAACAAAACAGGTCTTTTGAAAATGGACACGTGGAGGGCTAGCGCATGTTGGGGTGATTGCTTTTGGATTTTTCTTTTGAAGTTACACCAGGATGACACGTGGAATCCTCTGCAGCTTGCTCAGTTTTCTCATGTTTTGGTTAAGTCCTTTTGCTTGGCGGGGCCATACATCTGACCAGGGACACGTGGAGGCTTGGCGCTTGTTTGGAAACCCACCCCAAATTTTACTTTTGAAGTAGTGTCACATTGACACTTAGCTCTTTCCACTGGAATTTTCTCTATTTTGAATTTTCAACCCCGACCCTATCCCCTTTTAGACCTAGGAAACATGGAAGATCCACGCTCACCTTAAAAACCCGCTCAGGATTTTACCTTTGAGGGAGCATCGTTAAGATACGTGGTGCCTTTCACATGCACTCTTAAACTTGACCAATTTATGCCTACTTTTGACCTCTATTGATTATTGGCCATGTGGAGGGCTAGCGCAAGTTTGATTCTTTGCCTTTGGCTCCCATCTTGAAATTACGTCGATATAACATGTGTTTCCTTCCACTTGTTTTGACTTTTCAATGGCTGGCTCTATCCTTTTTGGGCCTAAGACACGTGGAAGCTCTACACTCATATGGGAATCACCTTTTGCTTTGCCCCTTGAAGGTGTGTCATTTGAACACATGGAGGCTTCCGCTGATCTGCTATACTTAACCATTTTGGGACCAAAATTCACCTTTTTTTACTCTGGGACATGTGGAAGCCTGATGCTTGTTCGAGTCTCCTTTTTGAGTTTAATCTTTGGAGATGCACCACTGAGGCATGTGGAGGATTGTGTTGATTCTTCCATACTTAGCCAATTTGGGGCTTCGTTTTGAATCATTTGTAGAGCCTGAAGCCTTCAAGTTTTTTCCCCATTTCTTTTCCTTTGAGCTTTTGGCTTTCTTTGAACACTACTTGCCTCCTTCCCCGACCCTGATACTCCCTTATAGAGCCCGCCTGCAACCTTTTTGTTAGATTTGAAGCATGTATTTGTGCGATAGAGCCATCCTTTTGATTTCTTCCTGCACGGGGCCATGTTTGATTAATTTATCTGAGGGGAAAATTGAGATAATAGTCATATTTTAGGCATTTAGGTATGCCAAAATGGGTCACACTTTTTGGCTAGAAGTCATGTTAAAAATGAGAAAGTAAGGAAGTGGAAATTTTTACCCTTCTAGGAAAATCCAAAATTCTCATCTTTCACTTAAGTTATTTAACTTTAATATGGAAAAAAGTAACCTTCCACAAAGGCTCCAAATTCCCACCCTTCTAGTCCACCATCCAAAATTCTCATCTGGCACTTAAGTGATTTAACTTTAATGATGCGAAAAAACAACCTTCCAGGAATGCTCCAAATTCCCACCTTCCTTCCACCACACAGAAAATTCTCATTTGCACTTAAGTGATTTAACTTTATTGATGCACGAAAAAACAACCTTGCAGGAAGGCTTCCGTTGAATTCCCATACTTCCTTCCACCACTGAAAATTCCCATTGGCACTTAAGTGATTTAACTTTAATGATGGGAAAAAACAACCTTCCAGGAAGGCTCCAAATTCCCACCTTCCTTCCACCACCAAAATTTCCATTGGCACTTAAGCCCTCCTTTAACCTATTTTACTTGATGGGAAGAAACAATTAGTTCCCACGGAAGCTGCAAATTCTCATTAAGAAATTTCTTCCCAAAAAGTGAGACTTCATGAATTTTGCTTCAAAATGTTGCGTGAAAACTCATTGAGCAACATTAACAATTCCATCAACTTTGGATTTTCAAAGGCATGACTTGCATGGAAGAAAGATCAATTTCCAATAAGTGCAAATATCCAATAAGGCATGGAGTCATGATCCCAATAACCCAAAGTTGCATGACTTCTTCTTCTTAAAGTTGCGTGGACCCTCATTGGCATCCTGATTTTAGTTTCCATGTTTTGGATGTTCAATGAATAAAATGAGGAACTTTCATGGAACTACGGGTCACCATTGCTGGAAAGGGTCTGGGAAGATGTAGCAGCAAAAACTTGTAAGTGCCATAACTTTCACTCCGTCCCTCCGTTTTAGGCGTTATTTTATCTAAAAGTGCATATTTACTCAAGGTCTATGCATTTATGGAAATATTTTTCTTATTTTGATAAAATCCATTTTTGTACTTTTTTGGACCAAGCAATTTCTTATAATCTCCTAAAAGAATCCTAAGCTCTGATCACCTTTAGACAAATTAATAATTAAAAATATTAGATAGCTTTTCAAAACCCTAGGCCCGAGGAAATATCTGGTAGGAAGAATGAATAGGATATGAGAATTACTAGAGAAAAAAAACCATATACAAAAAGAAAAAAAAAAGAAGCATAGGAAATTGCTCGAAAAAAAGTTAGCTGATCTGCAAAAATTACTCCAAAAGAAGCTGTAGGAAATTACTCGAAAAAATTTCCTGTAGCTTTAGCTGATCTACAAAAATCTCCCCCTTAGAAGTGAATCCCCTTATGTGATAAGTAATGATGGGGTGAAATGATTTATATAACCTAAATCCTCTAATTTTAGCTCAATCTATTTTTAAAAGATCTTTATTTATTTAATAAATAAATAAATAAAATTCTCCCAGAAAAAACCTGGCGAAGGGATAGAGTGAGTTTTAACATGTGGGTATTTGGGGAATTTATCTTTTATGACTCTCTAGGGATACCTTAGAACAATGCAAACAACTATAGGAAAAACTACCTCTTTTCTATATACAAGCTTGTATGGGGAGTTACTTGTGGAACTTTTGGATGTGATCCTATCAGCCCATAGAGCTGATTTGAGTTTTGTATGCCAAGTTCTCTGATTCTCATCAAGAGTCCTTCTGATAATACTTAATAGGTTCTTGTTTGTGGACTCTTCTTGGCCATTACCTTGAAGGTAATATTTTTATGAAGTGTTGAGATATACACCATTCCTAACTATCCATTCAGTGATATTTGTACCAAGGAATGCCAATGCATTATCAGATATAATAGTGGCAGGGACTCCAAACATGGTGGCTATTCCTTCATAGAAATGTAAGATGTTGGATTCATTTACTTCTTTTAGTGCCACTGCCTCAGTCCACTTGGTGAAGTAGTCTATTGCTGTAAGTATCCACTTGTGGCCTTGGATTGAGTTTGGGTTAATCACCCAAATGAAGCCTAGTCCCCATCACATGAATGACTGATCCATTAAAATTGGGTGAAGGGGAAGGGCTGCTAACTTATCTTTTCCTGTGAAGAATGCACACTTCTTGCACTTCCTGATCCATGAGTAGTAGTACCTCAACACTGTAGGCTTGTAATATCCAGATTTCATGATCTTGAGAGTTGTTACTCGAGGGGCAAAGTGACCTCCTACTTCCCCATTATAAAACTCATGCAACACTTTCTTAGTTTGGCTTGTCTCAATGCACCTCAATAGAACACTATTGATATCCATTTTAAATAAGACACCACCAACAAGCACATATCGGATGGCTTGTAGTCTAAAGTATATCCTTTTTTCTTTTTTCCATTCTGGAGGGCACAAACTTGTTTGAAGGCAATGCACCAAGGCTTGGGTCCAACATGTAGCAGGTGCATCATTAGCTGGTTGTTCTTGATCATTTTGTAGTAATAGGACAACCTCTTCTTTATCTAGTGACTTAACTTGTTGCTTGGAAGCGAGCTATTCACATAGACCCTTGCCACAAACCAGTTTGGTCACCTTGATCTCAATGTCATATTCCATTACTCGAGTGATCCAACCTGCTCTCTTCTCATTCAAGTCCTTGTTCAGGAGAAAATTGTTAACACTAGCATGAGATACTAGCAGTTGAATCTTATTATTTGAGACCAAATGTTTGAACTTCTTCAAGCTCCTAATAAAGCAAGGACATGTTTTTCAATGAAAGAGTATTTTATCTCGTAGTAATCCAAGATTTGATTGAAGAAGGCTATGGGTTGTTCTGAACCTTCCTTGTTGTCCTGGAACAAGATGGCTGAGATGGTGTCTGACCCTCCAAAAGTATACAACATGAAGTATTTTGAGAAGTCTGGGTTAATGAGAGTTGGAGCTTGTGATATTGCGAGCTTGATGGCCTCAAATCTCTCTTTGCCTTCTGTTGTCCATTTAAATGCAAGACTCTTCTTTAACATCATTGTTAAAGGATTCACAAGAGTGGAAAAATTAGGTACAAACCTGTGAACAAAGTTTATCGTCTCGAAGAAGCTTTGGAGAGACTTTTTATATGGTGGAAATGGAAGTGTCCAGATGGATTCAACTCTTTTAGGATCAATTTCTAACCCTTATCTAGAGACAATGTGGCCCAACAATTCACCCTCATGTGCCAAGAATACACATTTCTTTGGGTTTAAGGACACTCTGAACCTTCTACATCTCTGGAATACATGTCTAAGGTGGAAGAGATGGTCTGCAACATTTTTTGAGAAAATTGTGATATCATCCAGATACACCAGAACTATATTGTCAATCAAGCCTTTGAATGCCATGTCCATAGCTCGTTGAAATGTTGCTCCAACATTTGACAGTCCAAATGAAATCTTTTTATAAGTGTATGTTCCCCATTTGGTGGTGAAGGTTGTCTTGAACTGATCCTCCTATTTCACCATTATCTGGTTATAGCATGAATATCCATCTAGCAATGAAAAACTCTCAGATCTAGCTATAACATGTAGGATCTATTCCATTGATGGAAGTGGATAGTGATCTTTCAGTGATGTTTTTTTCAAATCACAAAAGTCCACAAACAATCTGATTTCTCCATTTATTTTTCTCACAGGAACCAAGTTAGAAACCCAACTGTGAATGCTTGATGGGGAAGATGATGATCACCTTAATAAGCTTATTCAAATCTTTTCTCATAAGAGGCTCTATGTGAGGGTTCACTGGGCCTTTACTTATGTCTGAAAGACTTGGCTCCTGGATCTAGCTCGATTATGTTTTGTGCTAGCTTTGGGTTGAAACCCCTTAAATATTTATAAGTCCAGGAAAAGACATCTGGGAATTCTTGACAAAGTTGAATGAATTCAGATTTTTCTTGTTGAGTGCTTACCTTGCCAATCTGCAATGTTTTTCTTTCTTCTATGAAAATGGGCTCTGAATCTTCACCATTTACCTAAGTTTTTGCCTTCTCCTTATGGAATTGGTCATTTGGGTTAAATATTGATTCCAAAGTGACAAGACCCTTTGGTAGTTTGTTAGTCCTCAGCTGCACTACTTGATCACCATACTGCTGCTCTAGTTTATCTTGATTCCTAGGAGAACTCAACTTCTTCTTGTAGAAATAGACAAGTTGATAATTTTCAAAGAATTACCAACTTGTGTTGTTGTCTGGGATAGCTGGCCTCACAACCAACTTGATATGTGGCTAAGACTTATCACTCATAATACTCTCCACAATGTCGAAGGCTACCCCAATTTTTTCCAGTCTGTCTGTCGCTTCATTCTTCTTCCTTGGGATGGAGTTGATGTTGAATGCCTCAAAATCCTCAATGAGGTCCCATACCCTATTCTTGTAACTCTTTAATAGGTCGTTCTTGGCAGCATTTTGTCTTCAGACTTGATTTGTAACTAGCTCACTATCACCAAACACCTGCAAGTTCTTGATTCCTCATTTCCTTACCCAATGCAGTACATGGACCAAAGCCTCGCACTCTGACTGTATTGTTTAAATAGGTAAATTAGAAACGAAAAGCTGAGTAGTATTTCATACCATGGGGGGAAACAAGCATAGCTCTTCCTTTGGCTCCTTGTCTACTTCTTGAGCCATCAAAGAAAAACTACCATACCTCATTATCATCTTTGTGGTTTGGTTTGATGATGTCAGGAAGAGGGTGATTATCCTCATGCAAAAAGTAGACTCCTAGCTCAGATTACTCCATCTCTTATAGGGGTCAAAAGCATGCCTCTTGTTCACCCTCTTGTCAAGGGTCAAGTCTGGGATACACCCCACCTCAGTATCTACTTCACAAGTGCTTGGGAGATCCTCCTGATCAAAGGATGAACAATTGGCATTGATCGGGCTGGGTACATAAGACTCAATATGGTAATTTGTAATGGGCTCAGATCTAATTGTAGCCTTAGCTCCATACCTTGTTCTAAAGAGCATGTGTAACCAATCAATAGATAAATATTCCCCAATCTTAGCAGTGAAGTCTCTCAACAAACACAATGCAAAATGTGGCAGAAATTCTATGACTGATATGTTTTGCAATACAGTCACATTGGGGCAGGTGTGCAGTGTGAGGCTCAAATCTTTGATGACTCCAATAGTTTTCACTGTTGTCCCATCAAATTACACTACCCCCTAGAGATGACTTCATATTGAAGGCCCAGCTAATTGAGCTGTTTGCTTTGGCATTACAGAGCTACTTGCCCCGAATCAATCATGCAATTATATACCAATTTGTCCCCCAATGATCAATGAAACATAGAATGAAGGAGGCTTTAAATTCTTACCTTGTTGTCCTCCATGATTTCCCCCAATTTGAGATGCATTAGTAAACACTTTCTCTTGTTGGTTAGGGGGCTGATTTGAGTTTGACCAATTGGCCATAGCATTCTGCAATAGATGTCTCTGTCCTGGAATGGCCAATGACTCCCACATTGAAATATTCACATTTTTCTTCTTCATTTGTTCAATGATGTTAAATGAGCTATCCTTTTGCTGTCCCTTTCCTAGTACATTTTTCTATTGCACATGGGTTGGTACAACTGGTGCTTGAGTGGGTTTGGAAGGTGGCTTGGATTGGCTCTGCATACTAAAAGTTGCATTCTGAGTGCCAACACCTTAGTGGAGTAATGGATGGTTGAGGATCTCCTGAGTTTGGTGATTTTCCCTCTCCAATATTTCTTTTCTTGAACCATGTATTGGTAGATACAATTTGAGAAGGGGCTTGATTCATCCCACAGAAGTCTTCAGCTTGCCAATTGACAAGCATAGTCTCACTTGGATATGCCTCTTGTTGAACTCCTTGTTGTTGATTTTCCTCTTGACTAGACTCTTATGACACACCAATGGTCTGTATCATCAAGGCCTAGTTTAGTTGATTGGTTATGGGGCTGATTGCATGGGAAACACCAATCATATTCTTGTGCCATGTTGTTTTGTACTGGAACCAAGGCCCTTGATGTTGAAGTTGTGTTTGGATCATATGATTTGAAAGGTCTAGCAACTTGAGGTTTTCCTTGGTTTTGATTCTGATTGGCGGCCTAAGATGGTGGTCTATTTTGCTGATATGGGGGTCTATCCTGATACTGAGTTTAAGGCTGATATGGCCTAGAAATATGAGTCTGTTTCCTTTTGATAGTTACTAGCTCATTCCCTAGGTTCTACAAGCTGTTTCATAACTTCTTGAAGCTCTTTTGAGGTACTAGAAGATGAGGTAGAGGCTTCAGTTGAAATCTGATTCCTAGGAGTAGGTATAGGAGCCAATGTGGGTGTCTGATTAGTGTTTGAGGCTGATAATTCTGGGTATAGAGGCATGGGTGGCCTGGGAAAAAGTTTTCTAGCCCGAATTAAACAATTTTCAGCTCTTATAGAAATGTTATAGGCTACAGGTAAAGTGGTGCCTCCCATTGATTGAATCATTAAAGCAATATCAGAATTTAGAGCTCTAAGAAAGTATAAGAAAACACCTTCATCTATGGGCCTTACATGGCCATTGGAATCCTATCCCATGTCCTTTGAACTATGAGGTTGAAATCTATCAACTACTCATTAACAGCCCTCTTGATTGTTGTTAGTTACTCCAACAGGGGATAGATTATCTCCCTTCTCTCCAAATTGATCATGAAGAGCTCTACACAGATGGTCCCAAGTTTGAATAGAGCCTTCTGTTAGACTCCTGAACCATTGTGAAGCTTTACCCTTGAGTGAAGAGGCTAATAACTTGACTGCAATGTCCATCTCAGTGATCTCATAAATTACACAGACATTTGCAATGTCTTGAATGTGGTCACTAGGAGAAGTCTAGTTCTCTCCAGTGAAATATGGGATGCTCTTTAATGCTACAAATAGGACTGAATTTTGTGCATTAAGGGTGAGTGGGCTACTACCTGTGAAATTGACATAAGGATTTGGCTGTGCCATCCTAATTAGCCTGAGAACCCTTGTGGATTGAATGAATGACCTACTAAGGAGGAGGTGTTGACAAGGTTCTGTTTGGTGGAGATGGAGACCTTTGGGCTCTTCTCCCTCCTCTCCCTCTATCTAGGACAAGTGTAGATAGGAAAATAGTCTCTCCTCTCTAGTTCTTGACCTTGTTTGTATTCTTCTCATGAACTTGATAAGCTTGGACTGTTGAAACCACTAAATTATGATTCTTTTGGAGTCCTCAAATGTGCAATATCAGAGCTTCTTAAAAGCTAAAATTACAGCCAGTGCACCTAGATCTTGCTGCAATAAAGATGGAGACTTCTTTGGTCCCACCAGGCGTGCCAAAACTGTTAGTGTAGAATCACAACACCCCTAAATGTCTGAAACCAGATGGGTTGAGACTCTCAGTGTGATTGCACAACATGGAGCATATCTCAAAGTGTGGGACCTTGCGAGTTGAGAGAGCTCTCCAGATTAAGGCCAGTTCCTATTCCTCTATTTAGGTGCATACAAATATATTGCAGAGGATCTATTTTAAATCTACTCTATTTTGACCAAGAAGACAGGGTTGAGAAGATGAAAGAAAATAAACATAAGATAATGAGGTGATGCACCAAAGGAATGTTAAACACTCATTTTGCAAGCTAACACAGACCAAGGAAAAATTGTAATTCAAATGCCAAACACAGATAACCAAACTTCAATAAGAGATCAGAAGACAACAATAAACACATGAGAGGGTTGAGAATCATCCACAGACATATACTATTGCTCTAAAAATTGATACAGTACATTACAGTGGCCAAGAGGTGAGGAACTTCGTATTACAATTCAAATGGGATGTTTAGGAAAGGCTCCAAAAATCTACTTGCGAACCCAAAAGGAAAAGGGAGGGTGCAAAACAGAAATGTCCAACCTTTTACAATGAGCCCCAACCCTTCCTTTATAGATTCAACATAGAGAGAAGGAGAGAGAAGCGGGGAAAATTAATTTGAGTCTCAGCTACTGGCCATCAATGCCTCCTACTAATCCACCCCAAATCTATCATGTCTGTATTGATTACTTGTTTGGCGGGTTGAAGGAGGAAGAACTACGGATCAGATCAAATATGATCTAGTTGTTGGAGCAAATAGATCTTATATTAATGGCATAAAGACATTTTTCATTTTTCCCCACCCAACTTATTCAAAATTAAAGTTCTACAGATCTCCATGACATGAATGAGGTTGAGATATTTCCAATGGTGCCAAATTTTTCAGATTTAAGTCTGAATCAAAAGATATGCTCATTTGAATATTTGAGTTGGAGCCCATATGCAAAATGGCAGAAACCGGTTAACAAAATGAGTCTTTTGAGGAAATTGGACATGTGGAGGGCTAGTGCGTGTTTGGGGACTGATTTTGGATTTTGATTTTAAATTTGCACCGGGATGATCACGTGACATCCTCCATGGATTGCTCAATTTCCTCATGTTTTGGCTAATTCCTTTTGCTCAATGGGGCCATACATCTAACCAGGGACATGTGCAGGCTTGGCACTTGTTTGGAAACCTGCCCCAAATTTTACTTTTGAATTAGTGCCACACCAACACTTGGCGCTTTTTGATGGCCTTTGCTCTATTTTGGACTTTTCAACCTCGATCCTATCCCCTTTTGGACCTGGGACACATGGAAGGTCTGCGCTAACTTGGAAACCTCCTCAGGATTTTACCTTTCGAGGGAGCATCGTTAAGACATGTGGCACCTTCCGCATGCACTCTTAAACTTAACCAATGTAGGCTTGCTTTTGAATATGACCTCTTTTGTTCATTGGCCACTGTGGAGGGCTGGCGCAAGTTTGAGTATCTTCCTTTGGCTCCCATATTGAAATTGTGATAATGCAACACGTGTTTCCTTCTGCACTTGTTTGGACTTTTCAATGTCTGACTCTATCCTTTCCAGGCTTTAGACATGTGGAAGATTTGTGCTCATCTGGGAATCAACTTTTTCTTTTCCCCTTGAAGGTGCACCATTTAAATACTTGGAGGATTCCATCTGATCCGTTATACTTAATCATTTTGGGCCCGAAATTCACCTTTTTTGACTCTGGGACACGTGGAAGCCTGGTGCTTGTTCAAGTCTACTTTTTGAGTTTAATCTTTAGAGATGAACTACTGAGGCACGTGGAGGCTTCCGTTGATTCTTCCATACTTAGCCAATTTGGTGCTTGTTCTGAATCATTTGCAAAGCCCGAAGCCTTTGATTTTTTCCCCATTTCTTTTCCTTTGAGCTTTTGGTTTTCTTTGACACTACTTGCCTCCTTCCCGACCCTGCTGCATCCATTATAGAGCTCACCTGCAACCTATTTGCTAGTTTTGAAATGTGGACTCGTGCAATGGAGCCGTCCTTTTATTTTTTCCTACACAGGGTCGTGTTTGATCAATTTTGTCGGGGGCCAAATTGAGAGAACAGCTATTCCAAGGGAACATAATGAAAAGGCTGATTCTCTTTCAGTGTCAGCTTCCCTAGTGATACCTCATCCTTCTTTTGGTAAAGACAAAGTGACCATTGAAATGGTATTTAGGTCTAGAGTACTAGATAATGCAAATCATTGGCAAGTCTTCAACGATGATAACCAAATTCTAGCCTTTTTAGATCAAAGGAATAATTTCACTAATCTCTTCTTTGAAGGAGGTGAAAATCCACACCGAGAAGTAGTCCCCAAAGAAGAGAAAGAAGGAATTGAAGGGATTGATGATGAGGGAATAATCAAATTGAAAGGGAAGAAATTTCCCAAAGGCCTAGTCTCTTTAGAAGACCTCTTTGACAAACCTAACAGATTCATTTAAGAGAAATAAAATCAATCTTCTCGGTGCCCAGCTAATTTTGATAAAGAAAACATTGGTACACCAGAGGAGCCAAGGATGGTCAATATTGGAAAATGTTGCTCTCCTGAAGAAAAAATAAGGTTTGTTGCATTACTCAATAAATACTCAGATGTCTTGGCCTACTCTTATGATGAACTCAAATCCTTCCAGCCAAAGGAAATGCATCACTCAATTCCTTTGAAGTAGGGTGGTAAGCCTTTCAGGCAGAAACAAACGACATACAACCCAAAGATTGTTGATACCATCAAGGAGGAGGTAATGAAGATGCTTAATGCAAGGATCATCTTTCCCATCCACCATTCAACGTGGGTGGCTAACATTGTGCCAATGCGGAAGAAGAATGGTGAAATAAGGATATGTGTAGATTTTCACAACCTAAACCAGGCATCACTAAAGGACAATTATCCTCTTCCTATCATGGACCATATCTTGTAAGCAGTCACTGGATCTGAAATGATTTCATTACTTGATGGATTCTTGGGATATAATCAAATCAAAGTGGCAAAGGAGGACCACACAAAGATAGCCTTTATAACATGTTGGGGCACTTTTGCCTACAGCAGAATGCCTTTTGGCCTAATCAATGCAGGAGCTGCATTCCAAAGGGTGATGGATTTGGCCTTCAAATATCTGAAGCATTACATTGTCATATATCCTGATGATCTCATAGTATTTTCAAAGAAGAGGGGAGATCATATCTATCACTTGGAATAGGTACTTGCAAGCTATAGGAAACATGACATATCACTAAATCTTAAAAAAATCACTTTTGGAGTCACATAAGGCAAGTTATTAGGGCACATTGTGAACAAACATGGATCACACATTGATCCTAAGAGGATTAGATCCATTCAAGCATTAGCCCTACCCAAAAGCAAGAAATGAGTTCATTCATTCTTTGAAAAGGTGAACTTTCTTCGTCGTTTTGTGCTTGAGTTTGCTGAGTTGACGAAGCACATCACTTCCATGATGAAACTACAAGAAAACTTCAATGGAATAATGAAGGGAAGGCAGCATTCAAAGAAATCAAGAAATCCATTGCCAAGGCTCTGACTCTTGTATCTCTATATTTTAACAAAGAATTCATCATGTATTATTATGCATCAGAGAATACACTCTCTGTCATTCTCGTTCAAAAAAATGATGGTGTGGAAGAACCTATTGCTTTCACGAGTTATCCTTTGAAAAATCATGATCTAAAATACAGCCAATTAGGAAGCATGCCTATGCAGTGGTCAAGGCTCTAAAAAACTTCAGGTTTTACATCCTTAATTTCCATATGGTGGTGATGGTCCCCGGCAGTGCAATCAAGTCCAATCTTGACACAGCAGGATCCCGGAGCTAAAAGAGGAAATTGGATTACAAAGACTCAAGAATATGACTTGGAGATTCGACCCTCTAATCTGGTAAGGGGAAATGGCTTGTGCAAGTTGATTGTTGAAGATGAAACACTCAAAGTTCAACATGGTGAAGAAAACTGTGTTTGCTCAACTTTTTCAGAAGATAACCCACAGGTTCTCTTTGTCACCACTACTGATGAGTGGTATGTTTATATTTCCTATTACCTGACTTATGGAGAATTCCCTCCCCATCTTGATTACAAGCAAAGGAGAACACTAAGGTTGAAGGCAGCTAAATTTGTAATCTGGAATCATGTGCTTTATAAAAGAGGTCTAGATGGTTGTTTCCTCAGGTACGTAGATAAAGAGCAACAAGAAAAGTTTCTTAAAGCATACCATGACCAAGTATGTGGTGGACATTTTTCAGTCTACATGTTTTGATAAATTTTCCGTTTTCCTGTCTGCACGCATGAAAATTTTATTGTTGTCCTCATTTGAATGAAATTGTCAATCTTTCTATGGACATGGATCATCGAACCTTGTATTGTTTTCAATTCCTTGGTTCGCGAAAGAAATTTGAAAATTGGGCACGAAATGGTGAAGTTTTCTTCTTCTCTACATTTTTCCACAGTCGTGAATGATGGGTGTTTTCTCTCCCATCAAATTTGGGCCCCATTATCCACGGGTATGTGGACATATCTAATTGGATGTGGCAGGACATGTCCTTTTTGTTATTTTTGAGGCATTGTCGTGAAAAGGAAAAATTCAAAAATTAAGCCCGCATTGAAAGTCAAATCGGGGAAGCGGGTTGGTTGAGAACTTTGAGATTTTGAGCCTTTTTTCATTAAAGGGGCTTAAAGTTAAAAAGTGACCCATAGCCCAACCCACACCTGGGAAAAAGTCAAATGTTGAGCCCGCATTGAAATTCAAAGCGAGGAAGCGGATCGGCGGAGAACTTTGAGGTTTTGATCCTTTTTCATTAAAGGGACTTAATTTAAAAAGTGACATGTAGCCCCACCCACACCTGGTAAAAATTCAAATATTAAGCCCACGTCAAAAGGTCAAAGTGGGGAGGCGGGTCGATGGAGCAATTTGTGTTTTTGAGCCCACACTAAAAAAAGGTAAAATTATAAAAGTGACCCATAATTTTGTCTCCGCTCAAGTAAGGCCACATGTCAAAACCATATCAAAAGTGAGAGAGTGGGCCAAAATGTTCCAAAAATCCATTTCTCCAAGAGTCACAAAATTCAAAAGGCATCCTCCACGCCTGCTCCAGTAAATTTCTCCCACGTGGATGACTCTGGTTTAAAGTTTTAAAGGCAAGATGAACAGTTCAAATTCAAAGTTACAAAATGAGTGTAACGGCTGCATTATGAAAAGTCTGGTTTTTCTCGCCATTGGCGTTTTCTTCACGAATCAAGAATCTGAACGGACGTGAATTGTAAACTATTTCTCGCTAACAAAGAAGAAGTTGTAATTGTTTCTTATAAGATATTTAATGGCTTCTTCACGCCATTGTAAAGGGTTGGTGATTGATCTTGTAGACCCGAGAGTGCATTATACCTGGAGAAAGAAAACAAAATAGCCATTTTTCTTCTAATTTCCTCCATTCCCAAATTTCTTCCAATCCCACATTATGTACAAATTCTGTTTAAGCATCAATACAAGAAGAAGGAGTTTGTAGCCTCTTTGATGAGGATATTTTAGAAACTTTGAGTTCACAATCTTATCTCATCTTGTTGCCATTTACAGGGTTGTTTTCTTCTCATAAATGCATGTGTTAAAGTTTTTAACTAATGTGTGTAGGAATCTGATTTCCTACCTACAACATTAGTTTCCCTATCTCATTTCTCACTCCCTTTTGCACTCTCAGACAAAGTCTTCTCTAGTAAGAGATTGCTAGATTTTCTGTAGGGTCAGTGGAGTGCCCCTATTGGATCCCTGATAGAAAAGCCACCACAAAAATCCACATTTTCTCACGCATGCATATACGGCAGTTGCACCAGTTAAGTAGAGGGACTTAGATTCCCATAACGTTGGCAAGGAATCCATAAATTTGACCACCCGAAAAATTTCCTCACCAACAATTTTTGGCACCCACTGTGGGGAAGATTTAGAAGCATCTGCACCTGAATGCGACCACAAGGTCAGAAAATTCAAAATTCAAAAAAAAAGAGAAAAATTATGTAATTTGAATGGTCACATGAGCCACATAGATTCAAATCATGGTTATTTTAGGAAACCCTCCTGTTAAAATACCTGAATTGCTCTTCCACATACAAGAAGATGTTGCTTCAGATTTGAGGGAAGCTATCTAGCATAATAGACAAAGTGTCAATCACTACTTCATTGCCACGAGAATTTTGGACCTTGAAGAAGAACGTGCTATAGAATTGGAGAGGCAAAGACAAATTCTAGCATCAAAAAGAAGAGCATAGATTTTCAAGCTGGCAGACAATTTTTGGCACCCACTGTGTGCATTATCAAGTTGTCTATTTTATGGTGTTGCAAGGATTCATTATCATTATGTGTGCATGAAATATTGTTGTGAATGCAGTTACTAGACTGTGGAGGAACTATTATCACCCCTTCTAGTATGCACTTTGCTTCCATTTTTCACACATTGGATACTATTCTCACACTCCTCCTTTTCTGGTGTATCACCACTTTAGTGTAGGTTTATTTTTTCATGCACTCTCTCTCTCCGTGGTCCTTTGGAAAGATCAGATTTAGGATAAGATAGTTTTTCTTGTATTAGAGTAGATTGTGGTAGGTAGTTTAGGAGCAAGAACCAACTTTCTCTGGAGGTCTATCTCAAGTATCCAGTCCCACAACTTGGAGATAGTACCCATGTTATCTAGTCACACCGTGATCTCAAGCACACACACTTGTGCAAATCGTAGGGTGTTTTTCATTCGGAGATAACAATACCTACTGGAAATATATGAGGTTTAGGGGTTAGAGATTAGGGATCTGGGTTTAGTGTTTAGGGTTTCAGGGCTTAGGGTTTAGGGTTTAGGGTTTAGTGTTTAGGGTTATGGATTTAGTGTTCAGGTTTTAGGATTTATTATTTTGGTTTTAGGGTTTATGGTTTAGTGTTTAGGGTTATGAATTTAGTGTTCAGGTTTTAGGATTTATTATTTTGATTTTAGGGTTTAGGGTTTATAGTATGCAGGGGTTTAGGTCTCAGGGTTAAGGGTCTAGATCACATATTTCAAGGTTTAGAGTTTAGTGTTTAGGGCTCAGGGTTTAGGGTTTAGTGTTTATGGCTCATGGTTTGGGGTTTAGGATTAAATGTTTAGGGTTTAGGGTTTATGGTTTAGGGGTTAGGGTTTAGGATTTAGTTTTTAGGGTTTAGGGTTTATGGTGTAGCATTGAGGGGCTCATGGTTTAGGTTTTAGCATTTGGGACTTGAGGTTTAGGGTCTATGGTTTAGGTTTTATGGTTTAGGGCTCAGATTTAAGGTTTAGGGCTTAGGGCTTAGGGTATATGGTTTAGGGTTTTAGGGATAAGGGGATCATTTTTGGTGTGGGGTTCAAGGCTTAGGGTTTAGGGTTTATGTTTTAGGGCTTAGGGTTTAGAGGTGTGTGGTTTAAGGTTTATGGCTCAGGATTTATGGCTCAGGGTCTAGGCTTCAAAGTTATAGGTATAAGGTTTAGGGGTTAGACCTCAGGGCTATGGATTTAGGGTTTAGGGTTTAGGGATCAGGGATCAACGTTTAAGGTTTAAGGTTTATAGTTTATGGTTGAGGGCTCAGGGATCAGGGGAGTAGGGTTCAAGGCTTAGGGTTTAGCATTTAGAGTTTAGGGATTAGGGTTTTAGTGTTCATGGTTCAAGATTTATGGCTCAAGGTTCGAGGTTCACAGTTACGGGTTTAAGGTTTAGGGATTAGAGCTCATGGCTCTACATTTAGTGTTTAGGGTTTAGGGCTCATGGCTCAAGGTTATGGATTTAGGATTTAGGGTTTAGGGTTCATGATTTAGTGTTCAGGGTTGAGGATTTATTATTTTGGTTTTAGGGTTTAGGGTTTATAGTTTAGGGGTTTAAGTCTCAAGGTTAAGAGTTTAGGTCACAGAATTCAGGGTTTAGGGTTGAGTAATTTAGGATTTGGGGCTTAGGGTTTAGGTTTTAGGGCTCAGGGTTTAGGTTTTAGGATTCAGTGTTTAGGTGGGTTTTGGGGTTAGGGTTTAAGGTTTAGGATTTAATTTTTAGGGTTTATGGTTTAGGTTTTAGCATTTAGGGCTCATGGTTCATGGTTTAGGGTTTAGGGCTCATGTTTTAGGGCTTAAGGCTTAGGGTATAGGGTTTAGGGCTCACGGGTAAGGGTTGTATGTTTAAGGTTTAGGGCTTACGGATTAGGGTTTTTGGTTTAGGTTTTGCAGTTTAATGGATCATGGTTTAGGGTTTATGGTTTAGGTTTAGGGCCTCAATTTAGGGTTTAAGGTTTAGGGTTTAGGGTTTAGAGTTTCGATTGTAGAATTTAAACATTGAAATATTTAGGTTTAATCCTGAAATCTTGAAAAATTACCTATGTACTGACCAGATTATACTATAAATAAAATATCTCTTCAACCGTGACTCATGGAGTTGTGAGACTAGTTCCATAATGTGCAGAGTGACCCTAATTTCTTATATTTTACTATTTCTTATACTTAAAAATTTATTTTCGTAAATATAAGCATACCAAAAACACATATAATGTTCATACTAATGAAGAACGTGTACACGTTTATAATGCATGCGCGTTTTGTGTTTTTACTTTTTCCAAGCCATGCCTTGAGGCTTGGATCCTTGAGCTTGAGGCATGGACTTGAAAAAACACAAAAAAAAGTGTGTTTTTGCATGAAACTAAAAAAACCCACTTCGGCCATGATAAATCAACATAAAATGATCGATTCATTTTAAAAATTATACCACGATGTAGAGCAGAGTTTCTTCTTTCTAAACATATAATTTTTCAAATTTTCTGACTAATATAAGGTTTCCATATTATTTATTTTCTAACTATGCCTGTTTTTATAACTAATTTTTGAAGTTTAAACATGTCTATCTTTCATCATGTATCTTTTTGTTGGCTCATCAAAATTGAAATTAAATTATACTAGCCCAAACTAGGTCTAATGTTATACATATTTTATAAAAATCTAATTTTTTATATTTATTGAGGTAGTTAGGGGGGGCACGGTCAAAACTCCATTATGTTTTTAAATTTAAAATTCTTATACTATAAAAATCATTAAAAAAATACTTGCTAAAAAATCTAAAAATTATATGGAGCCCAAACTAGATGCTCCTAGTTAACTTTCTACCAAAGGGTTTTCAAAAATAATAAATGGTGCTCAAAAAATGGCGGGATGCACGAAAGTCACTCTATTATATTTTTTTAACAAAAATAGGAGCACCTGTTGGTATTTTAGTTATTTTACCCACTTAAACTTATTCGTTTTCAATAATATGTAGCATCTTAGAAACTAGACTCAAAATTCTACAATTCATGTTTATACATCTTCCAATTTTGAGTGTAACTATTTCAAAACACGTGTACAAGTTGAAGTTTTTTATTTTTGAGAAAAAATTCGTCCACTTCAGACCCCCTTTTCGCCCCCCAAACTGGTGGTGCACTTACCCCTAATGCAAGTTTGCAGTAAATAAATAAATACTAAAATATTGAAATAATACCCAAGTAAACTAAGCTAGAAAATATGAAACCATAATGTGAAAAGAGGGTTAGAAGAGCCTTAACTGATTCGCAAAGGTTGTTGGACTATGTCACAGTGGAGACCAACTGAACAGAGATGGAAGACCTTCACACAAAAGCTTAAAAAGGTAGATCCAACAGATTTGATAGGACTGGGGGCACTTGGAAAAGGATATGGGCACCTTTGGGTGCCCTACTCTAGATTCTAAGTGCTTTGGTCTGCGTAGATGCTTAAAAAACATCCTATGAGGTGTCACAAGAGGTTTGCACTTGTTCACCTTTTTTCACGTGTATGTCGTTGAATTTTTCCAAATTTCTCTGTAAATCCAAAATGAATGAATCACCTACAAAACCCCAAACAAAGCATCAAACCCTAAAAAAATAAAGATTCAAATAAAGGGGTCAAACTATCTTCAGTTGCAAAAATTATGGACTTATCACTAAGCATTGCACTACGTCTCATAGCCAATGTAGTTTTGTGTGTGTGCGGAATTGTGCCCTAGGTTTCTCTTGTGTTAGTCGCACTTTGTGAGTAGAAAGCAAGTAACTATATGTAGAATGTAAATAATGTGTGCATTGAAACAATAGACTCCCCTCCTATGAAGTGTGATGCAGATGAACCAACCTTTTTTCCCTTGTGATGGAGCTAGATGGATGCAAATAGAGCTATAGATGCCTTTGATGGATTCAACCCTAGGTGGAGATGGTAGATGCTTAGTACTTGGTCCCTTATTATGATCACATAACTTTATATTTATATGATTCCCTTGCTTTGATTTCGTAATTAACCCTGAAAAGGCCGACTACCAAAAAGATAAAATGTTCAAATGGCTAGAAAGGACCTAAAAATTATGACCAAATTACAAAGAGGACGCGGGCATCTAGAGGGGATGGGGGCGCCTGGCACTGGTGTCTTGGCTAGGTGTTGGTGTCCAGAAAGAGAAATGTCGAAAGGTGAAGAGAAATACTGAGCAAGTAAGAGTGCAAGACTAAAAGTAGAAGTATAAAGCAAAGAAAGGTTGACATAAACATGGGTTAGTACTTTTCTTACTTAGGAATCATGCAAATAGTAGTATGTTGTCGAGACTAGATAATTACCCAAAGTGTGTGATTTTGCGTGATTTTGGGGGTAGACATGGTTAAAGGTGTCACCCCATAGAAAACTTACAGAATTTAGGAAGCATTTTGTTAATATGTCTCCTTAGATATATGTCATAAAGTCTGAGGAGAAGTAATTTTTTGATATGTTTCCTCAGAGACATCTAATGTAGCCTAGCATGAAGCAATTTATCGATATGGCACCCCAAATACATATCATGGAGTTTAAGGGGAGTAGTTTTCTAAGATATATCCTCATAGACATATTGAAAACATGTAAAGAAGTAGTCTCCTCAGATGTCACCCTGGAGACATCTTGAAGGTTTATGCAACTGGAAGTTAAGACATATCCTTATATACATCTCATAAAATCAGGGAGTGAGAAGAAAAATGAAATCCCTCCTCAGAGACATCTTATTGGGATCTCAAATATGAGTACAAAAAAGTACTTGCCTAAGTGAGATCTCAAGGTAGGGACAAATAGCAAGAGGGATTTCTCACCTTGGTGAAAATAGGAGAAAAAAATTCAAAAGAAAATATGAATGATATATTGTCACAATGAGTTTTAGTGGGTGAAAAAAAGAATATCAAGGAAATATGATGACAATGAGATTTAGTGAAAAATAAATAATTGTTTTCATAGGAGAAAGTAATTTTGTGGCATGAAAGGCTGGGTTGTATTGGACAAAAAAGGTTTCATGTCTTACAATCAAAAGACATGGTTACAGGAATTTTGAATTGTTTGTTAGAAGTTGAATTTTGTGAACTTTGTGTGTATAGAAAACATATAAGAGTAAAGCTTGTCGCTTCTACTACTCATTCAACTGGTATTTAATAGGTTATACACAGCAATGTATTCAAACCAATGAACATTCCCTCATATGGAAATTCATATTTTTATGTGTCTTTCATTGATGACTATTCTAGAAATAAATCGGTATATTTTCTCAAGAAAAAAATTGAAATGGCCAAAACTTTTAAGAAGTTTAGTGCACTTGTTGAGAACCATTCTAAGAAAAGGATAATTTTTTTACACACATACAATGGAGAAGATTATTTTTTGAAGGAATTTGATGAATTTTGTGAAAATTGTGGAATAATCAGGTAAAATATAATTCCTTATACTCCATATCAAAAAAGGTGAAACTCCTTCCCAAGTGATATTCTCTTTTCTTTATCCTTCATCCAGAAAGAGGTGTCCTTGGATTATTTGGCAAGGTGTAGTTGAAAGAGGGTTTGAAAACACGCAAGTGACGATCACGAGGGATGACGTGCACATCAACAGACGTGCGAACGATAGCGTGAAGAGATCTTGGGAGGAGCGAGCATCAACTGAATGTGCATGCAAAGATTCAACAAATGGGCAGAACCTGGTTAAGCCATAAAACTCTCCTCTATCTCATAGATCAAAAGACATGTACATATAGGAGGTGTTGAGTAACACCCAGTGCTGCAATCATGACAACTCGAGTAGAGAGGGGGAGTTACATTCCCAGAATAGAAGTGTAACTCCCAATGACGCACTGACGTGTTGACACGCTAAAGCACTGACGCGTAAGAGAATCTCATGATGACCCCTAAATGACACATGGACCTACGATCTCACCTAAGTGAGATGACTCGCCTAATGATGTGGAAAATACACACACCAACACCCCCCCCTTCATCGTAACTTAGGATGAGGTGGCAAATCAGAAACAAGAAATGGGGTCACGACACAAAGCCTGATGAGGTACCCATGCACAAGAAAGAAGTCCCAAGCAGTGAAGGAAAACACAGTGGGAAAAAATCCACCACAAGAGAACAAAACACTCTCTAATCTAAGAAAGATGCCAAATATGGGTCCCGGCCATAGACGAGCTTGAAAAGGTACCCATGTACAAAGAGGCAATCTCTCGGAAGGAAGAAGAAGAGAGAAGAAGAGGGAGATGAGAGGAATGCAGAAGATGTCATGGACGGATCTAAACTCTGCAACTCTATGAAGTCTCCCAGAAGAATGTCGATGACGAGATCCTCTGCCTCTGGATTGAAGAAGAGCCACCCGCAACGAACTATGTGCCTGCCCTTAGGAAGGACAAAAATGATGTGCTGGAAGTCCGCCCACTCCACAAAGGAAACTGAAGGCTAGCAACACGAAGAAATCTAAGTCTGGTGCATGAAAGTGTGACATAGGTCTAACGAGTGAGTGCCAAGGAACTGAAGGTAATGCCACGTGTGTAGAACTGTCAGAGTGAAAAGGAGGAACACCCGCAGAAAGGATGTCCAAGTGATGTGAAGGGAACAAAACATCCTCGACAATAGAAAAGGGATCCACAGCTGAGGGTGGATCTATGAAGGTCTCTGGAAAAGTGGAAGTGGTAAGAGTCCTAGAAGGGGCACTCCCAACAACGGAGATGATGAACTCCTCTGAAACACCTATAGATGGATGAGGGACCTGTAGTGCATCACAAGTAGACTCTGCGAAAAGACGACTAAGGTCAGGTAAATACTCGTCCCAATGAGGGGGCTCAACAAATAGAAGAGTGATGTCAGATAGGTATGAGTCATCCAATGAAGGTAGAGGAGTGAAGTGGGCCTCGCACACTGGAAGTGGAAAGGAGGCTAGTGTAATGATGGTGTGAGACTAATAAGGGGACTGCTCGATATCTGATGAGATGTGGGAAGTGTCAACACTCTCTGGAATAGTGAGAGAAAGAGGAGAAGAGTCCTCTGTAGTACTCTCGACATCAGAACTGGATGCACAATCCTCATCATCAGAAGTAGAACCAAGCGAGTCTATGTTAGTGAAACTGTCATCACACGAAGAAATGGAGGAGACAATTGAATCAGTAGCAACAACAATGGCAGCAGTATGTGAAGGGTCTACATACAAGGACTGAAGAATGCTCCAAACACGGTGAGGTGGATTTGAATCTGCCACGTGAAACCAAAGAGAACGAGAGACATGCATCATCATGTGACCAAAAACATGGTCACAAGTGTCAAGGAAGTCCTCCAGATGACGATGATCAGCGGGTGTAGGAACTGGCCTAAGTAAGAAGGCTGAAAGACCCTCATAAGCGAAGTAACGTTCCATAGAAGCACGCCAGGCTGAATAGGTCTCTCTCCCGGTGAGAAGTGGCGGAGGCTGTAAGGTGATCCTAAGACGCTCACGTCTAGAAAGAGCACTCTCCATGATGAAAAAAATGCAAGATGCAAGGTGCAAAAAAGCAAGATGTCGGACTCAGCCGATAATGCGTCTACATGCAAAAACCCAAGAGTACAAGCAACCCCCCCAAAATGTGGAACTTTATAAAAGTATTGTGTTTACAAAATTGGAAATGCCATCACGTAGTGTGCAAAAAATCATGCAACTTTGACCAAGGAAGCGCTCAGAAACAAGCAGCGAGTCAAAAGTTATAGCATTAAAACGATTCCCGCAACTAATGGAAAAATACACTAGATGCTGCAAACGCATTAAAAAAGTGCTCTAAATGGGTGTAAAGGGTGTCGTGTGGGTACTCGTTGGAAATCACATCAAATTTTAGTAGGGGTTTGTTTTGACTGCGAGGGGGGGTTAGCCACCTGCCAACCCCGGACCTTGCCCTTCGTCTTCGACACTCGTAGGAGGGGATTAAAATACAAGCCAAAAACAACCTAAATGATTATTACATGCAATGAAATGAAATGTTTTATTTTTTTAACACCCTAAAACATTAGAAAAATAAGGTGGGCCCATGTTTGAAGTGGCCAATGCCACATAAAGAGCTGACCATGTGGAAGAGAGCTGGGAGTTTGAGCCGTTGGAAGGAGCAGACCAAAAGTGCAGTTCTGAAACACCAAAGACCACATGTTGGATTAGGTTGCAGGTGTTGTAGGGCAGGTCCACGTGCCAAGGAAGATAAAAAAATGCAGGTCTGCAACAACAGGATGTCTCCAAAAAACGTCCAAGACCACGTGCAGGTTAGAAAAAATGTTTTTTGTAACGGCAATGGAAAAAAAAATGTTTTCTAACATTGGAGGAAGGAGCTGGAGGTGCTGAAGCCACGTGCTGGAGGTCTGAGTGTTGGGCAGAAGCTGAAGAAGACCCAAACCACCAAAAAATGCCAGAAAAGCCAGAAAAATGGCTGTGCTGGGTGTGCAAGTCTGAAATGCCGAGGCAGCGCCAAAAAAACGTGCCTGAGGAAGCAAAAACATTTTCTTATGCACAAAGACGCAAGTGTAACATTTTCCAATGCAAAAAAAATGCAGGTTGAAGGTGAAAATGCCTGAGGAGAGCCAGAATAGCATCTAAAATGCCAGAGCAGGATACCACGCATAGAAAAATGGCCACGCCTGTAGAGAAACAAACCAGATGATTCCGAACAGCAAGTAAAAATGGCCACGTTCAAAGGATCCAATGTTCCAAACAAACCACAAGCCCACAAGATCAAGCAAAGGCCAAAAAATGTGTACAGCGACCCAATCAGCGAGTCAAAGCATGCACAAAGCAGCTTACAGACCAATGCAGAGGCTGGACCAACACGTAGCACGAGCAAGTTGTAGCCAAAGGGCAGGGAATACGTGCTCATAAAAAACACCTCCAAATGTGCATATGAACCCGAAAAATTGAGTGGTCAAAGACACTAAACTCGAAAAACACCAAAAACTTTGAACAACCACCTCAAACACCCAAGCAAGAAACTGGAACACACGAACACGAATAGAGGTATAAATGCCCGAAATCAATGCAAGAAGAGCACGAAAAATGGAATAACCATTACGACACAGTCAACGAGATTTGGATATCACACCGGAAGCCGGAAAACACACACAGAAATGCCGATGAGTGCACAGATCCACAAGATCCGCTTTGATACCATGAAAGAGGATTTTAAAACCCGCAAGCGAGGATCACGAGGGATAACGTGCACATCAACGGACGTGGTGAACGGCAACATGAAGAGATCTCAGGAGGAGCGAGCATCAACCGAATGTGCATGCAAAGATTCGACAAACGAGTAGAACCTTGTTAAGCCATAAAATTCTCCTCTATATCATAGATCAAAAGACGTGTACATATAGGAGGTGGTGAGTAACCCCTAGTGCTACAATCATGACAACTCGAGTAGAGAGGGGGAGTTACATTCCCAGAATAGAAGTGTAACTCCCAATGACGCACTGACACACTGACATGCTGACGCGCTAGCACACTGACGCGTAAGAGAATCTCATGATGACCCTTAAATGACACATGGACCTATGATCTCACCTAAGTGAGATGACTCGCCTAATGATGTGGAAAATACACACACCAACAATAGTTTTGTTCACTACTTTAATTTTCACTTTCATTATTCAATCAAGTATAACTTGGCAGCCTAACACTAGATTTGGAATGTGTTACTTCTAGTAATATAGATTCAAGTTCATCCAATGGGACATCTTCAAGGAGAGGCATTACATTGTCATCATCATTGATAGTGTAAGCTATTAAATTGAATGAACTCATTTTTAGTTTCATGTTGAATTCTATCATGATCTCATGCTAATTAGAGATGGATGAGGTTTCATAGATGGTTTCTCAAAAAAATATGTGATACTTCACTCGATATTACTAGAAGGTGTTGCACTTGATTTCTTTCTAATGTTTCCTTGTTACCTTCTATTTTCCTGTAAAGATGGTTTTTTTGGTATTGTTACAGCATCATAAAATGGAGATAACATCGCATGGAGAACATAATAACAATATTAAAAATCATGAAGAAAAGAATGGATCTCTATAGTGTATGAAACAACCAAATAAAATGTCATCAACACACTAAATCAACTTGTGAGATGTAGGATATTAGAACTTCATCATTACATGGCATGAGAAAGTTTCTCTATAGTGCTATGGGTAGTGATAATTATGTGTGTGTAGGATGGGAATATCTAATTAATGTCAAAATAGTTTTTTATGTTGTATGATAGGCCTTCGCAGTATGGTTAAGTGTTGTGGTGCAAAGGACCTCCTATGTCGCAGCACATGAAACATAAGAAATGGTCGCAATGAATTAAAAATCAACTAAGGCATTCTAGTGTCATGTGGCATGGAAAGAATATATTATAGTGGGACGCATAGAGAATAGAAGAGGAAAAAATGAAACTATCGATGTTGCACCTGTATTGGTGATGATAAAAATATGAGAAAAGGTAATTTGAAAAACATTACAATGTTTAATAACATCACTAACTTACAAAATTAGAGAAAATAATTTGACCTGATCACAAACATGTTTTAGAATTTAAAATGGATCAATAGACTTACAAGTTACATATAGACTACTAGGCTATAAACTTTAATGTTGCATCCTAAAAGAGCTCTGTTTATTTAAATTTTATAAGAACTAAGCAATATGTTGATTCCTTTTCTACTTGAAACAATGCCTAAGTCAAAAAATAGTAATTCACAAAGATAAATTTTAACATTTACTTTCATGTGTGTATATATACATGAATAAAATTTTAAATTTTCCATCTACAATTTTAGTGATTGAGGGCCCATAATTTGTAGTGATCCAAACATGTTTTATAATTTTGGATCGTGGATTTGAAGGTGATCAGTAAAAAAACTATATTGAGATTACAAATCATTTGGCTTATGCAAGAGGGAAATAGTAACTTTTGTGATATCTTTTGGAAAATTTGGTTGCGGGCATACAATTTCCAAATAGCCAAATGGGATTCAAGAAATCTCTTCTATTCACCTAATTAAAAATATTTGTTGCCAAATTTTTCCTTGAGTGGCATAACTTTCACAACATTTGAATTTTCCCTATAGGTGTCTTGGTAGTGTTACTAGAAAAAGTTAGAATCTCCTCAAGATGGATACACTTAGCCATAAGAGTGATAATTATCTTAGCTATAATTCATATAGATTTAATACTTCTATGGAGTAAATCCAATACACTGGTATCAATCTCAAGGGTAACATGTGTAAATATTCATGATATTTTAAAGGATAGAAAACATGTGGAAGATCCAATGTATATATAGAACCTCTCTTGATTCAATAGATGTTGTTGAAGATAGGGAAAGGTTAAATGTAGTGTTGAATTTTCTAAAAATCAGGCAACCTCAAGGAGGTATAACAAAAAGTGATGAGAATGCATTGGTCATCACAAGGTTTGAAGAGCATATAATGAATTTGAGCAAGGTATAAAGCATACAATGAATTTGAGCATGCTAGAATGCACTAGGGTCCCATTATTTTTTCCTACTTTTTCAATCAATATAATTTTTTTAGTAATTTTTAAATTGAACACGTCCCAATAAACAAAATAATTGTGTGTATGCACCCCTAATTTTAAGATATAATAATCAAAAAATATTTTTTAATGTGTATAGAATAAAAAATAGATTATGTCAATGTAATTTGTTTGAAATTTGGCTAAACTGATCAAAAGTTACATAGAGTTTAAAATAGTACGTGTGTTTTTGGCAAACACTAGTAAAATAAATTAAGGTTCAAAACCTTAAATTATTTGGATTTTATAAAGAAATACATTGACACAAATCTAATATAGAGCTTCACATCATAATCATGTTTTTCTTGGAATATTATCTCAAAACACGTGAGAAAATGGGGAGTACACTCGAGATTCTTATGTTTTTTTACAAATCATGGATTTGGTCATGGAATAGACAGTCCAACCCTTAGGCTTGTATATCCAATCTAAAGAGTGGGTGGTTTCCAAGCCAAAAAATGCAACACACTCATGTTATAACACATTTGTATTATTTTCTCAATGGAAAAATATTTTTACATAGTAAAAACATGCTCACATTATAACACAAGCATGTTATGGCTTAGAATTACTAGTCCGTGATGCATTTGTGTAATAACATGCTCATATTGGGGATCGATCACATTATAATCTAACTGAGCCATAATGTGAGTGTGTTGCATTTAAAATGCCTCTCAAATGTGTTTTTTGGTCCCTCATTTCCATGCACATGCCCACACCAATTCTCCAATGAGTACAAAATATAAAACTAAACCAATTTTAAAGTCTAAAATCAATGACCATGAGTTTCAACATAAGAATGATACCAATAAAATGGTGAATATTATAGAGAAACTGCTTTAAAATCTTATGCTATCTCAAAAGGAGTGAAGACAATTTACAAGGTTGATTAGAATGCCACAACGTGTCTTTACTTGAAGTGACTTGAATTATAAACACATGAATACTTGATCATCAACAAGGGTATTTGATACTTCAAGATCTTTGCATAAATATTGTGATACTAATGCATATTGTGATTTACACAAAGCTTAAAGGTAATTATACAAATCGATGTATCAATTTGAAATACAAGCTTGAAGATTTAATTGACATTGGTCAATTCCAAGTGGATGTTTCCTTGGGACTCGCAATATGGACCATGGTTGTCTGATTAGATTTACACTATTTGATGGTTTTCAAAACCACAATGTTATGGTTTTGGTTTACATTAAAGGAGTGTTATAGAACAATGCTCAAGATTATTTGTTTTCATAGATTGTTCTGGGTCTACTTCATCTCGTCATTTATATATTTTTCACATTATATATTTATAACAATAATCTATACATTTACAATCAAATGTGTATCACTCCAAAACCTTATATTTCTCGAGAATTTTAGTTATTTTGATTTCCTGCACTCCATAAATATTTTTAAATAATTCAATCAAGTCCATTTTATGAATCCAAATCTTAGTTGCAATGTGTTGTAGTTAGTTGTAGCACATTATTAGTATAAAACTACATCTGAAGTTATTAACACTTATGTAAGTTGAACATTGTACTTGTAATGAAATGCACATTATTTGTAATTGTGGGAATTTTCTACATTATTATATTTTAAGATGACAATTTATATATTTTCAATCAAATGTGTATCACTTTTATAAGTTGAAAATTATATTTGTAATGTAATGCACTATATATATTTTTTTGAAAACCTAACAAGTCAATGGACTGCCACAGAATTCTTTCTGCTACGTGGCCAAGGACTGAGGGGTTCCATTCCGCCAAAATCCACCCAAGCCTTTACCTCGACAAGAATTGAACTCTGGTGGGCTTTTTGTGAACTAAGCAACTTCACCATTAAGTCGACGGTCGTTCAATAATAATACATAATATTCATATTATTAATGTTATTAAATTTGTCATATAAATATAAATTGGAAAATACCATTAATTTTACTTTCCACCTCTCATTGTGGTATTGTTTATACCCACTTCCAATCTTTCATTCCAATTAAAATATCTTATATTTTTACATATACTAACTACTATGCTTTTGTATATATTTTTTTAAATCTCGTCTCTTTTTATCTATCTTAAATAAGTTAGAATTTGAAAATTATCTTGATATCCTAAGACAACGTAATTGCAATAAATTATTTATAAAAAACACCCTCCAGTTAACACATATAAAAATAAAAATAATTTCCTTAAATGTAAGGCAGACGATCTAATGTTTAAAAATCAAATTATGCTTTTTAACAAAAATAAATAAAACTGAGGAAAAAAAACATTAACGGAAAGGCCCAGAGGGATAAAATAAAACAGTCAATATTTGTGTGGCTTGCGCTTTTTTATTAGGTATCCATAAATAACTGTTTATTATTCCATATACTCGCAACAAATAATTACTAGCAATTGCACATGAGTTGCAAATTATGCCGGATAAAAGTAAATATTTATATATTTATCTTGACATGGGTTTCCTCAAGAGAGAATCACCGCTTCACCGTATGCAACAAACAAGTCTTTAATCCGCTTAGTTTACATTTAACAGAGTACTCCCAACCTATGCCAAAATATGAGCTCTAGGACATGGTGTCAACATCCATCAAAGTATAAAAGAATGGATGATTTTTTTCAAATATTGTAGTTGCAAATGCTCTGGTAGACGTGTGTAAATTGTAGAACCTTACACAAGGCACATAAATTTTTTGATATCTTAGGGGTATTGAATGTTTTTTTTTAAATAATAAAATAAAATTAAAAAATTTAAGATATGTATTTACTATTGTTTATAGTGGGCCATATAAAAGCTTCCCCCAAACTGCCCCAAAGAGAAAAATGGAACATATTTTTTTTGCCGCATACTACAAAAAAGCCCTGCAAAAGGCTTTTTTGATGCAAACATTTACATCGTATGAAACAAGCTTGTGGAATATACTACTACTCAGCTCTCAGAACTATGACCGACACTTTACACAACTTCTAAGCTGAATATATGCAGACACGTTTAAAACGTAGGAACCCCCTTTCTAATGTACAAACATATTTTATTACCAAGAGGCAAACATGTATACGCGTGTCCTAGAGCAACTGTAAAACACATCCTCCATCTAACATGCTATTTGCAAAATTTCAATTTTGTCTTTGCGGCTCAACCCTTCTTTGAAATCCTCCCACAGGTGTTGATCCTCCTTCCTAATTTTTATCACCTAGCTTTGCAAAGCATGCCCTTCGGCTTCCACACAGGTCGTCGAAATAATCAGGCTTATTTTCACTCCATAGTTGGAGCCCTCTTTCATCGTTTTCTTGCAGGTCTCAGGGTTGAAATTCAGGGAAGAGGCAGATGAGGCTACTTGGCTTGCCATAGGAATGAATATATTATATTACCTCCTATCTACAAAATTATATTTCCCAACAAAGAGATGGAAACAAACCCGTCATGGACTTGGGCACTCCGCCTACAACGTGGAGAGCATTAGTCGATCCGGAAAGTTCAGGAAACTCGGTCCACTTCCATTATATAAAGCCCATCTGTAAACAAAAAAGAAAATCAGTATATAAATCAAAATAGTTAACCTAAGGTCCTTTTGTAACTGAAAAAATTGATATCAAACGAAAATTTTAATTGTGAATAACTGCCCTACCATTTGCAGTCCAAGGAATTAAACAAGGTGAACACTGGAAGTGTAAGGAATTCGCTCAATGCCTATGACACTAATCACGGCAGGCACACCATGCTCCAATTTTTTCTTCCTTTTCTGTGATGTGTTTCGTTCAGGTAAAGCACTACATTCTGTTTTTTGTTTTAAAATAAAGAATGCACTGTGCATCTCTGCAAAACTGCAACTACGAAATGATTTCTCTTATTATCAAGTCAATAATGACCAATCTGATTTAAAGAATGTATAGTCCAAAAAGTAGATAAACATTGTAGCCTAAAAAAAAATCTAAAGTAGAAAATCAAATTGTTAGATATTATTATAGGAAATTTCTAAAATCTATAAATATCTAGGATAGTAAATATTTAGGACTGTAAAAAAAATATCTAAAATCTGGCAACTTTATTGAAGCTGCCGGAATTTGACACTTTCCAGCGAAGACATTTTCAAAGGTGGATGCCTACCGGCGAATTAATACCTACAACAAGTTACTTTGAAAAAATTATATGCAATTTTTTTAATGGAAGAAATGTGGAAACTAATGGCTCAATCGATGCGGCATGAGTCTTCTTATATGGTTAATATATATTTCAAAAATAAACTATTTCATGTTATAAATGATTTATTGGCCATTGATAAATTTGAGTTTTTGAATAGATAAAATTAGATGTCAATGTTGAGATATATTTTGAAAGTGACATATTTATTTATTTGTATGTTTACATATTTATATTAATCTATAAAAAATTATATTATTTTAAATTTACATATAATATATTAACAAAAAAAAAAAATTATAAAATAATATTATATTTAATAATATAGAAGGTAAAAAATATTATAATTATTTTTTGTATTTTTATAAATAGATTAAAATTAATTTTAAGGATTTTTTAATTTCTTAGTAAAATTTATGAATATATTATATTATAATTATATTAATGATTATTTTTATTTTTAAAAAATATATAATTTATTTTTAATATTATTATATAAAAATATATATTCTAATTAATTTATATAATAATATTTTTAAAACACGAAAAAATTGTATTACGTAAGTGTTCTCATTAAATTTTCTTCCAAAAATTGAGATATACCATTGACCATATAGATAATAAAGTTAAATATATAATTATTATTTATATTTAGTCCATTTACTCTCAATATAATTTACTATGAAAATAAATTTAAATAACATTTTAATTCTTAAATATTAAAAAATGTATGATTTTACATTTTGTAAAATAAAAATTATAAAATATTTAAAAGTTGTTGTTTTTAAAATTATAAATTTAACTTTTTTTCAACATTTATATGTTTTGATATAAAAGTGACTTGAACACAATTTCAAGAAATAGAATGATTAAAACAACACTATATTATGATAGACTTTATATGTCTTTAATATATCCTTCAATCCATTCAAAATATACTTACTTTCTAAATAAAGGAGATTAAACTTTGTGTGTGTATCCACTCAATATACTTTTGGTAGTCCATACAAAATACATTATAAGGGATTTTTTTGTGTCAATCTTGAAAAGTTTTTTACTTTTAATTGAACAATCATGCTCCTCTCCCATTAACAATATTGCAGCTAATGAGGCGAGTGCTAGTATATTATCATTAACAACTATGAATGGAAGACTAGGTTATTATCATTATGTCACCTTAAACACTTTTCAAGAAAGGCATACCATTATGATTTCTGTAGATGTTGACAAGGTGCAACTTGACTAAATACAAGTGTTTTGTCAACCAGCAATTGCACTTAATTTGACGTTAAGAAACTGTCCCCCAACTTGGCAACTTGCCAAAAGTAACCAGATATTTTGTCTTACAATCCAAGTTGTAAGACAATTCAATCTTAATCTCAAAAAAATATGAGTGGGCAAAATGCTTTGCTCAAAATGCTTTTGATTGTTCTTTCATCCATATAGGTATAGAGACGTCTAAGTTTTATTATTTATTCGTTTATGTAATCATACCCTGTGTCAAAGCCACTCATTATTTCGTTGTTTTTATAATCATAATTTTGTTTTTATTTTTTGTTTTTTCGGATTCTCCTCAATAATTTGACTTGTATTTGAATATAATAACACCTTACCCAATGTGGTGCCCTTAAATCATAAATTCTAGTTTATTACAATTAAATTGTAATATAAATATGTATTTAATTAGGTTAATTAAACATACGCAAAACCAATAAAAAATAGTTGAAATTAATCAATTTTAAAATTGGAGAAAATATGTGACATATAAAATTTAGAGGTGCATTTTGAATATTGTGAAATCTAGTGGTATGTTAAAATATAATAGTGGAAATATACATCCAAATGTGACACAAATAACCTAGAGCCCAAAAAATTGTATCAAAAGGAGAACTTTTTTGAGCTCGATTGTCTGTACGTTCATGATAGTGTGAAAAGTGTTTGGAGGCTCTAAACATTAGTGTAGGTAGCTCCACACTTTATAAACCACTACATTTTTCTGATTCTGAGCTTCAAAAATCCCTCTCAAATTCCCATGTTGTAACTTTGATCACCTAAAAAACATAAATTATTTTGCTTGTTAGGGGTTAATTCAGGTTCCCTTACCAATGTAATGCCACAAAGAATAGTCAATGTTCTTCAAATAACTCATATGCACTCAATTTATTCACACTTCAATGCCCCTTAATACAATGCAAAGCAACGCTTTATAATGCCTTAGCAATACATACGACCTTGAATGGTGAATGGCTTGATAAAAAATTGTCTACACACTAAGAAGATGACTTGTACAACTAGACTGGAGGGGGGTTCAGTTGACTAAGATGGGTTTGAGAGTGAGGGTGTCGCCAAGCCCCTCCTCCGTTTCTACTCTCTTCTTGAAACCACCTTCTTTTCCCCTCTCTTCTCACATGTTTAGATATATTGTTTGTTACAATACCAAATGTAAACGTGAAACAAATTCTATTTGTATTCAACAAAATAAAATGATTACATCATAGGATTATTTATCCATGAAAAATGCACATAATAGTCCGCCGTGAATTAGGGAGTACAAACGAGTTATAAGGTTAATATATACAAACATAAAATAGAAAGTATAGTTGATAACACAACTTTACAAGCAATGCAATGATGAATTATTTATTCATGTCATATCTAACCCTAATTACACATCAAATTTCAGTGTGCATTATGTTCAATATTCATATTACAATAATTTAAGAATGTTTAGGATTGTTATTTATTAGTTTTAAATTATTTATTTCCCCTAAATTATATGTTAAAATGAGTCTAAAACCCTAGTTTCTATATAATATTATTTTAATAAAATTAATATTATCAATATTATTTGAATAAAATTAATATTATCGATATTATTTTAATAAAATTAAATATTTGAATTAATATTTAATAAAATTAAATATTTGAATTAATATTTTTTTATCGATCAAAAAAGAGGCTCAAAGCCTCACTATATATAATATATTATATCACTAAAAAACCCTAAAAAATAAAGGACAGTTCAAGTTTACAAAAAACCATCATAGATGGATGCAACCAACAGAGAGATATATCTATAAACAACTATATAAAAACTACTTAACTACAACTTATTTATTCTCTTCATCATAAGAGCTAGTCACCATTATAGTAGCAGTTTCATCATTCTTAACCTTTTCTTCCACCATCAAGGCTACCAGGGAGTTGGCCATATTAGAAGCCTCGAATTGATCAGTAGGTACCTAGAGAGCAAAGCAAATGGCATCTATCTTCTTTCCTTGTTGCACACTTTCAATTGCCAAGTCTTTAACAAGCTGCCACAGTTGATCCAATCTAAGCCCCACATCAAAGCCCAACTGCTCCATGTCTTCATGTATGACATATGCATTACTGGCTCCTAAGCAGAACAATTTGAACCCCAATGATTTGGGCCAACCTTAAGTGTGTCCTTATGAGGGTTAGATTTCCCAAGATCATTCATTACCTTTACCACCTCCTCAATAGCAATAACTGTGTCACCAAGCCTGGCTTAAAAGTTGAGCTCTGAGCAAGATTATGGCCATCCACCTCAAAATTTGGGGTCTTTTACCCATCAATTAAAACTTGTTGCTCCAATAATCCATTACTTCTTTCGCTATAACCTTGGTGCCTTTATCTATCAAGTGCCCCGCATTTAGAAGTTGTCTGAGCTTTCAGATCATTGACGAGCCCGAGAAAGGAGTAGTGCATGTCGTCAATGTTGTAGCTATGAACCAATTTATCATGCATTTCTTTCACAGTATTACAGGCAGTGCATTTGCCCTTACCCGCCCGTCATCTTCTTTTCCATTTTACCACTACTATCACCCCTCTCGATGGAATTCACAAGCCAATAGGGTGAAAATGACTTCAACTATCTCAGGTGGCTAAATAATCTTTTTTCTCCATCTAACACAATCACACCCACACGCATCCTACATGGATTTTTTAATTAAGGCAATTTGTGGGGAATGATTTAACATTGCATGAGTTAAGAAGATGTGGGATCCTCCGCATCAGACACATGTGCTGGTGAGGACATCCCATCAAGCCTAATAATATCCCCTAATATTTCCATTATTTCAAATGAATTAATGATCTTTAGGGGCCTATTATCATTAATTTCCACCCCCATATTAGCCAACTTATCATGCGACTTTATTCGCCACCCTGGGTATATGAATAAGTATTTTTTCCTTTAGAAACTGAGAGCATTCTTTGACAATGTGATTTAAATTCCAATGATTGGCACTTCCTTTTTTGATTGCATTTATGATCAATAACGAGTCTCCTTCCACCAAAAGGTTATCCCATTGTTTATCTTTAGCAATTTGAAGACCACACCAAAGAGCTTTAGCTTTAGTCAAAATTGTTAGAGCATACACCCAAAGCTTCATAAAAACCAAGAATAGGTGCACCGTTGGAATTTTTGAATAGGCCACCAGCTCCAGCGTTACCCGGGTTGCCTTTAGAAGCGGCCATCAAAGTTAAATTTTATGAAATCCTTAGGGGGATGACACCATTTTGTTTGAATTTTTCCTTTTCTTTGCACTCCAACCCCCTTATCAAGGATTTTTAAATTAATATTATTTTAAACAAAATTATATTATTCAATCCTAATTTATGTCATAATGTTACAATTTAATCTTGATTTTAATTTTGTATGTTAATTTTCTATTTATTATCATTAATAATTTGATGTTATATTATTTTAATTAATAATATTGTATAATATTATTTAATTAAACAAATATTAATTAACTCACAAATTGATGAAAGCAGGCAAATAGTAGATTAGGGCATATTATGGTAAAATTAGTGACAAATTAAGGTAAAGTAGGGAATTTAAGGAAATTTACTAAAACTATGGGGGAAATTTGTATAAGCCTTGGAGAGGGGGTACATTGTAAATCTCAAATTCTCTTAACTAGATATAAATTCCATATGATTTAAAATGAGATTATTCCTCTAAATGTAGTTTGGCGTACTTATAATTGTGCATTCCTTATCTCTGTTAGCCTTAGTCAATAATAACTTTTAGATATATTGGAATGTATTAATGTTACAATATTATTTTAATAATATAATGAAATTTATATTAATAAAATAAATTTTATATTTTAATTTTTGTAGACAAAGTATGTAGTTTTGCTAGCTTATTAAGTTTGTAAAGTCCTGTTAAAGCTAATATTACGCAAAAGCATATGTATCTTCTACTCAAGTAAATATTAACACATTTTAAAACCAGATTTGAATTAGGTCTAATAGTTGAACATGCAATAACCTATCTCCACTTTATTCTTATAATTCAATATTGAAGATGATATTCCATTACAATATATTGTCAAATACATATCCATACACTCACTTCTTAATCACACATTCCTCACATATTTGTATCTTGTCCATATCTACTTTATCAATCTCACTCATGTATAAGTACAAACTATATCCATTACATATAGACATGTATGTCAATTATGTCTATAATACATAAAAGACCTTGTTTTCAAGTTACAAAGCAGTGCAAAACACCATGTGGGACCTCTTAGTAGTTTGCATCATAGCCCATTTTCGTAGTATACTCAGGAGCTTCCACAGTCTATCTATTTAGATCTAAATCTAATGAAGAACCCTACTTAAAATATTGAATACCAAATACAAAACATTTTATAAAATTATATAAGTAATTTATATTTTAATTAAATTTATATTATATAATATGTGCTAAACACATAAGAGTATATCATTGAAATATACATTTTATGTAATATCAACTATAAAAAAATGTATTCCTATTTTAATCTTCCTTAGAAAAAAGAAAGGATAATAGTGTTCAATAAATAGTACTTGGAAATATCAAACTACTCATTTTGATCTTAATGTATTTCTACCAACTATTCAACAATTAAATGACTTCTATTTGCATTAAATGTTAATTTTCCCTTTCCTTGAACATGTCAATATATCTACCAATTGAAATTTCCTAATCATTATCAAAATAGATCCCTATTCGGATGTTGAATTCATCATATCCTCTTTTTCATGTGCAGGGTCATCAATTTTCTCTTCTTATATTATATCAATTTTTCTTCATCATATTCCACCTCACCTAGTTGATCATCTCCAATTTTAAAACAACCTAATCATTATTTGCATATATTCATCATGATATCATTCTCATTATGCGGTTCTTCTTTAGATACTCTGTCACTAGAGTCATCACGATCATTTTTGTTAACAATTACACCCCTTCCCAAGGATATTCATGTAAGAACATTGTTAGCATTAACTACGTGTCTCCTCCTTGGCTCATAATGCAATACAAAATCCTAATTATTTTACCTCTCAATATCAATATAAAAGAAGACCCACGTATTGTATGCATAAAATCATACCATAATAATGATATTACTAATACTTGAAAAATAAATTCACACTAATAATGGGGCATTCCTAATACAATATGAACTATGTGAATCTTTATATTAGAATGATATCAATAACTCTAAAGATGGTAAGAAGTTATTAGGGCATGAGAATGGAATAAAATCTCAAATATAGTCTTGTAGATGATAAATTCGAATGGTTAAATTATATAGAGAATACGGGAAAACAATCATTGAGGTGCCCAAAACATTTTAGGAGGCAACAACATTATGCTTTAAACATGTTCAAAAAAAATAGATAGGGATGTAGCAGATTTCCAAAACACCAACAACTTGTTTGGGCATCATAGAGGTGTTTTCTCCCAAGTCCAAAATCAATCACGTAATTATGTACAAGGCGCTCCCCAATGATCAAAGAAAGGTAGAAAGGAGAAGGTTTCCCTTGAGTACCTTCTTTGATTATGATTGATTAATAGAAGTTAACAGATATAAGAGTTGCCTTCATTGGTAGCTTGGGTACGCGGTCCACTTGCTTTAATGTTTCCTATATAAAATCCATTTGTCCAGGCATACAGAGATCATCCCACATTGTGACACTCATGTTATTCTTCTTCATTTGATTAACCACATTTAGGGGAGCAATTTGAGGCTTTTGTTGATTTTACGCTGGCCCATCCCTTTTTGTCTTCACCCTCAAAGGATATGAAGATTTATGCATCAATGTGGGCATACGGAGTGGCTATTTAGATGGTAAGTTTGTCTCGGTCGCAGCTCGTATTTTGGTGGGTCACCACAGAATGAAGAGACTAATCCAAAGTTTGCATCTTTTCCTGCATGTTGCATTATGATTACACATGGAGCCTTAATGGGGCAGTGGCAATATTCACTACGTAAAAAATATTCTTATAGCCAATAAGCTATAGTTCTTTCAAGTGGAAATATTAGAGACTAATTTGGTTCAGGTTACAGAGATTGATGTATTAGTTGTGCCACGGAGCTTTTTACCATGAGCAGTTAACTTGCATTGTCAGATGAATAACTATTTGATTCACGAGGCATTCCACTAGGATAGCACTATTTTATGTCTTCTACCATGTTGTTTTAAACAAGAACCAGAAATCTGTTTAGATTGGAGACCATGGGGAATTATTATTGTAATTATCTAACATGAATAATTTAGCTATGATGGGGTCTATTTGGTTGATAAATTGGGTTATAATGAAAGACTAAGGATTAGGTTGAGCATGTTGCATTTTTATGAAGGATAGTTTTTTTGTAATATTTATGCATAAGGCTTTGAGTTCATCCATCCCATTAGAAGAAGTAATAGGATTAGTTTGCTTACTTTCACGTATGGGAATGTAGGCTAAAGATGGAGTTGGAATGGGGACAACATCTAAAATTTCTATAAAAATGGGCATGGAAGTATAGTAACTAACTTTCTAGATTGGATGAGGCTAATCTCATAAAATATTGCAATTTCATAGGCATTAGGTATCACAGTGCCACCCATGGATTGGATCATGATTGCAATATCAAATTTTAAGGATTTGAGAAAGAATAATTAGGGTCAATGGGGTGAAAGTTTTACTTAAAGTGGGATTCTTTCAAAAGTCTTATAAAATTTGCAGTTGAAGTTAGACATTGCTTTTGTAGGATCCCTCTTTATAGATTTCAAATGTTCCACAAGAGATAGATTAACAAGTTCTTGAAACTATCTGCACAATATTTCTCCTAACTCGTCCCATTTATGGACTAAGTTAAGAGAAAGACATTTATACAAGTCCAAAGATGTTCCTTTCAGCGAAGAGGCAAACAACCTCGCAATAATATCATCCTAAATGACATGATGGATAAAATAAAGAATTGAAATATCTTAGATGTGCTCAACAGTGGTGGTTGCATTTTCTTCAATAAAAAACAGAAGGCTTTTGAGAGAATTCAATGGGATATAACTCGATGTAGTCAAATATAAGGGACTACTTCTATTGAAGGTAATAAATGGGAGGTTTCTGTGATGATCCATGAAGATTACTATGTGAAGGATTCTTTGCAAAGTAGCAAAATGCCTATTTGGAGGAAGAGTGGATTGGGCTCTTTGGATTGGGGAAGTGGACCTTTTGACATATTCACTTCTTCTTCTTGGAGAAATTTGTAAAAACTCAAAATGTTTATCACTCTTGTAACTGTTTTTTGTCACTATTTGTCTTGTGGATTGGGGCACTGGATCCTTGAAAATATAACAAGGGTGGAGTCGTTTGGTGCTTGAGTTTGGTTCAAATAAAAAATGATTTTAGAACACACCAAAACATAGCTAAGCATTGAAAATATTGATTCTTGTATCAAAAAATATTACAAACATATTGACAAGAATGAAAACTTATCTCGCCAAGAGTGCTAAAACTATTAGATGTTGAAAAGATCCTATGTGTAAATTGAGTTTTTTTCCAACACAGTATAGGATTAATACATAAGTGTGGGAATTTTTTAGTGAAGAAACCTCCAGAGAGATTTGTTTCTCATCTTCATCTACTCCTAATGTTATCACTAATCTACCTACTCTAACAACTGCAGTGTAAAAGGGAGAAGGAGACAACATGAAAGAAATGAGACGTGCCAAGAGAGAAACAATAATCTTCTTCCACTCTATGTTTGGGAACAACACAGTAAACTAAAAAAATGTAGACCTATAATACACACACACACACACATTTATCATAGATTTAATAAAAGGCAAGACAAAAAAATAAAAAAAGTAGAGTAGATATAAGTCAAATAACTTAGCGGATGTTTAAATATGCACAATTATATGTAACTGTGAAATATGCTCTAGACACTACAATTTCCAGCATAGGTGCTAAGAAAAAGAGAGAAGAAGAAGAAATAAAAGACATCAGAAAAAATTCCCAAAAGATGGCCAAAAGATCCCAAAACGGTTAAGAGTATGGATAATAGAACATACTCTGTTATTTATAAAAAAGAAAAATAGGAGAAGAATGACTAAATAGTGGAGAAGACTTGTGAAACAAGTCAAGATCTATCAAATAATGGCAGAAAAGTGTTCCCTATCATTAATAATATAAGATATTGGATCAAACATTAAATATTGAACTTTAATTTGCAATTAGATCTTCTAGTAGTGAGTACTCGTAATATTGTCCACTTTGGCATTAGGTGGAAATATTGACTTCTACAACTGCTCAAACTAAGACAATAAGTTCTAAGTCTATATCTAAGTTCTTATGTATTATGAGTGCCTCGAGGAATTAATTGATCGAAAAATACCAGTAACAACCTTTTGCGGCCTATGAGAAAAGGTGGAACAAGTTCAAGTACATGGCAACATGGAAGAGGTCATGATCTAAAGGGAAATTCTATGAGTTCCTAAAACCAATAAAAGAATCCATAGGAGGTAATGTTGAATCAAAATGATTAAACATAGTTGATCAAATGGTTAGAGAGTCAGAAATAAGGCATTGCGGTAAGACATAGTGTTGCACAGATCAAGAAGAATGGCAGAACATGGTATAATGTATTGTGGCTTGAGATAAGAATTTCGTGACAAGAACAATGCCTTATAGGTAGATATAACACTTCATTAGGACCATAAGGTGGTTCACAGGTCACTTGTGGCCTTGGAAAGTTATGTGTAGCAAAAGTTAATATATTGCACCATTAAATAGTGTTTTAAGGCTTGGTTAGAGCAATGTGGCTTCATACAAGCATTTGTAGTTTTTTGTGGGTTGTCAACATGACACAACAATGACAAGGGAAAGGTGGAAGGGATTGGAGGAGAATGAAGGCATGCATGAGTGATGTGTTAGCATTCTAAGGTAGGAAAAATAGGTAGGTGGCTAGGTGCAGTATAAATTTGTGTAGATGGGTGATTTAGGGAAATTTAGTGGCTCACCAACAATAAGATGCAAAACATATGTAATGTGGTGTAGATGTGTGCTTCTAAGCTTGCCCAAGTAATTATGGGGTGGTGTAATAATGTGCAGCTTGCAATAGTAGTTTGCGACTCGTGAAGTAAATAAAATTGTAGTTCATGGCCTTTAGATTGAAGGAATGGTGCCAAATGTTCAAAAGAGATGAGTGCTTAGGATTATCAGGTTATTAAATCACAAGGCTGGTCAAAATGGGAAAGGGGATCATTTTGGTTAACACAAACAAATCATTGTACTTATGCACCACTATCCATAATGGATGTGTAAAAAAGAGATAATATGTAACAATAAACAAAAAGAATTTATTTTATTTTATTCAAACAGTTACATACACAAGAATATGGGTTACTTATTAGATTCTTAAAGCTCAAAGATTACAATTATCCCAAATTGGATATTCATACCAAAAAAAATTATCATTAACTTGGAGGATTTTGCAAGGCTCTCCTTGGATCAAGAATGGTTCCTTCTTCGCACTCATATCATAACAACTAGCGTTATTCTCCTAAACTCGACTCTATATACTCTTACTTTAGCTGAAAATGACTTTAATGAATTCAACTAAGATATTTATAGGCACCAGAAGTAGTTCCATGAGTTGAAATCAGGCCTGGAAATTGACAGGTTTGTAGGTTGTTTTTTGTGATTTTAACTGTATTTTACAAGTAAAAATTTTTAACAACCATACACAATGACAGGCTAAATTTTTTGAAAACTGTAATTTTTTTTACGTGGTTTATATAAAAACATTATACCTATTTATATATATCTATGAGCAAATTATTGATATGTCTATAAAAATTACTGGAAATTACAGCCATCTGAAAGAGTTAAGCCGTCAACAAGTTTTGATTTGACCGGCACAGATAATTTGAAATTCCAGGCCTGGTTGAAATGATTCATCTTCCTTTTTGACTCGTCACCTTTGACCACTATGCATCATCAACCATCCTGGTCTTCTCTTTACAGCATGTGGCATCCGATTCAATGTAAAATATAACTGACACGTGTATAAACTTTAGTTTTTTTTTTTGAAATATCCCATATTACACACAATCCTTTTTAACCAATTTTGTGTACTGCATCATACCCTATTATCTATTTTACAATATTTATCAAGTGCACATTACTCTTTTTGCTCCTCTTTCACTTTGCGCATACATGTTTCCTTTAGACTCGTTTCATACTTATACACCTAGGATACAAATCAACCTTAAAGAAATTGAAATAATTTCTTTAATACCATACTTCTCCTCATATGCACCTAGAGTGTAATTTCATGATTCATCGCAAAACTCCCCAAATATAATATCTCTTTAGAAAGGTTATCTCACAATCGAGTTACTTGTCTGTAGAGACTTGATAAAAAAATATCATTTACAACATGTTGAGATTTACTAAAACCAAATAATTTCTAGGATATGTACACAAAACGTCTACGCAAGTCACTTATTCTTACTCTACTTATTTTTCTAGTTGATGCATGATTATTTATGGATCTGAATGCTCCTACTTTGATAAGAAAGAGAAATATGACTAATAGGATAAACACAAGGAGGAATGATGTTGGAATGAATCCAAGCAATTACCATATGAGAAGGTAAATCTGGTGTCTTAGTAGGTGTTTGGTTGCTACTAGTATTTAAATATGCATGGTTTGCCTTACATATCTAATGTTATATACCAACCTCGTTAGTATGTTATTGACCTTGAGTTTTGGATTGTAAATCTAATATCACACTCAAACATGTCAACTAGTATGTAAGGATTTTGCAAGAGGTATTGTCTAAGATTGAGTAATTATTGGATTCTATCTTGATTCTCTAGAACAATCCATTTCCCTTAACTATTTGAAATTTGTTGGAAACATGTGAACCATTCAAATCCTTATCATCCATATGAGTCTTATTGAAAGGTATTGGTATTATTTCAAGGTCAACTTGAGCCTCACATATACTTAAACAACCTATGATGAGTTATATGTGATAAGAATAAGAATAAAAATAGATCCCTTGATTAGGCCATAACACTTGGCAACACACATTTTATATATTAGTTTAAGTGTATGGTTGATCTAGGGAAATAATATAGATGACTTAAGAATTTCAATAGCTTGTTGTTGTGATGGATGCTCTAAGGAATACAATAGTGAAATGGTTTCTCTTGACCTTACTAGAATGATAAAATAAACGATCCCTATATTCCCCTAATAGATTAGTGTGGATATGTATTTATATTTGACCATTTGCATAATTTCCTACTCAGCTAAGCCAAAAGTACCACATAGGTTGGCTAAGCTAATTTCCCATTTTGAAAATATGACCATTATAAGTATAAAAAATAGAATAGTAAAAGGTGGGATAAGTTTGTGTCCGAACTTATCATAGACCCACAAACCTATCCAAGGTGTCAAGGAATCAATTTTGAGATAATTGGAAGTCTATATAGGTGTTATGTAGTAGGTGTAGTAATTATTGACGAACAGAGTTGGAAAATAGTGATCATCTATTGAGATTAGGATGCTTGATAAAGTATGGGGGTATCTTAAGTTGGTATTTTGTGTATAAATGGGATAGATATCGTACTAATGTCATATGTCATATTTCAAAGTGCTCAAACAAAATTTTAGATACTAAAATATAGTGCTAAAAAACTATACAAAAGAACATCATGGTGTCATCAAGATGTTGAAAACTATCTCAATCTAGAACTCAGTGTATGATAAGTTCATGGGAAGTAATACACCTTCACTGTTGAAACTATCTCATGGACTATGAAATTACCTTCTAGATATGTACAATTGATCTAGTCATTTCCATCTTGTTTATTTATGTTTGGAGATCTAAAATTTGGGTTTGTATCTATGTGATGCATGTATTATGATGAGATATAATGTATCCTTGTCTTGAGAACCTATCCCTTGTGCCTAGAGACCTAAAAAGGTGTTAGCATTATGTTGGGTTACCTCATCATACCCTTGTTTATGTGATGAGTATTCTGCTACATACCACCACTCCATAGGGACAATAATACATGTATTTTTCGTAAACCTATGATAAGGTGCATGATATATAATAAATAATAAAAATGGATCCCTTGATTTGTCCCTCACACTTGGAAACATACACTTGTACTTCGGATTTTTCTCATGCTTAATCTAGGGAAACAATATAGATTATTTTAAATTTCAGTAGCTTGTTTTGATGGGTGATGTAAGAAAAAAATTAATGTATTGTTTTCTCTTGACCTTCTTAGACTATTCTTAGATAAAGGGTCCTTATAAATTTCCTTAATGGATAAGTATTTTTTTATATTTATACATGATCATTCATATGATTTTCTGCTTAAGTGACCTAAAAGTACCACATAGGCCAACTAATCTAGGTTACCCTTTTGAAAAGTGATTGTTGAAAGTGGAAGGGATAAGTTCATGGAGGATGGAAAAGTTCATGTTCAAACTTGTCTTGGAGCTACGAACTTGTCCAAAGGTGTGAAAAGGAATTGGCTCTGAGACCAAAAATTTTTTGTACATATATTATATAGCATAAGCAATTATTCTTAAGGAGTTAAGTTGGAGAGTAGTTTTCATTTAGTGGGACCAAGATACATGATAGAGTGGAGGGTGCCTTAAATTATTCCTTTATTTATAAGTGGGATAAATGTAAGAAAAAGTGTCAAATTCTATGTTAGCAAGTGCCCATATGACATTTCAGGTATTAAAGTTTCCCCCCTTTTAATATAGTATAAATGTTGATTAAAAGAAAATGTAAACCTCACATCTCAATCACAGGATGGTGGTGTAAAATCTTGAATGTCTACACAAATCCATATGAAACCTATATTTCACATGGCTGATACATGTAGATTAATACTCGATAATGACATACGTAAAATTGTAACTTTAATTTGAAAAATATATATATACACTTGAAATGCTGGAAATAAAATAAAATGTGTGCAAGAACGACTACACCTGATTTGTGATGTCAAACCATGCCTTCAATTTTTTGAATGTGAAGAGTTCCACAGGCTTGCCACCATACAAAGTGATTGCTAACATCTTGTTAATAATATTTCCTTGTTGGTAAAATTAATCATTTGCTAACTTTATGGCCTTACTTCTAGCATGAAATACTTTGATAACTTAATAGCCTTGCTAGTAACATAAAAATCTTGTTGAATTTTGTGAATAATCTTTTCTTCCCTACAATATAATCTAACCTTGTTGATAACAACATCCCTTTTGGGAATATAATATTTCCTTTCATGTAGCTATATACATCCTTTCCAATAACTTAACATGTCATTTAACTTTGTGCATTGTTGAGGCTAATTTCAATTTTGTTGGTTGTTGAGACCAAGTTCAAATTTATGGGTTGTTGAGGCCAATTTGTCAAATCTATGTGTGTGATAAGACTAATAAAAATTGAATAAATTTGATCTAAAATGTGTGAAATGTGTGTAACTCTAATTTGAATTGTGTGAAAATTGAATTTAACTCCAATTTGAATTATGTGAAAAGTGAATGAACCTTATTCAAACTATGTAAAATTTCATCAATATGTCTAATTTTGTATACTCTTAGCCGAAATTCATGTGAACTTAGACACAAACCCACAATATTACCCCTTTTTTGGTGAGGGATGTTGTTACATGTCATTTGAATCAAAAGAAAAAGTGGTTAATTATATCACACGTAAAATACTTAAAGAGATAAACCATATAAATCATGTGTATTAAACATGGTTTCATAATCAATGTGCATAGAAATGATCATTAGAGAATATGTATGATGTTTTTCATCTCAAGAGTAAGCATAATGTGAATTTTATTTTAAATCTATACAAAAGAGCAACTAGAGTATAACGGTGAAAATCATAGAGGTATGTTAGTATACACACAACTTGACACCAAAAGACTCATTTGGGGCTCGTGACATGACATGACATGTCATGAAACAACATGATTACTAAAAAATATCAACGCAAACTACATGCCATCGTGATAATATGACAACTAGATCGACACTAAGGTTAGTAAAAATTATATAGGAAGCATTCAATCATGACACGTGTAACAAATAATTGTTATATATATAATCATATAGCATAAAACATATACGCGTTATATAGTATAAATGAAGCATGTGTCAGGTGATATAGAAAAATCACATGTCAAACAATATAAATAAGGAAACCTATAAAATAACCATATAACAAACATGCCAGATAGTAATCATAGAATAATCATGCTATACAATAAGCATATCGAAAATCACACTAGACAATAAACACAAAATAATCACACTAGACAATAAGCAAATAAGATTCATTCCATAAGAGTGTATAATTCATAGAATAATATAACAAGAGCCCATGGCCTACAATAATCAAAGAATTATGTGCATGAACACGATATGAATTGGTATATATACCCATTATAAACATTACTAAGTAAACACAAAGCAAGCAAATTAATACATGGAATTAAGCAATGTAGCTATCACCTAAAGCATAATACAATATCTAGAATAAAGCACATGTAATGAAGTATAAGTCATTGAAAACCACATAATAAATAGTTGTGTATCACCAATGGAAAAGAGTGTGAAAGATATAACTTAACAATGTTCTGCATAAAATGCATGTTCGCACCCAATTTTACATGTGCTACCTTGTCGGAAGCAGTTACAAAAACGTCCCCGATGATGATTCATGTCCTTTCAGAAGGTGTTCTAGCTGCTAAAACCTACTTGTAGTTTATATTTGTATCCTACTATGTCTTACTTAGCCTTTGGATGCTTCGTCCTAGCTCCCCACTTTATTTTCTTTTGTTTTTGGCCTTTAGTGTCAAAACCGTCGCGCCTACCTGGGTGGTGATTTTGTAACTGCCACCGAGATAGGGCGGTGGTTTTGTAACCACCGCCAAAGCAAGGCAAAAGTCCTATAATTGACACTCTGCATTGGGCGACAATTTTATGTGAATTTTCCAAAATGGTACACTTGTCCTTTAAACAAGTGTAACTCAACTTTAGTTCAGTTTTTGGACACGTTTCTCAGTCAAATTTCCTAAATTTAGGCTTGATTTTTTCATGTTTAACTCCTCTTTCACTTGTGATTATTGATTGCATAGTTAACTACCTCTTCATGTGATGGTTTAGCATCCCATTACTGTCAAGTGTGCTTGTGCACTCTACAGCTAACTTCCTATAAATTGATCGCTTGTTTTCAAGTAAATGGTCGGAGAATTATTTTTTGCATCCTTATAATTACTAAGTTGTTTTCTTTCTTGTTGGAAATTGTATAGCCAATCTCGGTTCTATTGTGTTATCTTTCTTCCACTTGCATTGCTCCAATCTTCCAATTCAAGTTGCCCATTGCTCCAACGCTTTGAGTTAAAATTTTGAGGCTGTTGCCTTTGGTTTTGACTCTAATATCCAGCTAGGTTTTGATTTGGACTTTGTGTTTGAATTTGTCGTCGTCGTTGTTGTTGTTGCCATGGTGGATGATTAAAATCCACTACGTTGATTATTGGAGTAAAATTGTTATTCCACTGATTATTAATAGGTGGCAAAATGTTTACAATGTTTTCCCTTTTAACTTGGTCAGTTACTCCATCTGTTGTGACTCCGCAGTTCTTGTTACGGATCTTAGGTCCTTGATTAGCGTTCCCGATATTAGGATAGGCCGCGGTGTTTTGATTGGGAATGGTTAATTTCCCATTTGTCCCATATGTCTTACAACCACTATCTATCGCAGCTTGGTCGATTTGGAGAGCACTCTCAAGTACTTCATCGTAAGTTCTTAGTGGGAACTTCTGGACTTCTTCCTTTATCTCTCTATTGAGAGAATTAAGGAATAAATCGCACAGCTCCATTTGATCCATGTTTGGAGCACTTGCTGATGAGTAGAGGACCATACACCACCGTTGAATAAAATGAGCAGTGGATTCATTATGTTCTTGTTTAATATGTAAGAACTCCCTGATTCCCGTTCTTAACAATTTGTTCATGTCAAAAGCTTTGATGAATTCTGACATGAGTTGTTTAAATGAGTGTATCGAGGCTTCAGGTATTCTGTAATACCAATCAAGGGCAATACCCTCTAAGGTCTTAGGGAATATTTTAGCGAAAACCTTGTCCCAAGGGAGTAACTCCCGTATGGATGTGGCATAGGCCTTAATGTGTGCGTTTGGATCCCCCCTCCCCTTTATAGTTGGGCAAATCGGGAAGAGTTCTTGGAAGCATAGCACTCTGTATGGTGAAGTCTAGGGGCTCTTTTAAATATTCTGAATAAGTCCCTACCACATAGGTCTCGACCATCGATGGTGCTTGTTGAGGGGGTGGAGGTGGAATGGGTTGTTGATATGGCATAGCATATGCATTTGTAGGGACATAAGGGAATCCCTGTGGTTGAACAAACATCCCGGGAGAAGAGAACATGTCTCTTTGTGGTGACTTTGAATAAATGTTTAAGTAAGGAGGAGCATTGTTCTGGTACGGGTTGTTTGGTGCCCAGCCGGGAGGTGTCATGTTTTCAACTAGAGCGGCATTTAAAAATGCGGTCCTAGTTGGTGTTTGTCGTGGGTAACTATAAGGGTTTTGAGGAGGCATGCCTAACGTGCATGTTCCTGTAAGGAGGTCAACCTGACTAGGGTGATGCGGAGGGTTGGGGATTCTTGTTTGCCCAAAATATGAATTTTGGTTTGCTTGAGCAAGTTCCAACCCTCTAACCTTTTCAGCTAAGGCTGAAATGACATCTATTGGTGAAGACACAATGTTTTGCCTTAAGGGTGTTTGTTGTATCACTTGAGGTTGTAAAGGGGTATGATACCCTGCTCTAAATTAGTTGTTACCCTGCCAAGCTTCACCGAGGGTATTTCCTATAGGTGGAGGAATGGGGGTGTTTTCTTGGAATAGGGTATCGAACTGTATTTGTAAACTCCCTATAGGTGGATACATATTTTGGAAGCGTTGTTCACTTTTAGTGAAGCGTGCTAAGTACTCCTTATCCAATAAGGGGAGTGGGTCTGACTGTCTATTGATCTGTGGTCTGAACAAGACCCGAGGAGATGAAGTGGATTCTCTAGTAAACATCATATTATTAGAGCTTGAAGGCTCTGGCTGCTGTGTTTGTGCACGCTGATCAAACTCCTCAATTCAGAACGAAGAATTTGAGCTAGTTCTTTGAGGGGGGGTTTGAGACGACAAGTAATTACTTGAATAGTTATCAGCCCATGCAAAAAGTGAGGGCGATGGTTGTCTATTTGTTTGACTATAGTTTACTTCGAGACCTGAGAGAGGTCTGCCATATGCATCGTATCCTGACATATTCGGGGGGTATATGAATACCCACAGAATAATGGGAAAGAGTGAAGGTGGATGAAAGAAATGAAAAATAAAAGAGGAAGAACTGTTTATTCACGTCGGGTTCACCAATTTTGTACGATGGAAAAGTGACATGTGAGCATGGGAATCTACAAGTACCTCTTCCTCATACCTGACCTCTCGAGGTCGTGTCGAGACAGCCGGTGAATGTTGAATGTGAATGGATACAGACAAGCTAATCAGGCAATCTTATATCCTCAATACACAATAATGGAATCTGCGAATCTAAGGCAAAGAAGGCCCTCCTAACCTGAATTGGTGTAATGGTTTTTTCGGATATAATGGTTGTTCGGAGGCTCCAATCAATGTCGAGCTCTGCCGAGATCTTGTTTCTTGGTTGTTGGATACGTGGGAAGTGACCTGTGGGAGCTTCGTATCTATCTCCAGACAAGGTCATGAAAATGGTGATAGGAGGTTTAGTGGATTTCCAGTGAACAATGGATGGTTTTCTGGTCTAGCCCATAAAATATTAGATTGATTGGCTTCTATATTTAATACAGAGAATTGCGTGATGATATCTGGTGGGAGTGGTGAGGATCTAAATACTAGCGTTCGTAAGCCGGTGTCAATACTTAATTGATTTGCAGGCCCGTTGGGTCGTGGGACTTGGGGATCACAACCATGAGTGCGTGGTTGTTGTGGACCTGTTATGGTCATGTGAAGAATCAATCCCTTCTTCCAACTATCCAGTAATCATATGCATTCTCAGCCTATATGTTTAGAACTAGAAGTTGTATAATTTTCTCAGAGTACCTAACAGGTGTTCTGGCAACTTGAATGCGTAAGCTAGTATCTATGTCAAGGAGGAGGTCTCCTGTGTCAGGTTGTGGAACCAAAGGATCGCAACCAAATGTTTGCTCTCTTTCAAATCCTTGTACAATCATTCAGATATTTTATCAAGGTAGTCTATAGTTAGGATGGTTTGACCAAAATGTGTAAGCTTTGTCGTCTTCGATATTTAATCCTCTCAGTTGTTCACTAATTTCTTATAGGTTTGTCGTTGCTCAAAAGACCTGTATCCTAAGGTCTTGATCTATATCAACTAATGTTGTGGGTAGATTTGGCTGAGGTACTATGGGTTTAAATATATATTCTCTAGGCTCTCTAGGTCCTGTGATTGTCATACAAAATGCTTCAACTTTTAACTAACATTAATAAAATGGTCACGAAAGAAGTATTTACACTATGCAAGCATTCTTCTATTTTTGTGTTTTCAATGATGTATTTCAACGAAATTAAAGGGCAGCTACTCTAGTATATTTATAAAATGGACAACTAATCTAGTAACAGAATAAAAACAAGCAAAGTAGCCTGGTATGGCTATTTACCTGTGCAGTTGTGATTTTATCCTAAATATCTAGGCAACTATTTATTTTGAATTGAAAGACTCTCGATCCTACCTCATAAGTGAGGAATGAATCACAGTTTCTTAGAAACTATCAATCCCCACAACTTCCCTGGTGATATCGAGAGAAAAATTTTAACTGAAATAAAATAATTCACTACTCTATTTGATATGTTGTAACTAGAACTTTGATAGCTCAAACCTGGCGTTTACAGTACAGTGGTAAATCCAGTTGTGTGTGATTTCATCCCCTCAGTGTGATCTCCTCGTTCCTTCGTGTCCTCATGAATCCAGAAAGTGTGTATATGATAGTATCAACAGAAGATGGTATTCGAACAATGGCAACTTTGGATATAGACCCAATACAATGCAAGTAGGAAAGGGATAGCGCAAGTGAACAGAGCTTGACTATGCAATTCCTAGTAGGATTTATTGCGGGAATACAACACAAGTGTACCGAGAGTTTTAGAATCTATCCTTGTGACAAAACAAAACCTGCAACTTCAATGGACTCTAATCTAGAAATGAAGCTATTCTATGCTAAATTGATTGTATGGAGTAGCAATGGAACAAGACTGAAACAAGAAGATTGACTGACTTCTAAACAACAAAGGAAAACTAATAACTGATGCAAAACATGAAGCTAGTAGAATTCTAAGCAAGAAATTCAAAGACTGAATAAGAGAATTAAGAAGACGAGGGGCCTTTTTGTTTGAAAATAAGCTGGCTATTTATAACCAATGCATTTACCAGAGGGTAACTCCCATTTGAACTCTTTTACTATAAACAAAGGAAAAACACTATTACTAGGGAACCAAAAACATTAATGCAAGCCAAAGTGGTTGAAGAAAGCGTATAAAATTGAAGATTTACGTTTGACGTGATCGTCGAAAGAATCTGGAAAATGCGTACAGGACCGTCGCCCTGTGCAGGGCGGCGGTTTCGTCACTGAAGACAAAAATGCAAGAAGAAGGGGGGCAAAGGGCAAAACAAAAGCGCGTGGAGGCCGAGCGGGGCATGTGGGATACAAACATATACTTGGCGAGCTTTTCTGGATTCTGAACACCTTGCAAGGAGACCTGTATCATCATTGGGCATGTGTAACATCGTTTCGGCAGTGTAGTACCCTACAATTTCAGGTATGTACAGTCTCCATCTTCTCTCCACAAGCAAGCAAAGCAAGGCTTCCCAAGTATTTGAGCAAGTGTGAAACTCAAATAAGGCATTTTCAAGGCAAGATTGTCAAGTTCTAATTGCACTATGGTAGATATCACATGTTACGAGAACAACATGCAGTTTGAGCCCTCTTCGGAGTAGTGGCGCGGTCAATGGTGCATAGGGGTTCCCACAACCCATCTAACTTTGTTTTACATGAACTCCATCTTGCACTATGAGGGTTTGAGGGTTGAGTGGGGTTTACAAAGCCATTCCAAAGGTGAGCAAAGAAGACAGATTTACAATGGTAATTATTTCTAGGAAAGTGAAGCATTCAAGAAGTTGCAAGCCCAAAATCCAAATAGGGCCAATACATTACAATAGGGTTAGAAACGTAAGAATGATCTTGACCTATTTATACAGTTTTGACCATATCCAGTATCAGGTGCCAGCTCCTGCAATGAAGCATTTTTAATTCCAGATCAATCTGTTCGTACATTCAAATCACTTGGAATCTTCCAGATCCACACAAAATCAATTGAGTGTAATCTCTCCCTTGTGTTTTGATATTTTTTAGGTCAATAGTCACTTTATAAAGCGTTATTTTGATTTGGGCAACTAATCTTGGAAGTTAATTAAATCAGAATAGCCTCTTGTAACAGTAATTCATGCTTTTTAGAATGTTTATTTAGGAAACATTCTAAAAGCTTAAAAAGGTTGAGATTAATCACTCATAAAAAAAAGTGAAATCAAGTGTACGAGTCTATAGTGATCCACGTTGTCAATTGATACGCCCAAGTGTTGTTAGGGTCATTAGTCAAGAACGGTTGTAACATTGTTATAAGGTTTCATCTTATTATGGTATCTTCTTGAGCTCAAACATCATTTAGAAGGTAACCAAGAGCTTCATATCAATATTACAAGAGTTAAAGACCTTGGGGGTAATATGCAGAAAGATAGCCTTTTGTGTGGTAACACATGAAGATTTTCTAAGGTTCATGCTATTTGTATATATTGTACTCAATGTCACACACCTACCCTTAAAGCCACGAGGTCATAATATTTGTATTGCACAAACGCATAAGGATTTAGTGAAGGGTCTATACACAATCTTATGATGAGTTGTGCATTTATAGAATGCAACTTTCAAAGCTTTCAATTTGAATATGACAACATGGATTTTACCTAATCCCATAATTGTAACCGTTGAGCCAATGTTATTGCATCAACTTGTGTTGTCATCACTTGGGCTCTATCTTGTAAAAGAGAATGGGACATATTTAGTATTAGATGGGTAGTTTGTTATTTCAAGGGAATCATGTCACTATATAATCACTTCCACCCCTTTGTAGAAGAGATTCAATTCCTGAAAGAGAGGATATAGTTTTCATAACAATTGAAAGGAGTAATATATTAACAATCTATGTGTAGGTTTGAGGAAAGGATATAAGAGTGTCATTATGGAAGCACTAGAGTGTTTGAGTGTTTTAAGCTCATAGGCATAATGTTGCAGTTACGAGTAGTTGAGTCGTTGGAAATTGATATCTAATTGATGTCACCCTGTTGTTACATAAATACATCATTATTGTTGTTATAAATGAATGTGTCTAAGATTTTTCCGCATAATTTTGTAAGTGGTTCAGCTAAAGGCATACTTTATTGGGACCCATGACCATAGTTGCATCAAATTTTGTGCTTCTTATTATGAATGCATGCTTTTGTGAAAAAGACAATGGAGTTGGTGGTGCACACGACATCATAATAGTAATATCCTTATTGGTAATGTTGTCATTCTAGGTAAGTTCGGTAATTTTTTTTAATGTGATACACTCATCTATATTGTGTCTAGTAATTCTATGATAATTATTAAGGGTTTTCCTTGAGTTTTTTGTTAAATGAGTTGTAGATCGATGTTGACTAAGAGGTGGTGAAATTAGATTCTTATCAAACATGATTTGTACCATCTCTCACAATTGCTTAAGAACTTTTGCTTTCTTTTTCAATAGCCTTCGTCGAGGAAGGTCATCTAGTTGGAGTGTGACACCCTAAAGTAATATCATCATAATTGGATATGGGTAATTGTGTAAATGGCAAAGGGTTTATAGTAATGTCTTCACACTTGGATACATGAATTTGTATAGATGGTAGAGGTCTATATTAATGTCTTCATGCTCAAAGAAAGGAAGTTGTGCAAATGAAGGTAGATGCTTACACTTAGAGGGTTTATGGTAGCCTTCACCTCAAGATTGAGGGATCAAGGCTTTATAACAATGTCCTCGTACTTGATCATCATTTCACATTAATTGTCAAAGAATGGATATTTGAGGTAAAGCACTAGGTATAGCTACAAATGCCTACCAAATACTTGTCTCTTTCCATTTCAATGGGTTGGTAAGGGAGATGGTTCAAGACATCATTAAATCATATGATATACTCGTGAACACTTTCATTTGGCTCTTGAATCTTGTTGAATTTCAATTATAAGTTTAAAGTAAATGTTATAGTTTGCACTAATGTGAAAGTGGTTGAAGAATTCTTGTTTTAGTTTAGGAAACAAGTCAACATAAGTGGGATGTAATGAAAATAACCATTCTCAGGCCAATTTGAATAAGATTTTGGGAAAGGCCTTAAGTAAGATAGTATCACTCTATGCACCAAAGGAGCTTATTAAATCCGTTAAATATGTATTATGATCTTTTGTGGGATGGAACCTTAGTGAAAGATATTATCCCACACATGTCTAATTTTGTGTAACTAGGTTATCAAGAAAATTTATAAATTCATTTCATACAAATGGGTTTGGGTGTTTTAGATAAAGGGGAAGTAATTCTTTCAACATACTACCCAATTTGAATGTTTTAACATAACAAAGATCATCAAAAAAAGGTCATTTTACAATATAAGTCTAGAAATATGAAACACTGGGGATGAAGAATTAAACCCTAGGTTGGGGTAGTTTGATAGATAAGCGAGTTCATCAAAATGTGATAACAAATGAGAGTTTGTCCCAATTTACTATATTGTGCAATAATGATAATTCATAACTAAGATAACTAATCATAACATTCCTAAATCGTGCTACCCCTGTTGTTGCCAACGGTTTCACCAAATACAAATTGATATTATATAATTAAAGGGTTTTAGGGTTAAAGAAAGGAACCAAATTATATGAACATACTATGTGACAACATCAAAAATGTGCATATAAGCATATTAAGGTGTTGTCAAGCTACTAAAAAAACATCTTAAACTAAAATTGAGCATGGGATAATTTTGTGGGAAGTAGGGCACACTCAATGTTGTAACTATCTCAAGGGCTATGAGCTTGTCTTATGAAAATGCACAACTAATTCGGGCACTACAATCTTGTTAGCCTATATATGAAGGTCTGATTTTTAGGTATGCATTTGTGTGATGCCTATGTTGTGATGAGATATAACTTCTCCTTGTCTTGAAACCCTAACACTCGTACCTTGAGACCTAAAAGGGGTTAAAAATGTTTGGGCTAGACTACCTCACCACACCCCCACTTATTTGATGAGTGTTACACTACATACCACTACTTTGTAGAGGAATCAAGCCACATGGAGTTCTACCAAACGTATGATATGATGCATGTGATATAGAATAAACAATAAAGATGGAGCCCTTGATCTAACTCTCACACTAGGCAACACACATATGTAGTTTAGAATTCATTTATGGTTGATTTAGGGGACACACACGCGCACACGCGCACGCACACACACATTTCAAATTTTAATAGCTTAGGTGCTATGAGGAATAGAGTAATTTAGTGCTTCCTCTTGATGTTCTTAGTGTGCCTAGATAAATGATCCTTAGATGCCCCTAATAGCTTATGGTGTGTTTGTATTTACATGACCATTTGTATGATTTTCGACTCAAATGACCTAAAAGTGCTACCTACGCTTCCTAAGTTAGATTACCCTTTTGAAAAAGTGATTGTTATAAGTGCAAGGGACATGTTCATGGAGGTTGAACATGTTTGTGGTCAAATCCGTCTCGGAGCCATGACCTTGTCCAAGGTGTGAAAAGGAATTAGGTCTAAAACAAGTGGAAGTTTGTATAGATGTTATGTATTATGTGTATTGATTCCCGATGAGCTAAAATGGAGAGTAGTAGTTGTCTAATGAGACTACGATGCATGATAAAGTAGGCAAGTGCCTTAAATTGGTCATTTATGTATAAATGGGATGAATGTCATAATATGTGCCAAATGCCATATTCCGAAGTGCTCGAACCAAATTTCGGGTAATACATAAGTAGTTGAAAAATTGACTAGTACATGTCAATGATAAATGTGAAATGCTTTAACACGGGTTGTGTGAATATCCTTTTCTTGGATCTTCTTCATGTTGTTTTCCCATCTTTGTTGTTAGATATTAGTGATATTGAAGGAGAAGGGAGATGCGAAGGAAGGCTCTAGGAGTGACTTGGACTAAGACGCGAGGGGGATAACTACTTTTATTTATCGCCTCAACCCCCCCAACCCGCCCCTAAGCGCTCAATTCCGTCAATAAACTCCCGTCAATAAGACCAAATCCGTCAGCCAACAAATTTCCCACGTACCTTCACTTGATATAAACGACATTTGACAGAGGTGGCCGATCGTCTTCCACCGATCTTTATCGTCGACTCGGGGGTAACCTGCCCCTGGCCCATCCCTACCCTACACTCGCGCTCAAGTAAAAACACAGCCAGCAGCAGCAGCAGCAGCATCATCATCATTATTATATGGAAATGAAAAGGAGGAGGTGAAAGGAAGGGGATGACGCAGGCCCAGCAAAAGAAAAGCAAGGTCGGTGGACTCCCTGCACCACAACAACAATAATCATAACAACGATACCAAAAAAGTTGAAGACGAAGAGGAAGAATAGGAGCAGTCTAGATAAGGTAGGGTTTCTTCATCTACTCTTTTCCCTTCCTGCTGCCATGTTGGCATGCTAAGCTTCATAACTGGCGTTGTGCTGTCATTTTCAAGCCCTAGAGTGGAAAGTTAAGGAAAGCCTTTTAAATGCCAAAATGGGAACTTTAAATCCAACTCCGACTCCGACTCCAACTCCAACTACAACCCCAACTCCAATCCTATACTGCACGACATTAAAAGTCAAAGCTACTGTCGAGATTTTTTAGGCAGCCTTTTCAATGTCGTCTTCTTCTTCTTCAGTTGTGTTATGATGACGAAGGATGACTGGATGCTTATTCTGGTGCTTCTGTTGTCGCTGATTTTTGTTGCTTTGCCTCCGTTTTCGTCGTCGTTGTCATCGTCTTCTTCTTTACTATCTTGGTTAATAAATCCAGAGCTCCGATAACACATGGGCGAGTATCTGGATTTGTAGTCTTTGAATCGTCCCCTTTGCAAGCAATTAGGGGTCAGATTGACAGTCATGGATCCCCTTGGTCAGCCTGAGCGTAGGGAGCCAGAGGCCACTACTGTGAATCTGCTTTTGCCGCCGCCTGAGCAGCTGCTCCAGAGAATTCAGGAATTAGAAGTGAGCCATGCTCACCTAAAAGAAGAGATGTCTAAATTGCTTGGCTGTAATCCCCCTAGTCCAGAGGAGGAATCAGGATTGGATTCCTCTGGTGCTGTCCAATCCAGGCCACCGTTGCACTCTAGCAAGTCTCTCAAACTGCGGCGTGGCGGCTCACCGGAAAGGACTAACTCTGCATCTTCACAGCAAGGGAGGCACAGGTTGTCACCCTCGGCACATCGATCACATTCTGTATCTCCGCAGCGAACACGGATGGCAGCTTCCAGGCGGTCTAGTTTTGATGCTCGTCACAATTTGGGTCAGATGCAGCACGCATCTCCTTTACAGCAGGAATGCAGCTCTTCACAATTTGAACATAAGGAATGGCCAGAGAATGCGTTTCCGAGTGAATTGACAGATAGACATTATATCAACATTCTTCAGTCCATGGGGCAAGCAGTTCACATATTCAAACCCGCAGGAGAAATAACTTATTGGTATGGCTTTAGCATTTTGAGATTGCCATTTGTGTGAGATGTCAGTTCTTTCATTTGTGTTCAGGATTGCATTTATTCAAGTTTCCCTGGAATGCACAAGGATCTAATACTGAATTGTCATGGTATTTTGATTTCAATGTGTACAAATTTATGTGGCACGAATGCAATTATCAGAAAGTTTCAGCTTAATCTCAGAGAGCAGTTTTATGGTGACATTTCCATGTCATCTTTTGTAATTCTAATTTCAAATGCCTGTAGGCTGCTCTGGTTTTTATATGTTATTTATTTTGTTTGGTTCATGCAGCATTTGTTTATCTTTTGGTAGTATGCCATCACAAAAAATCTACTCATAACAAATAGTATAAGAAGGAGCAAGCTTCTCCTAACAAACAATATAAGAAAAAGGAAGCTTTTCCAATACTCTGTTTTCCATATCCGACTCAACATACCATCTAACGTTTCAAATTGGCAGAAATTTAGCAAATCTAATTTGATCAGTCAGCTCAGTTGTTGATTTCAAAGTTTTATAATTTTTTGTCTCTATTAGCACTTGTTTACAGGTTATCTGACATATCTCGTGTGTCAGAATTTTTATGTCTTGCATAAATATAGTTAAATCCTTTGAATTGTAAATCCATACCTCTGGCTCTCTCATAATGCATTTTCCATTTTGCCACAAGGGAGGGCTTATGTTGTATTATCAATTGATTTTTTAAAGCTCCTTCATGTATGGTTGCCAGTTCTACATTTTTCGCTTTCCTTTTGAAAGATCTTGCTGTATTCTATTCTCTCTTCCATGTCCTACCAATTCATAGACAACTTGGTCTAAAAGTGCAAAGTCGCGAGTTTGGTTATCATGCTACATATATCTTGACCTGGCATGAATCACTTTGCAGTCCTGCAACAAGTATTGGTTGCTTTAATACATAGGAAGCCCAGCAAGATTATAACCGAGCTCATGACTTGCAGTATAACTCCAACTCGCCATTAGACAATGGCCTGCTTGACAAAAATGGGTACATCTTTTATGCTTCACAATATCACAATAGATCACAGTTACAGGTTTTCACTTCAGATTCAATCACATGTATGCATGAAAATTCTTGAAGACAGAACACTAAAAAGAGAAGTTTGTGCATGCATGTTTTATGAAGTATTGATAGATAAGACAGAGAACATAACACAACAAAAGAAAAGAGAACAACGACACAAGTGAAATAAAAAAAATAGATTACAGAAAAGAAGGGAAATAAAAAATAATAAAAGATGGATTAAGTACCTATATAACACACTTGCTCATTAAATCAGCTTATATAAAGTAACCATTCAATAAATATGTTTTTCCTTGTGCCAGTGATTCAGCAACTTAGTACAAATATGAAATCACCATTTGAGCAATATCTGCTATAATTGGATATTTCCATCTTGATTGTCTCAAGTTAGAATATTACGCTCAAACTGTTCTGAATCTTTCTATGTATTGGAGTGTGAAGATTTGGTAGTTATGAAAGTTATTTTTGCTATGGTATGACATGCCAAGACAAACATTAAAAAAATAGTATTCTTTATGCTAGTCATGTGTTTTGTGGAAATGAATTTTGTAAATTCCCTATTTTATGATGATGTCTTTTATTTAGATACAAGTTCTTATGCTGTTGAGCGAGGTTTAACTGAGCTTTATATGTGTCAATTTGAATTTGCAGGAATCGTTCTGCTGAGATGCTTTATGGGTATTCCGTATCAGAAGCACTTGGTCAGAATGCCATTGAACTTCTCGTGGATGAGAGTAATTTTGATGTGGCAAATAGTATTGTACATCGAGTCACAATAGGGGAAAGTTGGAAGGGTCAATTTCCTCTCAAAAAGAAATCTGGAGAGCTATTTTCAGCTGTAATGTCCAACACCCCATTTTATGACGAAGATGGTACATTTGTGGGTGTTATTTGTGTGTCATCAGATGCCCTCCCTTTCCAGGAGCCGGTTGGTTCATTCAGCGAATCCTGTAATCAGTGGCAGAGACGCAATGATACGGTCAGATCCAAATTTGAACAGTTGCAAATTCCAATTGCATCCAAATTATCCAATCTGGTAATCTTTTCAATCCAATCTATTCTTCCTTTCTCATATAATCTTGGGCACGGGAGGGGTATGTCAGGAAATGCGGCTGTCTGGCAATAAATAAGTAGTTTCCTGGCAATTGGTATTTGATGTAATGTTTTCCTTTACTGATTGAATCATTGAAACAGGCCGCAAAGGTGTCGTCTAAGGTGCGTTCACGCATGCGGCTTGGAGAGAATTCTGTGGAGCATGAAGGTGGGAGTGGAGGAAGCCAATGCTCTGATCATGGCGACCCTGAATTTGGTAGATTGTCAGATGAAAAACGGAATGGTGAGGCAACCTCTAGTGGAGCCAGCACACCTAGGGGTGGGTCTATACCAATGCAGTCTGGCTCCTCCCCTCCCTTGACTCCTTTGGAAAAGTCCACGGGCAAAGTGCAAACTGATGCTGTAGATGTAAGTGAGGGGAAAAGCGGTATTCACAACATCAAGGCCATAGGGTCAAAAGCAGAAACATGGATGGCAAGAAAAGGTATTTCATGGCCTTGGAAGGGAGGTGAACATGATGGAGGAGAGGGCAAGACTCGTATTTTGTGGCCATGGATACACTCCGATCATGAAAAGGAGGCTGGCCTTCAGGGAAGAAGTCATGTTGGAGGCCGCAAAGAAAGCTACTCAGCTGATGTGAATCACTCTAGTGAGGCTCTGGGATCTTGGTTATCAAGCAATATCAACAGTACAAGCAGCAATAGCAGCAGCAGTAGTGCAAGTAGCAGTGCTGTTCAGAAACTGGAAATGGATGCTGACAGTTTAGACTATGAAATTCTATGGGAGGATCTAAAAATTGGAGAACAGATAGGGCAAGGCAATTTACTTTATTCCTGCTTTCCATCTCCAAGATTCATTTAGATATAAAAGTATTAGCTTTTTGTGATTATAATTTATTTGTTATGACTTTTCTCTTTCGTGGTGTTCATGTCTTCAATGTTCATCTATCCCTTTTCAAGATTCAGATACAAACGTTGCACTAACTTTACTGCCATAAAATGTTCATTGATGAGAATTTTTAGTGAACTGTTATTTTTGTGGTAATTATTTTTATTTTTATATTGAAAAGAACACTATTCTCAACATTTAAAGTATCAAAACAGAAGACAAAAACTCAGCTACTATGCGGCCTTGCCAACAAGACCTTATCAAGAGTCCATGATATATCCAATAAATTTAACTGATCAAACTTACCCCTTCGGGCTAAACAAAGGCACAAAATTCACTGCCGACCATTTACTTTATTCAACCATTTATTTTATCTCAGAATTTGCTTCTTGGTTCCTGTCATCAGCTGTCATTGTCGAGTGTATGTTTTCTTCAGAACAGGTCACTGAAAGGGGCATTTCACCCATTTGTTTGCCTTATCTGAGCCTGGTTGTCAAGCAAATGTCCCAACCTATACCTGAATTCTTTCAATCTGAAGCTGAATTTTCTCAACACTAATTGCTTTCTCAAATTTATGTATTTCAATTGCATTTGCATGGTAATATCCTGTTAGATTACCTACCTTTATTGGCACATGTATATCTTCTACTCTAGTCTCTGTATCCAAATATTCTTTAAGTGGCAGTATTGTCTTCAATGAAAAACCTGCACAGTTATCACAGAAAAGATGTAGTAGTCAGCGAGGTTCCTCTCGTTGCATCTAAAAACATCATTATTTTGTGTTTCCCCGTAGCCACTACAATCCTTCCACTGTGAACACAAACCATGACTTAAAAAGTCAGAACGCACATGTAAAAAGGCACTGCAAATATCAACCCAGTAATTATCTCTTGTAATGATCTTTACAAAAGCATAAACAGAACCGGCCAGTGGAACAAAACTGAAGTAGGAAGCTTTTGCTCTAGTGAATGTGAGCATCACGATATATATCTAACATAACATTTAAAAGGATAGGCATCATACTACACATTATTTCATATTCCAAGAAGGTTTGTGGGGCGAAGGGAAGTGGCGGGGAGAAATTGGATCCAATCACTGGTATGGAACCAAAGGTAGGGAGTCTTTGTTCGCTGTTTGTTCACTGTGAATATAAGATCCATAGTCCATATCCAAGATAACATTGAAAGGACAAGCCTTCTATCACGCTACGGTAATTCATATTATCCTTCAGTACTTCACATTAGAGCTTAATACTTTCCTTTTAAAGGCACGATTTCAGGTACCATAGAAAAGAAAGTTCTTCCTCTACAATATGCAAGAGCTCTGTTTAATTAGTGCAAATCCTTTTAGCTAATTTGCAATTGCCTGCATTTGAGTGGCTTTATGCGAGAAGATGTAAAAGATACCTCTGTAGCAAATCAATAGTCTTTATCTCATATATTTTATGTAAATTAGTTGATTTAAATCAGAAAATTAGTCTTCTTGGCATTTGCTTGAATGGTTTCTTAAATATTTTCTTATGTTGTCGTGTTATGTTTGTATGCATAATTCTATTATCAATATTGACTTCTCATATTAAAGTTGAAATTTACTTTCACGATATGCGCAACAGAGGTTTAATCAAATTCATGATCATTATGCGATAATCATTTCACTAAGTATATAAATATTACAGTTAACTTGCAATCTTCCAATTCTGACATAATAATTATTCCGTGTTTAGCCTTACTGGCTTTTTTGTGGAAAAGTGAACACCTTGCATATGGCTCATTGATGTGGATAAATGTGGTCAGGTTCTTGCGGGACTGTCTATCATGGTCTTTGGTATGGTTCGGTATGATTACTGACTCTTTTTGGTTGTTCACTTATAGAAAAATATTTTGAATTGTATGGACATTTCTGTGGCAGACTGCAGAAGAAATGAAATATAACCTGTATTGTGGTTGAACTCTCACAAATTAGAAATCCAGAAATAACACAGTTTTATACCGTACAGGATGTGGCAATAAAGGTTTTTACTGAGCAGGAATACTCCAATGAACTTATTAATGCATTTCGGAAAGAGGTATATTCTTGTTTCCCCATCCATTTGATTGTTCTTGTACATCATATACCTGATTTTCTTTGAATAACTTGTGTGCTGGCTGGCCTTGTATATTGTACATTATGCTGGACTAGTTCTGTATAGTATTAGTTGATAATAATGCCTTCGTATTGTATTTAGATAAAGTTTAATAGCCTTATTTATGTTTAGTGGATGATTCTTTATCAAATACTCTTTTCCTTTCTTATCACTATTTAATGGTATCACATAGAACATAAAGTTTCCTTTACTGTTTTGTTTACAAAGGTGGCACTTATGAAGAAGCTAAGGCACCCAAATATACTTCTTTTCATGGGGGCAGTGACATCTTCTGAAAGGCTTTGCATAGTCACAGAATTTCTTCCAAGGTACTTAAAGTTTATTCTTTGTACTTGGTTTTGAAGTTGGATTCTGCAGTTTGTAATTTGATATTTATTAATCTGCTAAGGTTCCATGAACTACTATATTTTGTACCGGTCTCAGGCTTTTTAATCAATTTGAAGCGTGGAAAGTTTGCACTCATTTAGTTCATTCTTGCAAGCTATAGAAGCTGAGGTTTGGATTTGGACTATTGTCTCTGATAAGTCACAATGAGTTTTGATATATCTCAAAACGATTTAAAGGGTCCAAAGTATTGTTTCTGCTTGTTTTAGAAACATTTTCATGTTTATAGTATGTCTTTCCAAATAGGATTGCTCCTCGGCAATCACTTTTGTTGATGGTAAAGTTATGTAAGGACTTTGAGGTAATGTGTGTGCATATTTATTCATGAAGGCATATTCATGGACAATCACTCTTCTTAATTGCAGAGGGAGTTTGTTTCGTTTGCTTCAGAGAAATACAGCAGGGATGGACTGGAAACGAAGGGTGCGCATGGCATTGGACATAGTGAGTGAGAAATTACTTTTCAAGAATACGTATCCATCAAAATATAACTATAAGATATCTGTATATGTTAAAGGTTCTATATTTTTTTCCACATATGCAGAAATGTTATTATTTTTACTGTTTATTCTTATCCACAAAAAAATGTACCATACAGGCTCGTGGGATGAACTATCTTCATCATTCAAATCCTCCTATAGTTCATCGAGACTTGAAATCTTCCAATCTGCTGGTTGACAAAAACTGGACTGTGAAGGTTTCGAGCTTTGTTTCCTTTCTCCTTCTGTCTGCATTTTGCCTCAAGTTCTCTAGTTAGCAACAAAATGATTTATGGTGTTTCTTTGTGTTAGAGTTTCTGGAATCTGTATTTTTTCCAAGATAATTTGCCATATGAACACTGCTCTTGATATGCAGGTTGGGGATTTTGGCCTATCGCGACTCAAGAATGCAACATTTTTGACTACCAAGTCTGGAAAAGGCACGGTAATTAACGACAATATTGAATTATTGTTTGCATTATCATTATCATATACCAATTACTGCATGTAGTTGTATTTTTTATTCTGTAAGAAGCTATTTTTTTTTTCATTTTCATCTTCAACATTTCTAGGACGCAAAAATATAGCGTTATTCAAATTAAAGTTAATATACAGTGTGAATTAAGTCAAACTCAAGTCCATGTCAATTCTATAAGCTGTACTCCTCATTTTAATCAATTTCACCTATGATCTTCTCTGTTGGAAGGCTGTATGAGAATGTCTAAAAGTTTAGTTTTGGATTACTTTATCGTCTTTCCATCCAGCACTATATTATCTCCATCCGTTACTTTCTAATTTTCCAACAGGAGCAAGCTGCATTTTGTAGCTGAAAGTTATTTTTGTTATTTAATGCTGTTTGCATGCATGGAATAAATTTTTATTTTATAGGTTCTACATATTTTTTTGATTGAAAATATGTTTTTCTTTTTTCAGATGTGACTATGATGATTATCGAGTTTAGGGTGGTAACACGTTTGCATTTTTGTTCTGCAGCCCCAATGGATGGCTCCTGAAGTTCTTCGGAATGAACCTTCAAATGAAATGTGAGTTGGAAAGATATTTTTTTAATGTAGTTCATATTACTAGCACACAGTTTCTTCATTATTTATCGTCTTTTTTTCTTCTTCCTTTTTTTCTTTTTTTTTAAATCTGATCTTTTGATGTTTATATCTATATTATAACATGCTATATTATGCATTGTGCCTCTATATGATTTATATCAGCTGCTAAGCTAGGTTAGGAGGTTTAGTGAAATTTATGAAATGATTTTTGCTGTGATCATACTACATTGTAATTTTCTAAAATTCATGATATGTGAAGATCAACAAGTGTTTTTTGTAGTTTGTATTCATTATGCTGTCTTCTGGATTGACTTTGTCTGTTCTAACTTTTTTGTATATGTGAAGATCATCAATAATATGTGAAGACTTGACATGAACAGGTCCGATATTTACAGCTTTGGAGTTGTATTGTGGGAGTTGGCTACTGAGAAGATTCCATGGGGTAATCTTAATCCTATGCAAGTATGCTTCTCCTCCTTCCATTTTGTATCTTTTGTTGAGGTTTTTAATGGACCAGATGTAGGTAAGTGTGAATGGAATATGTTGAAACTCTTGGCACATATTTGGGAAGAATTTCTTATTATAATCTAAATATGCATTAGATGAGGTTTGATTTAGTAGATTGTATAGATCAACGTGCTTATTAAGATTTTCCAATGGAATAAAGTGCATATCAACTTTCCATGGGTTGATTGCATTGTATTGAGGCTTGGACTTGAATTAGAAGCAGTGAGCATTTTTAGACTTGGGCTCAGCAAAAAGTCGGCATGTCTTGCCAAAATAATGAAATTTAACATTAATTTATAAATAGAAATGATTCTTATGCATTTTAAAGAATAATAACATCAATAACAATCAGCCAAAAATACTATCAGCAATAATATAGACATTGACCAAAAATATCATCATTAAAATTAATTTGATGACACATGCAAGTGCAAATTGCATATTACCTGGTAATAATGACAATCTAAGTAAATAATACCAATGTATGTAAAACATGACAATTCAATGTAGCTAAAAATTAATATTTTCGCAGACTCAAAATACAAAATTCATAACTTCTAAATAAATACAATCAAAAGTATATACCTAATGATAATAATAAACACATAAAGGCAGTTGCCTTTTCTTTTTCTTTTTCTGATCTATGATAAATTTTGAACAGAAATCAAACTAAAGCATAACAATGACCCATTGTTACTTCTACATTTGTACACAAATTCCATACAGAAAGATATTTCTCACTGTAATAAACTGGTGTTCAAATGAAAGAGTATTAACAGCTGGGGAATCAGTTTACGATTCTTGTCAAAAGAAAATCCATTCTTGCCTTTCCATAATCTGCCACACTTATTTTAAATGTAAACTATTTTCAGATCAATCTAGAACACCATATAGCTTTATTTCTTTTCTATTATTAAATGAATAACTCTCTAACTAAATTCTCAAGAGAGCTCCGATTCAATACATGAAGCCCTTGGAGCGGATAATGTATTACTAAGTACATTTTTCCTCTAGCAAAATCAAACGTGATAACTATGCTATATAATGATACAATAGTAAAAGATATGATTTTTTATATTAATGACAAGTATGATAATTGCGATTATAAGCCCTTGTCATAATGCTAACCTACAAAATTAGTCACGATTTTTGTAGAGGAATGGTGAGTCAATTGAGTTGAGCTAAAAAAACTTGCAAAAGCTTCTGAAAAACACGTGGCTTTGTTTGATTCTATTTTGTTTTTGTCAGTGTGTTTGTTTTAGCTTTTTGTACAGTAAGCCTTAAGAGGGGGTATTAGAATATAAGGCTTACCTTTTATTATTAAGTCATTATTAGTTATTTATTAACTAATGTTCGGTTGTAACCACTTCAACCATTTTGTAATTATCTCTTGCGTAATAAAATGACTGACACAATCTACAATGTGTGCATTCTAGTTTCTATTCATTCCTTCTTTATTCACATCTTCTAACATTAGTATCAGAGCTTAGGGCATGAACTGAGGATGAACAAAAGTTGAAGAGGATATGGCTGCATGAGACTTCAAGGACAAAAATATAGTTGACGCCATTGCAAAGGTGCAAAAAAGCCATAAAAATGTCATTTGAGGGCACAATTTTTGTTGTGTTTCCAGACAGATTTGAAGGCATTTCGAAGTGCTAGGGCACAAAAATAAGAAGTCGCCATTTTTGAAGGATTTTTAAGGGTTGTTTGTGCAGTTAGGGCACGAAAATAAGATGTTTTCAAGACAAAATGTGACAGGTAGAATGCAGCAGAGGAAAATGTGATTTAGGGCACACTTTTTGTTGTGTTTCCAGACAGATTTGAAGGCATTTTGAAGTGCTAGGGCACAAAAATAAGAAGTCTCCATTTTTGAAAGATTTTTAAGGGTTGTTTGTGCAGTTAGGGCACGAAAATAAGATGTTTTCAAGACAAAATGTGACAGGTAGAATGCAGCAGAGGAAAATGTGATTTAGGGCACACATTTTGTAGAAAACACAATCTAGATTCACGAGGAAGAGAAAAACATGATTTCCGAAGGCATCTAGGGCAAAACAAAGAAAAGAAAGTCACACAGTTCGAAATTTGTAATTTTTTTAGGGTCATTCGTTGCTAGGGCACACAATTTGGTGATTTTCAGTCACAACCAGTTGTCTAGGGCAAAAACCTACCTGACACAATTCCTTTTCTTTGCTTTAAAAATAAAAAATAGTTTTAAAAATCTTGTTGCATTGATTTGCGAGTCATTCTATTTTTGGGGAAAGAGTTATTTTCTGAGGTATTTTGTTTGAGAATGGAAGAGTTCCATTTGACAAGTATTTTGGCCTCAACTTTTACACCTAGAAAGTAAAAATCCGGATGAAAAGACAAATCAAATGAAGTTAATATAGCCATTGTTGAAGATCCACTTGATGCTGAAATTGGTGAGGAATTTGTTGATGAAGAATTCGTATTTCAAAGAAGCCCACACTTTGAAGATAGGTAGGGATTGAGTGTTGATGAAACTCAACATGGATGGTTGTTTAGTTATTTCAAACATTTGTGGATTTTTAAAATTATACCCTTACGAGGGTCATGAGACAACTTGATGGAGCACTGTGGATGTTGCTCAATATGGATGGTTGTTCAATGATTTAGGAGGTTCATAATTTGGGAGTTTGGGGAGGTGGAATTTAGGAACTCGGGAATTTAACTTGGGAACTACACCTTTATGAGGGTTATGAGGCAGCTTGATGGAGTTCAACCTGGTCAAAGAACTATTATTAAATAGAAAGCTTTTGAAGAATGTGTGGCACTATTTGGTTCTGTTGTTTTAATTTTCTGTTAGTGTGTTTGTTTTTACTTTCTGTATAATAAGCCTTAAGAGGGGGCATTATAATACAAGGCTTACCATTTATTTTTAAGTCACTATTAGTTACGTATTAACTAATGTTCGGTTGTAACCACTTCAACTATTTTGTAACTATCTCTTGCATGATAAAATGATGGACACACAATCTACAATGTGTGCATTTCGGTTTCTCTTCATCCCTTCTCTGTTCACATCTTCTAACACCAGCCCTTGCTTGGTTTGGGACTATGTGAGTTTTGTAGAGACCCGCAAAGTCTTAATACTAAGATTGATTGTTTCAACCTTTAAGTTTAAAGGATCAATTTGTTGAGAAGGATATGCCTTTGAATAGTTTAAAGTGAAAATTCTTGAGAATATGCCCCCTTGACTAGGAACGTTCATCTTGGTCAAGACTGTACCACGGTCCCGACTGTACTCTACAGTTTTGACCTGCTTTGGATTCTGCCACTTTTTAGTGTATGTGCTTGTTTCTAAGGATATGGACCCTAGTAAAGACTTGTTCCTGTGTTTGTAATATGTTTGTAGATGTAGAATATATCCCGATGAATGCTCACCTCTTTTGAGATGCATGTGATAAAGCATTTGTGCGCGCAGCTAAAAAGAATAGATGTGTACCCGTGTGTGATAAGTCTGATAATCTGTGTAGGATCACATAGAAGGCAGAAATGGTGGCCATTGTTGAGAACCAATGTACCTGCAAAAGGGGTTTGTGCACATGGTGAAAACCATGGCGTGCACAGAAGACAACATGCAACATGCAACACGCGACAAACAATAATACGTGTATAGAAGTAAGAACAATAGTGAAATGTGTCAATCATGTCATAAGCTAGAGTAATAATATCATAGAAACACCAGAGTATAAATCAAGTGTGTCATAAATTAGATCTAGAAATAGTATAGTATTAGAAACAACAGTGTAGAGACAAGTAATCAATAGTATAGAAACAGTCACACGGGAGGCATAGAGCCGCAAACATGGGACAACGACGGTGTCACAAAAAATCATAATAGTAGACATTGTGGATCACATACAATGAAACAAGTGCATATACGCAAGATAGGCATAGAGCCACAAAATTGGGACATCCACGGTGTCACAAGGCAATCACGGCACTCATGTTGTAGAAAGTGAACAATCATATAATTGTAATCAAGCAAAGCAATAGTCAATCATAAGCAAGGAGTCGAACAATGTAGTAGTCAATTAAGGAATAAAAATTTGTATAAGCAAGTAATGACAATAGTGTATCGAGCAAGTATAGAAAACGGTGATAGTAAACACGAAGAGCAAAATAGGTTAGAGATGCACAAGACACGTGTTAGTCATTTTAGCTCAAAAGATAACATAGACACTATGTGTATAATTAAGTGTGATGAGGAAATGTAAGGTTTAGGTAACTGTACTGAATCACAAGCACCTGTGTAGTGTAGGAGATGCCCCAAAGAGTAGTGTCAATGGGAAGCAACCAAGCCGACATTTATCATTGTGTGTCAACATGTGTGTCCTACATCACACTCAATATACCTTGTGAAACATGTGTGTAAAGAGTATATAGAAAAGATATATATCCATTTATGACAAACAACATGTATAGAGTATCAAGCTCGGCCAATCAAACCATAAACATTTTGTTTTGATATTTGAATGTTTTTGTGCTATGTGATTATTTGAATGTTTTTGAATTGTTTTGAAAATAGCTATGTATAGGAAAAGGGGGCAGCACAAGAGCTACCCAATAAGCACCTCATGAAGAGGCACATCACACTCAGATGGTGAAGGAGGCACAAGCCCCACAAGTGTCAACAGAGACAAAGGATGCTAGTGTATAATCTGTGTAGAAGCCATGACATGTGTCGTAGGAGACCTAGGGTGGGAAGACCCATGATGAGTAGTATGTGTAGAGGGTGACCTAGGCCAAGGAGAAGGTGTCCTACGAGAAGTGGTATGTGACCTAGATGATCGAGCTAGAAGGCCGAGGAGAAATGTGTGCGATGTGACCTGTTAGGATCAGTGTGTGGACGAAGAAGACCTATGCATAGATGCACTAGAAGGGAGTGTCCTACTAGATGTAGCATGAGAATTCAAAAGGATAGATGTAAATGCACTAGCACTAGGAGTAATGACTATATGTGTCATCCCAATTTATTGAGAAATAGGGTCCTCAGATGGAATACCCCTAATTGTAACTACTTGGTTATTGTGAATGAACTTAACGCATTGATGTAGTAAGGAAGGTATAGTTGCGAAAGTGCAAAGCCAAGAGCAACCTAAACTCATGTCACATAAGCTAAGAGAAGATGCCACTAAGAATGGGATATCAAAGGTAGCACCACCAACTGTGAGAGGGAGAACGATATGCCCTATGTGTGGTCTTAGGATCAAGTATGATTTGCTTATTAGTATATTTGAGAGAACACCATAACTTAAGAGTGCACATATTATGTGGAGCAATGTAATCAATCAAAAAATTATGTGTAGGATGTGGATCAATAAAAGCATGAATGTAAAGTGTATTAGAAACAAAGATTGTGCGCTATATCAGTGTCAACAAAAGTAATAACTAGCGAAGGTAGGGTTAGTAGTAACAATACCAATCATAGCATTGAATGTGTGATCATAAGGTGGAGGTGGTACGATACTATAAACATGGTGCACCTTTAAAGTAGATTTAGGAGTATTCATGTTCAAGAAGTGGATCACTAAATATTTTGAGCTTTGAATTATCATTAGTAGGGATTTAAGCAAGAGCATCATTAACAAGCATTTAGATTTATTAACGTGATGAAGCTTAATACAACGATTAGTGAATGACCAACACAAGTCTGGGGCTTACATCATGAGGTGCACTTGTATCAACCTCAAGCGGTGGAGGAGAGAGATACAAGATTGCACTCAAGTAATTGTTTGAGCACTATTTGCAGTGCACAAGGTAAACGAGTGAATTGTTGCCTAGAAGGTTGAATCACCTTAGCTTTCAGAGTATGGCATAGATGATCAAATGAGTTAAAAACTTAAACTTATCAAAGATAACTGATTCTTGTAAAGGGACAAAAAGACTGTGTAAAAAGATCCTGTAATTCGCAGTCCACCAAAATATTGTTTATCTTAGTAAGCATGGCCTTATAACATAGGACATAATCATTAGATGGCTCATTAGAACCTTGTCACATTTTAGCCATTCGAGCATAAAATATTTTATCTCGAATTTTGATAGAAAATTGTGCAATAAATTGATTGGCAAAGGGAGTGAACTTGTACATACATAATTCATGGGTAGATTGTAAAGCCATTATAAGGCAAAATCTTTGAGACTTTGAATGTAAAGAGCTTGGTAAGCAATGTGTCATTTGAAGAATAGTCTAAACAAGCAACATGAAATGTATGAAGGTGCTCTTCATGATCACCCTTGCCATCATAGATAGGAAGCTTAGGAGCAACAAAACCGATAGGTAAAAGTAGGAGGCTCCACTTTGGATATAAGTGGGTTATGAAGCAATTGAGTAGAATCCATAGCATGAGAAGAAGTAGATGCAACTTGCCTTGTAATTGTAGAATTTGAGCTTGCAAAGTATGAACAAGGGATTCAAGAGCCTCTGTTAGAAGAAGAAGCATGTGAGGCACTATGAGTGTAGATAGGAGATGTAGGAATAACAGTGGTCATAGGAATAAACATAACAATATTATGTGAAGTGGAGGATTAGATTCCCCCAATGAAATAGGTAGTGTAGATGCATGCATAGTAGATGTATGCACACTAGAGGATGAAGGATTGGGATCGGTTGTGGAAGATATAACAATATTTTTAAGTTGGTCTCTGGGAAATATAAAGAAGAATATCAATATTATTAGGATGTTCCTTTAAAAAATGTGCAAAATGTTGTGCCTCATCATCCAATAGAGTGCATGGTTGTCTAGGTATGGTATGAGATCCCTCACCTTGTATAGTATTAGTGAAAACCATGAACACAAAATGAGCAAAGAGATCAACAATAACATATGCACGCTTGCGAGAGTTAGAGATGGATATTGTCATAGGGTGCATGATCATAAGAGTGAGAGACCTTAGTGTCATCATAAGTAGAATCAACAAATGGTTCCTCATCCTCACATGAAGGAGAAACATAGACTGGTTAAAGGATAGTAACTTCTACTAGAGCAAGGGTGGGAACCCTTTGGCTTGAGATAGAGATGGTGATAATGATAATGATCCATGATACTTGGAATTATAACACACCAAAACCAACAAGAGAAAACCCTAGGCCCACTAGGGTTTGAGCAATAGATTTGATTCAAGAGTCGAGGTTCACCAAATGTTTACACCCCTAATTAAATCTATGTTATGGAAAGTGCACAACAATAAAGAGGATGTAAGGGTTTGTAACAAGGGATTATTTTGATTTAATTAATTCACCATTAACCATTCATAACCAAAATAAAACATTAATACTTGCAACAATTGATAAAATGATAAACAATAAATCAAATAGCACAAGATACACAAAAAAGAAGACTTAGTTGTATAGGTCAGAACAAAGAGGATCCAAATGTGCAGACAAGTGGAAAAGGAAAATCAGAATACTAGGAATGCTTTTGTGCAAGTTTTGAGAACTAGAAACTAAGTAGGGGAAGGACCGTACAACTATTGTATGGTCCAAATTATAATTGTATGGTCCTGACTAGGGATGTACAATCTTGGACCCTTTGGAAGTTAGGGATCTAAAATATCTTGTGTGCTTTGCTTGCTTGAAAATGACCTTTTATGTTGTCACTCTTTCTTGCACAACCTTTGGGATGACCTGTAATGACCTAAACAATGTGGAAACCCTAGAAACCTATAGATAACCCTTCATTAAAGCATTAGCAAACCAAAAGGAGAAAATCATGTGTGCAGTGAGGTTAGACTACCCTTGGCGAGTCAACCCCAACTGTTGAACTAATCCAAGTGTTGCATTACATGTCATCGTGTGGGATCAAGCCTTGTGTAATTCTCCTAGAGTGCTTGTGAAAGTGTGAGTGCAATCTAGCCAACCCCCTAGGGGTGCCCTCATGTCTCTTGACACCAAGATAATGAGGGATAACTATAAAATATAAAATGTACCCAACACAGTAATAGTGTGATGTGGTGTGCCTCGGCTATGTGACCTAACCCTTTGTTCCTTGAAACCATTTGAACAATGCTTGGAGTGACTTTTCTCTTGCTAAGACATGGCTTTATGACCTTTGCATGCTTGGAAATATAGGAAGCTAGAATCTTTGACCTAGTTGAGTGCTTTAGACCTGTATTAGGGACTACTCTAATTGATTTGTAGCTGATTTGGGAAGATTTAGGAAACCCTTGAGTGCTTTTGGAATGATATTTACAATAGGAGCTTGTAAGAGTGTCAGGTGAGTTATAAAGTGACATTAACTTGCTTATATAGCCTTTTATAGGTGAAATATTCTAATAATATGACCTTAGGAAGATGAAATGACCCAATAAAGATATTCAAATTGAAAATAGAGTTGAAGAATGCAAAGGGGTGGGACTGTATAGGTTGTCCAAGAATGGACCCCACATCCTAATCCTTTGTACGGTCCTGGACAAGAGGATGTAAAGTGAAACAAGAAAGTTGTGGCATGAAGAATAGAGGTTGTTTACTACTTTGGTTTAATAATATTCTCTTGAATTGATGACAGAAGCAAAGTGTAAAGATAAGACAAGTCATGGAAGAGCTAGAGTGATATATTGATTGGATTTTGAATGTGATCATTTATCTTAGGAAGGGAGCATAGCCAAACTTGGCATTGCAAAAGGATAAGTTACAAAATTTTAGTGTCTAAAATAGGATGGATCGTCCATTTGGGAAAAACCAACATCTAACACTTGGATTATTTAATGACTTATGTTACAAAAATATAATACATGCACTCATTATACCTTATAGACTGTGCAAATAAAGTATTAAGGGATTTCCTAAGTATGGATACACACATATCTTCGTGTGTATTCACACTTCCCTTGCCATCTAAATTTTTAAACCAAAGGGAGAAAACACTATTGCACACAAACTCATGAATTTTTATAAAGTACACATTATTTTGTATGTTGATCAAAGGGGAAGTGTATGTTGATCTAAAAATTTATCTATAAATAGAATTAACAATATATATGTTGATCATTCATGATGATAACATTGTGCCTTTTATTTATGAATGTAGGTATTACATACATGTCCATGATACATAAATAACCTTGCAATGACCTAGAGTTACCACTCCATGTAATGTTAAAGAATAACCCTATGTAATATAATAAATAAACCCCATGGTGTAAAGTAAAGTGAACAACCATTGTGCATAATCATGAAGCTCATACACCACAGAACTTAGAAGGTATAAAATGACAAAACACCCAATTTAGTAGAATATAAAAGGATAATCACCCATATTCATAGGATCCTCCATTCCTAACACCTTTATCAGGAAATATAGGATCTTTGTCACTCACAAACATTGGAAGCTAGACGATCATCTTGAACATGCCATGTTAGATTTAAAGTGGAAAATATAATGAGAATTTTTCTTTCTAAGCACAAACATGCCCTACATAAACCATAGAAGTGAATGCCACAAACCGAATCAAGTTAATCTAAGATTTTTTGAGGCACTTGCCAATATTTATTAAATATATTTAGGATTGCTAATAATATTCAAACATGTTAGGCACTCTTAGGGTGACCACTTAACATTAAATTTGATTTGAAAATGTAACCACCCTTTATTCAATTTGTGAAATTCAGGCCATGTAGTAGACTGCCACCTTTAATTTTTTAAAGCATTATTTAGCTTGGGTTTTCTTATAAATACCCAACTAAAAGACATTAAAAAGGTACCCTGATTTAGAATAGAGAAGCTTATAAGAATTTTTATGCATTTTATTTGTGTCACTTTTCTATCTAAATTATGGCCTAAGTTATGTAATGATGTATGCAATTTTTAACCCAACAAAATGCTAAAATATGCTCTTTATGTTAATTTATTACAATATATTTTTATTTACTATGTGAGCTACAATGCACTTCCTATGTTTCCAATGGTGTTGTGTTACCTCGATATTGGTAGTTGATTTCCTTTGACTTTTGTACCTTCCTAGGTCTTAAACAAATGTGTTCTAGTATGAGTGTGGGAATGGTTATTATTTTTTGGAATCCACAAAGATTAAATATTACATTATGAATTGTAAAATTATTTCTCTTCTCTTCCTACCCTTCTCATATTTTGTATTTTTATGCCCCTATTGGATTATATTAGTTTAGGACTAAATATTATGATTTTTTTTAAAAAAATTGTTCTTAGGTGATTATAAGTGAAATTTGTAGTTGAATATTTATATGTGAAGTTTTTCATTGAATAAGTTATGAAGTATATTATGATTATATATATTCTCATGATCGATTCCCTAATCCATAGTTTTTATATCATGTATGAACCAAAAAATGCCCTAAAAAAACATAAACAACCACTAATATGCCTTTGATAAATTCCAAGGAAATTTTTTGTGAAAGTAGTATAGATTTAAAAATCCCATTTGGCTATTTGGTCATCGTATACCTAAAAAATCTTAGTTGATACTCACACTTTAAAAATTTAAAATCTGTCAATCCCATGGTGATGTCCAAGGTTTGTTTGTAATGAAGAGGTGATTTGGAATGTATTGATCATGTAAACTAAATAAAACAAGAAATAAAACAATTGTAGTAATTAAATGATCTATTATAAACTTATTGAAACTAGTAATAATAGGGTAAAAGACTTGAAAATATATGATCACAAAAAAAAATTAACATGCATGAATGAAAATACAGTATGAATAAATGAAACACACTAATATGATAAGTAAAGTGGATTAGAATAACTTAAAAAATAAATAAATAAAAATTCCCTTCAAATTAGAGAGTAGTGGTCCTTTCTTCTTCCCTATGATGTAGTTGTTAATATCTACTTAAGGAAACATAGTTTATTCTAGAAGCATGCTCTTTATTTATCAATAGTTTAGTTTACAACAATATTTCTATCTTAATTAAAATTAAAACCCTTTATTAAATAATTATCATTACTTATATAGATTATGTAAAGTCCTCTTCCTATTAGGAAACAAATTTTCCCCTTTAAGTAGGTTTATTATACTAAAAATATGTGTAAGAATTAACTAAATATATGTATAATAGAAAAATCATGGAGCTGATAGTTTATCATGTAAAATGTATAGGTGTGCTTGTATATTCCCATTTAAACTTGTCTTATTGTTGGAGGAAGAGTTTCATAAAATTTACTTCACCAGGTCTATAAATCTTCAAGATTTAGATAAATTAAAAGTAATCATATTCTTTTTGAAGTAGAGGGGATGAAATGAAATTAGGATTGGTTGTTTCCATTTGAATCTTTAATGCATTATTTAAACTATGTGAGATATTTGAATTTTATGTAGAAAAGAAGTGTTGTCATCTAAGAAGATCAGTTTCATGATGGAATTGGTGTTGAATAGGTAATTCCATGAGCTGTGAAAATCATATTCTAGCCATGTGAGTCTTATGTTTGACTAATTGAGTCCTACACTTGACTAGGTGATTCATGCACCAATATGACTTCTTCTATAGCCTTCTATGTCAAATGAACTACAATGCTTGTGTATTCACAGACAATTGAATTCAAATTAAGATCCTATTGACGCTAATTGATATCAAACGACTAGAAACAAAAGAGATGGGTCAAAGGGGACAAATGCACTCTACCTTAGCAGGGACCACAAAAATAGGGACCCAAAGCATTAAGGCTCTTGGCTCAAAACCCAAGAAGGAAAGGGGATTAGAGAGAAAACTTTGGGGGTTGAGAAGAAAAGGAAGAGCCATCGAGAGTTGACAAACATGCCAACAACCCTAATTTGGACCAATAATCGATAAATAGAAAAAGTATGCTAAAAATATATGAATCAACACCTAATAAATGAATTGAGGCCATTTTTAGGTTTCTAAATTTTTCCCCACTTTGATGTGTTTGTGAGAGCAAACATTTCAGAGTAAAAGAAAAAAGATTTAGTTGTGCCTCTGGAACTGAAATAGATGCATCCTACGAACTTGCAAAACGACTGTTTTTTTACTCTGCACACATGGCTAAAGTGCAAATTCTAATAAATACTGAAATTAAATGCATCATTTTGATGAGATATAAAAACATAGTGGAGTAAAGTCAAATAGAATCTTGAGTGAGATCTAAGTAAACCTGAGCAAAATCTGAGTGAGATATGAATATCATGTCATATGCTGCATTGCTAGGCACTGTATGAAACAAGCTACAATTTTTGGTTCAACTTGAATTGGCAAGATTATACATCCTAGTGATTTTTGTGGTATGCCGTCATATGCTTTGATAATTGTTTCCATATAAGCTACATCTTCTTTGCAAAATCCAAGACTATAAAGGAACTCAGTAGCGCACAAATGCAAAGCTTGAACCGTTATCTCAATTCAATTTCTTTCCTTTGCATCTATGAAATCTCTAAAAAATAGGAGACCATTGCATGTACTTTCAATTGGGATTTTGCTTTCATCAAATATAATTTGGATGCGGGCTTTTCTTATCTTGTTTGATTCAATAACCAGCCATCAAGTGGATGCTTTTATTTTGCTCATCGATTGTATAAGCCATTTGCACTACTATCTTGCTCCTTCGTATGATTTGAAAGTGGATCTTTAAAGATTGTCAAGTCTTGATTTGCGTGAGCCACCGATTTATTCAAGTTGGTATTGACCCCTAGTTGAATTTGATTTTTTTTTTTTTTAGATAAGGATGAAGGTTTTTTGACTGGGATCCTAACCAGGTACAAAAAGGCCTAAAGCCAAGATATAACAAAGAAGACCAAAAGGGACAAAACAGAAACAAGCAGCCAAGCTGCAGCCAAAAAACAACACAACAAAAACAACCTTGAAACAGGGGAGAGAAACACACACAGGACATACTACTTCATGGCTTTAGTAAAAGCCTTCTTTAAATTTTCCAGCCCATTCTTAAGAGTCTTAGTACCCTCACCTTCCTTATACTTTTCCTGATCCTTTCCTTTGTCTTTAGCATCCCTCTTACCAGAAAGAGGGTCTTTACCATCCTCCAACTGATGTGTGATAAGGGAGAGGAAGTCGATGGTAGCCTTGTGAGTAGTTAGCAAGTCACATTGCTTAGCCCGGATGGCTGCTTGATCTTTTCCCAACCTGGTGATCCTTTTATTTAGCTCCTCCCAATAGTTGGCAACTAAATTCCCACCAGCCACTGCCAATTTGTAACCCTTCACTGTCCCTGAGAACATGAAAGTCCTTGCACAACCAGTTGATCATATCCTTGTGCAAGTCAATCCCAACTCTGATGCTTGAATCTCTGATTTTTGAAGGCCCTTCAACATTCTTGCCAAAAGACAAGAGGCTAAGAGCAGCTTCACCCTCTCCAGGGTTAGTGGGAGAAGGTGCTCTTCCGCCAGTGGGAGAGTGTTTTGCCACCTGGCTACGAAGAGTCTGGCCTGAATGGCCCTCTCTGGGCCTTTTTTGGCTGGGCGGGACAGTAGAGGTAGGACCAGTCACAGGGGGATTGGGAGCAGGGAAAGGCTGGACAGAGGAAGAGGGCCCTGCCTCCAGAGTGCGAGGAGAGAGGAAGGACTGGGGTAGAGTGTGTTGAAAATACTTGTAGAGCAGAAAAATAACAGCTCTCCATCAAAATGGTGCATTGGGTAATTTGATTATTCTCAACCCCTAATTGAATTTGATTATTCTCAATAAGATCTTAGAGCTTATGCTGCAAAGCCATGCCATCATTTGTTGAATGCCCCTAAATTATATGATAGTCATAAAATTCATTTGGGTCATAACTTCTAGGATAAGGTCTTGAAAGATCAAAATCCCTTATTAGAGGTAAGGTTATCATATTACTCTCAAGCAATTTCTTCAAGATATGTTGTGGCCTCTCATTAAGCCTATCAAAGTGTTTATGCCCTCTTTGTTTTGTCAAGATGAGCTTTTGATATGGTTGTTTTAAAGCATTCGCTGTATTGTTGTGATCAGTTTTAGTGGGAAAACTACTAGCACTATTATTCTTGAAGTTGATTTGTTTGGAAACTTTTAATTGATGTTGCTCTAGGATAGGGAGAGCTAGGAGTTTTGGATGTGAGAAGTCGAAGAGTCATCTTCCAATAAAGTTTCTTCAAGCTTTCCCATGTGGCCTTCTCTTTGTTTCCTTTGCCCCCTTTGTCTTATTTGTTCTCTTTGTGTGGAGTTTTGTTGTGAATTGATTGTGTGTAACCTCCTTATTTTTTTAAATTTCTTTTTGTTCCTGCCTCATTTTTTTGTAATGTTTTTGAATCTTGGGAGTGAGAAAGTTTCATTAATGCTTGGGAAGAAACTATGCGAAAAGCTTACATGGATGTAGAGAGAAAGTAAAGAGTCGTCCCATGCGAGTGGTAGCAAAGAAGAGATAGTTGTGAAAGATGATGGAAAGGGTAGTAATGAATCAACAACAAATGGAAGTACATTTTAAATTAACCTTCGTAGGAGCCCTAACCAAAAAAGTGCAAGCTCAAACGAGGCGAAAAGATCTTTCAGCAGGTATGCGACACTCAACTGGAGCGGATTTTGTCCATATTGACCAAGAAGATGGGCACTCCAAGCAGTCAACTGACCAAGAAGGTAAATGCCTTGTGCTCTACCCCATATCGCTTAGTGTGTGCCCTAATAAAAAAATGAGTAAAGGTATTTGTTTGGAGAAAGTTAGCCGCAAAATGTGGATATTTTTTTTGTTTGCCTTAACTAGAATGCCCTTTCTTGTAGAGGTTTTTTGATAATTGGTTGAGCTTGGTTTGAGGGGAAAATGATTTATATGTGAGCTTTTATAGAATGTTAATGTAAATTAAAACTAGGGTTTTACCTGATTAAGATAAATACTAATGTGTAAAATGATCTAGGATAAAAAATACAAGAATATACAATAAATCTATAGATCCTAAATCATGTATTGATCATTATTCGATATTCAAACTCTAGAAGTTAGATAATTGAAAGTATGGATTGGGGTTAGAAGAGACTGCACTGGTTTACTGTTTCTAGAAGGTGATGTGGTGACTATGATGACAAATTTGGGTCATGCAAGTAGGGATCTGACTTTGTGTAAAATTAGGTGTCTTGGCAGTGTATAGACAACGTATTCGGCCGTGTGGAGCAGATCGCTAGGCGGATGTGACCTAGTTGGTCAATTTTAACATGTGTAGCATTTTGCTCGAATTTGGTTTTAACATGTGTAGGGATCTGACTTTGTGTAAAATTAGGTGTCTTGGCAATGTATAGACAACGTATTCGGCCGTGTGGAGCAGATCACTAGGCGGATGTGACCTAGTTGGTCAATTTTAACATGTGTAGCATTTTGCTTGAATTTGGTTTTGACATTGTAATCTTTTGTGTTATGGGTTCTAGAATTTGAGTTCAAATTCTGGCAATCTCGTCTCTACGACAATGTAATATCCCTGAGAAATACTTTAGATAAATTTGGATATTTTTGTCAAATCCCCAGGACATCAATGCAAAAAAATGCCTTTTATGATAGTAGCGACAATCTGATTTTTAATTACAAAAAAAAATACCCTCAAAGTGCCAACAAAAGAAATACCAGAGTGTTTGAATCTAATTATTTTCTCACAATTGATGATCTAAATGGAAAGATAGATGGAAGAGGAGCATGCAAACTGATTTGACTAAAATCTGCCCCTAGATATCGAAGCCCTAGCTGTACTTGTTGTTCTAGATGTAGAATTAAGCGTGAAAAGTGTGCCCTAGTTGCACTGGATGAACACTTGTACCTTGAATGACCACTGCAACCCTTGAATGGAATTGCCAAACTCAAATGTGAGGGATTTCGTCCTCAAATCTGTATGCAAATGAGGGATTTCATCCTCAAATCTGTATGTAAATGAGAGATTTCGTCCTCTATTGCTGATACAGAAGAAGCTACTTGTAGAGAAAGAAGTAATTGATAAATTTCCAAGATGTATGTAATAATAAACCCTAAATCTGCCTTTAAAACTTCCAAGGCCTTCTCCAAAGTTGGCGCTCCCTCCTAAAAATAGGAATAAACAATAAAAAATTGATTTATCCTCTCTCCCATGTTGGCGCTTCATCCTAAAAATGGGAATAAAATATAAAATTGCTTTATCCTCTCTCCATCCTAAAAATAGGATCTTGATTCTCATGTAGCCTATTCTATTTTTGGTGCCCCATAATAGAATGCTTTATTTAATTACTATTCAATCTTTAGCGCCCCATAATAGAAGTTCATCATTCTATTATTATTTTATTCTATTTCGGCTTTTTTGGATTAATAATATAATTTGTCTTTTTTCCAATAAAAATATAGTACCCTTGGACCACTTAAATTAATTTATTTCCCTTTTTAATTTCCTCTTTACCTACGGAAAATAATAGGAATAGGCTTTGAGTATCCAAAATTAATTAATTTTGAAAATGGGTTATTACAATCTGCCCTTCCCATAATTATTTGCTCTCATGCAATCGCAAGTCCCTTTTGCAAATACCAGGATCCCAAACTCTCATATTCACACAATTTGGAACTTGTACGAACAGATATATGTGCCCTTTGCCACTCAGTGTTCTTCACTCTATCACCATTTCCACTATGTTGTCCATGATGTCCGCACATCTGAAATGACTTAATAGAAAGCAACAAATCCACAACACTTTCATTCCTTTGGCTCTCCTCAACTTGTTCACCTTCCTTTGCCGAATGAAGCTTGGTTGAGGTATCTTCAGCATCCCCAACCTTGTGACTCGGAACTTCTAGGTCAGGATCAACATTCTCCTTCACCTTGAACTCTTCACATTCAACAAGTGAATCTTGTTGACCCATGCAAACATTAAAATTTAATAAAACATTATCATGATTTTTGCCAAAGTCATGAACAAAGTCAATTTGCTTCCCAAGCAAACTGAAAATAAACATTAGCAACCGATAAAGCCCTTTTTTCATGTTCGTGCCCCTTAACATGGTCTTCTTATAACTCCACCCCAAAACTTTCTTGCAAATATGATTTTTCTTTCTTTGGTTCACGCCCCACGATTTCTTCCTTTCTCCTCATCACTAAGGGAGAACTCTTATTAGTTCTCTCTGCTTAGGAGTGGGGCAGCTCCATTTATTGAAAACATGGAAATATGTACACTACTCTAACCATCGTGGGTGGCCTTTCGACCGGGGATCACAAATGAATACTCCACTAAACCTGTGTGCAAAAAGGAGGTGGAGGAAAGGCGTGTGTAAGGAGAGAGGGGAGAAAGTGAGAAGGGGGTTTTACTCAATAAATAGCAAGTTGAGTTTATTGACATAAAACTAGAGTATTTCCAAGTTAATAATGAGAAGACACCAATGTGCAAAACAAGACAAAAAACACAATCAACACAAAGTTTAACTGCATTATATTCATCAAAAGATTCATTCTTTCCCTGATTGTGCAAGATTACAAAGCTCTATTGGAGTAGGAGTTGAGATGGAGAGGAAAACATAAGACAAGGAGATAGAAGAATTGTAGTTTCTTGCTTGTAGTAAGACAATGGGAGCTATTAACCAAGAAAATCTAATCCTAACAAGAAAATATAACCCTTAGGAATGGAGAGAGCATTACAATATATAGCCAAATTACAGTGGCTCTTTGCATTCCCATGTGACTTTTCAACTTAAAGTGCAATTCTCAATGAAGAAATAGAAACTTTAAGTGACTTAAGTCACTTTTTACAAAAAATTCTCCTCAACGAAGAAATAGAATTCTAGAGAGAGAAAGAGAGGAGAAGAGAGAAGAAGAGAGAGAGGAGAAGCTCCAAGCCTGAGTGAAGAAGGATGAAGAAGCTCTGATCATGAAGAAGATCCACTCCTGATCTTGAAATACCTCTGTAGTGATGCTCCAGTGATGGATGCTCCAATGATGGACTCCATATGAATAACTCTGACCCCTCTGCACTGTGAGAAGCCTCCTTTTGAATGATCAACCATTATAGCCCATCAGGTGCTCTGAGAGGAGAGGTGAGAAACTTGATGAATGGACCATTGAGAACAATGAAGGATGTCTTAGCTCACTTGAAACAAAACTTCCAATCCCTGAAACAATTGTCATGCCTTTCTGACCCTCATTACACATGATGAGAACTTGAAACCAATTACCCGCACAATGCAACCATGATGATCCTTTCCACCTGGGAGAACATTGATGACCAATGAGATGCAATATCAAATCCTTTTGACATAGAGATGGAGTGAAGGTAGAGAGATATTGAATGAAGAATTTCATTCACCTTTTGATCAGACACCCCATATGAGATGACAGTGAAATGTTCCCCGAGACCAAAATGCACTTTGAGACCAAAATTGGGAACCAAGAGGGCTTCCCTTCCACCTGAGTCACAAATCAACTGTCAACCTTTGCAAGCATGAATTTTTCCTTATCACTCCTATGAGGAAAGATCTTGATATATGATCACCACATAGTGACAAGCGTGGACATTTATTAGATACTTCCAAATTTGGCATGCTCACTCTAAGACACCTTACACTTACCACATCCGTAAATGTGGGGATTTGTTTGCAAACTGAAGACTTGACCTCCGTGAAGATTAGAATAGTGAAACATGCAAGAGGAGGAAAATTTGTGACCATTTTGAGCTCATTCTAAACACACTTTCTATTTTTAGTAAGTCACACATGGGTGTCTATTTCTTAGCAATTTTACCAATTTGTCATTTTTGAGTGTTTTGATCTTGGAGGAATGACTTGAGGTACTGAAAACCAACTGTTTCTCAGAATTACTATTTTTAGTAGGCTACATGGTAGAGACTTGACTAAAAATATAAATTGGTCTTATCGGGTTTCAGATCAGAATGAAATCAATTGCTTAAAAGTTTCTATTTTGCATTTGAAGGCTTTGCTCCAATTTTTGGAAGATTTCAATTGCCAGTTTTTGTAGATCTGAGAAAATGTGATTTTATGGGTGGAAATTTCATGAAGATGTAAAAAATGAGGATGAGTGCATAAATGGAGGCAAGTAAATACTCTTCTCAAAGGTTTTTTCATGAGGAAGCTACAATCAAAATATTGTGGAAAACGGAGTTGGGGTTTGCAAGTTATGAGTAAAACAAGATTTTGACACCTAGGGCACAAAATGAGTTTTTTGGTGTTTAAAAGATGATGAACCAGCTTCAAATACCTCTTTAATGGATTGCCAAGGATTTTATTTTGTTTTTACATCATGTTTTATGTTTTTGAGTTGTGTGAGCAAGGGTGAGTGAATTTATATGGTGGGAGATGGAAGAGATGAGTGCACATGGGAAAATAGTGAAGTGAAGGAGTGGGTGGAGAATGGAAACCTCCTTGCACTTGGGTGACAATTTTTGGGTGTAATTGCACCTCAAAAATGCGCCTTGGGTGCATGGAGGGAGTTGAAAAATGCACCATGGGGATGGGGGATGGAGAAAAATGACATGCACATGCCCAAACACAAGCTTTTTTTATGTTTTTGACTTGACTTGACATGCATATATCAAATATTTCAACCAATGGGAGAATGGCACACTTTTGGGGTGCAATTGCACCTCATAAGTGCGCCCAAGGTGCAAATGGAGTTTAAAAATGCGCCTTGGAGGGAAAATGGGACCCACCACAACTTAAAACACTCACTTAAACTTCTCCATGCACTTTTTGGCTTCATTCTTATGTTTTTAAGTTGAGAACTCCAACAAATAGGAGAGAGGCACACTTATGGGGTGAAATTGCACCTAAAAAGTGTGCCAAGGGTGCAAAGGGACACCAAAAGTGTGCAAATGCCCAAGTGAAGTTTCAGAGCATGGTTTGCACCTCTAACTTGCTTCCTCAGAATGTTTTCTTCACCCCAAAGTCAAAACTTAATGAATTTTGGCCATATAATATATGAATTTGTATGGAAATAGGTCAATGAATCCAATGAGACCTATTTAGAAGGCCTTAAAATTAGTTCTTTAACAAATTTTACTTGTATCTTCCACTTTTGCCTAGAGCGGTGCGCTGATGAGCCAAGTGGCAAGAAGAGTTTTCAATGAAAACAAGCCAAACAAACTTATGGGTCATGAAGATCATTGAAAATACCCTCATTTGATATTTTTTTAGGATCCTAACTCTTCACTGGGTGTCCGAAACATTTTTGAGAAAGTTCCACCTTGTAGAAGGACTCTTGTGTTGCATTGATGGACATGTTTCCGCATTTTTATACTCCTAGAATTCTTCCTTGATTATTGCACCATGAAGTAGGCTTTGTCAGCTTTCCAATTCCTGGGATATGATCTCCCAACACTTCACGAGGCTCCTGAAACATTTCGAACAAGGTGACTAGCTCTTTTGAAACTTACATTTCCCAGTGCCTTGCTCAAAAGACCAAGTTTTGCTTAACTTGTTCCTGAACTCAATTTTCTTCATAAAATCTTCCTAAATACCTTTAGAAAACTTCATGGATCTCTCATACACACCTCCTAGATGATTTTATTTTCCCTGTACGCTTCTGGAGGATGTACCTAGTGATAAAAAGACCAAAAATAGCCCTTTTGAAGCCTCCGGGAGCACTATTCTTTCTTAGATCTTAGTAGCTTCAAGAACCAAGCTAGGTACACTTCTCTGCACATGAAACACACTTGAAAATCATGTTAGCACATTCCTCTCGACCATAATGAGGATGAAACAGTTGAAATGTTGGCTAGAGGAAAGGTTTACATTGACCGGGAAAGGGAATTTCAAGTGTGGGTTTGGTTGTCATGACCAAAATTTTAAATTTTGCATGCTTGAAATTTAGCATGACAACAACTAGCTCTAGCTCGGGGACTTGTTTCAGATTGGACAAAGGACAAATGGAGCAAGCATGAACCTCAGTTGTCTCTTGGGGGAGCAGACCAGTGTTTGATCCATTGGACAAATAAAGTCACCTAACACACCAACAATATAAGCAAGATGAACACACAATGAAAAGGAAAACACATAATAGGAAGGAAACACATACCACACAACAGGGAAAAACAACCGAAAAGGAAACACAACCTAAATCACCTATCGTACATGCGGAGGGACAACCTGCTTTCATGGTAGCACTTTTTCTCTTTTGGATGTTACCCGTGCACGGGTAGCACTGAATGATTTTGTTTTGCAAACTGATTGACTAGTTCAATGAGGTAAGACCCCTTCCTCAGCCTCTTAGGAAAGACAAGTGCTGCAGGGGGTCTCCAAGTACCCGATATGAATAGCTCACTTTTCCTACTGTCTCAAAATTCCATTTCAGGTTGCCAATCCATCGATGCATTAACTCGTGCTTGTGATTTCACATTCTTCATTTTGGCATTACAACAAAATTGATTTTTGACCATTACCAGCTTACCATGTTTGCAACTAGTCTCGTGCTGTCCATGATTTGTTCTGATTTGTCATGTTCTCCATCACTGTTATTTCTGTGAGATGATTCTTGATAGGTATTTTGAAATTTTCTACATCATCATATACCTCTTGTTTATTTATATTCTACGGCTGCTTCAGATGTTTCTCTTTCACACATCCTGATTCATTATTGACCTCGATATCACTTTCTGTGATGGAAGTACTATCCTCATGAATGAAGACATCGACTGGAGATTCAAGCATTTCCTTTTCCTTCCATTCATCATGAATACAATTTTCTTCACAAAACGGGAAAGAGGACTCATCTTCACATTCATACTCATCAACCAATGTTTCAAGGGGGACATTAAATTCTTTTGTTTGTTCTAGTTCATTACTAAACATTTGTGCATCAAAAGAAGAATAAAAAAAACTCATACTTGTCTCGCATAGTCATAGCATAGGTCAAGATTTTGAGACTGAATTGAAGGTCTTCAGTTCCTTCTGCAACCTTTAAAATCTCTTGCACAAATTCCTTCTTCAAATCTGCCCCATACTCACTTTCGCATTCATTTGAAAAACCTTCACATTGGGTCTCAAGGAGATGATTGGAAACGTGATCTTAATCATTTTCAAACAAAGAAACAATATCCATGCTGAATGGGAAGGGCACACCTTCCAATTCAGGATCAAGCAAATCATCCTCGTGTTCCTTGACTGGCTTCATCACCTTCGAGAACTCTTCCATTAAAATGGGAAGCTCAACATCTCCTTTTGAAGTTATGAAATAGTTGCAACCTCTTGAATCTCAATGTCCACTCTTGGATCATTTTCCTTTTGCACAATATATTTCATTTTTCTTACTGGAAGGAGCTTCTTCATGGCACCCTTGACTGGTATGGTGGCAAATGACCAGTCCAACTTTACAACTCCACCAATGTCTCTGTAGAAGCTTCAGCTCAACAACATTCCGTATACGGCGGGTATGTTTGACACAAATATTTAGAGATTGATCTTCTTATCAGGAAAGTCCACAAGTGCTACTTGAATATCTTTGGGCGGATGTTTGGGCAAGCTGATTTGATATTTGCATTCTTCATATTTTTAAACCCTAAGATCCCAAGCTTCCCAAATTTTGGAGCTTCCTAGGCAAAGTTATGAATTTTTGAAGTGATACATAAATTATGCAAAAAAAGGGTTTATAGAAAATTCATATCTTCATTTCTAGGGCACTAAAAATCAGTTTTCCTTCATATTTTGATTGTTGGTAATTAATCAAAAATTTTGAGCTTAACTGGGCACATTTTCAATGAGTTTAGGGCATCCAAAAGTGGATGAGAGTTCTCAAAACAGGTCGTTACCCTAGGAATGGGAAAATTGCAAGTTTTAGTGTGTAGTTTTAGTCTCATCCAACCCTTTGAAATCTGATTGCAGCGATTTGAAAATTGATTTCAGTCATCTCACTTTCGGCCCTAGCTATTTCCGAAATCCCCCCAAAATGAAAGGTTACAACAATATTTGGAACAACATTACTAAAGTTTTAGGAAGCTAACATTTGGATGGTGTTGGCTAGATTTTCTGCATAGCACAAAATCGAGGCAGTCATGAGATAAATCTCCCTCATTTACCGGTAAGGCTCCCGTGTCAGATTTGTCAATTAAAGTATGCTAATATCTAAATGGGATTTTACTTTAACTACTCAATTCATGAACTATAATTGAACAATTCTGCAGCAAGTAAGCAGCTGTTTAAGAAAGGAAATATTTATAGAAGAAGGGAAACAAAATTATATCAACACAGAGAAGAAATGAAGATGTGCATCCGAATGAATAGATAGCAGAGTTGATTGCATGCACATAGAAGAAACCAATAGATATAAACAACATAATTCTAAGCAAAGGTAGCTCTAGATCTAGATCTAAAATAACACAAAGTCTATTAAAAGATCTAAGATAAAAAACAAAAAACACAATACACCGTGACACAAAGTTCTCCGAGAATCTGTTCCTGTATATTCCTTTGCTTCAAGTGGCTCTCAAGGGTTTCAACACAAAGTTTGGAACACAAGGTTGTTGCTTACCAATTCGGATCATTAACCCGAAGGTTCTTCCTCTACTTATAGAATGTAGAGGGACAATTACAAGTCGAAAGCGTTTAGTTGAACTAACACATGTGGAAGTTGGAAAAGAAACAACTGGCAATCTCCCTCTTGGAATTCCTCTTTGCATGACATGTATGATTTGTAACTGAAAATAGAACCTTCTATTTTGCATGTCTGCCACCTATCTCCAAGTAGTTGACTTCTTCAAGTAATGGCTTTTTAAACCAATCACTTAAGTTGTATAATTCAATTGATCGCTCAATTATTTTGTTGGAGGAAAGAAGAAGGAAGAGGAAAGCTGCAGTATTGTCCTTTTTCATGTCTACATGCAACTGATTTTTTTGCCTTCGATTCTTAGCAAACTAGATCTGGGAGTAGTTGGATCTGGAAGCAAGCTGGATCTGGAAACAAGCTGGAATTGAAAACAGTTGAATTTTGCCTTCGCCTTGTCTTCTTTTTTATTCTTGAAGCTTTTGCAGCTCTTCTCCAGTATATGCATCAATGCAATGTTTGCTGTAGATAACTCATCATCTTTATTTTTAATTGCATATGAGCAATTAAAAATTCTGGAAAGCACTCCGAATGAATGGAAATTCAATGAAGGCTTCAACTGGAAGATATGAGCACTTGCACAAGATCTTGAAAGGAATTCTCCATGCACTGACTTTTACATGAGCTGCATTAGAAACAAGAGGATGAATTTTCTGCCGGAAGCCTTTGTAATTATGAGATCTGGATCTGCATTTGGATATGGATCTGTATTTGCATCTGCATATGGATCTGGATCATTCCATGATGAATTCTGGCAACTAGGCTGTGAATGGAAATGCTGCAGCTCAAATAATTCCACTGCTTTTAACTGCATGCATGAGGGAAGTCTTTCCTGCTCTGGATTTGTCTATCAATTCAGCAAGGGGTTTTGGACCTAGATCTGTGTCTCCAATATCTGCAAATTTAGAAGCGATGCATGACTCCGTTGTGCTTTCTTTTTCATCTTTCTTCGCCATAACTTTGTCTATCTTTGTCTGAACAATTTGTTTTCTTCTTATTTGACTGAAATTCTTCAAAACTGGTGCAGATCTGGATAATCCTTCAGATTTGGAGGAAATATTCAATGTATTGGACATTGATTAGAGCTCCTTTTCTTTTGTAAAGCACTTGTAATGAATTTCTGCAAGTAATTCAAACAAAGATGGCAACCAGAACATGAACAGTGAATTTTAATAATAAAAATCTGCACTATTCAAGTTTGCTGCCCCAAAAATTGATGTTTTATTTGCCTGCAAAGTGAGCATGAATTTTTCCAACTTCACCTGAGCACCTGTATTATTTATGCAAACAATTATGCAAACACAAATCAACCTCCTTCAATGCATGCGCCAAATTTGGAAGCTTTTAGCCTTGAATCCACCTTCTGAGCAAAATTCTCTTCAATATGGGACACACTTTTCCTCTGGGCTGCACTTCTTCACTTGTGAATTAATTAATTAATTCACCCTTATGGCAGCCCATGCTTATATAACCCTCATAATTCTATAATTAATAATCGCCCTTCCTATTCCTGGCAATTAATTAATTAAAAATCATGCTCTTCTCTTTAACTGGTGTGCTAAAATTGCATGATTAAGGACAGCCATCCATTAAATTAAATTTAATCTATTTAATCATCCACTCTTCACTTCACTTAAGCTTCACAGTGTGCTTTAACCTTAGCCACTGAAAATAGAATTTAATTTAATGATTTAATACTTCAAAAAGCATTAAATATATACCAAAAGGGGCGCACTTTTTGTCATGAAGGGGGAATCCTTTAAATAAATTAAATTTAATCGATTTAGACCATCTATTTCCATATTTTTTATTCCCCTTTACTTTGTTGACTTTCTTCCATGCTTGGGCGCCAATTTTAGAAGAAGAATTAATTAAAATAATCACTTTAAAGGCTGCCATGTTCTCCCTAAAGGGGTCGCACTTTTTAGCATAATAGAATTCTATTTTTAAAAACACATGACAATGGGAATTTTTACCCTGCAAGGTAATCTCGGAAATCCCATGATCCACTTAAGTGATTTGACTCTGACAATGGGATTATTTACCCTGCATGGCAAGCAAAAAAATCCCATGATTTCACTTAAGTCACTTTTCTTTTATTTCACCATGGGAATTTTTACCCTGCAAGGCAGGCAATAAATTCCCACCTGCCTGTTGCCTCTAATTTTTCCACTGCAACTTAAGTGACTTTTCTATCATGGGAAAAAGTACCTTGCAAGGCAAGCAATAAAATCCCACCTGCCTGTTGCTTCTATTTTTCCCATGATCCATTTAAATCCTTTGTTTTCCAAAAATGCGTCCAACCCCGTAGGGGGTTTTTAGCGCACGATTTCGTTTTGTCCCAGAGAACCAGACCTCTGATGGTGACTTTCTTCTGGCGCAATGTGCATATGTGATTTCCGAATACTCCAAGCCAAGAATCGGGCTAACCCGGCAAAGCAATTGATCTAGAGAAATTTCACAGAAAACGAAACAGGAAAACACAAAAACACGAAAAATTGTTAAAAGTCACAAACAAAGCCCAAAACTTATTCCTAGTTAAAACCCTTCTGATAAATAGGAATAATGATATGTTTGATCACAACAGGGTTAAATCGGAGCGCAAATTGCCTCAAACGGGGCTCAAAATAATTAAATACAAATTTTCCGCAGACAAATCCCAATGACAGAATATAACAATTTTGGGCATCTGGGTATTTGGCAAAAATGGCTAATATGGCTCTTTGGGAATATCTTGATGCAATACAAGAAGTTTCAGACAATAAAAACACAAAACGACCCATTATTTTAAAAGTACAAATTTTTTTCGGATATGGTAGTCACAGATTTCAAGATGAAATTTGGGGACACCAGATGGTAATTGTAAGGCCTTGGCAAGTAAAGAAGAAGGGCTGGTCATCATATCCACAAAGCATGAGTGGATGAAGAAGGGAACACACTTTTTCTTTAATAAATTTGCTTCATGTGCAGGTACATCAAAGGAGCAACTGAGATTTATTTGGGATCCGAGGACTTGTAATTACTTGGGGACAAGCAATCTTGGGAAGGGGAGGTTGTCATGTCCCTTTTTGGAAAATAGCAGATTTGAAGATCTTAACCCATTTTCCTCCCCGTGGGTTTAAGGAAGCAAGGAGAAGACTTGGATTACATTTTTATTATTATCTAAGTAGATAATTTTACTATCATCATGTATTCTTATTGGGAAGCCTAGCGCTCCAAAAGAAGAACTTATTTAATTAAAAAATAAAGTATTTTGATCATGTAAGCTCCAAATACAAATTAGATAATTAAAAAGTACTTTTTATTTGGGTCGGCCATCATTTGAAATGTAGCACCCCTTATAGTTATAAAATGAGGTTGCTTGGCCATTTGATAATTATATGTGTGAATTCTATTATTTAGGAAAGATTGCTTGTGAAGCATCTGTCTCCCTCTCTTAAAGACGAAAACCCTTGGAGAGCTTTGTGTGAGGATGAAACCCTTCACCAAGACCAGGGAAGACTTCAACACGGGAGTCTCCCCGTCCTTGAGGGATCTCTTTGCTATGGTAATCTTTATTTCCAGCCCTGCAATGTCCCTTTTTGGGGACTCTCAAGAAACTATGTAAAGCTGAAGATAAACAACACTTTTCAAATTTTTAGTAGGTTAGTGACTGAAATAAATATATAAAAACCCTTAACTGCTGCCAACAAACACCCTTCTAGGGCAGCGACCCTTTTTGGGGTTTCAAACCCACTTTTCTGCCCTCAAAACCCTTGAGATCAGCTACCTTTAAGTCTCTATAATCATTATATATTACCATCAACCATATCATGCAAGAAAACTGATTTTTATAAGCTTGGAAGTGAGAGATCTGATTTTTATGATAAAACCCTCAACTGCAGAAATTAATTAAATATACCAGAATTGTAACTAACTTGAGAGAGCCTGGAAAAATAACTAAACACTTCCAAAATCAATAAAACTTCAGATCTTGGCCTCTAAAAATATGAAGAGTATGCTTCTAATCTCAAATCCACAAAATTGTTGCAAGAACACACCAAACTATTCCTCAAGTTGGTCGCCCTACTTGGAAAAACCAATACATATGCCAATTACACCATAAATTTGGTTGTTTCACTCTAGGAAGGCCAAATATGCATTAATAATCATAAGTAGTGCAAAGATCTTCAATTAGTGACCAATGGAGCTCCTTAGGGCAATTCGCCTAGGGCTGGAAATGAAGATTACAACAACAAAGAGATTCCTCAAGGGGGTGGAGACTCCCGTGTTGAAGTCTTCCCTGATCTTGGTGAAGTGTTTCGTCCTCACACAAGGCTCTCCAAGGGTTTTCGTCCTTAGGAGAGGGAGAGATATGCTTCACAAACAATCTTTCTGAAACAATAGAATTCACACATATGACTATCAAATGGTCAAGCAACCTCTTTTTATAACCAAAAGGGGTGCTACATTTCAAATGATGGTTGACCCAAATAAAAAGTACTTTTTAATTATCTAATTGGTATTTGGAGCCTACATGCTCAAAATACTTTATTTTGAATTAAATAATTAAATAAGTTCTTCTATTGGATAACATGACGATGATAAAAATATCTGCTTAGATAATGACAAAAATGTCATTCAAATCTTCCCCTTGCTTCCTTCCTTAAACCCACAGGGAGGAAAATGAGTTCAGGTTATCAAATCCGCTAGTCTCCAAAAAGGGATATGACAGTCCCCCCTTCCCAAGATTGCTTGTCCCCAAGCAATTACAAGTACCCGGATGTCAAATAAATCTCAACTGCTCCTTTGATGTACCTGCACATGAAGCAAACTCATTAAAGAAAAAATGTGCCCCCTTTTTCATCCACTCCTGCTTTGTGGATATGATGACCAACTCTTCTTCTTTGTTTGCCCAGGTCTCATAAATACCATCCAAATATTGGTTGTTCCCAATTTCCCTCATGCTGTCCCAAACACCAATGTAATCTTGCTTTTTCCCTTCAACAATCAGAATGTTAGTGGCTGGAAACCACCTTAAATAAGCCATGAACATGCCAATGTTTATAGAAGCTTGGAATTCCTTCAATCATATGATAGGAAGCTCTTTCTCCAGTGTCTTGTAAGTAGGAATGTAGCTGGAAAAGTTGAGAACAATAGATTAAAGGAAAGCACAACAGCTGTAAGCATGACATCTCTTCAAAAATTTCCACATTATGAATGAGATGGGGGCTGGAAACAACCCAACATTGATGGAATGTGTCCCAACAATGTCCAAGAACCTCTATTTACTAACTCAAATGATTGAAACTACTTGTATGACATCAAATACAAAAAGATCATATGGCTTACCCACTTTCCATGTAAAGCTTCTTGCTGCCCTGGTAATGGTGACTATCCTTCTAGCACGGTTTTCAAGTGTGAGGCTTGGTTCCGAAAAGTGATCCTTCTTGCACCTCCAAAGACCATCCGGATTCCCTATCTTCATGTACAAACAACTTGAATTATGTATGAGGAGATCTATGTGTTTTTTGCCCTTCAACATGTTCTCCCAATGAGCTGATATATGGAAAAGGGAACCAAAACAGCATTCCTTCTTCCTAGCTACCATGTACCCTTCATTCACTATGCCTTGAAGTCTGAATTTTTTTATTCTAATCTAGAATTTCAATCTTCTATTATGGTAGTTGAGGTTGAACTCCCCCAATAATTGCAACCGGTGTATCTCAAGAATAATCTCTACTTCAATTAGCTTAATTAAAAAAAACTCATGACATACTTCATACCTTTCTATGAGGATGAGCAGCTGGAATATCTTTTTTGTGCATAGTGCATTCTTCAGAAAACAAGGACCATCCATTTTCCTTATGTCTGAAATATGTACAACTGCAATTCCATCATGATGGCTCCTCTTTTTCGACCTTCTCTCCAGTTCTTCCATGGAACCATGGGTTAGCAATCTATGGAAAGGATAATCAGAATTTTCATCATGTCCTAGATGCCCAAAACATACCACGATAAAATTGTTCCCCATACTGATTTTGAAATCAGCAATCCCTCTTTTTAATAGGGCTCAACGCATCACTTATATTTTCTAAGTGAAAACAATCTTGAGCTTGAATCCATACATCCATACGTTCTTTACCACAAGAGGTACTTCTTACCTCTTCATTCCTTGACATATGTTGTGCATGATGATATCTCATTAGTGGTCTCATAGGATGCCATAATTATGAATTATGATCAATCCTCCATATCTGAAATGACAAAGTGGTAAGCAGTGAATCTGAGATGCTTACATGCCTTGGGTTTCTTACAACAATCTTATAACTTAGAGATTCCAAGTTAGGTGCAACACTCTTGTAGGGAACATCTTTGGGCTCCTTTCCCCAGCTGAAACTGTCATAATTTGCTTGTTATTAACTGCTGTTAGGAACAGTCCAACAAGCTGAATGGTATTCATTTAACTCCCAATTTTTGTAAATCAAGCTCTTTCTCTTCCCACTTGGTACCCTTCATGTTCACAAAGTGGTGAGGGTATTTTTTATGATGCCCAAATTGTAAAGACATAGAATGAAGGTGATGTAGCAAATCCTTGCTAAGAAGAGGATGAAATGGCTTGCCATAGGTCACTGTCCTGAAATTTTGAGCGAGATGAAGATTAACATGAGCATCAAAAGAAGTCCTCATTACATGAGCATGTCTTCAAACCATAGCTGGAATACTCGCCTATAACTCGCCGAGTTATTAAAAACTCGCCAAAAACCATGCAAAACGAGTAACTTGCCATAAAACTCGCCAAAAAGGTAAAAAAAAAAACTCGCTGAGTTTTGGTGAGTACTGGCAAGTATTCTTGAGTATTCGCCGAGTTTTGGCGAGTATTCCCAAGTTTTGGCGAGTATTCCTGAGTACGAGCAAATTTATTTTTTTTAAAGAAATTTGATTTTTTTTTAAGTTGCCAAGTATTCCCGAGTATTAGCCAAATATTGACGAGTTTTTGCCAAGTTTTTTTTTTGGGGGTCTGCCGACTATTTGCCAAATGCGAGTATTCCAACTCTGCTTCCAACAAGGTCACCCGGAATTAACCCCGTGCGATCCTGATTTTCCTCCATTCTTAGCACCATGAGGATTGCTCCTTTGCCATGATTTACTATGGAGTATCAAACTTGCCCCAAGGTCATCTTTTCCAACAAATTGCTCATGAGCGTAAATCTGAAATGGCATGATAGAAAGCAACAAATCTGAATTGTCCTCATACCTTTGGTGGTGTTCATGAGAAACTGTTGTAGCCTTATCCTTTGGCAAGTGAGCTTCTTCAACACCTTGTAAATCTGATTTTTCTTCAAACCCTTGTGTCTTCGTGGTGTTGCCTGGAGAATCCGTCAAGAGTTCCACTGATGCAGGAGCATCAACTCTAGGATGTGTGTAAGGATGGAAAGATCCACATTTTGGCTTGAAGGTATGTTAGTAAGGTCTTAGAAGTCATTAAGTGTTATTCAGGTGTGTAAGTTGGTTTCTTGGCCTCTCAAAATTCAAACCATTTACTTTCCTTCCAAAAGAGCAATCAGAGTCTTGAAGGCCTATTTTGGATAGATTATATATGTTTAGTATGTCCTAGTGTTGTATGATGGTGCTAAGACACCTCTTCATGTTTGTATTAGTCTTCTAAAAGAATCAATAGGTGGTAGGAGCTTTAAGCTCAAGGTCATATGTTATTTTGTAAAAGTTGAAGCAAGGAGGAGTTACCTAAGAGGCTAAAATGAAGTTGAAGAGTCACAACTTGAGTGGTAACTGCCTTATAAGGGTATAAACATCATTTTGTAACTGAATTCAAAGTATTCCATTCGAATGTGAATAATTGTGAAGTTCCAAGAAAGAAATTGTGTGATATCTTGTGTGTACATACTCTGTGTGATTGTTTGATCAAGTCCTGTGCAAGGTGATAGATGATTGTAAATCTAAGCATGTAACAGGATAGGATATTATGACTGGTAAGAGATTCAATTTCATGTGTTTATATGGTTTTGAGGGACTTAATTGTTGAGAGAGTAATATATGTGAGTTTTGGATAAGACTGTGAATTGTGACAGGTGATTTGGAATACATGTATGTAAGGTTGTATGGTTTAGTGTGAGAGGCTTACCAAAAAGGGTTGAAGCATTGACAGTGAGGGAGATATTGAACATCTACAGGTTCATTGCATGCTAATAAAGGACTTAGTAAGGTTAAGAATAGTTGTTTGGGACAGCTGAGATCAAGTTGAAAACCCTGGTTTAGGGACAGAGATTAGTAACTTGCCATTTGTTTTTGAGTTTTTAAAAGCCAAGACCATTTAGATTCGAGAGAGAGAGTGATTACTTGTGTAAGAAATTGGGATAAGTTATTGGAAACTCTCAGGGGAGTTTATCGTCTTTTTTAGGCTCAGAAAAGAGTATCTCAGACATTATTTCCTGTCAAAAAAACGTGATTATCAGAGAATGTGAGGATGTTCCAGGAATAATTTGTTGTTGCAAAGCTACTTTTAACAAGCTCAGGTCCCTGGAAGTTCACAGTTTTGAGTGTGATTAAATCATAGCTAAGGAACAACAAGTTCTGTCCTCTCGGGATTTCTCCATTTAGATTCGAGAGAGAGAGAGTGATTACTTGTGTAAGAAATTGGGATAAGTTATTGGAAACTCTCAGGGGAGTTTATAGTCTCTTTTAGGCTCAGAAAAGAGTATCTCAGACATTATTTCCTGTCAAAAAAACGTGATTATCAGAGAATGTGAGCCTTGAGGATGTTCCAGGAATAATTTGTTGTTGCAAAGCTACTTTTAACAAGCTCAGGTCCCTGGAAGCTCACAGTTTTGAGTGTGATTAAATCATAGCTAAGGAACAACAAATTCTGCCCTCTCGGGCTTTCTCAGTATCGAAAACCCTTAGGTTAGGGTTTCAAAGGCAAACTCTTGAGTATGTCCATAACAAACCAACAGAAAAACTTCAAATTTTGTTTATACCTGTCTCGAGGTTCTTCAAGAGGTTTAGAAAGATTTAGATCAAATCAAATCATTTAAGGTAAATTATTTGTGACAGTTCCCGAGATATGTATGTACAGTCCAGTACAGTCCCAGAGTTGGAGAAGAATCAACATTTGAGGATGCTAAAGCAGGTATTAGGAGCTAAGATTGGAAACTAATGCTCCTTCCTCTGTATACTCTTGGTTTTTGGTGGATTGAAGTTATAGACAAGTCCCATTTTTGAACAATGCTTGACAGTTAACTGTGACAGGGACACAGTCCAGGAAGGTTGAATTGCACCTTGAGAGATTAGCTTAGAGCAAGCTTGTGACAAGTAAGATCCTGTGGAGACAAGATTAAGGGAAGCCCAAACAATACACAAGAAGAAGGGAACTACAAGTGAGGAGGAGGATAAAACAGTGTTGCCAGGGCTAGAATAAGCTAAACTAGTCAGGGAGGTTATTAGCGAACCAGGGCATTTGCAAAAAGGTTGGGTTCTCCAATGCTGCGTACACCTCCTACTTGTGAAGGGGTATTGGGATGTGTTCTCAGAGTGCTTGGAAGACACCTAGAGTGTTATAGTTATGAGTTGGCTATAAGACATGGTTCTTAGGCTCTAAGGAGGACTATTTAGTAAGTGAGTGGGAGATTGAATTTTGATGAGTCTAGGACTACTTGGTAGAAGAGATGAGTTGAATGAAACTCAAGGACATGGTGGAATGGCTAAGGGAGCTCACTGTGGTCTGCAATATGAGATGATGCTTGATTTAAAGAACCTCCTTTTGTGAAGAGTGAAACTAGTCAAATGCAAAGGACTGTGATGGGAAGAAACAGAATGGTAGGGATTCTTGGACAGAGAACCAACCTTAGAAAAGGATATAGCCTGGAGTAGGAGCCTGATGCAGGGTTAAGATAGTGGTTGAAGAGTTGACTTGTGCAGTATCAATCGACGTCTACTAGAGGCTTGTTTACCAAGAGTAATGGCAGAACAATATTCAAGTAAGGTAAGAATACTTTCACACGCTAGGTTGGTGACCATTGCAAATGATATCCTAGCTTAAAATTGAGATAACTAAACAAAGGTAATCTGACTACAAGAAGGAATACAAGACAGAAAGACCTAGTAGTGAGTGACAAGGTTGACAAATGAGATGAATTAGGCGCTCTTAAGGGCAGAGATGAAGTTGTTTGAAACCAAGAGTGTGTTGAATGAATGAAATAGCCTTAGGCTCTGCATCATCCACTTGGGCAAGAGTGTCGGGGGTTTTTAGGACTCTCAAGGGCTGCTCCATTTTGGTAACCAACTGCTGCAATACATCTTCTTCCTTCTTTGCCTTAGAAGGATGACCATCCTTTCCATCATGTAGCTGATTCGCCACATGCCCTTTGACTTGTTTCTTCATGAGGGAAGGGTTTTTCCCTTCTAGGGTTGAGTGGCTCCTTGATGTGGTTCGGTTCTTAGGCTTGGTGCCAATGCCTGCTCTCTTGTTCTCTAATTCCACGAATTCCTCAAAAGGAAAGGGCATCATAAATCCTTTTTGGAAGGGCTTGGTACTCTTATGTCAATTTGTCAACCCTTGAAACCCTTTTCTCCGCGAGCGATCTGCCACCCTGCATATTTTGGATGGCTAGGGTAAGCCTCTCCAGTGCCTCAGCTATCCCTTCTTGTGTTCTCATGATCCTTTCTAACTTGTTTTCCATGTTTCACAAGCTGGGAGGATGATGCTTCGATACCACTAGTGGAATTGAAGACTTTAACCCATTCTTCTCTCCCTCTGGGTTTAAGGAAAGAAGCAAGGGGAAGACTTGAATGACATTCTCTAAGTAGGTTTTTTCATTATTATCATGTATTCCTATGGGGAAGCCAACCGCTCCAATAAAATAAATTATTTAATTAGAATATAAAGTATTTTGATCATGTAGGCTCCAAATACAAATTAGATAATTAAAAAGTACTTTTTATTTGGGTTGGCCATCATTTGAAATGTAGCACCCTTTATGGTTATAAAAGGAGGATATTTAGCCATTTGATAATCATACATGATATTCCAGCTGCTCATCCTCATAGAAAGGTATGAAGTATGTCATGGGTTTTTTTTAATTAAGCTAATTGAAGCAGAGATTATTCTTGAGATACACCGGTTGCAATTATTGGGGGAGTTCGACCTCAACTACCATAATAGAAGACTGAAATTCTAGATTAGAATAAAAAAATTCAGACTTCAAGGCATAGTGAATGAAGGGTACATGGTAGCTAGGAAGAAGGAATGCTGTTTTGGTTCCCTTTTCCATATATCAGCTCATTGGGAGAACATGTTGAAGGGCAAAAAACACATAGATCTCCTCATACATAATTCAAGTTGTTTGTACATGAAGATAGGGAATCCGGATGGTCTTTGGAGGTGCAAGAAGGATCACTTTTCGGAACCAAGCCTCACACTTGAAAACAGTGGTAGAAGGATAGTCACCATTACCAGGGCAGCAAGAAGCTTTACATGGAAAGTGGGTGAGCCATATGATCTTTTTGTATTTGATGTCATACAAGTAGTTTCAATCATTTGAGTTAGTAAATAGAGGTTCTTGGACATTGTTGGGACACATTCCATCAATGTTGGGTTGTTTCCAGCCCCCATCTCATTCATAATGTGGAATTTTTTGAAGAGATGTCATGCTTACAGCTGTTGTGCTTTCCTTTAATCTATTGTTCTCAACTTTTCCAGCTACATTCCTACTTACAAGACACTGGAGAAAGAGCTTCCTATCATATGATTGAAGGAATTCCAAGCTTCTATAAACATTGGCATGTTCATGGCTGATTTAAAGTGGTTTCCAGCCACTAACATTCTAATTGTTGAAGGGAAAAAGCAAGATTACATTGGTGTTTGGGACAGCATGAGGGAAATTGGGAACAACCAATATTTGAATGGTATTTATGAGGCCTAGGCAAACAAAGAAGAAGAGTTGGTCATCATATCCACAAAGCAGGAGTGGATGAAAAAGGGGGGCACATTTTTTCTTTAATGAGTTTGCTTCATGTGCAGGTATATCAAAGGAGCAGTTGAGATTTATTTGACATCCGGGGGTACTTGTAATTGCTTGGGGACAAGCAATCTTGGGAAGGAGGGACTGTCATATCCCTTTTTGGAGACTAGTGGATTTGATAACCTGAACTTATTTTCCTCCCCGTGGGTTTAAGGAAGGAAGCAAGGGGAAAATTTGAATGACATTTTTGTCATTATCTAAGCAGATATTTTTATCATCGTCATGTTATCCAATAGAAGAACTTATTTAATTATTTAATTCAAAATAAAGTATTTTGAGCATGTAGGCTCCAAATACCAATTAGATAATTGAAAAAGTACTTTTATTTGGGTCGACCATCATTTGAAATGTAGCACCCCTTTTGGTTATAAAAGGAGGTTGCTTGACCATTTGATAGTCATATGTGTGAATTCTATTATTTCGGAAAGATTGCTTGTGAAGCATCTCTCCCTCTTCTAAGGAGAGAAAACCCTTGGAGAGCCTTGTATGAGGACGAAACCCTTCACTAAGACCAGGGAAGACTTTAACATGGGAGTCTCCACCCCCTTGAGGGATCTCTTTGTTGTTGTAATCTTCATTTCCAGCCCTAAGCGAATTGCCCTAAGGAGCTCCATTGGTCATTAATTGAAGATCTTTGCACTACTTATGACTGTTAATGCATGTTTGGCCTTCCTATAGTGGAGCGACCAGCTTTATGGTATAATTTGGCATATGTATTGGCTGTTCCAAGTAGGGCGACCAGCTTGGAGGAATAGTTTGTTGTGTTCTTGCAACAATTTCATGGATTTGAGATTAGAATCATACAAGTTCATATTTTTAGAGGGCAAGATCTAAAATTTTATTGATTTTGGAAGTGTTTTGCTATTTTTCCAAGCTCTCTCAAGTTAGTTACAGTTCTGGAATATTTAATTAATTTTTGCAGTTGAGGGTTTTATCATAAAAATAAGATCTCTCACTTCCAAGCTTATAAAAATCAGTTTTCTTGCATGATATGATTGTTGGTAATATATAATGATTTTAGAGACTTAAAGGTAGCTGATCTTAAGGATTTTGAGGGCACAAAAGTGGGTTTGAAATCCCAAAAGGGGTCACTGCCCTAGAAGGGTGTTTGCTGGCAAGAGTTAAGGGTTTTTTATATATTTATTTCAGTCACTAACAGCTTACTAAAAACCTAAAAAGCATTGTTCGTCTTCAACTTTGCATAGTTTCCTAAGAGTCCCCAAAAAGGGCCATTACAAAGATGCGTGTAGGAATAAGTCAATTAAGTGCACAAAAAGAAATTAGCTGAAATAAATGCCAAATGCCAGTGGTCCAAATATAGGGTACTACATTTTGCTCATAATTGAATCTAGTAATTAAAAATTGTTTGATTAAAATAAATGACCTGCAAATGTAAACCTCCCAAAAAGACAAGGTATGCACAAGACTAGAATGTGTGTTCTCTTCTCCTTCCCTTGCCATACATTTGGACTTATGTGCCACATGCATAAATGTGTATAAATGTCCAATCAAGATTCTTTTAAAAATTGGTAAAACAACATAAACTAAAATTAAAACATGAAACATGTACACTTATATGCCCCTAGTGTCAAAATGTAAGGGATGAAAGTGTTGTATGTAAGAAAATTATAGCGATTGAGATTGTCATAAGACAAATATAGCAATGGAACTTGCTATGTGAGCTGACTATAGCAATTGAGCCTACTAGGTGAGCCACCATGTGTGCATTTGAGTTTGCCACGTAGCCACCTTGCGTGCATTCAAGCCTCCCACAGCCATTTTACATACATTTGAGCTTGCTAGGAGGCCAATTTGTTTATGATTGTAATATAAGTCGTAATAGTGTATGTGTCATAATTTGACACGCGTTAAAGCTTTGTAATGTATTTGGAATAATTGTGTGAGTGTCATGATATTGTGTCGTTTAAAGCACTATATCTGTAATCTGCATGAACTTGTTAGAAAAAACCCATAATATACCCCCCTTTTAAGACGAGGGATGTTGCAAAGGATCACTTAGCTCAAAAGAGAAAGTGCTAGTCTTGTAAAAGTGTATAAGCAACAACATCAATGATATAAACCATATTTAATGTATCAACTAACATGGTTAAGAGGAGTAGTGTTCATAAGATATAAAGCGTTGAAGCACAAGTGTTATGTTTCATCAAAAGAGTGAAACATGTCATGAGAATGTTCCAGTAATTCAACTAGCTAACATGGTAGTGATAGGAAGAGCAGTATGATAACAACACACGACTCAATGCTTAATGGATCCATAGTGACCTTACACAACATGATGCAACATGACATGATATGCCCATCATAAAGATACATAAGTGACTAGACGTGTTATCCCAAAATTTGACTTATGGTGAGAATTTGGAATAACCATTCAAAATTTTGTCAAAAAGGTGTTTTGGAGTTGGGTCAAGTTGAAAGAATTCCTAAAAATTGCCTAATTGTTGAAATTTTCTTTGTTTATTGGAGAATTGGACCTTTGGAGCATATTTGCAAGTTACTTTCAAACTGCACTTGGAGTTCTGGATTTCGATAAATACTTCGTAGTGTTAATTGGACTTTCAGTGTAAGTTTGCAATTTGCATGCAACTTGCTTGCCGAGTTCTGGTTTCCCCCAAGTCTATTTCCTTTGCTAATCTAACACTCATACTTTTAGATCAAATTTGCATGCAAGTTTTAAATTGCGCCTGAAGTTCCGGATTCTGATCAACACTCTCTAATGTCGATTGGACTTTCGAACTTCTGGACTTCCGATGCAAGTTTGCAATTTGCATGTGAATTGCTCACCAAGCTTCGAAGTCCAATTTACTCTTGTGTCCTTCGTTGATTGGAAAATCAAAGTTTTGGAACACTTTTACAATTTACGTATGAATTGCACTTTGACCTCCAAACCCTGGTCAACGTAATAAATGCAATTTAAAAAGTTTGCTCACACGTGTCAAATCCCTACATTTAATAGTATTATTAATAATTGGTTTTTGAGATGTTATTCTTTTACTATATTGTTGCAATATCGATCTTGCTTCTTCGCTCCAAAACCCCGCTTGCATTTTTCAATCATTTTCTTTGTGATTTTCAAGAAAATATTCGGACCCGTTTTAGATCTAGGTTAGTAGAGTGACTTGCATGTGTTTTTGTATGATTTTATATTTGTTGCTTTCACTAAATGAGCCTAGGTCAATACCAGCTGGGTTTTTATCTTTTTACCTCGTTCAAAATGAATTCTAATTGAAATACACATCAAGAAAATTGAAGTCATCAAATTACTTTTGGGGTTTGATTGTTTTTAGTAGCAGTCAGGTTTTTGTGGGTGTTTTTACAAGTGAAAACTCCAGGTAGATGTTTGTTCAAATTTTCTAGGTGTTTTAAGTGAGGTAAAATCCTAGTAGGAAGAGTATTTTAAACTTTTTAAGGTGCTCAAGAAAGGTAAAAAGTCTTCTAGTAGTTGATCAAGAGTTTTTACTTACAAATGCAATTCAAGTCTCTATGTCGCAGTGTTAATAAAAAATTATGGTTGCTAAGTGCACGCCAAAAGTTCAACGCCAGTGTTAATTATACTCTTGTAATTTTTTCATGTAATGCAGTAGGTAAATTTTTTTACATGAGTCTTAAGTCGGACATTTTTAAGTGTTTACAGCAAGATTAAAACTGTCTTCTAGTGTTGAGTGAGGTTCTTCAAGTGATTTTACAAGTTAAAAGTCTCGCACATTGTTGTTATAAATTTCAAGTTGTTATAGGATTAATTTACAGGAAAATTCTGTCCTCCATTTTATAAGGTAATAAAGGAAAAAAGGAAATGAAATGAAAATATCATAGGGTCAACCTCTCCCATAAAATATGGAGTTCAAATGTAGACTAAAATCACAAATACTAATTTGGGGCACAGTTGATCTTCCTAAATTTTGGATAAGAATCCAGAACTCGAGTTTAAGTCATATTGGGTGTATGGAATATATGAAAATGGGATAGCTATTGGGTGTTGCTAATTCCCTATTTCCTATTCAATGCACCTTAGGTTTTTCGTTGACACTAAGTAGAATACTATGACAAGAAATATCAAGGGCAGTCGATAACTCTTAAGGTGAGTACCTTATCTATCTGGATGAAAATTATCTTGAAATGATTGATTGAAGCTTTCTTGACTGTTAATGAATATGTGGATATCACTCTAGAGTAATATACTCAATGCTACTATAATGATCATATTATGACCTATATAAAGGTGGTGAATAAACACCATGGCTTGAGAAGCTAAAAGTTTCCATAACTAGACTTCTCAAAGTAATGTTGATGGTCATGAATTGCAGACATGAGATTAATAATATAATCACACTCCTGAATAGAATAGTTGGGAATCCAATAATGCCATATATAATTTTAGGAATGGATGTTCCAATATATCCATATAATCTGGAAAAAATGAAAACATGGCAATTAGGATATGTTGATCAATAATTTTATTCATAAATAGATTTTTGAGGTGTATTCAACAAATAAGTTATACAATTTTTCATACCTCATAGATGATGCAGCTAAAATCATATTGTTTCATGGGTTAATTTGTTTGTGTCAATTGAGAAAAACAAAAGGTATATGACTTATACCCAAAACTAACTTTTGATCTCATTTCCCATCACTTATGCCACATTAATGTTAAATTCTTCTACTATATTATTATTATTTTGTAACCAAAATTGGATAACAACTATTGTTATATCGAGGCCTAAAAAAATATAGCTATGTGGGGTGGTCGATTTTTCTATATCTCTACTTTATCCTATATATAAGTGTGTTTTTTTTAGGGCGTTCTTTATATACTACCAAGATATTTCAATGATAAGTGGGTGTTAATGGAATTAGTGTGATAACCTATTGAGGATAATAAATACTTTTCTAGAAATAAAAATATGAAAATTCATTTCCTAATTAAAATTTGAAGGTATTATTTCCCCTATTTTTTAGATCCTATAACATAGATGCTAAAATCATAAGGGTAACAATTTGATCCTTCTACATTAGGCCATATATTTATATTTAGGTTGTAATGAATCATAATTTAGGAACAAATTATTTCCATGTATCATATTTTGAATATTATTAGATGGGCTATAATGATAATAAGGATGTTAGGAAGCAATATTTATCTCACATGACCTTGAACAAAATAAAATATATTTCTATGGAAGATAATACCTAAAGGAATGGTTGATGATGGATATTTCTTGGATCTTATATATAGTTAAAATATATATTAATCCTCTACTTTTTCATGATTTTTATTGGTCTAAACATGAATTTTCTTCTATATAATATTGAATAAACATTGTCATGTCACAATTATTTCAATGGCTTCCGGCACAAGGAATTGTTCCTAAGTTAGTAACACTACATATTTCAAACATGTTTTCTATTTCTAGTGATGTGTTCAAATAATTCCAAGAAATGTAGGAGGAGTGCCCCAATAAATATAAATATCTTGAGGGTTCATTATATAGAAAAGGTAAAGAAAAGGTTGTGGAAGGATCTACCTAACCAAAAAAAGAATTTATTAGTTTTTTTGTAAATGTGGAAGTGGTGAGATCCAAGGTAGCCCTAAACCGTCAAATATATCTTTGGATACTATAATTATAGATCCGAAATTGCTGTCATTGATGGCTAATAGTTTTCATTAATATTTATATGTGTATCTTCTTATTGTTTATATTCCATTCTCTTATGTCTCTAACATATCATCACAAGTTACTCCACCTTATTCTCCCCCTAAAGGATAAAATTATCAAAGTCATATATCCTCTCATAGTTTTTCCACTCCTCCTCCATTTTCTCCTCCTAAGTATTCCAAACCATCTCCTCCACTTGTTTCTATCCTAGTGCACATCCTAATTTCTCCACCTATTACCTCCATAACTACTCAAATTCATCATTCCATCTTGAATTCTCCTCGTCTTTAGGTCACACAAAGTCTATTTTTGGATTAAAAAAATTAGTTAGACCTACAATAATAAATGGTGTGAGTATTAAATAATCCAAAATCTTCTTAAATAATTGGGTTATGTGCTACCCAATAAGAGGAAAGTAGCAGTGCAACCTAAATAATTTATTTTATTACCTTAGACCTAAGGTAATCTTCCTCTTGGATAAAAACTTACATAGAAATATTTATAGTATCATCAAAAGTTATAAGGGGAAAGATATGTTTAATTTTTTCTACCTCCTATGTACAATGGAAAAGGTGAAATTTCATCCCAAGAGTATCAAATCTCCAAATATAATTTGGGGATAAAGTAAAAGGGAAGTGGAAAAAAAGACGTATAAGTTTCCCTTGGAATTTTTTTGGTAAAATGGATAAGGACAAGGCTATAAAGGATCAACTAAAGACAATGAATCATATTTCTACCATCATTTAGAGAATCAAATAGGAATATTAATTCATTCATTTCATCCTCTAAAACGTACATATTTAGATATCATCATAGTAGTTGAGGAAATTAAGAATATGGGTTGTGCAACCGAAAGCATGAACCAGTAGATTAAGTGACCAAGGAAATAATAATATTGATGGTTCTTGTGTAATCCTATTCAAAAAATGAAAATGAAACTAAGGAAATAAAGGAAACATAACATCAATTTTAGCCAGAATTAATTTGGAGGTGGTACTTACCTAATTTGGAAGCCTTACAAAAATTGAAATAATATGTCCTCATGGGTGAAGGTTTTACAAAGGATTCTAGACATGGGAAGTAGTTTGAATTAAAAGACACTGTAATTTTCAGGATACATGTTTTAGAATATTGTACTACAAATGTAAAAGGAAACATGCAGAGAAGGAATTGATGTGACTAATGATACTACTGAAATGATTGAGAATATTTCTTTCAATTTATCTATGATAATGAATTATCACCAAATCCTACTTAAATAATTTTCAATTAATTTGAGCATTTGATTAAAGGGGAATCTACTCTAGGATCAACTTCCATCCTTATTTTTACTGATAAATTCATCAAGTATTAAAATTATTTTGAAAATTTTAGACAATATTTTAGGATGTTTTAGTGATTTCCATCAATGTATATTTATTTTGTGATGGAAAATGAGGACTACAATAAATAATCACAAGGACGAAGTGAAAATTTGATATATAAAAAATATTCAAGTGCTTTTATGAGTACGATATGAAACTATCTAATGAGTAGGTTATTGATGTGTAATATGACACCCATGAGAATTTTTAAAATTAGAACCCTTGATTTATAGCAATGTTGATTAATTCAAATGTGAAATTTGAGTATAATTTATTTTCATTTTTGTAAAATTCCACATTATAATTTTGTATGTTCTAAGATGTGTAATGTGACTTGGTCGAATTATAATCCTATATTATTAGAAAAAAAAATTATTCCATGCATGTGTAAAAGGACTTTATGAAATTATAAGTTATCTATTATTATAAAAATGTACATTTTCCTTCATGCATCTAGTTGTAAAATAGAAAACCTTTTCCTATAAATATAATTTTTCAAATCATTTGTAAGCAATTTTGTGTAATAGATAAATTTTGGAGTAAAAGTATTATAGAATCTTTGTATTTAACATCCCCAACCTTAGAATAAAGAGATATAGTTTTTATACATTACATTGATCATTAATATTTTTATCGTTATTTATTCTTATGTCAAATACATAATTAATGCTATATTTTAAGACTTTAATTATTGTGAAATTATCCCTATTGTGAACAACACACTTGTGTGACTAAAATAGGATCCATGTTTTGCCTATTAAAAATTAAAATTCTTATTTTATATCCTCTTTATATATTCTCATTCTGTTCTCTCTTTCCTTTCCCTCTCACTTTTATAATGGAGCATATGCTGAAGCATAATAGTCTGAACCCTCTGTACATGTGCTGTCATTGTATTATTAAACCATACAAGGAAATCCGAAAAGATGATTAACTAACAATCTCGAATCAAACATGTTGCGACTTTTTTGTTTTTTTAGGTATTATAAGATTTGTCCAAATGAATGTAAAAGACGGTGAGTATAATGACTACGATAGTCATGATGAAATCAATGCAAAATTGGAAACCATAAATTTTAACTCTACATGTCCAGGAGAGTATGCTGATGATATGAACTAGGTTACCGGAAACGCCTTAGAAGGCAGCGGGAGCGGGAGCGGCCAAGTTGCGGGCAGGGGCTGCGGAAACGCCTAGGTACGGCCTGCGCCGTACCCGAGCGTTTCCGCAGCCCCTGGCCGCTCCCACGTTGAAAAAAACATTTTTTTTATTTTTTATTTATTTTTTTTATGTTTTTAAAGCCACACAATAATAAAAAATTATAAATTCTTCTAATCTAAAACCTAAAAGCTACCTCTAAACAATAAAACAAAAGAACAACACACAAAACAAAACATAAAGCAAACAAACTCACATTGTGGCTCTCCAAAATTGCATTGTGCTTGTTTAGGGTTTGAGGAGCTATTGCTAAGCTTGTAGGAATGTGAGGAGCTATTGCTAAGCTTGTAGGAGTGTGGGGAGCTGCAAAGGAGGATTTGTGAAGGATTTGATTTGTGGTTTACTAAGTGAAGGTAAGTTTTTTTTTTTAATTTCTAGTCTTGTTCCTCTATTTTTTTTTTATTATTTAATCTTTCACGCATTACATTTTTTTGCTTATGTTCATTTTTATTTTGCTCTTTACATTTAATTTTTTTAATTTTCATTGTTCAATCACAATGCAATTGCATGCAATTGTTTTCTTTGCTTAATTTTTTTTTAAACCTTGTAGGTATTTTTGCAATGGCAACAAGTTCTGCTTCTTCTGGGCAATCTTTGGCCAAAGACTTTGACCCAAATTCACCGTTATGGAGGCACGTAACAATAGTTCGACAACTTGCAGGTGGTGGTTGTTTTGAATGGAAATGCAATGAGTGTGATGGACTATTCAAAGGCTCTTACAGTAGGATGAAAAGCCACTTGTGTGCCATAACGGGTAATGGTATAAGAGTATGCAGGGGGAGGAATAATGTTGGGGTGCCAAAAGCAAATGTTTTAGCATATATCAAAGAGTAGGAGGATGCAGAGGCTAAAGTGGCTATGAGAGTGGGTCATCCATTGGCCAAAAGAGGAGGTTCATCTCATTCAGCAAGGCCTTCAGTTGCTCCATCACCTAGTGGATCCCCAATTGTGGCCATGCCACATCCATTTGTGGCTCCTATCTCCATAGATGAGGATGTTTCCCTTGCACGAAAGAAAAGTAAGACAAAAGGGCCATTGGAAAAGGCCTTTTAGAATGAGAACAGGGAGATTGCATATGAATGCATTGCAAGGTGTGTATATGCTAATGGGCTTTCTTTTAATGTTGTGAGATCACCTTATTGGCATGAGATGGTGAAAGCCATCAATGAGGCACCAAAAGGGTATAAACCACTAGGATATGAGAAGATCCGCACCACTCTTTTGGATAGACAAAAAAATATGTGGAAACCTCCTTGCAACCAATTAGGGACTCATGGACCAAAACTGGTGTGTCCATTGTTTCTAATGGACGGAAAGATGCAAGAAACCGCCCTTTAATCAATGTGATCGCAGTATGCCCTAAGGGGGCAATGTTTTTGAAAGCGGTTGATTGTGAGGGGCAAGTGAAGGATGCCCAATTCATAGCCAACATTCTCTTTGAGTCCATTGAGGCAGTGGGGCCTGAAAATGTTGTCCAAGTGATAACGGACAACGCCAAAAATTGCAAAGCTGCGGGGATGCTAGTTGAGGCACGGTATGGGCATATTTTTTGGACACCTTTTGTTGTGCATTCATTGAATTTAATGCTAAAGAAAATGGCAAACAAAATAGAGTGGATCCAGCAAGTGTATGCAGAAGCTGAAGAAATCCAAATGTTTGTCACCAACCACCACATGTCACAGGGCATTTTTAGATCATTCTCGTAGTTGGAGCTACTGAAGGTAAGGAAAAGCTTTCTTTCTTTCTTTCTTTTTAATTTAAAATTTAATATAAGTTTTTTAATATTCTTTTAGCTTTCAATTTTATAATTTCAATTTTATTTTTAATTTTTGTTCCTCGTTCTTATTAGGTTGCTGAGACTCGGTTTGCATCACACACAATCGTCTTGAGACGACTAGTGAAGGTGCGAGAGGCACTCACGAGGATGGTAACATCCAATCTTTGGTCTGTATGGAGGCAATCAAACACTCAAGGGGCTCAAAAAGTGAAGAACCTGATCTTAGAGGACCCTTGGTGGGATAGAGTGGGTTATCTATTGAGTTTTACGGAGCCCATTATGAGCATGATCCGGTTTACTGACACGGATCAACCATGTCCAGGAGAGATATATGATGGCATTGACTCAATGATTGAGAAGATAAAAGCCGTCATAAATGCAAAAGAACAAGATCTCGAGGAAATATTTTTCAAACAAGTGAAGTCAATCCTCATTGAGCGGTGGAACAAAATGACCACCCCATTACATCTACTAGCTTTTGCATTGACTCCTAGATTTTATAGCACAGAGATCCTTTCCTTGCCAGGGAGGGTAGCACCATACAGGGATGAGGAAGTCAGTGAGGGATATATGGCGGCATTGGCTAGGCTCTTCCCTGATCCTGAGGCCGAAGACCAGGTTATGGTAGAGTTTGGCAATTTCATAGCAGAAACGGGTCATAGCCTTCTCGCTCTTCGGAGCAAATACAAGATGGATGCACATATGTGGTGGTACCTCCATGGTACTTCATCGGCTTACTTGCAACCTCTTGCAATCAAGGTTTTGGCACAGGTAAGTTTTTAATTTTTTATTCTCTTTTCTTTTAGTTTTTTAAAATTTAAGTTTGAGTGTTTAAATTTGAAGTTGAACTTTGCATTGACTTTGAAGTTTGGGTTGCCTTAATAAGTTGCAAGTTCATCTTCCTCTGAGCGCAATTGGAGTATGTATAATTTCATCCACTCATAGAAATGCAACAGGTTGGGAGCTAAAAGGGCTGAAGATTTGGTATACGTACATTCCAACTTGCGCCTTTTATTCCACAAGTAGCAAAAGTACAAAGAAGGGTCAACAAGACATTGGGACATTGATCCAGAGATAGTTGACTTGGATGCTTCCATTTCCCACCATGGAGCATATGATGATGAGAGGAGTTTTGTGGCACCACGAGACCTACATGCACAAGGGGGTGCAACTGGCAGTGGCCCTAGTGCAAGTGGTTCGAGCCCATGTGGTTCTAATGAACCACATAATGATGATGATGTAGCTAGTTTTGATCCTCTTGATGAAGAGGAATATGATGAATATTGACAATGAAAGATAGTTTGAGCTTTGAATATTGATCTATGATTGAATTTAATATATCATGAGATTCATGACATTCACATTGTGTTTGATTTAAGTATTTTAAATTTTAATTTAACTTTTAAGTTTTTAAGTTTATAAGTTTTATCGGTATCCTAGCTTGTTTGTTGTGGTTATTCAGTTATTTAGCTTATAACTTGTCTTTCATATGCATAATATGTGGTTAATAATTAAATTCCTATTTAGAAGGCTGAAATTTATATATTTTTTAATTTTTATATAGTTTTTGTACTGCCGTATCCTACACCATATCCGGGGTCAAAAAAAAATTTTCCGTTTTCGCGTATCGGATACCCCGCTCCCGCTCCCGTATCCAAAACGTTTCGGTAACTTAGGATATGAATATATTTGGTGTTGGATCCCTCTACATAAGCTCTCACCCTCATTGATTAAGGAAAGCCAAATTTTGGTGTGAGAAACAAACGTAATAGATAAAGGTAGCTAACGCAATGAATTTCAATGGAAAGTTTTTGTATTGCACGAAGCAAGCTAGAAAATTATGGATTTGGATAGAGATATGCTCAAAAGCCTTTCTTCTCAACTAATTGATTCCTTCATAGAGCATGAGAAGTCCCTAACACAAATTATGGGAGCTAATGTTGATTTAGATTCATGATACCATGTCCAAGCAAGTCCTCTTGAGCAGATGTCTGGTTATAACAGTCCTGATGCTGGCAGGAAATAATGTTTGTACCGGGTACTGGATTATGCTTCAATTAAAACTCAATTCTCTAAGAACATACTCTCATTTGCAATTAAAACGCAAACCTCCTCAATAGAAGCGAACTTCAACTGTCCCTGCAGTTTAAAGTAATAAACATTCTTACCTATGTGAATGTCTATGAAATGGTATCAGTTGAAGAAAGTGATATGTTATATCAAGGGTAGCTCTTTATTGAGAATTGTGGTAACAGCAGTAAGGTTCCATCAATTAGAACTCAATTCTCTAAGAAGATACTCTCATTTGCAATTAAAATGCAAACCTCCTAAACAGATGTGAACTTCAACAGTCCCTGGAGTTTAAAGTAATAAACATTCTTACCTATAGAATGTCTATGAAATGGTTTCAGTTGAAGAAAGTTTATGTTATATCAGGGGTAGCTCTTTATTGAGAATTGTGGTAACAGCAGTAAGATTCCATTGGTTATATCTTTCAAATAGAATGCTGTCACATCAATTAATGATTGATCAAAAACTGGCATTCGAAGAATGACATGCAAGCAATTCTTATGCATCGTCTCAATGCTGGCAATGGCCTTCCAATTATGAAACCTCAACATGAACGATGACTGCTGCCAAAGGACAAGTTCTACTATAATGGAATCAAGTTACCTCACAACTCCTTGTAAAAAACAGCACCTTTCCAACTGGATATATTAGAAATGATATCCACCATCACATGGCCACATACAAAATTTTGATGGAATATATGGAAGTAGCTTCCTTTCCAAATGTACCCTTGCAGCCTGCTAATAACCTACGCAGCCTTAAACTCATGCTATCCTCATACTCCTTGTGCAGGTCTAAGATGTGTATGCAAATACTTATATATAAATATTTGCACCTATCCGAACTTCAGCATTCAAATTACTTGATCAACCACACTGATGTTTATACAGGAAACTAATTTAGCTAAAAATAGACAAGCAACAAACTATCAGATGTTTGACAGCTTTGGAGGACAACATCCTCGGAAAACAAATTAATGCAAAGGAAGAAAAATAAAAAAAAATTGATCGTTTTTTTAATAAGAATTGAGTACTTCTGAGTTACTAAGAAATAAACAATATAGAGGGACTAGAAGAACTCCATAGCCTTGTAGATAGGAAAAACTGTAGGTTCTTTCCTTGATGCAGTTATCATAGAGATGAGATTCAGAGGCAAGCCAAAGCTTATGGAGTATAGACATTAAGGGTAAATCAAAATTGTTGGATCTTACAGGAACCAGGAAATTATATACTTGTAGACATGCCATTTTTTTAATTTACTAGAAGACATGAAAATTGCTTTATTAGATTTTTGTGGCGCTAAGTTACTACCATGACTTTGTATGACTGCGAAGGATGGGAGGAACTGTTTCATCCTCTGATTTAAAAATCGCGATTAATTGCCCAATAATTGCGATTTATCTTTTTGAACATGCAAAACGATTAATCTTTCAATAAATCGCGATTTTTTCAATGCCAATAAATCGTGATTTCCCGGCAATAAATACCGTAGCAAATCGTGGAAAATCATTTAGTTTAGGTATAAATGTGAAAAATGCCCAAATCTGACTTGATTTTTCTCCTGTGGCTCGTTTTTCCTCCTGCAACTTGTATTTTCTCTTGCGTGGCTCATTTTTCCTCCTGTGACTCATTTCATGCCTGTTTTCCAGCATTCCGTGGTGGTTTCATGGCATTTCGTGGTGGTTTAGTATATATTTTTTTCATTTTTTTAAAGATTTTAAATAGTATCCATTTAATAAAATGAATTTTCAGATTCATTTGTTTTGTATACATTTAATATATTACTGTTATACCAGTAATATATTAAATGTATACAAAACGAAAATAAAATAACAATAAATTCGTAATATTAATAATTTAATATATTTAGTTATAACTTAAAATAGTAAAACCGTAAACCTGTTGTAATTAATTACTATGTATTACCTTTATAATTATAATAATGTTATAATTAAATTATTGTTATATTACTGTTAGAATTATAATATTGTTACTAGTAGTAATATAATTATATAACAGTAAAACGAATTAATATAATTAATTATAACAGTAATATAACAGTGAAACGAATTATAACAGTAGTATTAATATATCTAGTTATATATTAAATGTTAAATGTTATTCGTTTTACGAATGTATACTATTATTTTATTGTTTTTACATTTAATTTAAGTTTATTTTATGAATTTAAATGTTTTTAAAAGTAGCGATAAAGTTGCCGATTAATGCCAATAAATTGCCGATTCCTGATTTCCGAGTCAAAATTTGACCTGCCAATTAATCACCGATAGCAATTTTTTGAACTATGGTTTCATCATAGACATGATTGATTGTGCCCGGATAGACACCCGAGCATGGTCACGAGTTTGGTAGAATGGGTGTGTAATTGCAAGGGGTTCTTATGCAGCAAAGGTGGCATGCTCACGAGGGTTGAAATCTAAAAATTTACCATAAACTTTACCCTCTTATCTTCCTAGCACAACTCTTCTCCCTACTTGAAATGCCTTTGGATCCATGAATTGCAAAGCCTATAAATTCTTCCTAGGCAAACAATTATATCGAGCATTATTGAAGTGATGCACTAATTCGTAGAAGGCACAAAATGCATATGATATGCAGTGTTCATTTAATTATTGCATTCATTGCTGTAACAGTTTCAGACATTTTTTTAACAGGAAAATGCATCATCATATCTATTAATCAAAAAATAGAAATTTAAAAGAGCATAGATGGTTTAAAATAAAAAGGTGGCTGGTCGGTATTCATGGCCCAAAATATCAAAACCTGGCTAAAAAGCTGAGATACAAGAATCTATTAGCAAACACTAACAGAAAAGAGAAATAAGCCCAAGCGGACCATCCGTACATTTCAGATCTTTGTAACTCATTAATATTTATTATATTTTGCAGGTGGTTGGAGCTGTGGGATTCATGAATCAGCGGTTACAGATCCCAGAAGGCATAGATCCTCAGTGGGCTTCCATGATTGAAAGCTGCTGGAAAGAGTAATATATTGACAATGTTGATTTTGATGTGCTTGATTTTGCATTTGTAGATTGTAGATGAGCATCATTGCTCAAGGCATTTATGAACAACATACTGGAAAGAGTAAGAATTGAGCTATTTTCTGGTGCAGGGATCCAGGACGCCGTCCAACATTCCAAGATCTCACAGATTGGTTAAAAGAATTACACAAGCAGTATAGTGGGCCTTCGCCTCAAAAAGCTCAAGCTTCAACAGTTTGGAGAGAGAACCAACAACCAGAGATATAGATTTTGTAAAATAAAGATTGATCATTTTCTACAAATAGAATAATGCATGTAGTCATTAGTATTACTTCTTCTGCATATGGAATTATTGTAACATCTTTATTTTCACTCATTAATACACATGTTTTTTTCTTTTTCTTTTTCTTTTTCTTTTGGTGGCATGCAATAGCCATTCATATATCACAATTTCCCATTTCGTAGAAACAATTTATACACTAGAATCAGCAAGTTCCATTGCATTCCATATCATGCCATGAAGAGATTTTCTTATACCACTGCCTGTCTGTCTGGCATAGGCGGGCTTCAAGTTGGACAGGGGGGACTAGAACATATAAGGCATTGTAACTTTGGCCAATTACAGATTGCTCGACAATTTTTGGTTAAAAGCCTATTCAAGGAATCAAGTGCGAAACCTTCGCAATTACAGACCCAATCATTTCTACTGTGCCAGCTGGATGTAATGCCTTGCTAATAACTAAAATGTTTGGGTATTGTTATGCAGAAAATTTTGAAAAAATCCTTCATACATTTGAAAAATTGTTTGCTTGCAATAACAAATATAATTCAATATCTAACTAGAGAAGGCGATGAAATCAAGACGAGGTATGTTGGCTTGCAACTAAAGCAATTTTTTCTAGCATACATGGACATAAACTATTCACTTGATTTTCAAAATTTCGAGGTGCTTGATTTATTGATCATGATAACTGAGTTTTCTAGGTCAATTTTGTGTAAAATAATTTGGGTATTTCTACAGTATGATTGGAAAATGCACGGTGGATTTTCCATCCTCCCCTTTCGGTAACATGTAACGGTTGCAAACTTTTTGCTGTTTTCCTTTTGTTTGTTATATTAATAATTTTGTGACAACCTATGTAAGCAAGAAATTAACTAGACACAAGAGATATATATATATATATATATATACATATATACATACAATCAGGCTTACAAATTTAATGGAACGTAAATGGTTCGATTCAAATTCATTCTTTACTTTATAGCATCGACAGAACAATGCTAATAACAACAATGCTAATAGGTTCAACTTGGGATTACTTTAAATGTGATTCAAAATCTTATAAATGGTTCTTGGACAAAGACTTCATTTAACTAAAGACAAACTTGTGTATTTTTAAAATTGAGACACATTTTTCAGATCTGCCCCTTCCATTAAATGTGTCTCTAAAAGCTATATTTCTAGAGATATCACAAACACAAGTTAGATTCAAATTGTGGACACTCAAATAGAGAACGTTGGAATCAGGCATTGGAGAATGTGCAAGATCACAACTAGGGATCATAAACTTCGGAACCAAGTGTTTGTTGAATTCAACCATGGAATTGTACCTAATCTTGTATTGTCGATGTTCCTATTAATCTTGCAAAATATGATTATGATATTGATGTTGTTGCCACCTGGGGATCAGATCCTCATTGACCACTAACATATCCAATTAATTGTTTCTCTTGGCAAGGGTGTGTAGACAAGACACCCATCCTTCATTTTACCGCATATTTATCTTGAGAAGATATTCTTCCTTCAAGCCCACAAGGTTGTCTAAAAAAAACTTCATTGACTTCTCTGCTTTAAAAACTTAAGACATCCTTATATCCCTCCCAATTCCTTCCTAGCAAGTCACCTTTTGATATAATATCATATACTCCAAGTGGGCCCTCTAGGAATTATCTTCACACTTCCGAGGCATGTTGGATTGGCATACATCATTGCACTCCTTAATGATATCTTAACATTTGTCACTCTAAACATCTTAGAATGGATATCAACATTTTTCTTTATTAAGGGCACATGGAACTTATCAAAGAGGCTAGGGTGGGTTTTGTTGATAGTTGCATCTTTCGACTCTTACCCCCAGATTACCTTTGGATTTATTATATGATATAAAAGTCTGCCACATTTACCCCACAGCTGTTCCCCCCTTCATTAAGGTCTTTTTTGCCTAACATCCGTCCCCTTACCTCCATTTTGACTTAGATTTTTGTCGAACCATGCCGTAATAGCCCTAGGCATAAATTTCACATGTTGAAATTGCTTTATGTTGTTCATGTCAAGTTTGTCTTCTTCTCCCTTGGCCCAATTGTCCCATAAGATCATTCTACATCCAATCACTTGATTCCCTTAGAAACCTAGCATACTACCTTTTATTTTGGTCAAATTTACCCCTTTAAGGGTATAGTCCCTTAAAAACTATTTATCCTTAATTAAAAATATATATATATATTTATCCCTTTAGGGATATAACATTTCATTTCTGGTTGGTGTATTTATAAATGAGAAGTACAATTTCCAAAAATCAGTATTAGTCTTAGCTTTTCATTACCTACAAATTTTAGTTTGCTCTTTTATTTCTACCTTTATACTTGAAGCAAAAACAAGTTTTCTCCCTCAAGGATTAGGTCAAGCAACGATAATAGGTTTGGATTCGTAGGTATATTAGGGAACTTTGGTTGTGTAACATGAGGTTTGATAATCTACCAATATATGCATCTTCTAATTCCTTTGACTTCAAGTCACTTCCTCAAGATATTTCATTCGCATTTCAGGGGAGGTCAAACTATCGATTGTATTATATCTTTTCAATTTAGATTTTGAAAATATTGTTTGCATGTCTACAAATACAATAGAGCAATGAACTCTTCATAATCTCCAACCCCTCATTCATCCCTAGAAGTTTCCACTTAGGTTGGATCTCTAGTATCTTTATAAATCCTTGGCCTTAACATGCTTATGAATCCCAACCAAAGGGAGTTTATCTTGTATTTACTTGCAATAAAGTAAAATATCATAAAATTGAAATTAGACTCTAGCTTAGCTATTATAATATAGACTATTATATATTATACATATATTTCCTTTTCAATTGTAAAAATAAGAGAAATCGATTAGTTCCCAAATCTTAAATGCTCATATAGTAAGTGAAATTTTTAGAATTTGATAACCCTAAATGCAAAATATAAGAATAAAATGTTATAAATCTATACCTGAACCCCACACACTCCTTTCTATCACTTTAAAGATACCTACTTTAAAGTCAATCCTACGTATGAAAAAAAAAATCTTGAGAAGTGGCAAGGGGATGAGCCACCTACCTAATTCATGGAATTGGAATTTATATGTGGGGAAGAGAATTTACATCGTCAATTCATGTGTTTAGACGTTTTGCAACTCTAATGTATTCATTTCAAAAATGGATGTGGACAATCTATATCAACAAGAAAGGGATGCCATGCCACATGGAAGGAAAATGTCTCACTAAATTATTTGCAAAATGAGAGATGAACTTATTTGCATCCCATATGCCCTTGACGTGATCCACTCATAAGTGGCAAAAATGATCGTCTTTTTTATAGATAACCATTTATGTAAGTGGACATACATTTCTCAACAAGACAAAGGCCTATGAAATGGAGGGCCAATTAAGAGAGAAGGTAGGAAACATGGGGATGATACCAAAAGTTGTTCAGGGGCTTTGAAGTGCCAAGAAGAACTTGGACAGAATCTATGACAACTAAAACATAAATAAAGCTAGAATGTTTGGGGATAGGGTAAATTAAGAGCAAAGTCTATGCTATGTGTTAGTGTGTAATCACTTTTTGGTTCATTTGCAATTATATAAATCAAGTATTTATAGTTCAAGCTTGGGTGAGACTTGAGACGAGTTTCAGTCGTTGGAATTGTTCTTGTATTGACTCACCATCATGTTATATTTTAATTTTTACACTAGTCCATGCTTTAGAATTTATTCCAAGTTGACTACGAGCATACCTATATTAGATAAATATATGTAAAAAATGCCGAGAGTTATCAAAGGTGAATAAATATAATACAAATGTAAGAAATCAAAGGTAAATAAATACCTTAAATTATAATAATGTATAAAGAATTATTTATATACACAATCAAAACAAATTCAACCATATGTATTTTATTGGAAAATGTAAAATAATAAATTTAATATATTCATTAAAAAGTGTAGTAAATCTTATGTTTCAAACTTTTACAAATTAAAGAGTATATATAATATAATGTGGCCAAAATAACAAATCGTAAAGTTGAGTGGGCCCTAGTTTTTCTTTCACGGGCATGACATCAGACTCCTCCACTCCACTCCGTGATACAATTGTAGGATGCTTATCGACATCAATAAACTTAACTTAGGGAATCTTTTATTTTTGACATTCTCACTTAAACAACTCATTGATATTTTTTATTGAGGCATTACATTCAAAGATGTTGCCAAAACAACACACATGCTAGATCCTTTGCACGGTGTGTGGTTGTTACATCACTAGAGGATTTTCTTCACATGTGTGATCTAGGTGCATAACTAAATTCACATGGTCATCTTCAATTTTATTTGAATCAATTACCATAATTTGGACCAGTGGGACACCATTCACATATTTATGGATGCTTCATGTGTAATGAAGTATTGTTCTTGCCTCATATCGGGCCAACTTTTAGGGACCATTGTTGCTTATGTGTTGTATTTGAATCACATTTGCTCACTTCCTTAGCTAAGAGGCAAACCCCTTTCTATTTTGTATTAGTTTCAAGTCTTATCATAATCAAATCATTTCTTTACTTCTTTTGCCAAGAAGTGGATGTTGTAGTATCAAATTTGTTTCAAGTTGTATCATATTAGGATCACATCTCCATCACATTTGAGCCAAGTCCCACCCGTGGCATATACCTTTGTGGTTCAGCAATATTCAACATTTCCCTTTATTTGCCATAGGGGCATTTTCCTTCGTAGTTTCAATGTTGCCCTTTTTCCATGATATGGCATTTACCTTTGTGGTTCAACAATATTCAACATTCACTTTCTCCTTAACACGGCATCTCTGTGAGCTCAACAATGGTTCATATATTTAGAACATTCAAACCCATGGTAGTCTCCAAAAAGTTCAACATTGAAAACATAGTTCAAATGCCATGAACTACATTCGTCCCTTTGTTTTTCAATTATGAAGTTTCAAATTTTTGCAATGATTATCATTATTGGGACATTGATCTAATTACATTTCTACTTGGTTGCATATATTCACATGGGACATACATATATTTACATTGATCACCTCTTAGGACATTTGGAACATTGACACATATTTGACTCTGTACTCATTTCCCTCTTTCGATAACCTCTGCTTCCCCTTGGTAATCTTTTTCTGCTAGTTTCATATACTCAAGATCAATTCTAGTTTGCTCATGAATCGTCTTACACCTATGTAGACACTTCTCCATTTTTTGGTCCTTGTTTTTTACCTCATGGTCAAGTTCGACTCCCTTAGATAGGTTTGGCCACAAACTTATCCTTCTCCATTGCAACAATTAAAATTTCAAAATGGGAACTTTTATTTAGTAGGCCTAAGCATGATTTTCATGTTAGCTTGCATGAAAAAATAACAAAGAATCTCATATATAGACGATACCTTGTAAAGATGAGTGAGAAGTGCATTTCAAAGATCACTTTAGGGATGATGTTGAATCAAATAATAATCTTTGAGGTAGAAAGAAATGTGTCGTGTGGTATCACACATGATAATAAGTTCGTGTTGGATCTGTGTATGAGAAATTTTCTAAAAATTTATCCCTTGGATAAATTGGTATGGAAGAGACGCGATAAAAATTAAAAAATTGAACTAAGGTAGTCGTAGATTATAGCCTTTCTTACCTGCAAAAAACAATATATGAGTTCAATCTTTTGAAAAAATCGTCCCTATATAGATCTTGGTTCGTCTTATGTGTGGTCATCTAATTGTTCCATGAAACATTCTTCCCCTACAAGCAACACTACTAACATAATTGAGAAAGAAAGAAGTTCAAACAAATAACAAGCACCTACAGTTGTTGATGACCACAAAGGTCAATAAAAAAAATAGGAATTCAAAGTTCAGTTTTAAAACAAGATCAAAAGAAATGAAGAAAACCTCGAAATCTACATAATGTGCTCATCTCAATCTAGCCTCCATTGGTCGTGAATCTCAAATACTGATATAGTGCACCACTTTGAAATTTGTAGTTTTGAATCAAAAAGGTTGAGAATGAAATCATGCTCAACCAAAAAATGATTCAATCCTTGCCTAACCTTCTCATGGGAGCAACCTATAAGACCTTAGTAGGAACTCCAACAATTAGTATGCAAGATCAATGCTTGTAAAATACGCAGAAAATTAACTTCAACACATAACAAAATTTTATTATTTTGCAACTCAATAAATGTCGATGTACATGAGTTCCTATTGAATAGGCTTATAACTAATTTTTCCTCGACTAGAAAATAGTGGGGAGAGTCAATAATAGGTAATATGCAATATCCCCATAAATCAAGGATTTACTAAGTATGAGAATAAAATCTCAAGTAGTTGTAAAATACACCTAAATAATCATGTACATGATTTAGTTTGATAAATAAATTAACAAACACATAAATTTGATTTATTCTATACTCAACTTAGTAAAATATCTAGAATGAGGTTTACAAGTGTGAACAAACAACTAGGTAGAAAATATCTAGAACTATTGCCTAATGTGAACACATCACACTGACACCCTCCCTTAAGCGAAGGCTCGAGAGTCACAAACAAACAAAAATGGGTCCCAAGTAGTATGCCTAATAATGTACCTAAATATAATCATGAAAAAATAAGGACTTCAGACATAATCCCCCCAAGTACAACTTTCCTCACCTCAAGAAATGTTCGCAAATGAAGGTAACAAGGAGAAGCCAAGGACTTGGTGAAGATATCAACAACTTGGTCAGCTATAGAAATAAACTCCAAACGGACAACTACATCTTGGATCAACTATCAAATGAAGTGTATGTGAATCTTGATATGCTTGGCGTGTTGATGGTAGATAGGATTTTGTGCAATCTCAATAATGCTTTGATTATCACACCAAATCAAAGTGGGAGCCTATTGTGAAAATCCAAATTCACCAAGTAACGGCTGAAGTTAGAGTGCCTTCTGTCCAGCCTTAACAATATCACGATATTCAACCTCAGATGAAGAGACAGAAGCAATTGTCTTCCTCTTACATGCCCATGCAACAAAACTTGAACCAGGGTGAAAAAGGATCCAAAAGTAGATCGTTGGGTATCAAGACATCCACCCCAATTCGAATATGTGAATCCCTCAATGTTAGAAGACTTCTGTGGTGTGCATTAAATGCCAAAATTTGTGCCCCGAATATATAGTAGAATGTGCTTGGCTGCTAACCAATGACTCTCATGAGGTTTGTGAGAAAAATGAGAAACAAGGTTCATAACAAAGGTCATATCGAGATAAAGTAGACTCCCTACCAACCGTCTATAAAAAGTATCATCAACCAACTTAAATTTGCAATCAATAGTCAACCCAATACCCGATTGATATGGTGTCGGTGCTGGCTTGCAGTCAGCCATATAAAATTGATGAAGCAGATCCATGGCATACTTTTGCTGCCCAACAGAAATACCTTCAGGAGATTGATGAACCTGGAGACCCAGAAAGTAGTGCAACAATCCTAGATTTGTCATATCAAAACGTGCCTTCAACTTGTGCTCAATATCCGGAACCATAGAATTTGAGCTTCTTGTAGGGACTGTAAAGATGAGATCATCAACATATAGAACCTAGATCAATACATCCTCACCTTGCTTCAGGATGCAAACATTGTGATTAGATTCACAACGATAAAAGCCAACATTCAACAAAAATCCATCCATCTTCTCGTACCAAGCTCAAGGAGCTTGTTTGAGTCCATACAAAGAATGATGGAGTCTACATACCAATGAAATGTCTTGCACAAAGCCTTGAGGTTGCTCTAGGTAAATTTTCTCGTGGAGATCACCATGCAGGAAGGCACTCTTCACTTCCATTTGGTATACTGGCCATAGGTGTGATGCATCAAGTGAGAGAACAAGGCGAGCATAATCCATCTTTGCAACAAGACCAAAAGTCTCAGAGTAATCCACCCCTTTGGCTTGTGAGAACCCTTTTGTTGCACGACTAGCCTTGTATTTATCTACAAAACCATCTACATATTTGGTCTTATAGACCCATTTAAAATGCACAAGCTTTCTTTCCTTGGGAAGAGGCGCTAATTCCCACATATTATTCTTTATGAGAGAAGAATATTCTTCTTGCATAGCAGCTTCCCACTTTGGTTTACCTGTCACCTTAGAAAACATTATTGGATCAGAAGAAATAACTTGGCTCATAAGAGCCACACTAGATGTCTGAGCATTAGAAATCTCACATCTAGTGCGATGAGGATCATTAGGATCACCAACTGCTTACAAGGTTAGGTTGAACCCGCTTGGGCATGGGTTGTGAGGAGGAGATGTGGTGGAGTATGATCCACAACAAACTCAACATTAGAATCAAAAAGCAAGCATTCCTTAATATCAGATGCAAGAAGTGAAAGAGGAGAAGAATCAACAAGGGCCAAGGGAACATGTCTTAACAACATGAACATCTCGCCGAAATAGGACATCACGAGTAATTGGATAAAAAAAGGTGGTATGCCTTCACATGCTCATAGTGACCAACAAATAGAAGTTCCTGGCTTTTCTTCTCCATAGATTTCCACTTGTCATTAGGAATAAATGCCCATGATTTGCTTCCGAAGACACGAAAAATCGATACATTAGGCTATTCACTTGACCATACTTCTTCGGGAGTGACACCCTAGACTGCGTTGTGTGGAATCCGGTTTTGAATATAATTTTCACAATTCATAGCTTTTGCCCAAAACTCAGGTGCTAAGTCCTTGGACCAAATCATGCAATTCGCCATTTCCTTGAGTGTTCTATTTTTCTGCTTAGCTACACCATTTTGTTGAGAGGTGTAAGGCACTGTGTATTGGGTCAAACTACCTTGATGAGTACAAAAATCATTACTAACATATTCCTCCCATTGTCTATGCGAATTTTTTTCAGTGAAAGTCTTGATTGCTTCTCAGCAAAGGCCTTAAAGTTTTCAAAGACTTCATCTCTTATACCATAAAAAAAAATTCAAATCCCCCGTGTAAAATCATCAATAAATGTTAGTACATATTTTGCACTAGAAAATGACCTAGTGGGAAAAGTCATTAAATCACTATGTACCAACCCAAGTGGAGCCTTAGCTCTAGTGGCTTATCACTTTGGAAAGGGATCTTGATATTGCTTTCCAAACATACAACCCGAACAAACACCGTCATTAGAAGAGACCTTTGGAAGGCCATTCACCATATTCTGTGAAGATAGTTGCTGCAGATGTCTGTAGTCGAGATGACCAAACTGTTCATAACTTGCTCGCTGAGTCAACACGAGCAACAAGAGAAGACCTTGTAAAGATGTCAAACTTTTCAAAAATATACAAGCATGAACTATGGTCCACCACACCTGTAGCTACAATATCATTTGGATCATTCAACTCCCTAATTATAACATTATGTGGTGTAAATTCCATAGTTTTGCCACTACTAGAGTTACAAATTTGATAAATAGACAACAAATTTGAAGAAATTCTAGGAACATAAAGTACATCTTGATGCACACATCCTGCATATCAACAATGTTGGAGCCTAAAACTTCAATTGTAGAAGAGTTGCTCATCAAAATCTATGTAGTGCTGCAATCGGAAAGTGAACTCCACAAACCACAAGAATGCGTTAGATGGTGAGAAGCCCTAGTATAACAAAACCACCTTTTTGTCATGGGAGAAATGGCCCTAATGGATAGAGCTTTTCCTTCTTTCCCTTTTCCTGTGTTTGAAGGTGAGGAAGATGGACGGGATGGCATAGAAATCTTGTGCTGTTTCAATGTTTTTTACAATACTTAAGAGTCCCACAAAACATCTGGACTTAGGGTGGTTGGTTTTACCTTAGTATGGATATGCATCATAAACCTTCCTGAAAGTTGTTTTGGGTTTGCCAGGACTAGAAGGTTGAGAAGTCTTAGTAGTGGTTTTAGAAGGCTTATTGGATTCTTTAGGTTTATTAGAGGATCTTGGTTTCTATTTTGGCTTCCATTTTCCCTTAAATATTTGCCACCAAGGCATGACTAGAGCTAGGTAAGGCGTCAAGTGTCATTAATTTTGTTTGTTCCGGAGACAACCTTTCAAAAAGAGCTCAAAGGATGGCATCTTATATTGATCTCCTAGATCATCCATATTATAGTAAAAAGAAGAAGCAAATACAATATAAGGACCTTTCAACGTAGACAGATTAAGAACAATACATTCTTCATCCTTTTTTCTTTACCGCCAACTTTTAATCGAGTTCTAATTGTTTTGAATTTGGTAAAAAACTCCTCAATCGAGGGAAATTTGGAAGGAGAGCATGAAGTTAATTCGGAATCTAACTGCAACATATTGAATTCATTGATTTTACCAAATAACATCTCTCCCATACTTGTTTCAGAGTTTTGGCATTTTTTATGTGGAATTGCAGACTGTCTGACACATTGAGGGCGGTAAGACCGAGAGCATTGTCCTGCTTAATGCTTAAGCATAGTTGTCCTCTGAGGTGAACATAAGTACATGTATTCTTGAAATACTCTCCACAAGCCTCTGGACTGCAGAAATTGCCGCGTCTTTGATTTCTGGGTATGATGGTTGACTTCAATGGTTTAAGCAACCTGGGATCCTTGACGGAAGAGGGAACAAAAGAAGTAGCACAGAGGAAAGATTTGGACATAATTGGTTAGAAAAAATCCCCCCTTTATGATGATTTGACAATCTTCTCCATAAAAAAATCCCGTTCAATTTTTTTAATAATCCTCTCCCAAAATAAATGTTCCACAATTTTTTAAAAATATGCCTTTTACAAATAAACTCATTTGAAAAATAATATTTTCCCTCTTCTAGAACTTTTATCTCTTGATTCCTCAAAAAACATTTTCTCCAAAAAAGCCTTAAAAACTTCCTTGCATAAAAGAAGGTTAGTTGGTTTTGAACCCCTGACTTATTACAACCTCAACACTTTACCAAAATCCCCATGTCAGTTGGCGCTACAAAGAGATGTAATATGATTTTAAAATTTTAGAAAATTAATTTGACTTTAAAAATCAAAAGCATTAAGAAGTCTCGACCATAGAGCCTCTTTTGTAATAATGTCTTATACCAACACAACAAACCAACCTTGGTACACAAATTTTACAACTCATATGTTAAAATTGTGTTCAAAGGCTTACCAAATCATGACTTGACTTGTAAAAGAGGTGATACCATTTGAACTCATTCTCAATACCACCAAAAACCCAATGCCTTTTCAAATCTCATCCAACCATGTGTGTTTAGGTTTTGGCCACTTTGAAAGTTATTTTATTTTTTGATGTTCATGTAAGTGCCAAGTGTATGATAGGAAAATATGGGTCCCCATTTGAGTTCTCAAATGCAGGGATCAAATCTAAGTCTAGACACACAATGTAGATACTAAAGGTTCTCAAGGAGCGTTGGTGTTGTAATTGTTGAGGATAATAACCTTAACCTAATGATATTTTAATACTTAAATTGCACTAACCTATTCTCTTTCCCGTCATTTCGGCAATTGACGACACTTCATCAAATAAAGGCCTCTTCTCCTCTCATTGGGTCAATTAAGGACACTTCACTAATCACTATAACCATGATCTTCACTCTCTTTTGGTCAATTGATGACACTTCGTCAATAAACCACCATTTTCCCTCTATTCCCGTTAATTAATTACATTTCGCTAATTAATTAGCCTTCCTATCACTCAGGATGTCAATTAACGACCTTTCGTTAATTAATGTTTTCTTCTACTTGGGTTAGTTAATTATTATTAATTAATTACGCTCGCTACTCTAAATCAATAAATCACCGTTTATTGGATCAAATTCCTCTCTTACATCCCCCAAATCAGGCTAATTTTCCTCTAAATTCCCCTAAATAGCTTCTACAAGCTTATTCCCTACCTATTAATTAATCACATTTGATTAATTAAACCCCTCTTAACTCCCATAAAATGCACATCCTTTATTAAACATGCATATCCTTTGCATTTCTTCTTTGGGGTTTATCCCACATCCATCAAATTGCTAGCCTTTGCCCAAACAAACAAGCTATATAAGGAACCCTCCTCCTTCCCTTTCTTCTTACACCTCATTTGCATTAGTGAAAACTATAGGCATTTTGATTTGAGCAATTCTCCATTGATTTGGATTAGCTTCTTCATCTTGCATCCATTCTCTCAAATTTGAGTAGCATGGGAAGATCCAAAAATGGCCTTGTAGCCATTTCTTGGTGAGATCTCATCCTTAATTCTTGAGGCAAAAACAATCACCAATTTGATTGCTAGATGATCTAATTAGGTTCATGTTTAGATTAGCAATCATAAAGAGTAGGAATGGCTTAGCATTTAGTTTGAATTTATTCATGTTCATGCATTGAAGAAGTTTATTTCCCATAAGATCTTATCTTGATGGTTCTATAGTAGATTTGGATTTGCTTTGAAACTACTAGGTGTTAGTTTATTTTAATTAGCATTGCAAGTTTATTATGTTCACATTTGGCACGCCCAATGGGACATACTCCATTGTCCTTAGCATTTGATTTCAAGTTTTTGTTAGTTTTGTCTCAATTTTGGCTAACCCTTATTATGCACATGTTAAATAACTTGAATTACTTGATGTATTTTTTCTAACTTTACATGTGTTGAGTCTCTTCTTGTATGTTTAAAGGAGATGGGTTGTTGTTAATTTTGGGCTAAGATGACAAAAAATTTGACCTTTTTGAGTTTGATGATGTCAGATCTACGTGTTTATGATGTCATTCCAAAACCCGCAATGTGTTATCCTTGCTGTTACTGTTTAGGGTCATGTTGGTGTCACTAGGGATGTGCGTATTATGTTAATGAAGGGTCGTGCTGGTGTTCACTTTTGCACGCATATTGTTCTGGAAAAATCTCCGCGCCACTGTGCTTTGTCTATCAGATTTTTTTTTATGATGCTGGTGTTAACCCCTGTGCTATTGGCGTTTCTCTGGCCATATACGCTCACATACTTTGTCATCTATTTTTTCAGTCCATACTTCTTTTGTCTGAGACCTGATGTACTATGTCATTAGGGGCATGTTATATGTTTATTAGACTTACAGTTAAGTGTGGTGTTAATCTACTGGTCTATATTTGCATGTACCTATTTTTAATCAACCCACACTATAGTTTTTCTTGGGCCGTGTCATATTACGTTGTTATCAGGTCTACGTGTTATTGTTATCAGGGCCTGCATTTAAACGTTGTTTTGGTCTGTGTACTGTTATAAGGGCACGTTGGTGTTCTATGTCAAAGTTTGGGGATCTATTTTCAAAGTTTAAAGATTTGATCTTTGATATTTCTAACATCTTTTGTAGGTTTTCAATGCTAGCCTTTTGTTTGCAGGGTGTTTCTAATCATGTTTTTGCTAACTTGTTTGATGATCTTTAATGAATGTCATGCTTTCATATCTTAGGATGGAGTTGTGTATGCTCTTCCCTTGCACCTTTTAGGCGATCTTGGGAATCAGAAACAACTCTAAGCCTTCTTGCATTTACAAACACTTCATTAAATTCATGGTTAAGGGAATGAAAAACAATTGGTTAAAATGAGTTGCCTAGTCATTTGATTTACAAGCTTTTCCATTTTCAATATAGTTGGGTTACTTGTTGTGTATGCTCTTCTCTTGCATCTTAGGATGATCTTGAGAATCAAAAACAACATTTAATCCTCTTTCATGATATTTTGATCTTATGGAAAACTATTAACCTTTGCGTGCAGGACTAATACTCACTTTGTCAAAGAATCAGGATCTAAACCAATACTAATACAGTTTGTTGTAGGTTGCCAACGGTGTACAAAACCAAATTAAGAAAAAAGATTAAAAAACACACCACTATTCAAAACATTGTATTTGCAGGTTTGGTTAAGAGCTACGGATCGTCCACTTTAACTGGGGGAAGTGCCTTGGCATAAGCCATAAAACTCATTGTGAGGATTACCCCAGGAACCCCAAAGTAGTCCACACCTTGAGGGAACTGGTGGATGAAACGGGAAGCAGCCTCCGCTTACCCACTTGACTAGTGAAAAACCCTTGTGAGATAAAGCTTCATGTTACCCATATGGGGCCTCGTTCATTACTTTTATTGTGGGGTAATGGTACACCTCTCTAGAGAGAAATCCTAGAAGTGCGTACCTCGTTTAGGTAAGAATTGGCGAGTGTTACAGACAAAAGCCTAGGAAACCATTTTGCATAGGGGCCAACCTTACCTTTATCCAATCGTGTTTCAAAGAGCTCTCATGAAGAAAGAAATTTTTCAGAGTCAAAACCTTGTTAGTTGAACAAGGGGAGAGTCCATATGAAGTTTGAGCCTAGTGTTATTCATCACGAAATTTGTGAAGTGTTACTTTTTCTTAGTTTTTCACTTGTCCTAAGACAAGGCGAAACTCTGCCAAAGTTATGCCAAGTATTTTTCATCACCACTTGGTCTACTCCTTTGTTTTCTTGTTTCCTTTTTGGGACAAAATAAGGCATACATATGAAGTGTTACTCAAGATTGTGTCCACCACTTTTGCACCCGCTTACATCCTTCCTTATTGCGACTGCGATAGTAAGCATTGAAAGTGTGTTGGTACATCCTCATATCTTGAGTAGCCTTGTCTTGATACCCACATCAAGACGTTTCATTATAGTTAGGATTGCTTCATCATCAATCTTCCCTTGAGGTGTTATGTTTCTGCCTGCATCATCGCCTTGATACAATTTTGATACTTACATCTTTTTCTCGTAAACTTGATTTAAGTGTTCTAAATTGTATTGTTACGTTGCTCGCATACCTTAACAACTCCTTGGTATACTTTGACCTTGTTTCCTTCCAAACATTACCTCAACCTTGAAAAGTGTTGTTGTTACATTGTTTGCATCGTATCAATATTATTTTGATACTAATATCTTGCTTTTCCGCAAAGCTTGATTAACATATCCAAGTGGTATTGTTGCGTTGCTTGCATTTGTAACTTCCACTTTTTGGGGATTTAGGTCTTGTTTGTATCTAAACTTGTTTTAGTATACCTTGAGTCGGAAGTCACCTCAACCCCTTTTTAATACTTAAGCCTTGTTTATCCTTAAACTTGATTTAAGTGTTGGACATTGTGTTGTCATCTTGTGTCAACCTAAATTTGAGACAAACATAGGGAAGTTTCTTTAGATTGGAGTTGAAGTGTGATTGTTCCTTGTGATTTCATCTTTAGACTTGTTAGGAAATCATTTATCCTTTGTCCTTGTCATTCTTTGACATTCTTTGCCATTCTTTGACATTCATATGAAACATTGTAGTTACTCATGCTACTTGATTTTTCCTAGGTTCATTGTAGTCCTTGTACACATTTTTCAAACCTTAGCAAAAACATTTCCTATCAAGCAACTTTTGAGACAATCTGAACATTGGAAAAGTTTCCTTTGCATCCTTTATGTTGCTAAATTTTGATCAACCATTTTGACATTTACACTTGTAACTTTTTGTCCAAACCTTGTTGGATTTGTCAAAATTGTGTCATCAATATGTTTGTTTTCCTTAGATCCCCTTTGGAAAATCACATGAACATCCCCTATTTATTTGTAAAATGTCTAGTTGGCCATCATTACGTTGCCCGAATCGACATGGAACTTCCTTCCATTTGAAGGAGTTCAATCATACTATCTAGGTCTAGGCATTTGGACCCAACAATGCCAACCATGACTGACTATCACATGGTTCCTCACACTTACGACAATAGGGAACCTAGGTTTAGGCATTCACATCAAAATATGCCCATCATGACTAAACCTCGATTGGTTCTTCGTGCTAGAGAACCCATTCGGTTACCCCTTTCCCCACCTTCATCTCATAGTCGGTGGTATGATTCTGATGATGTTATTCTAATCCATGATTAATTGTTATTCTTCTGATTCCTCTCAATCTTCTGATTATTCTGATCCATGCTATTATTGAGATTCCCCTCAATCTTCTGAGGCTCATCTAATTGAATTTATTCTAAGGAATAACCAATCTCCTAAATGACATTTTCATCCTCTAAGGATTTGTGTCGCCACAAATTCTCCCCATCATTCATCTAATTCGACTCCTGAGTCTCGTTCCTCCCTTTCTTCATAGGACCCCCTTTATAAGTTACCTCAACGACATCTTCCTCCTTTGAAGATCCGTGCGACTCCAAGTTCCTCCAATCAAACATCTAATTTGACTCTTGAGTCGTGGTCCTCCCTTTCTTAGCAGGACCCCCTTTATCAATCACCTCAATGACATCTTCCTCCATTGAAGATCTATGTGACTCAAAATTCCTCTAATCAATCATCCAAGTCGACCCCTACGTCACAATCCACTGACTGGCTACACGATCCTCTTTGTCTACCTGCACTATGTCATCTTATAGGCAAACCAATACCAAGCTATTTCAAATCCACATCTTCTTCAACTTGTGAGACATCCAAATCCAAATCAACTTTGTCTCTTGAGTCATCTTCTTCTATCAATCAAAATCCAATCCCTCTTTGGCCCTTGAGCCCTTTCAACTATATCTTACCATATCTTATCAATCTTCTAAAGACCGATGTTTGCATCCATGTCTAACAATTAACAAGAAACAATGTGCTAAGATATCTTTTCAAAGCACTATCCAATACCTTTGTGGGAGCAATAATAAGGTCAAACCTTCCCCTCATCTACATCATCAAACATCTTCTAAATCTTCCACACTTGTTGGACCTCTTTCTTCCAATCAACCTACTATCATCAACCAACAATGACCCATACCAATCAATTTCTTTCATAATGAAGAAGCAATCGAAGAATTCATGGGGCTACATGATGACATTCCTCTAGAGGATCATGACCAAGGATTCTCTTTTGACCTTGATGTTGTGTGTGTGTATTGTGGGGAAGAAGTTGATTCCTTTTTTCAGAAAATAGAGGAAGATCCTAAGATCATCAAACTTGATCCTCCTCTTGTTCTTCCATCTTCACATTCCTCATTACATGAGAAACAGACGGGTTTATCCTTGATCCATATCCTATCTTCTCATCACCACCTCGTCATTCTTTACATATCATAATTCCTCAATCACAATCTTGCCTTGGGTCACCTCCTAGTATCCGATCATCTTCTTCTATATGTGGGCCATCTCCTAGTAGCCCTTCATCTTCTATTTGTGGGACACCTCCAGGTAGCCCATTATCTTCTATTCTTAGGCCACGTCCTAGTAGCCCCTCATCTTCTATTTTTGGGCCACGTTCTAGTAGCCCCTCATCTTCTATTCTTGGGCCACGTCCTAGTAGCCCTTCATCTTCTATCTTGGGACACCTCTTGGTAGTCCTTCATCTTCCATCTATGGGACACCTCTTGGTAGCCCATTTTCTTCTATACTTGGGCCACATCCTAGTAGCCCTTCATATTCTATCTATGGCTCACCTCCTATGGTAGCCCATTTTCTTCCATCTTGGGCCACATCCTAGTAGCCCTTCATCTTCTATCTGTGGCTCACCTCCCAGTAGCCCATCCTCTTCAAGTCTTGGACCATATCCTCTTTGTCCATCATATCATCCTTCTATCAAAAATGTGGCAATCCCACCATCATTCCTACCATTCCTATCATCAATCCTAAACATCCACTTTCTTCTCCCACTTCTCGGGATCAGAAAAATCACACATTAGCTTATATGAAACCCAAACAATTTCTTCATCAAGCTAAGATCAAAAATTCAAAGAGCTCCAAAGCTCCCAACAATTCAAACAACCATAAGTTAAAAATCAAACATGATTCAAGAATGCACACCAATGCAACCATCAAGTATGGCGCAAAGTGCATAAACCTATGGATAGGGAACTCAAGCTCCACATACAAAATCCATGTTTCAAGATAAGTCACAGTCACTTATCGAATATGAGCTCACCATGATCATCGAGATTGGAGATAATATGACTCTTGATAAGAAAAAACTCTCCTAGTCTCCCTTATCAAATAAATCACAAACATTTTTGTTGGATCTTATCACGTCAGAGTGACATTGTTGGTCCCAATTTCAAAAAATAAAAATAAAAAAATTCAAAAATACAAAAAAAGAGAAAACATTAAAACATTACAAAAAAATCAAAGGTACAAAGATCAAACATTGCAATCAGGTATTACATACACATGGATGTTTTTTCTTCCCTTTCTTTCCATTCTTCTATACAAGTCACCAACCATTTTCATCCCTTTGGTGATCTTTTGGTTAGTCTATTCGCACTCATTGTATGACATTTATCTCTATAGTATCTGTTTGACCTTGGTCTTTCATCACCTTGGTAAATTAAAGAATGATTGACCTCTTAGAGATCCTATCACTATCTACATTTAATAAACTTGTTTTGAATAACTTTTGAACGTATTTGTTGACACTAGCCAATGTCGTCATCACAATCACTTCCACATCCTTCCATCAAGCCATCAGTGGTTCTTAACCCCTTATCAAAACAATCGAGAGAGCTGAAATAATTTTCAGAAAGCAAAAAATCAATCAAAACATCAAAAATCAAAAGAAAAGCAATATATAACTCTCTCTTGGGGTATTTCCAGTATCTCTATTGGGGCTATGGATGCTTGGCTGGCAGTAGAGCAATGTTGTGACTAGAATCAAATACATCTCCGTCGGGGCTATGGACGTGTGGCTGGCAACGGAGCAATGTATGGCTCTCCTTCCACCCTCCATTCACAAATCACCTATCAAAATAAATCATTCCTACACATTGGCTAATGTGTCTTCACTTGTTATCTATCAAATCTTCCCTTCAAGAAGTAATTAATTTCCATGTGCACACATTGGGTCTCTATGAGAAAACAAGATTAGTATGTTACCATAGTGTTGTTTGGACCTTGTTCAAACTCTTACTTTAGTCCTTATTTTGACTCACGATTTGTGCCTTTGGCTAATCACCTTTTCATTGCAAGTCTTCTAGCTACATTTTCCATATCCTTTCAGCATTCACATTATTCTTCTACTTTGTTCAGAACATCCATGTGTATAAGATTTCCTTTTTACCATGTTTACGGGAACCTTTGTCCCCTTTCTAATAAAACAATCTTCTACTTCTTTTCTATCATATGTTTCTTGGTCAGCTTGCACTGGGGGCATGCTCGCTCCTTCTTAGCACTTCATTGGTTTGAGTTCATCATCATGTTGAACCTATCCTTTGTGGCCTTGATCCAACATATCTTCTTCTTGTATATATGTGCAAAGATTTTCCCTTGTATATTCCCATCTCTCACTTGGGGCATCTTTGCATCTTTGTTTTTCCTGTACATAGCTTCGGAAAAATTTCAAAATAAAACCCTAAAAACATCGTCAAAAATCATTAAAAATTTCAAAAAATCTAGTAAAATTCCAAAAAAAAAATTGTAAATTTCAAAAAAATCCAAAAAAAATGGTAAATTTCAAAAAAATCCAAAAAATTGGTAAAATTTGCGAAAATTCAAAAAAATCAAAAATTTTTAAAAATCCAAAACACATTATAAATTTTTTTAAAAATCAAAAAAATTGGTAACAAGCATGCATGCAGCTGAAGCCTGTATCAGAACAAATGCATCCTCAAACATCAAAAATTGTCCTACAAAACATCTTTCTTTGATTCTCACATGTTCGTGTGCGTGACTCGCGGATCATTTGGATCTACCCTCCATTAACAAAGTTGGTTTGTTTACTATGTTTGTACTCCCTTGCACAATGATTTGATTGGTACTGTTTCACAGTGCACGATTGCTTTTTCATAGGACCCCTGTGTCCTCTGTGTATTCCCTCACATGTATCCTTTCTTGGGGCACCATTTTTAACCCTTTTCCTTAACTCGAACATTTGGGAACTGAAGCTTGATAACAAAAACATTGGTGCAACTGTCTTGAACATTGTTTGTTTGAGTATGTGTGTTTGTACTTGTTTCCTTGTCAGGTTAGCTTGTTTACTTTCTCGTATTGCATTATGTTATATATGTTGCATTAAGTTAGTTTTTTAGCAATGAACAAATGTTAGTATTATATCTTTTCATGTTATTATACACTTTTGTTGTATGCGTATATTTTAATAAGAGCCGATGACGTAGATCAAAAAGTGAAATGATGAAATAAAGTTGTTTTTACATCAGCTGGATGAAAGCTATTTCCATTCTCTTCACACTTCATTTTTCTTCCTTATCATTTTCTTCTATCACACTTTTTCTTCATCAACACCTGGGGTAATAGGGATCACCTTTTATCCCCCCTCCCCTCCTTATTTCTTCTATCCATTCCTTTCATCTTTTCTATCATTGATCGACCTCTTTCATCACCCCATCGACACTCGAGGGGGCATCCTTCACTCTATTAATTTTTTTTCCACTCCTTCAAAAAATCTACTTGTTTGTACTTGTCTACTATCTTTGAAGTGGCGTCACTTACGCCACCCCAAAGAGGGGAAAATGTAGCCACCTAGAATTCCTAGAATTCGATCAAGCAATTTTAATACTTAAATTGCACAAACTATCCTCTTTCCTGTCATTTGGACAATTGACGACGCTTCGTCAATAAACCACCATTTTCCCTCTTTTTCCATTAATTAACTACATTTCGCTAATTAATTAGCCTTCGTATCACTCAGGATGTCGATTAATGACCCTTCGTTAATTAATGTACACTTCTACTTGGGTTAATTAATTATTATTGATTAATTATGCTCGCTACTCTAAATCAAATCACCGTTTATTGGATCGAATTCCTCTCTTACATCCCCCAAATCATGCTAATTTTCCTCTAAACCCCCTCTAAATAGCTTCTACAAGCTTATCCCTACCTATTAATTAATCACATTTGATTAATTAGACCCCTCTCAATTCCCATAAAGTGCACATTCTTTATTAATTCTTCTAAACATGCATATCCTTTCTTTTTCTTATTTGGGCTTTATCCCACATCAATCAAATTTCTAGTCTTTCCCAAACATGCAAGTTATATAAGGAACCCTCCTCCTTCCCTTTCTTCTTACACCTCATTTGCATTAGTAAAAATTATAGGCATTTTTCTTTGAGCATTCTCCATTGATTTGGATTAGTTTCTTCATCTTATATGCATTCACTCAAATTTGAGTAGTATTGGGAAGATCCAAAAATGGCTTCATAGCCATTTCTTGGGGAGATCTCATCCTCAATTCTTGAGGCAAACAAAAATCAACTTTGATTGCTAAATGATGTAATTAGGTTCATGTTTTGATTAGCAATCTTAAAGAGTAGGAATGGCTTAGAAATTTAGTTTGATTTATTCATGTTCATGCATTGAAGAAGTTATTTCCACTAAACTCTTATCTTGATGGTTCTATAGCAGATTTGGCTTTGCTTTGAAACTACTAGGTGTTAGTTTCTTTTAATTAACATTGCAATTTTATTATGTTCACAGCAACCGCCATGTCCCTCCTTCGTTCACTCATAAGATGTGGTTGGAGCATACATGTTCATCATATCCATTATAACACAATATGAAGGAGTTACAACATAATAAATTGACAACACATATGATAGGGAAATCATTCAACATAGATAATCAATAAAATTATTCGAATTCCCATAATACCATGCTTAGATCTAGTTATCTTTGCTACCCAAACACAATTATACATTGCAAACATAATTCATTACATAATAGACATGTTGATTACATCCATAACTACTTACAATTGTGCACTAAACCATGTGCACATCCAAAACTCTCTGCGGATCTTCTCTTATGCACACATCAAAAATCTATCAAATACAAGAGTGTACCCCTATTTATACATGATGAGCACTTTCCTTCACCGCTTACATGTATTTTTCCTAATAACAATTATGATAATTATAGGTTGTATGATTTTACAAATCTACTTTTAAATTTAGATCAAGCTATAAATAACTTGAATTTATCCTCCTTTAATTCCTATAAATAGATCACCTCTTGCACGTTCTTTTACCTCTTTGATCACCCATTTCTGTACTTTACGTGTGTCTCACATCAACTTGATTTTTCCTATTTTTAGTCTTTGTCCAAAATTGGCTAAGTCCTGAATCTATGTCTGTGCACTAACCCGATCCTTTGTATCATGCATGCCCCATGCACTATCATGTCTATTCACCTTGCTCTCATGCACATGATTTTGTGCATCCTATTGTTCCTTAGTTGTTTCAATTAGTTCCTTGTGCACAGTCTCAGAATTCCGTGCATGGCTAATACTTATCCATTTCTTACGACCAACATTACCCCACACTAGGAGTATTGTCCATCCTTGACAATATCATGAATAAAGAATGTGCCTCTAAGAATGAATGAAAGAATGATATAATCTAAAAATAAATAATAAGGGGCCTTCACCCAATTAATCAAAGAATAAAAGGATGTCATTTGTGTGCGCAATAAGAACTTAGGCCTTTGGTGGTGAGAGGAGCTCTGGAAACTCTTTATCTATCATAGTCTCCAACTCCTTCCAACTTTTAAGCCCCTCAGAAGCTTTGTTTGGTGATGCTTCCACTATATCTACCACTTGCTCTGAAGTTAGCTCTCTACCTTTTCCTTCACAGCCACCTCTAAATCTATAGTCACACCCCCTAATACATCAATTTTGTGCAATACCTCCGGGTGGATTTCTTTGAGTCTTTCAACAAGAGTGTCCTTCATGGCCTTTATCAGTTACCTTTTCTCTGCAACCTCCGTCATGACCCTCTCGTTCTCTATATTGTTATTCTTCATTATAGCTTGGATTTGCTTTAGTGCCACCTCTTCCTTGGTAGTATGTGTGCTAAGAATGGGGTCAAAATCTTCTTCTTGGCCTCCTTAAACTCCACAGTCAAATCCTCATACTTCGCTATCCTTTTCTCCACTTCTTCCTTATTCTTTCTCCTTCATTTTTGCAACTCCCCCTCTATCAACCCTGGTCCACTCTTCAATCTTAGCAGCATCATGTAGACATGTGCTCCCTCTAAGCTGACCCGCATTCTCCCTCCTCCTTGACCACAGTCACGTGGCTTGGTTGGTTATGGGCTACTGTTTTTGCTTGGCATTTTAATCCCACATCAGTGAGAATGGGATTTTTAGGCCTTTAAAAGGCATGTTGTAATGCATTGTGGTTGTGACTTCAGTCACACCACAAGCATTTTGGTTATGAGCCCATATGGCTTGGTAACGGCTCGTTCTTTGAGACCCCATCGAGTTAATTCATCCTTTGCAGCTCAGTTGCAAGCTCCATATAATTGGTGTGGGCTCACTGTGGTGGTTATGGTTGACTCACCGAGTTGTACATCCGTTTAACTTTATGCATTGGCATTGTTTAAAAATTCATGTGGCATATGAATGCTGGAAAGAAAACTCAGTGTCTTAAATAAGTCAACTCGTCGAATTGGTGAAACCAACTCGGCTGGGCTATAGGAGCAAAGCTCCACAATTGTATATATATATATATATATACATTTTTTGTATTTTTTCTCATTTATTAAATATTTTGATTTAATTTTATTTAACCCTTCTTTTTCTAAATGAGTAATTTAATTTTAATAATATTTTACATATTAGATAAATTAGTTTTCAAATGAAATGATCTTTTACGAAACGATGACTAATTCGTCGTCATTTTTTTTGCATGTAAAACTATAAAAAATCACTTTCATTTCGATAAATTATTGTTATTGTCAAACTAATATATCGTATGTTTAGACTATTGGTTTGATAGGTCCTTTTTTCATCGCGAATTCACCAAATTCGACTACATGGCTTGAACAACGACAATGGGAATTTTTGAACCTTTATTGCTATAAAACTTTGTTGTTCTTATTTATTGAAAAATGATTTATGTGAAAATGGGATCTAACCACTTTAATATTTATAAATCACAAATGTTGAATGAAAACAATTACAACATCTGAAAGATACGGTTGAAGGTGGATCTCATATCTTGTAATCTCTAGACGATGGTAAATGAAACTGAAAAGGCACCAACCGAAAGACAAGCAACTGTGAATAATGTTGTTGCATATCAATAAAGGCATAGGAAGTTATGTCCATTATTTTGCAAAATGTGTAGGATGGTTTTCTCCTTCGTATCAGGAATCAAGAAATTCTGAGTGAGGCTTGGATGCAACTGGAATCAATGCACAAAGGCACACGGTTATCGAAAATCATTAAATTGATTCTAGAACTAATGACGATCCCCGTGAAGGGAGATGAAAAAGTAATTTTTTTTTGCTAAAATTAAAAATATTAAGTCTCATTTGGATGGATGTAACTGTAACTTAATTTAAGAAAAATTACTTTACTTTATTATTCAGTTAAATATACATGAAAGGTTTAGAAATTTCATTTTAATATTGAATTCTGAGTATCAAACTAAACAAGACATCCCTGATTTACAAACCCTTGGTGCTCTACTGATTCAGGAAGAGCAAGTTATGACAAAATTTGATTCAAAATATTATTCCACTCAGGCACTTCTCGCTATAAAATTGAAAAATAAACCTTCTAGGTTCAACAAGAGTCAAAAAACAACTTTTAAACCTCCTAGTAAAGACAAGAAACTAGGAAACTCAAGAGTTAGTTTTGATGATAAATGTCATAACTATGGAAAAATTGGCCGTAAGAAAGAAGATTGTAAATCATAAATAAGTCAAATTTCAAAAACCAAAAGGGAAACAAATCATACCAAAATCAAAATTAAAAAAATAGTAAAAAATCTATTATAATTTCTTTGTATGTCGCCTCTGTCATTGCAAAGGAAAATGAGTGGATATTGGAAAGTGGTGCCTCTAGGCACATGAACTTCAAATCTGATATCCTATATGACCTTAGAGAATGTAATTATCAGATCTATTTGGGTGATCATTCCATCCTCAACGTTCAAGGACAAAGTAAAGCAAAGGTTTCTAATGGTTTTATTAACAATGTTTTGTTACTTCCTAAACTTAAAATGAATTTGATTTCTTGTTCTCAATTGACTCAAAATAACTATAGTGTAACTTTTTTGAAAGATAAACGGTTTATTAAAAATGAGCAAGATGTTACTATAGTTGAAGGCATACAAAGAGATGGTCTTTATGTGCTTAATGGCTTTCCCTCTACTTCTTGTTTCACATCTCAAAGAAGTGACATGCAATTGTGGCATTAAAGACTATTTCATGTCAATGTTAGGAGCATGTATAACGTGTCTCTGCTACACCTAGTGTTTGTTCTACCACCTATTTCCCAAAATCATGAAACATGTGAAGGGTGCTTACATGGTAAGCAATATGCTAACCCCTACCATAGTCATCATGATGCATACACTAATGAACCTTTGGAACTTTTCCATAGTGATGTCTGAGGACCCCTAGAAGTTTCATCCCTTAATGGTTCTTTGTATGTTGTCATGTTCATTGATAATTTCTCTCATATGATTTGGTCTTATTTCATCAAAAATAAATTTGATGTCTTGTTTAAATTTAAGGAATTTAAAGCTTTAGTTGAAAATAATTATAGTTATAAATTTAAGAGGCTTAGGACTGATAATAGGGGAGGATATGTTAATAAGGCATTTAACTCATTTTGTGTCGAATGTGGTATTTAAAGAAAACTAACTACTCCATATTCCCCTCAACATAATGGTATTGCAGAAAGGAAAAACTGCACCATTTTGGAAATGGCTAGAACCATGTTGCATTCAACACAAGTCCCTAAATTTCTTTGGGTTGAAGCAATGAACATTTTTGTTCACATTTTGAATAGAGTACCCACTAAAGCCTTAGTTAACTCTACTCCTCTAGAAAAGTGGTCAAATCAAAAACCAAGTGTGTCTCATTTGAAAATCTTTGGTAGCCTTGTTTCTATCTTCATTCCGAAATCAAAAAGGAAGAAGTTAGATCAAACCTCTTATCCTTGTATCTTTGTAGGTTATGGAGGTAAAACTAAAGGTCTTAGGATCTATGATCCTTCACAAAGAAAAGTTATTGAAAAAAAGAATGTTAAAATATTGGAAAAACTTTTTTTTTCATCTTCATCCTCTTATATTTCTATTGCTCATAATGAATCTAATGAAATTGAAAATAATGATAATAATAGTGAGAATGATAATGATATATGTGATGATGAAATTAGTAATGAACAAGTAGTTGAAAAAGAGTTAGTTCATGTTTCCTTTATATCCAAAAGACCTAGATGGGCTGAGTCTATTATTCAAGACTCTAATCTTAAAAACCTTCAGAAAATGACTAGAAGTCAACATACATATCATGCTTTGATGATGATGTATGAACCTGAACCCTAATATTTCGAAGAAGCTTCTTATGATGAAATATGGGTAGATTCAATGAAATCTAAATATACTACCTTAATTAAAAATCATACTTGGGATTTAGTCCCTCCTTCCTAAAAATGAAGTATAGTCGGATCTAGATGGTTATACAAGATTAAATATAAAGTTGATGGCAGTGTTGATAAATTCAAATCTAGGTTAGTAGCTCGAGGGTTTACTCAAAAACCCTAGTATCGACTACATTAAAACCTTTGTACCAGTTGCAAAAATGAGAACTGTAAGGATTCTGATTACCTTGTCCACTCAATATGGTTGGGAAATCCATTAGATTGGATGTCAAGAATGCATTTCTAAATGGTGATTTAAAAGAGGAAATCTATATGACCCAACCTAAATTCTTTGAAGAATCTGGTAAAGAAATGTATGTTTATAAATTGAAAAAATCTTTATATGGTTTAAAACAAGATCCTAGAGCTTGGTATGCAAAGATTAACAATTTTTTCAATGAAGTTAGATTTTCTAATTGTTCTTCTGATAATGATTTATTTGTAAAAATTGAAGAAAATCATATTATTCTCATTGTATTGTATGTTGATGATTTGTTTATTACTAGTAACTCTAACATTTTAATTATAAAAATTAAAGCTAAATTTTAAAAAATAATTTAAAATGACTGATTTAGGATTATTGCATTATTTCTTAGGCATGGCTATATATCAAGATAAAAATTCTATTGTTGTATCTCAATCACAATATGCCACTAATTTGCTTAAAATGTTTAATATGATTGATTGTAAACCTGTTGTTATTCCTATAGAAGTTGGATGTAAACTAGATCCTAAACCTGCATGTGAAAAAGTAATCCTACTTTGTACAGGTAACTTGTAGGTAGTTTGATTTATCTAACTATTACTAGACTTGACATTGCTTATGGGGTAGGGATTGACTTTGAGATTTATGCAGGAGCCATATCAGGATCACTAGAAGTTAGCCAAAAGAATATTGTGTTATATTAAAGGCAACAATTAATTTTGGTTTACATTATACTTCTTCTAACAATGCATATTTATATAGATATTGTGATTTTGACCATGTTGGTGATGTGATAGATCATAAGTCTACAACTGGATATGTGTTCAAGTTTGGTGCAGGTGTCATTACTTGGAGTAATAAAAAATCAACCAACAGTCTCCATTTCTTCTACTGAGGTAGATTATAGAAGTACAATGGAAGCAGTGAAAGAAGCCATGTGGCTGAAGTGGCTGTTGGAAGAGATACACATGGAAGCTAAAGGAAGTAATCCTCTTCTATGTGATAGCCAGATTTGCATTACTCTTGCTAAGAATCTAGTTCAGCATCAAAGGACAAAGCATATAGAGATTCATATGCACTTTATCCGAGATAAAGTTTTCTATGTGGTGATATAGATCTCTAGTACTTCCCGACTAAATATCAAGTTCCAGATATGTTTACGAAGCCATTTTGTGTTGTAAAATTATACAAGTTTCATGCAATGCTTGGCCTTTCAAAGTTTCCATTGAGGGGGAGTGTGCATGGCAGTGTCACCTCCTAATGTCTAGCCGATTGATATCTCCTTCTCCTCTATACTTCTGCTCCATTTTAAAGCATTGTAAAAAGATCTCTATGATCTTTTGTAAACTTATAACTCTAAGTTTATGGTGTACAGTCCAGTGTGTTGGATCTATTTGTAAAGGAGGTCCTTGTGTTATAAAAGGCTCCTAGAGATGTGGTTTGAGATTTTTTCCATGAGAAACGATGAGATGTAGTCTCACAAATCATGCTTAAATCATAACTTCTAGTTTATGGATTCCAAATCCTTTTGTACCAAAAGGTAATTTGAGCATGATGAAATTGTATAAATCCTTCAAAATTGATATGCTAGCCTAAACCTTCACTAATGGTTTATGGATTTGTAAATCCTGTTGTACAAACAGGTAATGTTGGCATATGGTTCCCCACTTAATATTAAGGGGGAGTGTTAGAATGTAATATTAAGTGCCTCTAAACTTTAGTTTATAATTAAATAATTTAGAATAGATTATATTCTTAATTATTTAATATAAACTTTAGGTTATTTTGAATTGGTTATTTAGTAACTAATTTATGTTAAATTGGGGTATGATTTGATCATACCCCGTCACTTTATATGTTCATGACCCATGGGGTCATTTAAATATGGTCATGGATCATATTATTTTACACCTTGGGTGAATGGATTGGAGAGAAGTGAGGTAAAGGAGATTTATTGAATTGTGTAATGTTTCTCGCATAAATGGAAAATTTTCATTTGTCTATAGGTTTTTCCCCCTCGAGGGTTTTCCACGTAAATCATGTGTATAGTATTTTTACTTTTTTGTTTAATTGTTTATGCATTGCATTAATTTTGTTCAATAATAATTTAATATAGTTAAATTGGATTTATAATCCTCTTCCTAACAGGTAAATCATTCAACATAGATAATAGATAAAAGTATTTTAATTCCCATAATACCATGCTCAGATCTAGTTATATTTGCTACCCAAACACAATTATCCATTAAAAACATGCTTCATTACATAATAAACATGTTGATTACATCTATAACTACTTACAACTATGTGTTGGACCATGCGTGCATGCAAAACTCTTTTTGGACCTTCTCTTATGCACACAACAAAAAGCTATTAGATATAAGAGTGTTACCCCTATTTATATACGATGGGCCCTTTCCCTTCACCGCTTACATGTGTTTTTCCTAATAATAACTATGTTACTTATAGGTTGCATGCTCTTACAAATCTACTTTTAAATTTAGATCAAGTTATAAATAACTCAGATTTATCCTACTTTAATTCCTATAAATAGATCACCTCTTGCATGTGATTTTACCTCTTTGATTGCCTATTTATGGACTTTGTGTGTGTATCACATCAACTTGTTTCCTATTTTTAGCCTTTGTCCAAAATTGGCTGAGTCTTAAATCAGTGTCTGCGTGCTAACCCTTTGCGCACTAACCTGATCCTCTGTGTCGTGCGCGCCCTTGTGCACTATCATGTCTCTTCTCCTTGCTCTCACACACATGCTTTTGTGCATCCCATTGTTCCTTAGTTCCTTGTGCGCACTCTTATGTGCAGTCTCAGACTTTTTCTTATGACTAATAATTATTCATTTCTTCCTACCAACATTACCCCACACTAGGAGTATTGTCTGTCCTCGACAATATCATGTCCAAAGAATGTTCCTCCAAAATGAATGAAAAAATGATAGAATCTAAAGAATGAAGAATAATGGCCTTCACCCAATGAATCAAAGAATGAGAGGTTATCATCTTTGCACATAATAAGAACTTAGGCCTTTGGTGGTGAAAGGAGCTCTAGAAACTCCCTATCTATCACAGTCTCCAACTCCTAGCTTTTAAGCCCTTCAACAACTTTATTTGGCATTGCTTCCACTATATATGCCACTTGCTCGAAAGTTAGGTCTCTACCTTTTCCTTCAATTCCTTCACCACTACCTCTAAGTCTATAGTCACACCCTCTACTACATCTATTTTACACAATAGCTCGAGGTGGATCTCTTTAAGTCTCTTAGCAAGAGTTTCCTTCATGGCCTTTATCATTTCCCTTTTCTCTACAACCTTTGTCATGACCCTCTCAATCTCTACATTATTATTATTCATTATGGACTAGATTTTCTTTAGTGTCACCTCTTCCTTGGTAGTATCTGCACTAAGAATGGGGTCAAAATCTTCGCAGTTGTCAAATGTGTGCTCTACCTTCTTCGCAACCTCTATAAGCTCTGCAATCAAAGCCTCATACTCCGTTATCTTTTTCTCCACTTCTTTATTCTTTCTCCTTCATTCTACCAACTCATCAACTATCATCCCTGGTCCACTCTTCAATCTTAGTAGCATCATCCTCACCAAGTCTTTCAAATAGTCTAACTCTGAGGGATACACATCTTGGACTTGATCCACCAACTCTGGGCATGCGCTTGTGATGTTTTTTAGTATATCATCCGCTTTACCATAGGAATCCATGGTTCGCTTCTTCTCGTCTCTCAATTCCTCTATGAGATTTTGTATCTATTTATCTTTTTCCTCCTTACACCCCCTGCATCACTCTTATTGTAACTCCTTTATCTAGATTTCTTCGTGTAACTTTGGTGACCATATTATTGAGTGCATTGTAGGCTTGCTCATCAGATAGCTCCGTAGGATAAATAGTAGTAATGACAATACCTGGATCTTTATTTAGCTGCATATTGGAGTATGATTCTTTACTTACTTCAAACTTAGGCTCCTCCATATGCGTTTGCATACTCCGCGATAACATCTTCTTGGTTCGTGAGAGATCCCTATCTTGAATGATTAACTCCCATTCGAAGAGGTCCTTGGTTGGCATCATGCTCTGAAATCTAGACCATAGTAGCTTTGGTGGGTCATCAATATAGCTCATCTGGGGTGCCTGCAAAGGTTCCCATTTCTTCCTTCTTCCACCTCACTTCCCCTTTGGCATCTCTTGTGCAATTTTTAGTTACACGTTGTTTCCTTCACCTCCTATAATGTATGTGTCTTCCTCGGTTGGTTCTTCTCCATCTCCTTTATCCTCCTCTTCACGCTCTACCTCATGCTCCTCTTCATACTCATCATCGCCCTTGGATCCCTCATCACGTGTGTCACACATTTCCTCTTCTCGTTCATCTTTAGTGGTTTCTGATTAACTAAAATAAACTAAATGAAAGGGAAAATAGTTTTGATAGTTAATCTAATTAGGAGGACTAAAACGTTGTAAAGATGCAATAAAACATTATGGAATAAAATCAAATAATTATTTCAAGTGAAATAAAACCCTAATATGCAAGAGAAGAGAGGAGAAGTGACTTAGCTGATTATAGAAGATTGTCACAGGACTGATAGTGGATTCCAGAAATAAGAACGATCACTCAGAGGTCCTGCGAAGGTCAGATCTAGAGGATCTGAGCTGACTGAGGAGCCTTGAAAGGTATTGGGAAACCCCGGGGCATCCTGGTCTGTAGATTAGGTGCCCTGATCTCTGTAAATGTTCAAAATCTAAATTTTGTATGGTTGTAAGATGATCTGAAATACTCTTTGTCTGTCGCACTAGATCTACAAAGTTGTGTTGTATCTATTGAATGATGATGTGATGACCTGCAAGAGAAAAGCAAGTATTAAACCCTAGGAAAAATAATATATGCAAAATGAATGGGTCGGATTGACCTTAGCCACTAAACTTGTGGTCTTATCACTAAGCGTTGCACTACATTTCAGACCCGGATGTAGTTTTGGTGTGTGTGTGTGTGCATGTTGTGCCCTAGGTGCTCTTGTGCCAGTTGTAATTTGTGAAGTAGCAAGCAATAATAACTATAGATAATGTACTAGCATGTGTGCATGGAATAGAATAGAATCCCTCCCCCTATGTTGTGTGCATTGATGCAGATATTTGAGCCTCAATGTATGGTACTATGTGGATGCAACTCTAGATAGAGTGATAGTAGTAGTGAGGCTAGACCCTAGTTATGGTCTCAGAGCATTGTATTGATAGGGTTTTCTTGTTCTAATTTCGTAATTAACCCCGACATGGCTGACCATGAAAAAGATAAGAATGAGAAACAACTAAAAAGAGCCCAAAAGAGGCGGGAAAGTTGGAAAATGGATTGGAGCGTCGCCTGGAACTAGGGCGTCGTAGGTGGGACCGAGGCGCACCCAGTATAGGCCTAAGCACCCAAATTTAGGCTAAACTGATGGGAAAATGCCGAAATGGTTGGGAATGTATGTGGGAATGTGTGGGAAAGATGAAATAAAATATAAAATAAGATGGCCAAAAGGTGGGATTAATTAGTACTTTATTCACTTAAAAACCCTCTAAATAGTAGTATGAAAACCGGGCTAAATAATGCCTAATGTGCAAGATTTTGTGACTACATTTTTCCCCCACTTTATGTTGGTGAGTGGAAAGCTCGGTAACATAAAGTAAATAAGAAATGTGTACCTGATATCCATGAAGAGTGTAGAAGAGATGTGTTGATGGACTAGACTCAAGCGTGGAATGACAAAAAGAAAAAGTGGAGGAGCGTGGAATTCTAAAGATGAAAAATGCGCATAGAAAAAGTGATGAGAGTGAACCTAGGACGAATCACGTGTGTAATTGTTACAGTGTGGAGTGTACCTACATGGTTAGTAAAGGCAAGTATCGTCATGGTGTGTCATCGTTGCGTTTTCATTGTCATTGTTGTTTTGTTGCCCCTAATTTGATTGTTTGTTTCTCATACGGTCAGACCTGTAAGGAGAAAATGATCAAGTAGTCAAATATGTGTATATGTGTATGTAAAATACACAAGTGTAAAATACGCTAAATAAAAATGTAAATGAAACATGTGCACCCTAATCCATGTCGAGAAAAAGGGTGTAGAAGGATATCTTGTACTGTTGCGAGTTTTTTGGGTGATCTCACGCCACCCTGGCTGAAGAAGTATAGGGAGGAAATGCTCTGTGTCCTCCAACCTTTGACCTGCTACTGCTGAAATTGTGTGAAGAGATCTCTGTAGCATCCTGGTTTTTTGGGCGATCCAATGCCAACTGGCCAAAGAAGTATAGGGAGGAAATGCTTTGTGTCCTCCAACCTTTAACTGCTCCCCAAAAATGCTAAGGACACCATGTCCTATAAAATCCATTGTGTATGGAGTTCGTAGACTGGTTTGAACTCACTCAATGTATGTAAACCCACAATGCCAAGGGCGGAAAGTGCACTGTACTGAACTGGTGTAAATACGTTGTGTTAGTGTGAAAAAACCCTCAATGATGCCCCCCTCTTTAGGGGCACATGTGACGACTCTGAAAAGGAGAATGCGGCCCCAAAAGAGGACCTACCGCACTCTGACCTGTAAAACTCTGTCCCTGCAGGGGGAAAGGGAAAATGCTTGGTAGAAACCAAGGTGCACGCACAAAAGGGGATGGCTAGCCAAAACAAGTGTTAGTCTGAAAACACATGCATGCAATAAGACAAGTGTAAAATACACAGACAATGTAAGAACTACCAAGTACAGTAGTGTAAACATGCAAGAAAACAAGTAGACACACAAAGCGGGTTACAAACATGGGACATCACTCACGATGTCGCAAGACACGCAAGGCCATCATGGCCGCAAACAACATACAAGTGTGCACACAAGCAAAGGGCAAATCCTGCATACAATGGAAAACAAAGAAGACAAGTGTAAAGACAAACAAACAAGTAGTCATGGGAACATGTAATCCTACAAAACAAGTGTTGCACATGGAACACCCGTTAGCATGTTAGAGCAATAACCAATATGTAAAAAATGTATGATCAAGTAATGTAAGATGCTAAGTACAAAATGAAACAATAGCACTTCTATAAGACGAATGTGGATGCCCCCTAATGACCAGTATAGTAATGGTAGAAGGCGAGCATCCATGCCACGTGTAAATGTCATGTATCTGTGCAATCACACTAAACAAAGGCGTGAACGTGCATGTGTGTATGATAATGACATATAAGAAATCAAACTAACATGTGTAATAAAGTGATCATGTAAACACTAGTAAACAAGAGTAAATCCCCCAAGACAATGCAATATGATGTGGATGGATGGAGTGGAATGCAAGATGGAATGATAGGAGCAACGTGCCCCCTGAGTGTATGGAAGTGTATGCAATGAGGTTCATTTTGTTTTCCCCCTCAGCAGTCTAGAATGAACCATAAACGAGAGTGTCATCGGGAAATCGGGAAATGGTGTATGTTTATTGTGTCTAACGTGTTGTGATGAGTGTGTATGTGTAGTGGTGATGAGATGCAACATGTAGAATAGATGTGTGTGAACCCTATAGCCAAAGTGTATATCACGACTTTTTGAATGAGTGAGTGATGATTTAGCACTAAGCGTATATCACTATATGATGAAAATGAGTGGTGATTTATAAGATGAAATGATGGAGTGATGATTTAGCACTAAGCGTATATCACTACATGATGAAAATGGCGGGTGATGATTTAGCCTAAAGCGTATATCACTATAAAGATGAAATGATGGAGGAAGTGGTGATGTTACCTAAGGCGTATACCACTACCAAATGACATGATGGAGGTGGTGATTTAGCCTAAAGCGTATACCACTACAAGAAGAAATGATGGGGGTGTGGTGACGATTTAGCCTAAAGTGTATGTCACTACAAGATGGAAGGAGGGAGTGGTGATGTAACCTAAGGTGTATACCACTACAAGATGATATAATAGTTGGTGATTTAGCCTAAGGCGTATGTAACTAGTCCTATGGAAATGTCGTATGATCAAATGTCACATGGTGAATGTAAGGTCCATTTGATTTGTAAACCCTCGGTCAGTCAAGTATGGACCGAGGAACTAAAGTGTGTCATAGGGTGGTGAGTGCAACAGTGTGTAGAAAATGTAGGAGTGTATAAGTGACCAAATGGGGAATAGGGTGTGGAAATGTGCGGTATGTAAGAATGCGATCTGTAGGTTAATATCCATGTAATGTATAATACGCAATGTAGATGTAAATAGAATATGTAGTGGTAAAATGTAAATCTAGACTCATATGTAATGTAACCTAGCGTAACATGTAGAATGTAGGTAATGGATAAATGATGCGTATGGTGTATAAGGTGACTAAATGTGTAGATACCCTAAAAAAATGGATGTAATGCGTAGAATGACTATGTACAATGTATGAATGAGTGTAGATTGAACAATGTTTGATGCGTGATGTGGATGAAATCCAAAATGTGTACTACCTAAGTGTGGTGTGTGGGGTTCAGTGTAATGGTAATCCCTCAATAGTCAAGTGTGAACCGAAGCACAAGAGTGCATCATCGGGTAATGACGGTGTTATGACACATGATATGATATGCCTATAGAGAAGGACAATAAATAATTGATACGACATGTGTGGTGTAAGACTATGTAATTATGCTAAAATAAGGGGGTGACTTGATGTAATGTGATATGCCCCCCCGTGGTAGTGTGGGAAGAGACTATGTAAACTCGTCAAGGAGATCGTCGTGCTCTGGATCAAAGTCAAATGGATATGGATTAACAACTTGATAAGCTATAGTATGAGGTTGATCACATAATGAGCCAGTGAGACATAAATGATACATGCCCATAGCGTATTCTTCATCAGTGAATGGAGGATGTGGGCAACCATGTGCATACCATCAAGTGAATTATGCGAGTAGCCAAGAAAGGAACTATTGCAAATGAAAACACGACCGAAAGGCATAGGAAATGAAATGTCGGTGTGACTAGGGTCTAATGTGCCTCCAATGTAAGTAAGCCAAGAATCCCCTAATGTGAGTGGAGAAGAACAAGGGGTACATGGTAGATAGACTAGGAGATGAAAAACATGCAAACCATAAGCAACAGTGATAGTGACAAAGCCATAATATAGATGAGGATCATGAGTAGAAGGTTGGAGGTCCTCAAAAGTGAAACCAAGAGGAGCTAGACCATCATGGGAACATATGGTGTCATCACATGTGGGATCAAATGGAACATGTTCCCAATATGAGTTATGAATGAAAAGTGTGCAAGTGAAGGGTGGGAAAGGCAAAGTAGGAGATGTATGTGGATGGGGAGGTGATAAAGAGATGTCCATAGACTGGGACAGACCCTTGATGAAGAATCATACAGTAGTAGGTAGTAGGTGGTGTAGAAGAAATAACATCTATTCGCACAAATAGTACCATCAAGGGGAGGTAAATGTGGTGGTTCATCCATAGGTTGGGGATCATTGGTAGTATTAATACGTTGGAATGGGAAGACTAGTGTTTGGAGCCTGGTCACAATACTGAAATGGATCATGGTCATGAAAAATGGTATACTTCATACCTCATGTAAGAACTTAGCGCATAGTTATGGATAGTAGACGTGACAACTTGCATGTCATGGAGCCATGGTCAACCAAGTAGACAATTATAAGAAACTAGGAAATCCATAAGGAAAAAGACTATGTTGATGGTATTAGGACCAAAATTGATGGGTAATGTGACGTGACCAAGACATGGGCGGGTGGAACCATCATAAGTGTGTAGCGAGATATAAGAGGGACTAACGTCATGATCAATGAGGCCTAGAGCTTTAAGAAAAGGCATGGTACATAGATTAAGCTCAGATCCATTTTCAATTAAAGTTTGCTTAAATACAACATTATAGATGTGAGAGTTAATATGCAAAGGTGGATCATTGTCAAAAGTAGCACAGTCATGATGAGGTGTGGATGGAAAAGTAATATGCTGGGAGAAGGCATCCGTAAAATTATTATAGACTATATCTGGATGAGTATCATGAGAAATACAGGTAGTGATTAAAATATTAATAATTTTAGCTCGTAATTCAGGGTGAAGAAGAAAAAATTCATGAATGGAAATAGCCATGATGAAAGGAATCCTAAGGAGAAGGATGATTTGGAAGAGTGGGTAGGTCGGGTTCACCGAAAATGATTAACTAAAATTAACTAAATGGAAGGGAAAATAGTAATGATAGTTAATCTAATTAGGAGGACTAAAACGTTGTAAAGATGCAATAAAACAGTATGGAATAATCTTAAATAATTATTTTAAGTGAAATAAAACCCTAATATGCAAGAGAAGAGAGAAAATGACTTAGCTGATTAGAGAAGATTGTCACAGAGTGTCACAGGACTGACAGTGGATTCTAGAATCAAGAACGATCACTCAGAGGTCCTGCGAAGGTCAGATCTAGAGGATCTGAGCTGACTGAGGCCCTGGAAGGTACTGGGGTGCCTCGGGGCACCCTGGTCTATAGATTAGGTGACTCTGATCTCTGTAAATGCTCAGAATCTGAATTTTTTATGGTCACAAGATGATCTAAAATACTCTTTGTTCTGTCACACTGGATCTATAAAGTTGCGCTGATGTATTGAATAATGATGTGATGACCTACAAGAGAAAAGGAAGTATCAAACCCTAGGAAAAATAAAAGATGCAGAATGAATGGGTCAGGACTGACCTCAGTCACCAAACTTTGGTCTTATCACTGAGCGTTGCACTACATTTCGGACCTGGATGTAGTTCTGGTGTGTGTGTGCATGTCATGCCCTAGGTGCTCTTGTGCCAGTGTCGCACTTTGTGAAGTAGTGAGAAATAATAACTATAGAAAATGTACTAGCATGTGTGCATGGAATAGAATAGAATCCATCCCCTATGTGATGTGTGTGTTGATGAAGATATCCTAGCCTTGATGCATGGCACTATGTGGATGTAAGTGATGCAATGGATGCAACTCTAGATGGAGTGATAGTAGTATGTGACGTTAAGACCCTCATTATGGTCTCATAACATTATATTTATAGGGTTTTCTTGTTCTAATTTTGTAATTAACCCCGACATGGCTGACCATGAAAAATATAAGAATGAGAAATGGCTAGAAAGATCCCAAAAGAGGTGGAAAGAAAGTGGGAAAATGGATCGGGGTGCCCCAGTACAGGCACCCAGGGTGCACCCAGATTTAGGCTAAATTGATGGGAAAATGCCAAAATGGCTGGGCATGTATGTGGGAATGTGCAGGAAAGATGAAATAAAATATAAAATAAGATGGCCAAAAGGTGGGATTAATTAGTACTTTATTCACTTTAAAACCCTCTAAATAGTAGTATGAAAATCGGGCTAAATAATGCCTAAAGTGCATGATTTTGTGACTATAGTTTCTTCCTCCTATGTTGGACCTTCATCATGCATTGGCATATCTTCTTATAAATTCTCCTTCTCATCTCCTTAGCTACCTTCTCCTCCAATTCCTCCTCATTTTCCTTAATATGAATCACCTGAGGCTTTTTCCTCATTGAGCTCTATTTTTTCTTCAAGGGACTTAGTTTGGATGGTGTGACTAATGGCTACCCCATAGGTGCCTCTGATGTGCTCATGCCTTTACTTTATTCTTTGCATTGGCTTTTCATTTTCTTACTTTGGCTTTGGTTCAAGGTATTCTTTTCTTCTTCTTCACCTTCTTCATTTTCTTCCCCTTCCATCTCTTCTTCCTAAGGGGTGTCTCTTCACGCCTTCTTTTGACCATTCCCATTGTTTGCCTTTTCTATGGAGGCTCTAGAAAAGGAAGGTCTTGTGTGTTGACATACTTCCCATCCTTCAACTTGGGCCTAAGATAGATATATACTTTGAATGCATGCTTACCCATTATGACAGTCATTGGGCTTAGGTCCATATTGTCAGATTCCACTTTCTCCACATATGCCGACCTTGATGGTTACACATAAGTCTATCGCAATGTATGGTAATCAGAATCCATATTGTCTAAATTAAAATTTAGCTTGCGTGTATCCTAAATGTGGTTCATTGCTGCCTAAAAATACTTTTCTATGAAGGCAAATGGAAACTTGCACCACGGTCCCATTTCTCCAGTGCTAAGTAACAATCGGCCAAGGCAAAAATGTTGATGCACTACAAAAAAATTCTACTTTTCTAACATTAAAGGTAGCTCCTTGGGTACACGTCATTCGTTCTCAAATGTGTCACACAACCTCTTATACCTTTTATCTATGTGGATTTTTTAAGGGATTGTTATTACCCCATCTCAGGTGAACTTTGTAAACCTCTACATGGGAGACTTGTTCTCCAACGGATTGACCCACATCTTATTATATGGGCCATCAAGTACTCATATCTCATTAAACACAATTAGAAGCAGAATTATGCCCCATATTATCTTTCTTCCTTTACTCACTTGGACCTTTCCCTCCTCAACTATTCCTTCAGCAATATATAGCACGATATTGTAGAGGGTATTCTACAACATCTTGTGTGTGACATACAACCACTTCTTATTCACTTCAGACCATCGTTCAGACATGCCCAACTTTCGACTCATAAGGGGTGTTCTTACCCTTGTACCTGGATCGGCAATACTTGTCATTGTTAATGCATGCTTCCCTCGTTGATAGTTGAACAATGTAGCCATGACCTCCACTACCAGTGTCATCTTCCAAATCCAGTCCAATTTCAGCTCTGGTACCTTTCTAATCAATTGTACAATGATGTGCATTATCCTTCCTTCAAAGTAGAAGAAATCCTCGTGCACCTTCGACATAAGCCATTGGTAGAGGCTCTCCGACTTCCCAAAATATGGCAGCTCATATAGATGTAAAACTCTTGAGCGCTCCAGGTCTTTCTTCACTTTGTCATCAATGACCAATTTCCCTTCTCCCGTCCTCTAGGTCAGTTCTTTCATGACATCTTTCCTTATTTATCCTTCATGGGCCTCTATGTGATGATTTTAATCACTTATTTTGCATTTTTTCTAATGTAAGACCCATGGCTGCCCTACTACCACTTCTAGTGGATATTGGATTTCAGAATACAAGTCTTCAGGAGATTCCTCCACATTCTTGTTCTTATTTTTGTTCTTTGGGGATTTCTTGATCGTAGGAGACCTCTTTAGTTCCATTGTTTATGTCTTCAACTGTTTAAAAACTTTGAATTTGACAAATTATGATCCTTATGTGATTTAGACTTAATTAAATCTTGTGCCCTAGTGTTGAGCATCCAATTTTCTTGACTAATCCTTTTACTTGATCTTGTCTATTTTAACTTTGTGCCCTAGTTGTTCGGCTTTCAAATTATGTGAACCCTAGCTATGCAATTTAAAACTCTATGAACCCCCAATCCTTGCTCGTTTCTTTCGTCCGCGTATTTTCTCCAAGATTCCACTTCCACCGAAGGAGCTCTCAAACTCAAGTCAGGTACACTCTGCTCTAGTTTGACTTAGCTTTCTAGTTTGTTTCACTCTTTGCACTTCGCTCTTCACACTTAGTTGCAATTTCGCTCTTTTAATCGTACAAGTTCATCAAAGGCAAGGTAAGAATGAATTCGATAATGCACTATTTATATATGTTCCAATTTTATTCACATTTATTTCTCCTCACCTACCACATATTTTTACTTTAAAATTACTTTTTGCTTTTTCTCATGCTTTTCTCTTCCACGTGGAATTCATAACCTTCAGGGGTGCTACTACTTCCTAATTTGTAGACCTCCTTGTGCACACCTCCCTGTGCCACACCCAATATTTCTCTACGCCACTTGCGAAGTAGTCTAACTTACTTTTGCCTCCCTCACGTTACAATGTGTTGCTCGTCATTCACGTGGTTTCCAATTTGAGCAATGTTATTCAAGTACCAACATCCTTAAGCATCATCGCACCATATCCATCCATTCATAACACCATCATCTGCACACTAATATATTTTTCCATTGCACATCATCATTTTATATCATCGTGCATACACTTATCAGCTTCTTAGAAAGTACTAGCATCACATCTTCTCCTGTGCGCACTTTCATCTACTTCACCCCATACTAAAAGTATGTGCAGTCCTCTATGCATCAGCCTAACATAGGGTAATCAGCTTTTGCATGCAAATGCACTTATTACAACAAAACAAAGAAAAACAAAATAGAAAGGGAAATCTAATCTACGATGGCAATATTGCCTTATTAAAAAACACAAAAGAAGCTTATTTATATTAGGGCTTCATCCTACTCCCATTGAAGTAACTGGGAAACATGGTGTCATCCAGCACCTGTAATTGACATGCACATATTTCCAATACCTTATTATTACAAAAGGTCCCAACCAATGCACTTTCAATTTCCCAGGATGGCACACAAACTTGGATTCATACATGAGTACCATCTTCCCTAGTGCAAAGGAATTATTCCTAATATGCTTTTCATGCCAAGCCTTCTGTCTAGATTTCTCTATCTTCTGACTTCATATTGCAATGGTGCGCCACTCATTGAACTGCATCAGCTTATTAATGTGTTCTTCTATTTTTTTCTCATCATCCAATCCATGTGCGTGCGCAATACATAAGGAGAGGGTAACATAAATTCAATGGGAAAAATTGCCTCTATGTCAAACACCAACTGAAATGGTGTGGCTTATTCAACCTTTTGTAAGTTGTTTCATATGTGCCATAACATAGTTGATACCTTATCATCCCAATCCTTCCTTCTAACATCACATATATTTGTCAAGGTTTGTCCCAGAATATTATTGAAAACCTCAGTAGTTCCATTATCTTGTGGGTGATAGGTGTAGTATTATAGTGTGCCACCATAAACTCTACCTAGTAGATATCTTATGTATCATTCAGAAAATGAGTTTCCTTTATCACTTGTAAGACTTAATGGACAACCATACCTACTTATGATGTTTTCCCATAGAAATATAGTTATTGTTGATGTGCAGTGTAATAATTTGTAGGTGCAACCTCTGCCTACTCATGTCAAGTAATATTTTCATGTAATGATATAACACACATCCTGTCTTATGCACAAAAGTGGTACAATGGGCCTAAAAAGTCAATTTTAAACTTTTCAAAGGGTTTTACACTTTTATAGGTCACAGTGGCATCTCATCACAATTTCCTAATTATTCCTATCCTCTAACAATGGTCACAAGCCTTGACAAATGCCTTAATATCCTTATACAATGATTTCCCACCATAAACCTGACAAATAGATCTTGCGCGTTGTTCTTTCTCCTGCATAGTGTCCACCAATGCTATTCCTCCATGCACTTCCTCCATGATAGCTTCGCACTCATGCTCCATACACATATGTGTAAGACCTCATTTTTATTCATTTTATACATGTCTCCTCCAATGAAGTTGATAGGGTTCTGTGCGAATAGCAAGATGCTTCTTTTCCAAGTGTCTTCATTCCTTCAAGTGTAATTCCAGTGTGCAAGAAGCATTGTAATATCTTCTAAGTTAATTGGTGTGCAGTTCAATATGAACAACTAGTGCATATGACATAGTATCTTATATGCTTTGCATCATCCTTCACAGAGTTAATTCTTGATAGATGATTAGGTCCCAATTTACTTTTACCAGGATTCACTATAAATGAGAAATTAAACTCCTGGAAGAGAAAAATCTAATAACAAATGCATCCCTGACAAAAATGACTTATTGACCATGTACTTAAATGCCATATGTTTGTATAGAATATAAATAGGGTGGCCAAAACTACTTCCTAAACTTATGAAGCACATATATCATTGATAAGGCTCTCGCACTTCGTATTTGTATAGTTTTTCTCACATTGGTGTCAATTTCCTACGCAAAATAGATGGGATGATCTACATTTCCTTCACCTAGCTACGTCAACACTACTCCTATAGATGTACTATAAGCATCTACATGCACATGAAAGGGCTTGTTCTAAGAAGGGAAGTGTAAGATTGTGCATGGTGGTTACCTTCTCCTTCAAGGTCTCAAAATATTGTTGTTGAGTGTCACCCCAATAAAATTTTCCCTGGGATTTTAACAACTCTTTAAGGGGCATAAAAAATATTTGCATACCCCTTAATAAACTTCCTGTTAATAACCAATAGTGTGCCCCAAGAACATGCACACTTCACTTTGATTAGTTGATTCTTCCTAGCCCTAGAATAACTGCAACCTTAGCTAGATCCACCAAAAAACCTTCATTACAAATAATATGTCCAAGTAAAGTGCCAAAAGGAGTTTCAAAAATACACTTCTTAATGTTTATAGAGATGTTAAGTTTCCTTCATCTTTCAAACATCAATCTCAAGCAATCACAATGATCTTTCAACATCCCATACACAATCTAATCATCCAAGTATACCTTAAGAAACTTATGAATAAAGTCTTGTAAAATGTTTGGACAACTATGTGTGAGAACACTAGTTATGCATTCTTTAAATCCAAAGGGGGACTATATGGTGTAAAAAGTTTCCCCATTCAGTTGCAAAGGTGGTCTTCTCCAAATCTTCGCTTGTGATCCTGCACCTGATGGTAACCTAAAAAATCCATCTGTAAAAGAATAGATTTCATACCCTCCCACTCCTTCCAAGATCTCTTCAGTGAATGGCATGTAGGAAAAGGATCTATGACACATGATGCATTTAGGAAACTTTGTAGTCCAACATAGACCTTATTTGAAAATCCATCATTATTAATGCTAATCACCATGTGGGCTTATCCATTCAAACTCCTCAATAGGCTCAATAATTCTAACTTGAGCATCTTATCAATTTCCTCTTTCACCTTAATGTCACATGTTGGGATTCATCTGTAAGGCCTCTTCCAAACTGGGTCATGCTATCGTTTAAGGTTTATCCTCATTTCTCCTAAATGATGGATGCACGCCTTTTAATTCACGATATCCCCTAGGAAACAATCTTGAAAGTTGTGCAGTAACTCAATTATATTTGTAACTTTAGGTTCAGACCAGTAATCACTAATTATCACCTCCTTAGGCATGTCCTTCAGTCCTAATGTTCACTTTCTTGGTCTTCAAAGGAACATGGTATATGCACGTTTCTTCTCATACAAATGTGGAGTCCAACACCTCACATGACACCCTTATGTGTGCTTGATATCATAAATATTCAACTTCCTCGTCATCTATGAGGTAGACAATTTTTCCCTTTTCTTTTTCCTTCCAAGCACACCCCAATCCATGTCTCTTCTATTTCTACTAGGTCTTCGCATCAGTGGTTCAGCCTCTCACTAAACAACTAGATCATAAGTCTCCTCAGCATTCATGTTATCCCCCAATGTGATGCACTCATAATCTACAAGGCTTCATGAACTGGTGGCTTAGTAGAAAAATAATCAAAAGTATGAACAATACCTTTGGTCAAGTCATGCCAACTTGTTGTCTCTTGCTTCAACTTAGCATGCACATACCAAAGCACGTGTGCCACTATGCAAAGTAGAGTAAAACTTGTGTACCCATAGAGATGGTGGCAAAACATCTTGCCCTTGCATCCAATTCCTTTCACAACTTGTGAACATGTACCAGAGGAGGGGTCTTCCCATCATAATCATGTACCAAAGAAGGAAGATTACTCTGAAATAAACCTTGTCAAGAATTACACTCTGATTTCATGTCAACCCAATAAGATTATCTCTATATGTCTCCCACCAGTGAGCTATTTTCTCATAATAATGTATATACCATAATGTTTCTCTTATCACCTTCATTATGCCATTATTCTTCCATTGATGCACTAATGAATAAGGCTTCTCTTCTCCAGTATAATTTGGAAAACTAGTTTTACCTAACCTCTTAATACATGTGTCTTGACCTAACCATCCTTGTTATCCTTCTCCACACCTCATGACTGACCATTTCATATGTTCCATGGGCCCAATTGTCACAAGCCACACTAGTAGTATCACTAATAGACTAAGTGATCTTCCCAATAAAGCACACCCTCCTTTGATGGCTCTATGTTCTTAGGGTTATGCATTATGTGTGCATAGATTCTATTGAGATCCTCTTCATTAATAGGATTTACGTATAAGGCACAACCTTCACATCATCTAAGGGTATTACAAGTGCACTCATCCTTGTTCTCAAAACTAATATACCTCTTATTAAAGCGCAAGTTGCATTATTATCATAACACCAATGACAGTCTTAAAAACGTAGGGAAATTATCTGCTTCAACTGAGCTTCAACACCTCAAAGTCACCCGTGAACTTGGCTCCCTGAATAGTGATAGAAGCATCCTTCTAATACCCCATTGGGCATGACCCTTGTCCTTGTTAGCCATATATAGCACATTTGAGGATGGCTGTAATAATGGCCTTCCCATTTGGTTTCAAGCATCCAAAGTGAGAACATTGACTTCCACATCTTATAACAATAAGAATGTTACTTACCAACCATCCATTAATCACTACATCCAGTGTAATTTCTTTGTCATATTCATGGTCTTGTGGTGGTAAGTTAGCATGTGAAGGATCTAGATGCTCCCTTTCCTCACCTGTACGCACGACATCTTATCTTGTAACCATTCTCCCAAACTGAGGTATGATGTTCTCTTTCCTGAGTATCTTGCATACCTCTCTAAGATCATCAACATCATTCTTTGGTAACTCAACACTCCTCGTGTGTTCCCTCTCGCATGCTTTCTCTTCAAACATTGTATCTCTCCCTGAAGCTCCCTGATAACTCCCATGGTCTCCTGATAAACTTCCTTTCTACTAGGATGTATCTGGATACTTTACATGTACCACCTCTTCTCTTTGATGAGAGGTCTTTCCTTTCCCTTCTCATGCACACGTGTTACCTCTGTGTGTGTAGTGACTAATAAAGGTTGAAGTTCAAGCTCAACCATCTTCTTAGGTTCCCATTTTCCTGTTTTGTAGTGCTCTACCTTAATCATAGCTGTAACCTTTTCCTTTTTATTTTTCTTACACATATGGGCATACTAATCTGGACAATATTCAACCTTGTGTGCTTTCCCACAGTACACGTAAACCTAATTCTTTGGAAACTTGGGTTGATATACGATCAGGTGATCCACATGTATAAGCATACCCTCATGCAAACCTTACATGGCCATGGCCTCTGCTTTGGAATCCACCTCTAAAACCTCCATTTCCATTGTTGCACCCTTCATTATTATGCCCCTCTTGCACCTATGAGCTACTTGTTGCAGTGGTATGGTGCAACCTTGTTTCACATGCCTCATGAATATGATCAATCAAATGAAATTTGGTTGTGGCATGGGTATTGCCATTGCATATTTTACAATACATGGAGACATTCCTTGTGTATCGCACACTATAAAAGTGGAAAATTACAGAACATCATGATTCTTATGAAAAATCTCATAGGACATCAACAATGCACGTGCACATTCCTCTATGGGAAGCTATCCTTTATATGTCCTTCTACTTCACAATATTACACCATAATCCACTGTGTGTCTCATGTACTGAGTTGGTAGACAAATTATCCAAATGAGTATCCATTGCTGTAATCTAGGATTCAAGGAATGGACTTACCTTATTTCAACACTTCCAACTAATTTTGTGCAAAAAATCGCTTCCAATGCTTCACACGTGGATCAGTGAATTGATCTTATGTAAAAGCTGCTCTTCAAAAAGGTGTCAGCAAGCCTCCTACAAACCACTGCACATGTTGGCTCTGATGAATATCATAGGAAATACTTGGACAATAAAGTCTTGAAACACGCATCATACTATCTAACACTCTCAGATATACCCTGTTTGATATCCTTCAATGCACTAATGCTCTACTGCTCAAACTCAAGTATGTGAAACTCAGCCAATAAGGTGGTGCACAATGCATCATATTCCATTGTTGTCTGATGTGGATCATATTTCTTGTACCATTTATGTGTGTTCCCTTGAATTATGGTGGAAAATTAACTTGCCTTCCTGATCAGGAGATGTTATTCCCTTATCTCTCCACAATAACTCACACTTATGCACGAACTATGAGTTGTTACTAACAACTCATTACAATAAAATTGGTGGCTATCGAAGGAGAATGGAGGGAAAGAATGCAAAGGTGGAGAGTAATGAAACGGCTGCGGGCAGAAGCCAGGAGAGTTTGCAAGCCATGACAGGGGGAAAGAGAAACCGCGGTCTGGCCGTGGGGGGTATCTGGGCAAGTGGAGGAGAGCACGAAAATGGCGGACGGGATAAGAAGGTGGAGGAGCAGATCCCTAATCCTAGGGTTTATAAATCCATCGGGACTTCACTGGGGTTTGGTGGGAAAAACAAGGATTGTAACAGGAGCATCGATGGCGGTGCTATAGGTCATCGTGGTCTGGATCATCTCTGGAAGACTACCTCTTTCAAAGATATACTGGAAAACAACAACGGTCAATCCTCGGGAAAACAAACAACAAGTAATCTGGCCTACCTGGTCGATTTGGCTGAGGATATTCCCTTTGTAACCATTGAGAACCTTGAGGTGGAGGAATATTTCAAAAATTTATCACGGGATGCAGTGATTGGTAGGTTTAACGGGTTCTGGCCTTCCTCCTCCACACTGTACCAGTGTGTATTTGATACTTGGACCAATAAGTGTGAAATAATCCCTCTGTTCTAAGGGATTTTTTGTTGTCCACTTTAGAGAAGATGAAGCCTATCAGCGATGTTTGACAAAGGGACCCCGGTTCGGGGGACATGCGGGTTTATTTATAACTCCATGGTTTTCAGATTTTGATCCAAACACATATTCGGTTGCCAAAACACATGTTTGGGTCAGGCTCCCTAACCTCCCCTTACATCCATGGAATGCCCTTGAGGATATTGGTAACGGTTTAGGCAAGTTTATCAAAGAAGACTTGGATAGAACCCATTCGGGTCTGTGTTCATTTTCCATATATGCATTGAAATCGATTTGATTAAGGGATTACCGGATCAGATCAATCTTAAATTTGGTAAATTTCAACATATCTAGATCTTAGACTATGAGAATATTGCATTCCGTTGTAGATTATGCAAAAATACGGGCCATCTACAAGCTTTTTGCCCCTCCAATAAAAACCAAAAATCTCAAAAAAGAATGGATCGACTTCTTCTAGCGGTTGGGGCTCTGTTAACATGGATTTGGTATCCGCTTCGAATTTTAAGGATGTTTCGAATAATCTAACTCTTGTGAATAAAGTAGACACAGAGAAGGAGGACACTAAGATGGGAATTTAGGAAAACCACTTGGTGGTAGGTGGAATGAAAAGAGGACATTCTTCGGAAAGCTCATAATTAGATCGGGATTTTGTGTCAGATAAAACGATTGCTTCAGCAATTCCTAATGAACTTGCGATGGTTATCTCTACTGATCAAGGCAAGTGATTCGAAGTAAAAAAGTGAAAAAATAAAAAGGGTCGAATGGGCAGCATTGAGGATTATTTTCCATCGCATGGTAGGAAGTAATTTTTTTAGGCTATTTTGGTTATTCTAATGCCTTTGTAAGTCAGTGTTCAGATGTAGTTGTTGTTTACCTTTGGATTTTAAATCCTGTTGTTATCTAGAGGATCTAACCTCTACTTTATGAATAGGGAATGGGTCCCTTCAACCCACCTTAACAATAAAAAAAACTCACACTTATGCACATGTTCAGTTACATATTTCACTCCTCTATACTCTGGTAAATGGAGGCACATCTCAAAGAATATATGAGGGGTCTGCTGATGTGGTTGTTGTAATAGATGTTGTGGCCTTTGTCCTGGAGTGAGACCAGATCCTAAACATGATCCTCGACTAGGATTACCTCCATTTGGTGGCTGACCTGAACCTCCTCAGCCTCCCACCATGACTTGGGGACCTATTGAAGAACTACCTTGCATCCTTATGGTAGTGCTAAACTGCACACCATCTGTTTATCCTAGAAATCCACCAATATTATTACTTCCAATAGGTAGCGTTCCACTGCTTTTTCCTGATGACGCACCTACCAAACTAGTTCCAAACAAACTTTATCCAAATGCGAGTGCTTGTTGCGCTACCATATGCACGTCCTTAATATTTTGTGCTTCCTGAGCTGATATCAAAATGTGCCTACCTGTATCTCCTACCCAACATGGTAATAATTGATTACCTTCCTACTCACCTTCATTATGATGATCTTCTACAATAACGTCTAGATTCTAATCACCTTGCACAAGGGCTAGGTGACCAGGTTGGATCATATGCGTGCCCACGGTTCTTAGTCTCTCCTCAAACTCACTCTCATATAATGTTGAAGGGGTCCTTCTAATGCACTTCCCCAATACTACAAAGACATGATCATGTGGTTCATCAGCTTCTACAAGGTTCTTATCACTATTTCCAGTCATCATTCTCCTCAGTCTCAGCGCCTCTTAAACTACCCTCTCTCGTGCATCGTTATCGTCTTTCTTTTCTTTCTCTTTCTTTTTCTTAAGTTGGTGCCATCCTTCCCAAACCTACTTCTTGACCCTATGCACGGTGGGGTTTTAGCATGCCATAGGTAAATTCTCCATCCCAAGCTCAATCATCAGGATCTTAATAGCTAAAGGTTTTGCGCACAAATATGATCCCCTTGTCTCACGTAAAAACTAGAACTCTACTTCCTCAGGGCACGTGTATGTCAAAATCATGTACTCCAAGGTATAATTGTGTAACACACCTTCCCACAAATTATCTATAACTCTAGTCAATGGCGCATCCAAATCAGAGAGTGCTTGACAGTCATTTTGGCTCCAAATTTCCATCCTTCCTATCCTGACACCTTTGTTATTTGCGTAAGCTGCCAACTACTATTACAATTCTACTAGAGAAGTTGAAAAACGTCTCATACAAGTAATCATAAAGTTTGTCTTACACCCACTTGTGTGCATTAAAATCAGGTCTAGTGTTGTATCTCTAAGCAAATGCATCATGGTCATCATGCACCCAAAGATCAATATTCTCCAAGGACAAACAGAACGCCATGTGTACACCACATCTAGAGAGCAGAATTAAAAGAGGTCTCGGTAATGGAACCAAAATGTAGCCCTATTTGTTAACCAATGCTTAGTTTGGTGCGCTGACACCTCATCTAGATAAGGTCTGAATGCTCACTTGAAGCGTACACAACTACCAAGTCCCTCCTTTGTTCACTCATAACATGTGGTTAGAGCATACATGTTCATCATATCTATTATAACACAATATGAAGGAGTTACAAACATCATAAATTAGTAAAAAATATAATAGGGAAATCATTCAACATAGATAATCAATAAAAGTATTTGAAATCCCATAATACTATGCTTAGATCTAGTTATCTTTGCTACCCAAACACAATTATCCATTGCAAACATTATTCATTACATAATAGACATATTGATTATATCCATAACTACTTACAACTATGGGTTAGACCATGTCGTGCATGCAAAACTCTCTATGGACCTTATCTTATGAACACATCAAAAAGCTATCAAATACAAGATTGTTACCCCTATTTATACACAATGAGCACTTTCCCTTCACCGCTTACATGTGTTTTTCCTAATAGAAACTATGTTAATTATAGGTTTCATGCTTTTGCAAATCTACTTTTAACTTTAGATCAAGCTATATATAACTCAACTTTATCCTACTTTAATTCCTATAAATAGATCACCTCTTGCATGTGTTTTTACCTCTTTGATATCCTATTTCTAGACTTTGTGTGCATATCATGTCAACTTGTTTTTTCCTATTTTTAGCCTTTGTCCAAAATCGGCTAAGTCTGAAAATTTGTGCATGTGCGCTAACCCAATCTTATGTGTCACGTGCGCCCTTGCACACTATCTTGTCTCTTCTCCTTTCTCTCTCGCATATGCTTTTGTGCATCCCATTGTTCCTTAATTCTTCCTTTTAGTTCCTTACGTGCACTCTTGCTCGCAGTCTCAGACTTTCATGCATGACTAATATTTATCCATTTCTTCTGACCAACAAAGTAAGTTAAGAGATGGATAAAGCTAAGGGCCCGTAATATAATAAGATAAAGAAATAGATCAAAGTAAATATACATATACCCTAATCTATAACAATTAATGACCAACTATCTATACAAAAACAATATACAAGCAACAAAGGACACGTAATGGTTATAAATACTCACCTGTAGTGTGGTTAATGATGTGTGATCATCCCTAGAGACAACACCGAGAGATAATCACTATGGGTGGAGAAAGGGAAACCTCAAGGATAATACCTCGATTCCTAGCTCACTATGATGACCCAAGTGCGAAATGGAAAGCTACAAAACCTCAAGTCTATCAACTAGGTGTAAAAAATTGCACAAATGTACAATGTACAAGAAAATGAAGTGTTTTGGAAAAGTGAATGTGTATATTTTATTATGGTAGAAATGGACCAGTGTATATACTTGATGTCAGTGTTTGTCGTCGATGACGCCAACTATGGAAAAACCAACCTTGACACCATCACCCATGGGGAATTGTGTTGGCCTTAGGGGAACCCTAAAGTCACGAGGTATACAAAAATGAGGAATGGAATCCAAAAGATAAATGGAGATAATGAAGAAGGTACGAGATGACTGAAAGTAGAGATATGAGTGTGAAATGAGCATAAACGAGTGATCGTGATGAGACAAGTAGACATAATGGGTGTAATGTTTGAACAAAAGGAAGAAATGGGGAAAGGGTAAGGGAACTATGTCATAATGATGACATCTCTCAAATTTTGTTGTTAGCCCACATGACCACATATGATCACACCCTGATCCCCCATACCCTTTTAGGCACCCACTTATGAGGAAAATGCATCAACAACCACTACACAAGATAAATGGTTAGTAAGCATAAAACATGAGGTGTATACATCTGCCCCAACTAAAAATCATCGTGTGTCATAATAGTGAAACATGAGATGGTCTTGGAAAAAGGTCTATGCAATGCCTAAAATGAAAGAAAATGTTGAAAGTAAAGTAGTAAGATAAGTTTTGTAAATAAATAAATGAACTCCACCAAATAAAATATACCTATCTCATACTTACCTATTAATGTTTCTCAACTTTCCTATGGCGGGTGTAATAGCTTCTTAGAACCCTGAAGAAGTAAGACTATAAAGAAACACTAGAAGATAATTAATAAAAATAAGACATAAATCACCTAGTTATGAGGTAACATGAGGAGAATGATAACTGATAGGTGGATAACGATTATCAAGAGCACAAAAAAAGGGTAGATGTTATAAGGAAAGTAAAGTGTCATAAAAGGTGTTAACCGAGACGTGTTCCATGTGGAGTTAGCGGAATGGTAAAGAAATAGATAGATATATTACCAAAGTATCTAAAATAGGAATCAATTGTCATATAAACCCAAGTGGGAAGGATAAATCAAAGTAGGAAGAGCATAAAGTAAGATAACATAGTTAATGAAGTAGTTAACTTGAAGAAAAATGTTATGGAAGGAATTTATGTACTAGTGGATGAGTGAGTATAATCACACATATAAATTATTGAGAAAATGAGTATTGGTTGGATCTTTAAAGATATAGAAATCATTGGCCCTGCATACCATTGGTACTTAGGCCGAGTATGTCTTTAATGAGACAAGGATACCCCACAAATGTTTGTGTGTATTTACCTTCTTTGTTGTCGGTGCATAATATAAATGCAAGATGAGATCAAAAACATATTTCAAATGTTTTAGGATTTACAGGATATTTGTATTTCTTAAAAACACAATATCTTTGTATTTTTAGTTCTGATGTACATCATTTTCATTTTTTTCCTCAAAGAGAGTCAAGAGCAATGGAAATGGGATTCGTAAATATATCCTCATGAGGTATGATCCCATGGAGAGAAATGCAAAGGGAATGAACTTCCACCTCGTGTGGAAGTACTTCCTCAACACTATAAACATGTGAGAATAGGTTGCCCTAGTAGCCATACATATATTGGTACAATAATTCCCTTGCATGGGATAAAAATTTAAATTCCAAGTAGAATTTGATTCACGAATGATCTTTGGGAGAATTTTGTTATGGATTTTATGAGATGATTTGGCTTTTCCATTACATGGGGGATTATAAGGAGTTGATAATTTGTACTTAATTTTGAATTCAACTAAAATTTGTTTCAATTATTTGCATTTAAATTCCCCACCATTATCAAAGATGATTGTATGAGGGTTTCTAAAGTGGAAAATGATGTGGTTAAAGATAAATTAGAAGTGGTAAGACTAGAAATATTGATGAGAGGCATAGCTTCAACCTACTTAGTGAAATACTTAGTTGATGTAATGATGAAAAGATGTCCATCTTGAGGAACAAGGGATTTTACTGATAAAATCCAATTCCCACATACTAAAGGGCGAGAGAACTTTGAGTACTTTAAGCATTCACACCTCAGCCTTCTTATCCATCCCTCTGATGGATAGTGAATTAGGTCATCATGATATTGGCATAGTTTACATTTCTTAAAAAAGGCATGTGCATCAAATTCTAGAGTAGGTCAATAGTAACCCATATGTAGGAATTTTTGGGTTGTGGCACAACCTCCACAGTTTCCACTAAAATTACCCTCATGCTCTTCTTCAAGGAGGAGAGGGATCGTGTCCTCAAAAACATAGTAGAGTAAGGTGCCTCCGAAGTTATAATAATAGAGGATGTCATTTTGTAATACGTAATCTAGAGAATTCTTTCATATTTTAGTACATTTGTGATAATCAAAATTCGAAGGGTAATTTTTATGGTGGATGACTTATATGATGTCTTTTGTACTATGAACTATGGGTAATAGAGACAACTTCCATGTAGAAAACAAGAGTGGAATCAATAGAAGGTTGAGCATAAGGTGTTTTACAGATATAGCTAGTTTATTTGAATTTTTGTAGATATAAGTGAGGTTAAATTGGGTAGAAGAGGAAGCCAAAGAATTGGCTAAGGAATCGTGGTTCCCGAAGGATGGATTTGATGGTGAAGGAAGCAAATTGTCATGCCAACTCTTGCATTATTTCATGATATGTTTTATATTGTCACTTCAAGATTGATTACCACCACTTACTTGTTAGAAAACAAGTTGGGAGTCACCCATGACATGGTGATATGCGATGTTGGTAGTGAGAGTGAATTTCACACCTAAGATAAGAGCTTCGTATTCAACCATGTTGTTGGTGACATCAAAATAAGTTTTAAAGGAGAAATGAAGTGTTTTTCCTGATGGATTAGCAAGTAAAAAACCTAACCTGAATCCTTAAAGCAATTTTTATCCATAAAAATGGAAAATCCAATATTATTAATGAATATCAACAGTTATTCCATCTTTGACAAGTTAAACGTAGATTTTCATGGGTTTAGTCTTAGTATTATCATCACTAGCCACGAGGGGATGCACCTTGAAATCAACACTAAAGTTATGGTAGTAATCCTTAATGGTAAGATCTTGGTCCATTCCTTCAAAGAGAAATATTTCCTTGTCAGAAAAGGAATCTAGAATGGTTTGGGTTGTGGGTATCGGAGCAGCAATGAGTTGATCTACAATAACTTGGCTCTTTGACAACCTTTTGTGTAATAATGTGTAGGTCAAACTATATGAGGAGCACCATCCATATTTACCGATTTGTTAGTCCAGGGATAATGACATGGGAGAATAAATGATGAAGAGGATCAGTACGAATGATGACATAGGTGGCTTGGTAAATTATGTAATGACGAATTTTTGTGGTTGCAAAGTAAATAGCTAGGCAATCTCATTCTATAGAGGTATATCAGGTTTCATAATCAATAAGAGATTGAATAATGTATTAGATACCATGTTCTTTAACTTTTTCATATTCTTAGGCTAACATGTCCCTAATAGAAATAGGGGTAGAGGAGGTATAAAGGATGACTGAAAGATCGGGAGATGGAGGTTTTAAAGTAGGAGTAGTGAGATTGAGTCTTTTTTTAAGTCTGAAAGTCTTGTTGACAATCCTTATTCTAGTCAAGTGTGACATATTACTGATAGATTATTTTGGTGACATGAGTGTGATAGGTGAATTTGGGGACAAACCATCAAATTTCCCCAAGTTTCCCTGAGAAAAAGTGTGAGTATTAGGTATAAATGTAGGATGAGGCATGCCTAGGATGGATTTGATCTTTTCATTGTCTGCGTCTATTCCATGTTTGGAGATGAGAAACCAAAATAAAAATTCCTTGAGTGATGCAAAAGATACATTTTCTTATATTAAGACGATGACCGTGTATGTAAAAACATGTTGAAGATCAATGTCTAGGTCATAAGGCATGATCATTTATGCATTGAGATTGACGAGAAGATCATCCACATAGACTTCGATGATTTTTTGTATGAGATTGTGAAAGATGTTTGTCATGGTTTGTTAATAGGTTTCCCAACCATTTTTTAAGGCCAAAGGGCATGTTAATTTAGTAATATGTATCCCATTTAGTAGTGAATGTGGTATTATGTTGATCTTCATGTGTTATTGGATTTGACTCGGGGTAGCCAAAAGAGTTGTCCATAAGTATAACATCTCATAACCTACCTTGGAATTGGCAATGGCATCGACAAAAGGTAGAGGGAAATTATCCTTAGGACATGCGAGGTTAAGATTTAAAAAGTCAATGAAAATATGAATTACTAGTGTAACCTTCTTACGAATGAGGAAAATGTTGGAAGCCCACTTGGAATAGTCAACGAGATGAATGAATTTGGCATCAAGGAGTTTGAAAAGCTATTTATGACACAAATTATTTATTTTGGGGGAACTTGATGATATTTTGTCTAACAAGCGTAACACTAGGATAAGTGATAAATGTTGTGTACCATAATATTGGGATCAATGTCAAGAATTTCAGAGTATCCCCAAGCAAATACCTCCTTGTTTGTTATAAATTACTTCATGATGTTTATCATTTGGATTAGAAAAACCATCACCCAACATAACCACATGGGACAGAACATTGTCAATTTGGACATTAATGGTACTTTTCCAAAAGCACGGTGTTATCATCTTGAAAATGGTAGGGAGCTTCACGAAGCTTAGAAACCTTGTCACTAATAAGATCAACTACAACAAAAAAGTTATCAAAAAGAGGGAGTTGATCATAACGGTAGCCAAATTTATGACATTGAAAAGGAAGGACATCCTCACGTGCATGGAGTATATCAAGGATGGCCTCATCCTTATTAAGGGTAGTCCGTGGACCATAGGTCAATAATGTTGGGGAGATGGAACCTGTTGATATGTTTGTTTGGTTGCATAGTTAGAAATTATTGAATAAACCAAAGGGTGTCGAGTAAAGAAGACTTATTTGGTGGAACATAAGATAAAGTTACCTCATCCTCACTATCTTTGGTATCATAAGAAGGGGGATTGAGGTTTTAGTGAAACGTAAAGCATATGGGCATCATGATTAAAAAACATGCATTATTTTCGAAATACGATGATAATGAAGAACATCTTAATGTCATGACTCGACATGGGAGAAGATATATGATTCATTAATAATAGGTGAATTGGAATGAGTTGAAACATCATCACAATCAATCACATTGTATTCAAAGATATCATCTTTGGTTATGACCCCATTTTTATAAAAAGAGCGTGGAGATGATGGATTTGTGAAGAGTTGAGAAACCTTGAGTTCATTATACTTGAGGGGATTGTAATCATGGTGGCTAAAAGAAGCGACATTACCAAGAAGCTCTTCATATTCTAAAATGGGAGAAAACCATTCCCAAGGTAGTAGAATTTGAGGAATTCAAAAGTTGACAATGTTTTACAAATGATTTTCGTTGGCTATGTTTCGTAGTTCATTAAGTTTCATCATCATCTGAGTCAACTAAAGTGACATGAATGTTAGGTAGATAATTATAGAACTTAGGGTATGGAACATCAAGCACAATAGAAGTGGTGGGAATACACAAGGGCTTGTTAGTGAAGGGGATATGTATATCTAAAGGATTCAAATCACCATCATTTTTGTATCGTTGGTTGTTGTGAAGGAATTTAATGCATTGGTACTGGATGATGTGTCCAAAGTCTTCCAAGTAAGAGATTGTAGGAGAGAGGTTGATCAACTACCTGAGCTTGGTGTGGATGGTCTTTGGGCCAATTATGATAGGGAACCAAATGCAACCAAGTGGCTTATGATGGGTCTTATCAAATCCATGACATGTGGATTGAGTATGTTTAAGGTCATCCATAGATAAATCAAGGTTTTTAATGAGATAAAGAAGTGACATTGATTCCACATCCTTTATCCACCAAGAATTTTCTTGCTTGAGCATCATGAATGATGATACTAATAAGGAGAGGATCATCAGAGAGGAACAATACTTTAGCATTGATCATATCATCCTAAGGGAATTCTATGTATCACAGTTGATTTGGAGTTTTGGAAAGTTAAGGAAATAATCATTTTGATGAAGCGAATTTTAGGGTTAGGAAAAGGTAGGATAGATGGAGAGTCCTCCACCTTATTGAAGGAATCATATACACTATAAATTCTAGAGTTTTTGATATTACATATAAGTATGTGTGAATTTTATTAAAGGGACATTGCAAGTCATGGAATTGAGTTCATCTAGGGAATTTCATTGTGTTCTAGGATAAGTTCCATAATAATACCTTGGAGGATGAGAAACGAAAGAGGGATCCATGGAGGGATGATGTTTGCAAGACTGAGTAACCTTATCTAAAGATGGAGGGATAGAATCTTGGAATACTGAAACGAACATTCTTGTTTATCCGAAGTAAAACATCGAAGATGCCCCTCTAAACATTTATTTACCACCTTGTTTTTCTCATATGACTGGGGGTGATCATCCATGTCAGTAAATCAGATCATGCTCATAATGGGTTTAAGTAAAACTCAACAAATATTCTACTCGATTTCGCCCAGTGTCATTTAAGATCGTGGTCTTCACTTTTTGAGCCCATTCAGTGTTTTATTACCTCCATACAACCCATAGGTTGGAAGTTACCATCTTGTTGAGTGCCTCTCGCACCTTCATAAGTCATCTCAAGACGATTGTGTGTGATGCAAACTGAGTCTCAACAACCTAATAAGAATGAGAAGCAAAAATTTAAAAAAAAATTGAAAACTTTTGAATACTAATTATACTATATTTTAAAAATAAAAAACTTATATTATTTATAAAGAAAAATTAAGTTGTCTTCCCTTACCTTCAACATCTCCAAATGCAAGAAGAATCTAAAGATGCCCTACAAGTGGTGATAATTGGTCACAAACATTTGGATCTCTTCACCCTCTACACACACTTGTTGAATCCACTCTATTTTATTGGTAAACTTTTTTAGCATTAAATTGAGTGAATGCACAACAAATGGTGTCAAAAAAATATGTCCATATATTACCTCAACTAACATCCACAAGGCTTTGTAATTATTAACATTTTTTGTTATGACTTGGACAACATTTTGAGGCCCCACTGCCTCAATGGATTTAAAGAGGATGTCAGCAATGAATTGGGAATCCTTCACTTGCCCCTCATAATCAACTGCTTTCAAAAAAAATTCCCCTCTAGGGCATACAACAACCACATTGATCAAAGAGCGATTTCTTGCATCTTTCGATCCATCAGAAACGATGGACACACATGTTTTGTGCCCTGAGTCTTTAATTGGTTGTAAGGAGGTTTCCGCATATTTTCTTTGTTTTTCCAATAGGGTGGTGCGGATCTTCTCATATCCTGACTATTTGTACCCTTTTGGGGCCTCGTTGATTACTTTCACCATCTCTTGCCAATAAGGTGACCTCACAACATTAAATGAAAGTCCATTTGCATACACACATTTTGCAATGTGCTTATCTGCAATATCCTTTCTCTCATTTTGAAAGGCCTTTTCCAATGGTCCTTTTGTCTTGTTTCTCTTTCGTGAAAGAGGTGATTCCTCGTCATGCATGGAGGTAGGCATCACAAAATGGATGTGGCATGGTCACAATTGGGGATCCAATACTTGATGGAGCAACAGGAGGCCTCACTAATTGAGATGAACTTTCTCTTTTGGACAGTGGATGACTCGCTTTTAAAACCACGGTTTCCTCTGCATCTTCTTGTTCTTTTATATATGAAAAAACTTTTGCTTTTGTCACCCCTACATTACATTTCCCCTTGCATCTTCTTATACCATGACCCGATATTGCACACAAGTGGCTTTTCACCTGACTATAAGAGCCTTTGAATATTGTGTCACACTCATTGCGTTTCCAAATAAAACACCCACCACCTCAAAGTTGCTCAAGTATTGTGACATGCCTCCATAATGGTGAATTTGGGTCAATATCCTCGAACAAGGATTTCCCATAAGAGGCAGAACTTATTGCCATTGTACTTTTACCTCAAGTTTCAAAACCAACAACATAAGTAAAGAAACTTAATGGTTAAAAATAAAACTTAAAAGTTAAACCCTTTGCCCTAGGGCATAACATGATAGCATGTATTGAAAATTTCAAAAAGTAAAATGAAAAAATGGTTCAAAAATTAAAATTTCAATTGGGAAAAAATAAAGTAATGAATATAAACAAAATCATGAAGTGTGTGAAAGATTATATAACAAAAAAATATGAAAAACAAACTTAAAAGTTGGGTAATAATAAAACTTAAAACCTTACCTTCACTCAATAATCCACAAATCCTCCTCCTTTGAAGTTCCTTAATGTCCTTAATAGTGAATACACACTCCTACTAGCTTAAGAAAATACTTGCAATGTTTGTTGATGAAGTATCAAACCCTAGACAAGCAAAATGATAGTTTAGAGAGGTAAAGATGAAATGAGGAAGGAGAGGTAAGTTTCTTTACTTTTATGTTAAATGTTTTTGTGTTTGATTTTTGTTTTATTGTTTCTATTTAAATTTTAGGGTTTTAAATAAAAGAAACTTGTATTTTTTATTATTAAATGTGTTTAAAAAGATGTTACAAAAAATGTGGTTTTGGCATGGAAACGTGTCTGGGAGTAGCCAGGGTACGCTGTAGACGTACTCGGACATACTTGGGGGGTCCTGACCATACCCTGGCCGCTCCTAGGCACATTTCCATGTCATATCCATACCAGATGCATTTCGTACCAGTACCCTTCCCCTTCACCTTGTCGTACTGATATCTTAATTAATAACCTTTAAATTTGGCATAAAAGGTTGCTAGCTAAAAGTACAATTATCATGTTAAATTTTCACAATATTCCCCATTCCATATAGATCAGAAGTGATGTCTTATTCTAATTTTAAAGGTTGGTAATATAAGTAAAATTTTGATCTATTTTCAGCTCAAAGGTTAGGTATGACTACAACTTCTAGTAATTCATTCAAACTATGTTGCCATGATATCGGTATGAATATGGGTTTGGTATGAAGATACGTCAATTTTCAAAAACCCTTAGGTACGTCCATACACACACACACACACTCATTTTACTCGTTTTTAGATCCATAATAAATACAAAACTTAAAAAATATAGTAGGACCAAGGTTTAAAACATTTGATATGCTTAAAATTTCCATATGCAGTTGCATAATAGGACAAAACATGTATTTCAATATGCATGAGAAAAGTTCTATTAGTGGATTTTTCTATCATTTTTTCTTCTATTTTTTATACGAACCACATTTTTATTGCATATTTCATCCCTAGTTTTCTGAATAAGTAGTAGATTTTCTAGGCATAGAATTTTGTTACATTATATTCACTCACTTGGAATGTTGAAAATGCCCTGTGGGTGCGGGTAATATAAGATAGAATTGCTGAAAGAATTTGAGGATTTTCCTTTGTTACAATGAGTAGTATGGAAGAAGTTGAAGCATCAATACAAAGTTCTAATGGATTTATAAGTGAAGACTGCTCTGAAATAAATATTTCTCATTTGGTTTGGTTTTGTATTCATTATTCAGGGATCAATTCAATTCTGATTGATCACTTTTGTTATTTTTCCACGATATATCTAATAATATTAAGCTAGTATAGATGGTATTTGGTATAGATAATATTCATTATGTATAAAATTTCCATTTCCAAGGTCCAATATGATAGAAATATGAATCTTTTTAAGCAACTACAACACCAAAAATGTATGGTTACATCCCGGATATGTGCGGGTATGTCACGGGTATGTTTTTGATGTACTTGGGATGTATCCATACTTTATTTGGGACATATTCATACCGGGTGCATATCAAGGGGTTCACAGGGTGGGGGATGTACCCATGCTTCACAACATTCAAAGATTAGGGAGATACACAGTTCAATAAGTTTGTCTTCAAGTTTGGTATTAATAGTTACAAGGTTGATTCCTTCAACACATACACATTTTAATAATGCCTTGAGCTATATGAGGTATATATGTGTATGTATATAGATGGGTGTATAGATCCATTGGAATATACTCTTATGCGATAAGTTTATATCTTGAACAGGGTCATATTTAACCCAAGATTTAAATGAGGGTTTAGTGACAAGGTCATCGCACAAATCAAAGGCCAACACATAAATTCATGGCCATGTTCTTACTTTTATTAAATAATGATCAATTATTTCCCTAATATAAAAACCAATAGTGTTTAATCAAGCCCAAATACAATAACTTAGGCATATCCAAATTTGGCGATGATGACACAATAACTAATACAATTAGCTTGAGAATGTAAAACCTTGTTATTTTGATCTAGTTTATATGGACATACCCTGCTATATTCACTATAACACAAATTATATAGCAGGTTGTTGTCCACTTACTATTACCTATGGTGAAAAAGGTAGTCTTCTGCAATGATGACCACTCTGGTTTTTGATTTCATGGAAGGTACCCAAAGATTCATATTGAAATTTGATAGGGACTTCTTGGTTTACTGAATTAATAATAGATATATCTATATCTCTCTCCCAACAAAGCCATGAAGGATTGTCTAAATCAATTCATTTATTTTGATAAGCTATGAATGTATTCATCATGGCTAGAAAAAATTGGTGAAATGATCTTTTTTTTATCTGGGTGAAACCTATTTTCATAAATACCTTGATTTTTTTGAAGGGTTCATCTATAAAGTACAAAAAGCATATCTTGAGTCGGATACGCAAATAGGATCTTCTATGGTTGGAGAGATAAGATTAAGATGAGGAAACATAAGTAAATGAACTTCTATCAATAGAGATACGTGGAAATCCATTTGATCTCCGTCAAAATCCACATTAAATCCTGCACAAACCAATAGATGTAAATGAATGGCAAGTTCTTCTAATAAAATAGGTATAAATGTTTGTATTCGTAATATGTGTAAGGTAGGCACTCAATTTAACAATATGGGATATCTTTAAGTAATATTTTTTAAGTACATTCCATATAATGGATCCCCTATCTCAAATTAGAATTTTAACAACGCATAGATTGGGAGCAATATGTCATTCAATTAGATCACGAATCAAAAATGCTTGAAAAAGTTCTATTGTGATTTCTCGAGGTAATCCACATTGATACAATGAGAGAAGGGGACCTACCAAAATAACAGAATGACCTGAATAATCAACTCATTTGCCAAGTAAATTTTCATGAAATCTTCCTTCTTTTTCTCTGATGAAATATGAGAATGATTTATAAGGCCTATCATGATTATCTCTCACTGGTTTTCCATAGATGTCGTTATCAAGAAGTGCATCTACGACTTCTTGGATTAATTTCTTTTGATCAATCAAGAAATATGGCATTACAAATACACTAGTATCTATGAAGTGGTTAAGAAGATTATTTTGACAGATAACTGTTTGATAAAGTTCATTGAGATCTGAACTAATCAGTCCAACTTCATCTAATTGAAACATCAGCCTCAGATCAGGAGGAAGAACTGGCAATAGGCATAAAACCATCCATTGTGGTTCTATATGTGCTTGAACAAAATATTGCGCTAATCTCATGCATCTAACCAATAGATATTTTCTTATTCAAATTTTTTGAATTTCTCGCTCGTTAAATTTATCATACATCAATCCCTCCTCCTCTTCTACATATTGTTCTACATCCTTAGTCCTCAAAAACAATATAGATATTATCCCGTCCAATCTCTTCCATTCCACATATGAACGATCTAGAATAATTTGTAATCCAAACCAACTAGTTGGTCTGTGGTAGATTTTCCCCCAGTGGCTATTTCTCTCTCTTGAAATAGCCCAAAATCCCAAGAGAGATAATAAGCAATAATCTATGGCCATGATTGATACTTCTATTTAAATGAACCCTAAAATCGCAATGAAGTTGGCTTATTAGTTATGGACCTAGTAATACAAACGTTTGGATAAATTATTCTAGGATTCCTCCCCTCATAATCGGATATGAAAGTTTCCTCTCATCTAGCTCAAGTAAATATAACAAAATGGGAAGTGATTTTGTATTATTATGCATAATAATGGTTTTTTCTCTTAAATAGTTACTCTTTGCTCAAGTTTACAAGTTCATTCAAATATTCATTTACGATTCGTATTACAACATAAATATGAAATTATTGAGCAGACTCCTCCCTTTTGAACAATAAATTTCTGTGTGAAATACCTTCATCAATTCATTTGAAACTCGAAAGGGATTTACTTATTTGTATCTTGTTTTATTTGATCTTGTAGGTTTCTACTTTGCTTCGATGGTTACCATGATTTTTTGAAGCATATGCATGATGAATAGACTCTTATAACCATATTTTATTTTTGGTCTTGAGGAAATAAAGGATAATCTGAAACAAAATGAACCATTCTTATAAGAAAAGAATTGTGTTTACAAAATCCAACTAGCAAATTTCATATGCAAGATATTAACCCTAGATTCATTCATCTTTATCAACATCTCTAAGCTTCATGATACTCTTCCCGAGGGACGTGTTAGAGCTAAGGGCATTCCAATTAGATTCAATAGGATGATAGTTTTAACGGATCTGTATTAATAAGAGCTTGTGATCAAGACACGCATCTTAGTATGTTGGGTCTTCTAATTATTTATTAGTTTTATCTAATAGAACTGCGATATAATTGGGACACCATTTGAAATACAAAATATGAACAACGAGGCATGCCAGTTTAATGTATCCCATTTGATATCTTCAAATTTGAGAATCCATAACAAGTTCAACTCCACATTGGGCACAAAAAAATCCAATTTGTGGTCTTCCTTTTTATTCTTGATCACTCGAGATTTTCCACAAGCACAAACTCCCATTTTCTTAGGACCAAAGATTTTTTCACAAAATAACCCATCTCTTTCTAGTTCATAAGTTTTATAATATAAAGTATAGTTTGTAGTCACTTCTCTGACTCTTTCTCCATTAGGTAAAATTCTTTCAGACCAAGAAAGAATCTGCTCAAGAGAAACTAATCCAATTCAAAGTTTTTGATGTTTATCCTGGTCACTCAAAAAAAGTTTGATTGATTTTGATCAAACTTCCTTCATATCTGTCTGAAGTATTTCTCAGATAGAATAGTATGATTCAATTCTAGATCTAAAGATCGTAGTTCTTAACTGAGCAATTGGAAATATTTCGTAGGAGTTCTAGATTTAGACATTGGCTCTCTAGTGAGAATGACACAAAATACTTTTTCATGAGCATCAATATGGTCAAATTTCAAAGTAAGCATCTCGTGTAAAAATATAAGCAATACCAAAACCTTCTAACGCCTTGCGAGCAAAAATATCATAATTACGAACCAACTTCCTTTAAAACATGTTATTGTCACTATCAGATTCTTTGTGCACTATCTGGGAATACCGCCATATATAGTAGTAAAATTGTATTGACATGCTTGATGACGAGAGTCTATTCAACGCTAAATATAGTTGTGTCTCATGAACATAACTCGGGGTTCAATTGTCTTACACCCCACTCTTGTGACCCAAATCCATATTTCTTCCCATTTAAATGACTCTTGAGGATAGAAATACTAGTACAAATCTAGTTTATCACCCACAAAGCATCATTGAATGAAGGATAATAAGACAATGGATTGGAGAATAACTCCTGTAGATTAAAGGATTGCCTAAAGGAAAGAGCAGTAGAGCATCTCTCGCTCAACCACCCAAAACCATAGCCAATCGTAAAGAATCGTGAAACTCGTGATAGCATTAGGAGAGAGGTAGTTATAAGTATGGTTTATCAAATTTATAGTAAAGTTAGATGGAATAAATTGCAGTTTCCCTCCTCTTGTCACCTCTCTAATCTTGTCTATGATCACTTCATTTTTGTCCTCGGCATAGATGTGTATTGTCTCATGCAATTTGACGTGTTCTTTCCGGCATTACGTGTTATGCATACGTCAAGGAAAGCTAACCCCGTTGGAGGGAGGTCTATGCAGGAAACTTGTGAGTCTTCATCAAGCACCTCACTGTATTGTTTGGCGTGGGAAGGGCCAGTTATAAGTTAATTAATTTAGATGTCACGGTATCATAATAATAATAACAACACTTAGGGAACCTTGTCTTAGTACCCGAGTTTAAAGTTTGACACATGTTCACATTATGGTTTGTAGAGTTGTGACCCGTGTTAGTTAATGCAAGATAATGATAGAATGAAATTAAAACAAGATAAAATTAATTAATTTAAAAAAATAAATAAAGAGGATTAATTTGGATGAGGGAGTGCATTGGGTAGTTAATGGAGAAGAGTCGGTTGTTGGTGGAGTGATGAGGCATGACAGTGTAGTGGTAGTTGGAGAAGACGCATGGAAGAGAGGCGTCATGTTTGGTGGAAAGGAGTAGTGTTTAGTGCAATCAACTCACATTTGCTAGTGTACTCTCTGGTTATACAAGGGTGGGAGTCTTGCAATATGCATGGGACATACATCAAAGCATTCTTGGAGTGCATAATCTTGGTTTTTGACCCAATGCATTTCAATTTGTATTTCCTTCAAGCTCCTCCCTAAATTTGTACATTGGGCAGAGCAAAAGGTTTTCATCTCAAGCTTCTCCACCAAAGCACCATGAACAATGGTTTTTTGTTTGATTTGTTATTACAAAGTGCCCTAGTAAATATATGTGCAAATGTGAAGGCATTCATTGTTTTTGTCTCATGTACCAATGGGGATGGACATTGAAATGCATGGTTGTAGGCCTACACAAAACAATTTGTTCAAAAGGACTTAAAAACTTTCAAGTAAATGCAAATAGCAAGTTTAATGCTTTATGACGTGATTCTTTCATATGTATTTTATTTGTAATCTTGATTGTACATAGAACCAACAATTTTATTTGACTTTTTGAAAAGCTTCAAGGCTCGTTTGTTGCCTTTTTGCGAGATTGTGTAGTTTGAATGCGACTATTTAAACATTCCTATTTGATTGTCGAGATTTTCTTGTTTTGGTTTTTCTCAAGACTTGGAGCTTTATGTTTTCTTTTATGTTGTTTGGCTATTCATTGTCCAATGTGAACTTTCTGAAATGTTGATGAGCTTGTTATACTATGTTGTATGACATAGTTCACATACTCGCATTCAGAAAACCGAAAAAAAAAATGTCTCGGTAAGACTCGACGAATATTCAAGAATATTCAACTTAAAATGTACACAAATTTCTTTTAAAAACATAAATTTTATGCAAAATATAGCTACAAAAAGTATTAAATGAGTCTGCAAAATGTTGGAGAAGTGTTTTCTATTATATTTGAATGACAAATGAGCCCGATACAAAATTGCATCATGATGCCTAACTACAACAACTGTGTTTACTCATTGAACTATCCACATGTATGATTATTGTCATTGCTCAATTATCATGATAAATTGCATAACTTAGGGAAGCAATTACAACCTACAGTCTAATGTGTATGCATGCCTACACACTAACATCCCCATTCTTAAGATTAATATTGGGGAGATCGGTTGAAAGGAGATAAATGAAGACTATCCTGTTCAGACTAGTGAGATACATACCAAATGAAGGATGGAAGCAACTCAAGACATGTCAATTGTTGATGCTTATCTTGGAATAAACATGGTATGATTATTGTCAAAACTGAAGTGGATTTTACAACAATACAAGCCTTGTTGCAAGCTCGATGGATCCGTCATAACCAAGATCAAGTATCCAAGGAACATAGATTAGTGTTGGTGTACCAATAACTAGAGTAGTTGTATAACGACGTTGGCACTACACAAGCGTGGGCTTCCTTATGCGGATGGCATACCCCCCAGTTAAGTGACAAGAGATGATCGAATTCAAGAGGAGAGGACTCATCAAGCAGGTATATTGACACGCTAAACTCAATCTGAAATTCCTTCAAAGTGCTCCGACACAGAAAATTGGTGATTCTAGATCAACACAAAATGTCATATACCTGGTTAAGTCAATGGTGACCCAGGATGCATAAATCCATGCTTACAAATAGAGCATTAAAGTTAACGTGCAAGAATAGGAATCAAAACATGTAGGTGTTACGATACAGATCCCAAGTGTGTATTATCATGAATCATCACTGGAGAAGAAATATATTATAGTCGATAGTAACCTGCCCATGAAACAAGGTCTAATAAGAGACGGGGGGCAAAAAATATGTTTACAACATAGAAGAAATGGTACATCTTGGATGAAAATTGATTGCACCAGTATGAAAGATCTTAGGTCAAAGGCAACTTGGCTGAGTTGGTAGTAACCAAATGGGGCTTGACAGAGTGGCAGTTATGATGGTTCAAATGGGATGCTATATTTGAAGTTACAGAAATTGAACAACGAGACTAGCTACAATCCGATTTGGATTTTCAGAACAGCATGATAGACGGTGGAGGGTTGATGATGGCCTGACTAGGGTACAATTGCAAAACTCTTCAAAAAATAGGTGCAGTAATAAAGACACTAAAAATGGTACTCGTACAATTGAGATACAGACTGCAGACAAAATTGGATGTTTGGAAACTGTTGCACAATGGAGAGTTGTCTAGTGGATAGTTGAATGGGCATGTGGACCCCACGTTAGTGACTGACTAATAGCAATACTAATGTATGCAAAAATGCTGATTGGACTATCAACACATATGTTTTTGTTGCAAGGGGGACTGACCTTCAAAGTCTCACATACTGTTGCACCCACCCTCCAAGGGACTCTAATTTGACTGAATGAGCTTAGTTGCAGAAAATTGGGCCTCAAGGTTCTTTCAAGGCAAAGGATCTTACCTTAAAAAAAACTAACCAACTTTGATGATGCATCCATGAGATTGGGGAACAAGGTTGCTGGGGAATCATAGTGAGCATGGGGATAGGGAGTCGCTGGGTGACTCGAGGCATGGGTCTTCCATCTATCATATGATTAAACATCTGATTATTTAGGTTGAAGGATGCCTTGCTCGAGGCATCAAGCACAATAGAAGCGGGATTGAGAGTTTTGAAAGGCTTAGGCGGGTTAGGGTTGCATAGGTGTTAAGTGATATGCCACGTACGGTGAGGGTTGAACTGGTTGCAAATAAAGGCTAAGCTGGCAATGCAAAAGGACTTAGTAACTAGGCAGTTTAGGCAGGGTAAACAAGCCCAGATTAAGAGAAATCGTAGGTTGATTAGGATTTATGTCAAATAATGAGTTCAGCAAAAGTCGTACAATTGGCAACCTAAAATTTTGGCAATAGACTCGTAACTCGGATAGGATACTTGCTAAATTTTCTACGAATATTAATAAAATTATATAGAATTCATAAAATAAACTTGAGTCTAAATGGGTAAAACACTTTTAAAAAGCAGTGAAAATCGGGGAGACAATGAATGTAAAGATACCACTCGTATATTTTTATTCGTTTTAGACAAAAAGAATACAATGCCTCAATTTTAGTCCTACAATAAGAGTATAATGCTCATCAATGCACTCATAGATGTCTACGACTCCGACTCCATTTACTCTAGTATGTTGCAGTTGTGTGTTGGCTAAGTGGAAGGTAAAGACATCACTCTGCTAGAACAAAATCATTTGCAATCATAATCTAGTCCTCACCAACCCCTCATGTAGCTATTGCTCCCACCATATTTTGCCTCTTCGATTGTTAATAATCTGCAATCTCCTCTATAAATGCAGGTATTTCCACATTCGTGCCAACATTCTAGATTGATGTATGGATCGGTATAATCTAAGTCCAAATTGATAGGCTCGTAATTGTTTTTCCTCTCCACTTCTTTCATGTGTAATATCAAGAGATTGTATTGCACAAAAAACCAAGGTCATTTGAGGCGTTGTGTGAGTCAACAAGTTGCAGTTCTTTGTGTGAATGGCCTCAAACAAACTCCAGTTGCATTCACATTCAAAAGCTTTACAAGGTTGAAATAAAATTATGAGGGGCTAGCTTTTGAAGATGTGGGGTATTTTCTTCCCGAGTAATTAATAAAATTAAATTTGTAACTTATAACATATAAGCAGCTTAGTAAAATTTCTAAATTTTATTACTTGGTGACTACGTGGTTCTCCCTCGAATAGATAATAACGAAGAAAAGAGCCTCCCCCTAACATGCTTGTAATTTTGTAACTCTAAAATAATGAGGTCCCTCGTCTCAAGCTTTGGTATCATCCTCTCAATGCATGTTGAAAGGCCCTCCATGACCTCCCCGTTCACATCTGTGAAGCCATCAAGGAAAAAACTTGGGATTGAGGTGTACCTCGCTGCATGAATAGGTTGGTGAGTAGATTGTTCCACCTTCAATCAATTATCTCCCAAAAGGGACCAAATATGGCGATATCCCTCCTATAATAGTTTTGGATGGCCTATTTGGCCCTATCCATTCATAAATGTATCCCATAGGGTTTCTCTCCCCATCAACTAAGTGTAAAACCCTCACCATGACTTTGATACCGATACACAAATTAAAACTTAAGGTTACAAACTTACAAAAAAAGCAAATAAATAAATAACAATATATTTATAATTTAACAAATTCAAATAAAGGAATCAACTTGAAATATAAATTGAAATTTGAAATTACCTTGATGATCTCTATAACTTTATTTGCAAAGACATCGTCAAAAGGTATCTTTGCATTTTGCTTTCCATAAATTTTCTTTGAATATTGTGAGTTTAGCCGTGCTTAACTTGCAAACATTTGCTTCAATGATGACAATAAACTAGAAATACTTTGCAATGTTAAGAAGTTAGTTGCAAACCTTGTGACACTAACTCGCACAAGATTTTTCTCCTTTGTGTTCTCTCATCAAGCTGAGAACCCAAGGGTGATTATATATATATATACCTGGTTATATTTCTTGAGTCTTCTATAAACCGGCCTCACCCAAGCAATTTTGTTTATGTCCTCCAAAATAAGGTCTTGGTTGTGAGTTGCATAAGGAGTCTAAAAGAGTGATGGATGCCTCTCATGTAGCAGTCTCCCAACTGTCACATATGTTGTTGCATTGTTTGTGAAAAGTTGCACAACATTCTGGATACCCACCTCTAATACAACCTTCTCCAGCATAATAATCAAATTCTCTACATTTTTAACTATAGTAGATGCATCAATTGACTTCAAAAATGCCATCTCACCATTTGAAGCCGCTAAAACATTTATGAGGGTGCAGTTTCTTCCATCCATCAACCCATTCGAAAGAATGGTGCATTTGTATTTTTGTCATTGTTTTTTTTATCTTCTAGGATTTTCGTTTCATTTGCAACTGCACCTATAAGCAATTTCACACTCGAGTATTTTGGAGAGAGTACCTTATACCCTTTCCCTGCAACTGTCAATGTTGTCACCAAGTACTCCTAGTATGGGATCTTCGCCAGATTGAAGGGAATGTTTTTGTACTACCAGAAATTCACACATGTTTTATCTTCTTCCTCGTGTGCATACTTGTTCCAGCTTGTACCTTACAGTGAAGGTTGTGCGTAGGTATGTTCCTTGGTACAAAAAAAAACTATGTATCCCTTTGCTTGAACTAGATGAATCAGATGTTCCTCTTTTGGTTCGTATGTGTGGATCGTGAGTAGAGCCCACAATCATTGCCGCATCTTCCTTTGAATCCTCTGTCATTCCAGGTCTAACGCCTTTTGATATGGCTCTAGACTATTTCGATACGGGTACGGGTACGGGTGCGGATATAAGTATGGGTATTGTATGTTGTTGGGTACATTATATATGTATGTGTATGTGTATGTGTATGTGTATGTGTATGTGTATGTGTATGTGTATGTGTATGTGTATGTGTATGTGTATGTGTATGTGTATGTGTATGTGTATGTGTATGTGTATGTGTATGTGTATGAGTATGTGTATGTGTATGTGTATGTGTATGTGTATGTGTGTGTATGTGTATGTAAAATTATAAATTTAAAAAAAAATTACATACTTAATGAAATTTAATACTCATAAAACATGAAAACGAATTTCAAATACTTTGAGAATTGAAACTTGAGTTTGTATTCATTCATAATGTTCAAAACATTATAGTTAATAACTTAATACATTCACGTTCTCAAGTTGCCTCGCTTTCAGTTTCCCAAGGCTAAAAGCGTAGAACATATCATGTAGATGATCCTCAAAATCATCTTCATGGATGAAACTTGCAACTCCACTCCCACTAACTCCATTGTCGAACCCTTGTGAAGGGCTCCTTATAAGTTCATAATCAATTTAAAGTAGTGAAACATTAGACCAAAAAGCATTAAAAACTTTAAAGTCTGTGGTTTTCAGGTTGAATGTCCCAAAGCTTGTTCCGACCTCTAGTATATTATTTCATCTTATGCGTTAAGAGGCGCAAGTTGGAATATACGTATACTAGATCCTCAACCTTCTTGGATGCCAACATGGTGCATTTGGCCGAGTGGATGAAGCCATAAGTACCCCCATTTTCGCTCTGTAAAAGAATTACTAGCCACATGTCACAAAAACAAAGTATTATTAATATACAAAAAGGAATGTTATCATCTTAAATTTTAATTCTTAATTGGTAATTATAATATCAAATAACAAGTTACAAAGTTCATACCTATGAGAGCAATTTGATCACAATAGGTCGTATGTACTTGGCATCATGGCCATGTACAATCCACCGCTTGATTGGAGTCAAGGTGGCCTTGTCACAAAGATCCTCTACCTCTTTGATGCTACCTTCTCTAGATATAAACTTCTCCATCTCATTACAAACTTCACTAGATATAACTAGACCTGGAAACAACCTCCTAAATTCTACACTCATCCCATTTGCAACCTCTTCGTTATCATATGGTGGTTGCCTACAAAGTAACCCAACTATTTGTTGTTGTAATATTTGGGATTCAAGGTAGAGGATGGCGAATCATGGGAGAGAGATTAGCGTATTTTGTAGCTTGGGCCAAAGTCGTGGATATGGTTGAGAATCTAAAACCGAAACCCTAGTGTTTCCCCTCTTGAAACAAGCTCAACAATGAATGAGGATAATGAATCAGAGGTTCTCAGGGTTTGGAGTGGCACGTCTATCACATGAAAGGATGTCGTTTGCATCAAAGACTTCCAAAGGATGAGTAAGAAAGATTGGGTGTATTTCAAAGAAGAATTAAAAATCAGAGTGAGTTCAGATCCACAAAGCCACAGTCTCTCTCCGGCTTCGAATCACAAAAGGTCCTCCCTACCTCGAATGGCAGTTCAAGTAGGGGGTGTATCAGGGAGAGGTGAAGCTAAACATCATTCTTAGGGTTCCTGTGATCAAGGTTGTGGTGGGTCACATTCCATTACTCCTCCAATTTTCACCTCTTTCAAGGCCACCACTCAACATTCTTCCTCTCTCTTGAATGGCCCCCAGGCGTACATTGTTGACCTAGCAGAGGAGATTATGATGCTTAGTTTGGAAAATCCAGAGGTAGGAGCCCATACTATCTTAGTTGGCTATTATCGGAAGATTTAATAGTCCGTGGCCAGAGGCCAATGCATTAACCTAGTGGACTCTCTAAAAATTGGACCAATACTTGTGAGATTTCATTCTATTTAAAGGGATTCTTCATTGTTCACTTCCAAAATGAGGAGGGTTATCACAAATGTCTATCAGACGGTCCATGGTTTTGTGGTAATGCAGGACTATTCCTCACTCCTTGGTTCCCCGAATTCGATCTGAATACCCCTTTCCGTGTCTAAAATTCCAGTGTGGGTACAAATCCTGAATCTTCCTCTCCACCTTTGGCATGCCCTCGAAGACATCGGCCATGATTTGGGGAGATTCTTAAATATTGATCATTCCAGGGCTATGATAGGCATTCGTACTTTCACCATAATATGTGTCGAAATTGATCTTAGCAAAGGGATTTCAGATAAGATAATCCTGAAAGTGAGGAATATGCAACATGTGTAATAGTTATATTATGAGAACACAACATTCAAGTGTCATATCTGCAAGATTCCCGACCACCTATAGGCTACTTGTCAAGAAATAAAAAGGAAGAACTCTCTAAAGAAAAAGAAGGTGTCACCTAGTAGTGGTTGGAATAATCCTCCTTCAACTCAAGTGCGTGAAGCTACAGTTAATAATGACCAAGGAGGGATCAAGAAAATAGAATCAAAAGAGGTAAAGGAATGATAAGAAGAAAATAAGGTAGCAAGTTGTGTGAAAAGAGGACACGAATCCGATAAATCTGATAAATTGGATTTTGTTCAGGAAAATTATTATTGATCAAAACCTTGCCTTCCACGGACCCTAACAACTTGCAGATGATAGTGGTTTCAGATCCAGGTTTGTGGCACAAGGTTAGGAGGAAAAAAGACAAGAAGGGGCACTATACTACTATGTTAGATTATTATCCCTCGATTGATGGCAGTTTTGGGTAGCACCTAGAATGACGCTCAGGGAAGCACGGCATAAACTCCCCGGTTCATATCTCCAGTCAAAAGCATTTTTACCTATCCAAAAAAAAAATTGGAATTCAAGGCATAAACAAGGAGATGCAATAGGGTGGTAATTTTGTTCCACCTTTTCATGACCACGTTTTTAACTTCATTATAAAACTTTTCCTTAGGGTCTTGCTCTTTGGCTTGTATGATATATTTTATTTTGTCAAGCATGGAGTCAATCCCATCATAAATTTCTCCAATGCAAGCATTATCTTTGTCTACAAATCTAATCATACTTAGATTAGACTCTGTGAAACTCAAAAAATACTTAACTTTTGCCCACCAATTATCATCAAGGATCCATGCCTTTATCTTCTAGGCTCTCTTTGTATGTGTTTGCCTCCAAACGGTCCAAACATTGTCAATCACCATGCTACTCAAAGCATGTTTCACCTTCATAAGTTATATTAAGACGAGTGTGTGAAAGGAAAACCTAGTCTTAACAACCTATTAAAAAGGAATGGAAATAATTCAATAACGATACAAATTGAAATTGATTTAAAATTAAATATTAAATGAAAAACCTTACAAGTAAAACTTATGGCTCACGAGTTGTTCCCTTACCTTCAACAACTCCAACTTCGAGAATCTTCTAAAAATGGCCTAAGACATGTGATGGTTGATGACAAACATTTGAATCTTGTTCGCCTCCATGTAGATTTTCCCAATCTTTTGCAGCATTAGATTCAATGAGTGTATTTCACGTGGTGTCCAAAATATGTAATCATACCTACCCTCTACTATCAACCCTGTTGTTGCCTTGCAATTTTTTACATTGTCCTTGATGACTTAGACAACGTTTTGAGGGCCCATTGACTCAATAGCTTCAATTATAATGTTTGAAATGAATTTAGCATATTTTATTTCCCCCTCACAATCAATAGCCTTCAAAAACATTGCCCCTTTAGGGCTTACTGCAATAATGTTGATAAGAGGTCTATTTTGGGAGTCTTACCATCCATTTGAGATAATGGACAATGTTGAATCCTTTTAATAATCTCTAATCAGTTGTAAATATGTTTGTATGTGTTGCACTTCTTTTTCCAAAAGAGATGTGTGAACCTTATTATAGTTGGGGCCTGTATACCCTTGTGGTGCCTTATTAATGCCTCTCACCATCTGGTGCCATTATGGTGACCTCACCCACATTGAATGGTAGCCCACATGCATTAACACATAGAGCCACAAATTCATCTACAATTTCTCTCTTCTCCATGTTGAATGCTTTTTCTAGAGGCCCTTTTGTTCTCTTTCTTGATGGGATATCTTCATCGAAAGGAGTTTCAATTGAAACAGTTTCAACATTGCTATCAATAAAAGGATGGAATGATGGTGGTGGTGTTGGTGGTTTTACCATAGTCCTCTGTTGGTTTAGAGTGAGCTCTTACAATTTCAAAGTTTGTCTCCTGTTGCTCTCTTAAGTACATAGTTATTTTATTATTCTCCACCTTTTTACATGCTCTAAATGCTTGTCCTCAATACCGCACTTAAATGAGCTTTCGATATGGGTATACGAGGATTTAAATGTGGTACTACAATGGGGGCACACCATCCAAACACAGACACCACCACTGACAAGGAGCTCTAGCACTTCCACATGCCTCCATAAAGGAGAATGAGGATCTATTTTCACTATCAAGCCACTCGGAACACTTCCTTATGTTCCTCCCTCGTTGTTTGCTTCCCCCATGCCCCCCCTGAAGCTGAACTGGATGTCATGACTACAACTGTTTAATTTGTTTTAACCTATAATAAGAGACATTTTTTAAAACATTGCTAAATGATTTAATAAATAATTTAAAACAAAAATTACCAAATTATACAATTAATTTGTTAACTCCTACACATCAATCTTTGATTCTGATCACCAAGTTCGCCATAAATGGTGTGAGGTGAGAGCATACACAAAGGGTAGATGTTTAAGACTTGAAGTTTTTAATGAATTCAACTTAAAACTTTAAAATAAAAAAACAAACACATTACTAATTAAATAAAATCAGTTAAACCCTGGGGCCTACATGTCAATTTATGATTCTAATCACCAAGTTCATCATAAATGGTGCGAGGTGAGAGCATCCACAAAGGGTAGATGTTTAAGTTTTAAATGAATTCAATTTAAAACTTTAAAATAAAAAAGCAAACACATAACTAATTAAAAAATTAAACAGTTAAGCCCTACATGTCAATCTTTGGTTTTGATCACCAAGTTTGGCATAAATAGTGCAAGGTGAGGGAATACACAGAGGGTAGACGTTTAAGTTTTTAACGAATTCAATTTAAAACTTTAAAATAAAAAAAGCAAACATATAACTAATTAAAAAAATTAAATAGTTAACCCCTACATGTGAATCTCTAATTTTGATCACCAAGTTTGCCATAAATGGTGCGAGAGGAGAGCATACATAGAGGGTAGACATTTAATAAAATAGAACTTAAATACGAAAAAATTAACTAATATTTTAAAAAAACATAAAATAAATAAAAAAATATATAGATCCTGATCAATGATCATGAATGATGTGTTTGAAACACACCATTCATGATCATTGATCATTGATCACATACTAGTTTAATTATTACATAAAAACATATATGTTATCAGGGTTCTTCCCCCTACCCTTATACCTTTCCTGATACGTATTCGGTACGGATATGTACAGGTACGGGTATAAACATGCCTGGGATATGTCTCGAGTACTTTTTGATGTACTCGAGATGTACCGAGACGTTTCCCAGGTGGATCCACAAGTTTAGATGCCAAAAATCTTTATTTTTTATTTCAACTTGGTCAATGACCAAAAAATAATAATAATTAATTATTAGATTAATAATATTAGTATTATAATATTAATACTAGTTATCTACGCATGCCCCTGCCCTAATGGTATCTACGCGCGCCCTTGCTCTCGCTGCACGCAAGCCTATGAACCCTGTAGATCCACAAGATCAGATTGGAGCTCTTTAGCCAGATGGTGGGGGCTCGAATCTAGCTTCAGGGGTTTCTCCTTGGTCGTGGATCGACCTAGCCTTTACCAATATTGTGACTGTAGCTTCGGATGGTTCTGCAAACCCTATCCATATTCAATCACCATCTAGGGGTGTTCTTGGGAAAGGCGAGGTTCGTGGTGAACTGAAACAGGGAGATCTACCTGGCATTCCAATGCTGGATAAAGAGATTAGGCACGGGTCTCTTGAAACCTCCTTCAAAGACGCCTTAAAAAGCAAGGAATCCTCCATGAAACCTGCAGACATCACCCCATGTATTACATTTGGGGAAGATGTCATTTCATCTGAGATTTACTACAAAGAGCATGCTCTGATTTGTAGATTCGGGGGTTTATGGCCTAGCCTTTTTGTTCTTCACGTGTGGATCTCCAAGCATTGGACTCCATCTTTAACTGGTAAGATAGACTTATATCCATGTGCTAAAGGCATTTTCATTATGGTTTTTTCTTCAATAGCTGATAAAGACATCATTGCTTCCAAGCTCTAGACCTGCGAGTCAAAATATTTGATCATGAAACCTTGGTTCCCATCAACCCGCACACAGAGTCATTCTCATGGAAACCTGTTTGGATCAGGCTGCCCCATTTACCTCTCCAATTCTGGAGTCATGAATGTCTGACAACCATTGGCAATACCTTGGGTGCTACACTCCACATAGATTCTCAAACAACTAATTACACCCATACTACCTATGCCCGGATCTTGGTGGAACTTGACACTGATAAAAATCTTCCTGCAACCATAGACCTTAGAGTGCAAAATATAACTTGGTCACAAACTCTTGATTATGAAGGTCTACCTTTCTGATGTAGAAGGTGTTTTGGATTAGGACACACCTCTACTGCTTGTGGGATGGAAAAAACGTCAACATGAGAAGCGCAACTAGTGGAAAGACGCACTCTCGGAGCACCCTGATTTTTGTGGATAGAAAGGATCTTGAATCTAAAGCAATAGCTGAACCAGAGTCAACGAAAACCCCTTTATCCAAAACTCAGATTGTTAGCAACATGAAAAATACACAAGCTGTTGAGGTCAGCATGGAAAATGATAAATATCTCTCTCAGGATAACAACGTGGCTATTCCAAATGGGACAAATGCGACTAAGGAAAATACTCCTCCTTTGTCTTCTTCTCCAACCACGAAGGCTCCATCAGGGTGGGTTACGGTCAACAAAAAGAAAAAATCTACCACTCTGAAGGCTAACACTTCGCCTTCATGATTCTCATCTCTGCTATTGGCTGGTTGGGTTTCATTGGTCTCATTTTTCTTGGTCGGATAGCAGATTGCTTCCAATGGTGTTGATATGCCATTGTTGTTTGATTGATGTACATCAGTTGTTTTTTTGCTGTTGCTTTGTCGATTGTTGGTTTTTACTTTGCAGACAGTTTTCTGCAGTCGGGCTTAATTGTTCTATCTGGATTTTGATCCATCTCTTGTGCTTTAACTTTCAATTCTGGCTTCTGAACCTTAGTGTACAAGGGTATAGTCCCTTTCAAAAAACTATTTACCAAAAATAAAATAAAATAAAATTAATAGCTAGTTATTATATTATATATAATTACTAATAGCTATAATATATTATATATAATTATATATACATATTAATACTATCTATAATATACTAGCTTTTTAATAACCTAGGGATTATATATATATATATATAATCCCTAGGTTATTAAAAAGCTAGTATATTATAGGTATACCGATTATATTATATTAAGAATAGTTATAGTTTATTAGGTTAAAACATCTACTAATATTCTAATAATATTAATATATATAATTAGTTATATATACTATTATATATATTAACTATATACTAATTATATAATATTATATATATAGCTATAATAACTACATATATAATTAGTCTTTGCTAAAGGCAGGGTACTATAAGATTCACTTTCCTATTACTCAATCTTTTTTTAACCAATCACATTTAAGTATTTTTGTTTTATATGGTCCAGGCAATAGTTTTAAACAATATATAATTTATTATTTATTTACAAATACCAAATTTCATGCATGCAATTGGTTGATAGACTTTTCTCTTTATTCCCATACAACAAAATGATGTCATAATTCATGAATGGTCATTAAATGAAGTGTCATGTCAACTCCAAGCTCTCTCCAAAGCGGGACATTTGTTATAAAAGCTACATCAAAATGCTCTAAGATAAATCTATTTTCATGGAACATTTTCTTAAGCAATTTTTTTTGTGGATTTAAATTAACAACTCAAAATACAAAATAGCCCCAAATGTTAACCCATTTTTTATGGCCTCACATCTCATTTTTAAAGCTATTCGATATTAATTATTAAAAAAAACAATACTAATACCTTTAAAACAATTCAACAATTTAGCACTGAGGCAAGGACTAGTCACATTGCAACACTTGTTATTTATTACAATAATATGTGTGTGTGTGTAGTTAATAATAACTATATATATTACTATTCCCTGTCGTAAGGCAGGTAACTATAGGAATCATTTTCATATTAGTTATTGAACTTATGACTGATCATTTCTCTTGATTTTTTTGCTATTAACATTAACTCTAAAGTTTTTTAAATATTTCTCGATTTTTACTTATTCTTAGATTTTTTCCCAAATCACTTTTGTCTACATTCATCTTTTCAAAAAAATTAATGACATAACAAGTGGCATCTTTTTTATGGGACTTCATGGAAGAAATATTCTTCACATCATATAGTAACAACTACTAGCAGGTTACAAGGGGGTGCTACTTGACAGTTTACGGTTTGTCCTCATAATTTGGGACCATGCATCTCATAATATTCACAATGGGAAAATAATATGAATCTACCTAATCTTATCTGATGGCCATATGCATTTCACAGATAGAAATGTTAAACAATACGATAAGTTAAGATCATGCATGAAACCTCTTGAAGATATACCGATGCCATTAAGATAAGAATGTAAAACAATCCAATCATGTGGCATAGGGGGGGTTTCATGTTTTAATCCTTTGAACTACCACTACTAAATTATGCATGAAAGAGTTTCTTCCAACTCTTATTTGTTCATTTAGAGGGTACGAAAACCCATTTTCAAGCGAGGATCACGAGGGACAACGTGCACATCAACGAACATGCGAATGGCAGCGTGAAGAGATCTCAGGAGGAGCGAGCATCAACTGAATGTGCATGCAAAGATTCGAAACATGGGCAGAACCTCGTTATAAGCCACAAACTCTCCTCTATCTCATAGATCCAAAGGGGGTGTACATATAGGAGGTGTTGAGTAACCCCCAATGTTGCAATCATGACAACTCAAGTGGAGAGGGGGAGTTACATTCCCATAATAGAAGTGTAACTCCCTAATGATGCATATGATGCACTAACGCACTGATGCGTAAGAGAATCTCATAATGACCCCTAAATGACACATGGACCTATGATCTCACCTAAGTGAGATGACTCACCTAATGATGTGGAAAATAATACACACCAACACCCCCCCCTTCATCGTAACTTAGGATGAGGCGGCAAGTCAGAAATGAGAAATGGGTCCCGGCAAAAAGCCTGATGAGGTACCCACGTACAAGAAAGAAGTCCCAAGCAGTGAAGGAAAACCCAGTGGGAAAAACATCCACCACAAGAGAACAAAACACTCTCTAATCTAAGAAAGATGACAAAGATGGGTCCCAGCTATAGACGAGCTTGAAAAGGTACCCATGTACAAAGAGGCAATCTCTCGGAAAGAAGAAGAAGAGAGAAGAAGAGGGAGACGAGAGAAATGCAGAAGATGCCATGGACGGATCTGAACTCTACAGCTCTAGGAGGTCTCCCAAAAGAATGTCGATGATGAGATCCTCTACCTCTGGACTGAAGAAGAGCCACCCACACCGAAATGTGTGCCTGCCCTTAGGAAGGACATAAATGACGTGCTAGAAGTCTACCCACTCCATGAAGGAAACCGAAGGTAGCAACACGAAGAACTCTGAGTCTGGTCCACGAAAGTGTGACATAGGTCTAGCAAATGAGTGCCAAGGAACCAAAGGTAATGTCATGAGTGCAGAACTATCAGAGTATGAAGAGTGAACACCCTTGCAGAAAGGATGTCCAAGTGATGTGAAGGTAACAAGACATCCCCCACAACAGAAAAGGGATCCACAAGCAAGGGTGGATCAATGAAGGTCTCCGGAAAAGTGGAAGTGGTAAGAGTCCCAGAAGGGGCACTCCCAACAATGGAGATGATGAACTCCTCTGAAATACCTGTAGATGGATGAGGAACATGTAGTACATCACAAGTGTACTCTGTGAAAAGATGACTAAGGTCAGGCAGATACTCGTCCCAATGAGGGGGCTCAACAAACAGAAGAGCAATGTCAGATAGGTATGAGTCATCCAATGAAGGTAGAGGAGTGGAAGGGGCCTCACACACTGGAAGGTGGAAAAGAGGTGGGTGTGATGACTGTATGAGACTGAATAGGAGACTGCTCGATATCTGATGAGATGTGGGATGTGTCAACACTCTCTGGAATAGTGAGAGAAGGAGGAGAAGAGTCCTCTGTAGTACTCTCTACATCAGAACTGGGTGCACAATCCTTTTCATCAGAAGTAGAACCAAGCGAGTCTATGTCAGTGGAACTGCCATCACATGAAGAAGAGGAGACCACTGAATCAGCAACAACAACAACAACGGTAGTATGTGAAGGGTCTCCATAGAGGGACTGAAGAATGCTCCAGACACGGTGGGGTGGATCTGAGTCTGCCACGTGAAACCAGAGAGCCCAATCAAGAGACATGCATCATCAAGTGACCAAAGATATGGTCGCAAGTGTCAAGGAAGTCCTCCAGATGACGATGATCAGTGGGTGCAGGAATTGGCCCAAGTAAGAAGGGTAAAAGACCCTCGTGGGCGAAGTAACGTTCCATGGAAGCACGCCAGGCTAAATAGTTCCCTCTCCCAGTGAGAAGTGGCAGAGGCCTGTAAAGTAGATCCTACGATGCTCAAGTCTGGAAAGAGCACTCTCCATGATGTGGAATGAAAAGTGCAAGGTGCACAAAAGCAAGACGTCGGACTCGGCCGATAATGCATTTGCGTGTAAAAACCCAAGAGTACTAGTGAACCCCCCAGAATGCGGCACTTTATAAAGTAGTGTGTTTACAAAAACTGACAATGTCATCATGTAATGTGTGAAAAATCATGTCAACTTTGACTAAAGAAGTGCTCAAAAATGAGCAGCGAGTCAAAAGTTATGGCATAAAGTACGATTCCCACAACTGATGGAAAATGCCAATAAACACGCAAACTGATTAAAAAAGTACCCGAAATGGGTGCGAAGGGTATCATGTGGGTACTCGTTGGAAATGACATCAAATTTTAGGTAGGGTTTGTTTTGCTTGCGAGGGGGGATTAGCCTCCTGCCAACCTCGGACCTCGCCCTCCGTCTTCGACACATTTGTAGGAAGGGAATGATACAACACAAAATTAGAACCCAAAAAATATTACAATGCCATAAAGGAATTATTTTTCAAACCTCAAAACATTCCCAAGAAAAAAAAGGGGGGCCCATGTTTTAACCTACAAACAATGTCTAATAAGGGATTATGCATGGACCCATCATAAGTGCTATATGACAGAGTTGATAGGCCAAGTTACCATGCAGATGCCAAAGTGGATGGTCCACGTGCGGACAGAGTGCACAGGCTGCCATGTGTAGTTGGACCGAGCTGGTCGCAAATGTTAGACCAAACCACGTGGATGCATTGAGTAGTGGATTCTAACGCGTTGACTCGTCAGTGAGTCTACGTTAATGGCTCTAACGAAACCAGATTCCATCCTTGGTTGTAATGTATTGGGAAGTTAGTTGCTAATCCAGGTCTGGAGAGGTACGAATCGTAGTGACAACTACCGTTGGTCAGGAAGGCAGAAACTAGCAGGCTCGAGTATGTCAAGTCATGGAAGGCCTTGAAGACTTCTAGGTAGACAGTGTCAGGGTCATGAGATGGGAAGCACAGAGCCAAGCCTGACTCCAACTCCTAAGCTAATCAAACGCCAACGCACGATGGGAAAGTCGGCCAGAGAAATGCTCATGAACACAAGTAAGGCTGAATACCCCAGATATATAAGGGCTTATCTCAATGACAATGACGAGCCAGATGAAGATGTCAATGGATATTCCACGTAGGATCAAGATTGACCAAGGCAACATAAACACAAGAATAAAGTCATAAGTGGAAAAGTTCGAGGTGAGTTAAAGGTCACGATCTGGCGAAGTCACAATATCCACGAATCGACAACAACCAGAATAGTGCCAGGCCAATGTCAAATCATTTGCATATAGACGTAGAAACTTTGATGCCATGGAAAAAGCACTGAGCCAGAGTAGATCCAAGGAAAACAACTCGGCAGAGGTAGCCCGTAGCTGAGTTTGCAATGGACAAGCCAATTTTGCAACAATAGAATAAAGCAGACCAGGAAAGGAAAAAATCCAATGAGGCAATACAGTAGGGAATCCTGAGCCAGTGTGGTCAGAAGTCCAAGAAAAAACTCGTATGTAGAAATCCAAAGCACAACGTTGAACCCGTAAAAGGCATATGCAAACCAATCGATGAAAAACAAGGTATCGAGATAGTGGGAAGGCGTGTTGGACTCAAGAGGGAGTCGGTTCAAAATCCTCGGCGATTTGGGGAAACACAAGTGTAGTCCTTTAAAAAGCATTCAAAACACAATGCAAACCCACAAACTTGCACAACAAACTACTCTCAGAAAACCTGAAATTGCAACCTGAAGATGCTCCAAAAAATTCCATTTAAAGTCATTCTTTGCAAACCTTAGAGAAGCCTAGAAAATCGAAGACACAATTTCTCGAACAAGACTTGAATGAATCAAACAACAAACCCAAAAGAGGTATGATCGCCCTAAAATCAATGCAAGAAGAGCACGGTCGGAATTTCCATTACAACACACGCACGAGAATCTGAATATCACACCGGAAGCTAGAAAACACACGATCAATGTTTGAAGAGTGCACAGATCCACAAGATCCTCTCTGATACCATGTAAGAGGGTATGAAAACCCGCAAGCGAGGATCACGAGGGATGACGTGCACATCAACGGATGTGTGAACGACAGTGTGAAGAGATCTTGGGAGGAGCGAGCATCAACCAAATGTGCATGCAAAGATTCAAAACATGGGCAGAACCTCGTTACAAGCCACAAAACTCTCCTCTATCTCATAGATCCAAAGGGGTGTACATATAGGAGGTGTTGAGTAACCCCCAATGCTGCAATCATGACAACTCAAGTGGAGAGGGGGAGTTACATTCCCAGAATAGAAGTGTAACTCCCTAATGACACATATGACGCACTGACACGTAAGAGAATCTCATAATGACCCCTAAATGACATTTCAACCTACAATCTCATCTAAGTGAGATGACTCACCTAAGTGAGATGTCTCACCTAATAATGTGGAAAATAATACACACCAACAAATACTTTCGTTTATCCCAGGAATAAAAAGCTACCTAGAGTGAATCTCATCGTTCTGACAAGCTCCAACAAATGCTTTTGAGTACAATGACGAACTCTGCAGCCCACCCACTTCCAATGCCCTACACTATGTTAAAAAGCCTTGTTCCTAAAAAAAAAACAAATTGGGGATAAGAGGCATTGCAAGTATTATCATTTTTTGGCATGGTTTCTATCACAGTAGTAATTATCTTCTTCATATATTACCTGAGCAAGGGAAGCGCACAAAAAGAAGAGGAGAATGGGGACATCAATTTTGGCCTAAGCGAAGATGGAATTCCATATCAATACTAGGACATCGTCAAAGCCATAGAGTAATTCAGTGACAAATATTTGATTGGCTTTGGTGCGTACAATAAAATGTACAAGGTTAATCTAGCAGACAAAGAAGGGAACAACAAGGCGGTGGCCATTAAAATCTTGAATTTGAATGGAGATGGCAATAGTTTGAGGAAAGAGGTGGAAGCACTCGAGTTCATTCACCACAAAAACATAATGCGTTTACTGGGCTACTTGAACACAAGCATTCTCATCTTCCCATACATGGGTAAGGGTTCCTTGTGGGGAGAATTAAAATCCCAAAAATTGGAGTGGAGGACTCGTTATGAGATTGCTTTGGGAATATCACACGCCCTCAAATATTTACATCATGATTGTCGTCCTCCAATTGTTCATTGTGATCTGAAATCCGCTAATATTTTGTTGGATGATGACTATACACCACACATTATAGACTTCGGTCTTACGAGATCGATTGGAGACCAATCCACCCATGGAGAATCCAACAGATACCTTGTTTCTGTTCGAACTCCCGATTATATGGCTCCAAGTCTAGTTTCTTACTATGCTTGAAATTCTCTATTTCGAATTCTGTAAAATAGGTTACGATTTATTGCTTATAAATTTGTTTGCCACCAAATATTCATCTACAACTCTTTTCTTTTGGTTTTGTTGTCGAATGTGGGTATGGTGTGAAGGCTTCCACCAAGCAAGACATTTTCAGCCTTGGTGTTGTGCTTTTGGAGTTGATTACTGGTAGTCCAACTATATTTGAAGAGGAAGGGGGCAATAAGGCCTTACACATAGCCTGTGCACATGAGGCCAAATCCGGAGTGAGGGAAGAGCCCATTGTGTTAACTACGCTGGGCTATTTCCCTTATTTTGTGCACATGAGGAAGCAAAGCTTTGTTCAAAATTTAACAGGTAGCATGATATGAATTGTTAATTTAATTAAAGTAAATTGATTTTGACAGATTTTAAACAAGAGCCTTAGTTGTGCTAAAGTCTTCTCCAAAGCATAGTATGAACAAGGAATGGAGGGATTCAAGCATGCTAAAGCATGCTTTTTCCCTCCATGTGCAGAGGCTAACAGTCCTCACATTTTTCCTTTCGACTTGTGATTAGATAGTTGTTACACACTTGTTGTCACTACCACTGGTTTTTGAAAAACCAAATGTTTATACCGAGTGGTTCAGGACTTCTTTCGACTATGAATTCCCATCAATGGCCCTTACATCATAATGAAACCCCTGCCCTCCAGGGCCTCATGATTTTTGCCAAAATATTTCCGATGAAATGTTCCTTCTTTCTTTCATCTAACTATTATTCTAAATTTCTCAAATGCAAGTTGAGGAGGGAAACAAATAAAGCAACGACAAGAATCTGCAAATGCTCTCACTTTTCAAGCCATTTGATGCTAATTATTTCTATAAAAATAATACTACTACTTTTCCAACAATTCAACAAACACTTCGGTAGGGACTAGTCGTATTGCGAATCTTGCTATTATCATAGTAATAATTAAGTAATTATTATATAATTATAATACAAGTATAATTAACTAATATAATAAGATAATTTAGTATATATAATAACTATTATATTAAATCAATATTAGTATTAATATTACAAGTAGGTTGCCGATGGGGTGGGAGTGGTGCGGTCAAGTCACATGGTCGTGTGCTTGCCCACCCAGGTTCAAATCCCCCCGAGGCATGATCCTCCTCAGAGGTGGTTTTGCCGCTGGAGGCGACTTCTCTGCTCGTGCTGACACTGGTGGTTTCTCCTCGCTACTAACGCTGGTGGCTCTCCTCTCACTGCTAACGCTAGTGGCTCTCCTCTCACTGCTAACGCTAGTGGTTGCTCCTCTAAATGTTGACGCTTGCTTCTCCTCTCGCTACTGACGCTAGTGGATGCTCCGCTCACTATTGATGCTCTCGCTGTTGTCACTGGTGGTTGTTTCGCTTGTTGTTGATTCTGGTGGTCGCTCCTCTCGCTGCTGACGCTAGTGGTTGTTCCTCTCACTCCATTCACTGATAGTTGTCCCACTCATTGCGGCCGTTGTCGTTGGTCGCTGCATCTTCACTATGGTTTCATGGTTGCTCCAATTGGGTTCCTAAATAGTGGTCTCCTTTGTGGTTCCTCTCAAGATAAATCCTCAATTGTACAAGGATGTGGGTCCTTTCAAACACCCTCAATTTACCCTCAATCCAAAAATAAATAAATATTACAAGTAGGCTAATCATTTTTTTTGTATTCTTGTTGACATGATATTCAATGACTTATTGGTTGTATCACAACCATGTGATCAATGAAAATGTAAAGTCTTAAGCATATTGAATATTTTGAACATTCTTTTAGGTAAAGTTCTTTTGGGCAAAGATAAGATGATATCATCACAACCTCAAATTCCTTTAATGTCTTGATGGGAGGGATGATTCCATATACTTTAGGCATGTTATGTCATCTCCAGCTATGTCGGTAAACATAACTAAACCAAATACTCAGAGCAACACCAGAGCTAGATGTTCGAAAAGAGTTAGCTTCTAAGGGGAGGAAAACTAATAAGTAAAATAGGGAATCCTCTACGGAGAAGGAAGTGGAAAAGAGTATACAAAGGTCATTGGGGGTGGATTTCTCCCTAGCAAATAAGAATAAATCATTTTTTAATCCTAGAACATAAGAGGGTTGAACAACCCTAGTAAACATAGAATAGTGAAAGATCTAAGGATCAAATATAAGCCCAACATTATGATGATATAAGAAACCAAGATGAGCCTTGATAGATTTAAAGAGGTTATTAGGATTATATGGAAGGATGGTCATTGGAAAGGTGTGAATTTGGCTGGTGCTTCAAGGGGTATTGTCTACCCTTTAGAACCCACAGGTGGTGAAAGGTGACTTTGATAACATCCTCACCTTGTTATGTTGCTATTAGTTTTATAGAGATTGATTAAAAAAAACTTGGATTGTTTCCAACATTTATGCCTTGAAACATGGTTGGTGGTTGGAAAAAACTTCGGGGGAACTATCCAGTTTTCAGGAATTTTTTAAAGATGGTGATTTGATTATTGGGGGTGATTTCAATACTTCTCTCTCCCCATGGATAAAAAAGGGGGATCTTATCTCCTACACTGATAACATGGAGGATTTAGCTGAGTTTTTGATGAGGAATGATATGTTTGATCAGGAGTTGGGAGGGTCCAAATTTAACATGGGCTAATAGAAGAACATGGAAGGATCTTATCCAAATAAGATTGGACAGGTTTGTGGTGAGTCATTTGTGTATGATTAATCAATTCTATTTTTTATCCACTCTCCCTAGAATTGGATCGGATCACAATCTTATCCTTCTGAACTTGGGTATGGACCTTGGCTAAGAAAGCTAGGCCTTTTAGATTTGAAAAGATGTGGCTTGAGCATCCAGATATTCACAATAGAATCTAGGAGTGGTGGGAGGTGGAAATTCATGGGGTATAAATGTTTTGATTGAGTTTCAAATTGAAGCATGTTAAAAATAAACTTAAATTTTGGAATAAGGAAACCTTTGGGAATATATTCCAGTAGAAAAGTAGGATTTCTAAGGATTTACGAACTATTGAGGAACTGATGGAGGAAGATGGCCTTAACCCATGCTCTCAAGAATCAGAACTAAAATCTACTCATTGAGTGCCATGACATTCTATCCAAGGAAGAAGTGTACTAGAGACAAAAATCTAAGGTGAAATGGTTAAAAGAGGGTGACATAAACACTAGGTTTTTCCACTTTACATCTACTACCAAGGCCAACCATCTTAAAATAAATGAAATCAGGCGAGTTGATGGTGAACTAACTGTAGATGAAAATGAAATCAATAAAACAGTTATTAATTATTTCAAGGATATTTTTCTCCCTGGACCGGAACTGAAGGTGGCTATTCGGGATAAGGTTCTTGGGATGTTCTAGAATGTCATCTCTCAGCAAGAGAATAAGAGCTTACACTCATACCCAGTGAGGAAGAAATCATAATTTTTGTTTTTGATATGGATCTCGAAAAATCAATGAGTCCCGATGGTTTCCTGTTTTTTCTTCCAACAATTCTGGGAGGTGATTAAGAAAGAAATTGTTGAAATGGTACAAAATTTTTTAGAAATGTGGGCACCTCCTAAAACAAACTAATAACACCTTTCTAGTTCTCATTCCAAAAATTGATAGGAGCCAAGGATATAAAATATTTTAGACCAATCATCTTATGTAACACCATCTATAAACTGATTACCAAAATCCTTTCTTTCAGGATCAGGAAGGTGATTGCAAATTTCATATCGCCCAATCAAGGGGATTTTGTTCCTAACAGAGAAATTTTGGATAACATCATTATCATCCAAGAGGCCATCCATTCTATTGAAAACTTATTTTAGATATGCTATGTTAGTCAAGTTAGATATGCACAAAGCCTATGACAAGGTTTCATGGTCCTTCCTTCTGTGCTATTATGGTCAAGGTAGGCTTTAGTGATTTCTTTATCAATATGATTATGACTTGTATATCCTCAACTAGCTTCTATGTTATTGTTAATGGAAAACCTGAAGGTTTATTTCAAGCCGGTTGAGGCCTGAGATAAGGGGATCCCCTCTCCCCATTTCTTTACATTATGGTTGTTAAATCTTTGAGTAGAATTTTCAATCAGGCCCTAACTCTTAACCATTATTCAGGGGATTAAAGTCTCTAATGGTTTACCTCCCATATGTCTTAATCAATTTTTGGATGATAATTTTTTTTGGGGAAATAATCTATCAAGGAGGATTCTAATTACAAGAAGGTGTCTAAATGATTATGAGATAGTTTCTGGATAGCTTGCCAACTTTCATAAAAGTGTTATTTTTTTCATAAATGTGGAGGAGCAGTTTCAAGTCAGATTAGCTCACATCCTTGGGTCTAGGATTAAAACCTTCCCTGATTCCTACTTGGGGATGCCTCTTGTCCACAAGAGACTGGATTTTCTATCTGGAATAATATTTTGGAGAGAGTTAATAGAAAGCTCACAACTTGGAAGGGGACCCTCCTCACCCAGGATGGAAAAATACAACTTCTCCAAAGTTTGATCCAAGGTATTTATATTTATGTTATGTCCCTCTTTAAATTGCCTAAAAAATTATTGATTCTTTGGAAAGGATCCAGAAAAGGTTCTTATGGGATGGAGTGGAGGAAAAGTTCAAATTTCCCCTTGTGGCTTGGGATAAAGTCACCAGACCTAAAATTTGTGGAGGCTTGGGGTTGAAGAATATCAAATTAATGAATGAAGCCTTGGTGGCCAAAGCTGGTTGGAGGGTGATTAGAGAGGAGGGCCTTTGGGTGGACATCATCAGGAAGAAATACTTAAGGAATGTAGTAGAATGGATACTTTCTTTATGCAAAATGACCTTCCTAATGGGTCCACTTTTTGGAGATCTTTTGTTGCCTCTAAGGAAATCTTGAGTAAGGGCATTAAGTGGAACATTGGTAAGGGAAAATAGTATCCATTTTTTGGTAGGAATACTGGTTGGAGGAGAAACCTCTTGCTATGGAGGAGCCATGGAAAACTATCTCGCAACACTTTGAGGAAATTGGTAAATTCTAGGATCCAGGACTATTAGGATGCTACCAATGAAGGACCCAAATGGGTTGTGCTAACCCCACCTCCCAAATTCAATGGTGATTGTCAAATCTTCACTGATCTCAAGTTTAAATTAAGGAACTTTCACATTCCTAGATTCAAACACCAAGAGGATTCAATTATTTAGAAAGAAGAGGAATATGGAGAGTATTCGGTTAAATCTGGTCTATTTCCTTAATTTAAAATATTATGTTCAAAAGGAGTATTGGAGTAGACTCTGCGTGAAAGATCTCCTTCCCAAGGTGAATATTTTTTACTTGTTAGATGGAGAAAATAAGATTCTCACAGTGGATAATTTGAGGAAGCATGGCATGGTCATTCCAGTAGATGCTCTCTCTGTGGTAGGGAGGAGGAAAGTGTTAATCACATTTTTTTATTATTCCCTTTCTCTCAGGTGGTTTTCTCGGTGGTGATGGATTTGTTCAAAGTTCACTGGATGTAACCCAACACCATAGAGGATTTAATCTCTGTAATGGGAGTGTCCATTCATGAATTTGGTCATTGTGGAAGCTTTAGAGGATGAACACTTCCTCATTTTATATGGTGCTTTTGGAAGGAAAGAATTCCCTTATCTTTAAGAATAGAATGAAAATATAAAAAAGGTCAGTTATCGACTAGTCTCTTCCATTAAATAAAACACAAAACTTTTCAAAGGAAAGATCAAAGTTGTCCTGTCCTAGGGAGGAAGATAGGAAGTCCTCAAACATTTCACCCTTTCAGTCCTCCCCAAGTTAAATTGTCTTGATCAATGATTAAATGGTCCAAAATGGATGGGAAGAGTTTCAAACTAAACTTTGATGGTAAGTCAAAAGGTAATCTAGCTCAGTCGTGTTTGGAGGGGTCATCATCAGAAGCCATGATGAGGACTGGCTCCTTTTTTATGCCGGCCCTTTGGGAATTCAAAGTAATAATGTGGCGGAGGTTAGAGCCTTGTTATGGGGGGTCAAATTAGATAGGGAAAAGGGGATTAAACACATTCAAATTGAGGGTGACTCCCTTCTCATTATTAATTCTCTTAATAGGAATTGTATTCAAAATTGAACCTTGGGTAATATTCTTCATGATGTTAAGGAACATCTTAAATCTTTTGAAAAGTTTCATATCAATCATACCCCCATTCTTAGAAATAAAGGTGTTGAAAATATCACAAAATTAGGGGTGTATAGTCATGATTTCAATGTTTGGATAAAAGGTGATGTTATTCCCTCTTCTATTAATGATACCATCCAATATGACAAATCTCAATGATTTTCTTTATACTCACATGGGTGACATTATTTGTCATGATTTGTGAAGGGTAACAATTCAAGTATTGTGGTTTCATTTAAAGATATTGTCTAATTTGATTTTAACAATTGTAGATGTGATCTGGTTTGTTCTTAGAGGTGTAACAAGTTTAGAGATCGATTATTTTGGCTTTGGAGGTGTAGAAGAGACATCATGCGTGGTAATAGAGTTAGATTCAATCTTTCCAGCCACATGAGAATTGTCAACAATCCCTCTATGTGGCATATACTTAGAATTGGGGGGTTTGGAAAGTACATTACCAAGATACATGGGATGACCTCTCTCTCACCAAGGATTTTGGAACCACGTGGGTTGAAGGTAAGGTTTTTGGTTCAGGGAATGGAGCTGGAGGTTTCAGAGCAGTTCATTTCCCAAGGTCATCAGAAATGGAGATGAAGGGTCTCAATATTTTCAAGGATAGGAATTCACAGGGACCATGAAATCAAACACTTCTTCTTTTAGGTAAGGAAAAAGTTCATTATTTCACGGATGGCATTACTAGGTCCTGTATTTCCTAGGGTTTGGAGAGAGGTCTGTTTTCCACATTATGAAGTATATTACTCTTTAAGGAAAGTACCGCAAGATATATACACACCATTTATCTCTGTTGAACATGTTCAAGCACAAAATTATGATGAGTATCCCTTTGTTTTTATATATGTCTCTTTCGACCTCTGTGAGGGATTTTCAGGGAGGGAAGGTGGAGTCCCCCCCATTCACAAAGGTCTCATACTCCTTTTGTTCCAGAATGGAAAACCTGTTCCAGCTAAGGATGGTGGCTCCTAATGAGGAGGATGATGATATTACCTGGCAAGTGCCTTACCAAATATGCGTGTGGGAAAAGAGCCCCATAACATATATGGGAGGAGGATGAACCTCTAAGATTAGGGTCACGTACAATGTTTTAGCGGCAATGAAGGTCCTTCCAAAGGGAAAGGTAAAAGTATTGTTGAGGATGAGGGTCAGAACTATGAGGACCTGAATAAAAGAATGCAACATCTGGAGATGGTCATGCAAGTTATGGAAGAAGCTAATTCTGATATGAGGGAAGGGATGATTGATAATCATTGAGGCCATGAAGTAGATATGTATGTCTCAAAGGAACATAAGGGGGGAAGTTTAGAGTTGGATAAGCTGGTGAAAGATATGTAGGACTTAGGTTTGGAGCAGTGGAAGAGGGCTCCTGAAGAAAAGGAAATTTCAACTCTGTATTAGTAGCTCCGAGGATGAAGATGGTGGAGGGAAGACTCATAAGGAGATGGAGCATGAGCACAACCAAGAGGATCATCACTAGCACTTCAGGAAATCCCCCCAAATGTTAAAAGATAAATTAGTTTTCTTTGTTTCTGTTCTTGAACTTATTAATGTCTTTTGGCGAACCGTTACTGGTCTGGTAGCAGACTGTTTTGTTTTGTCTCTTTCTATTGTTGGGTTTTTGGACTTTCTCTCTCTTGAGTTAAGCTTGTTTAACTCTTTCTAGTCATATCTCTCTTTTTTCCTCTTTTTGAGTGCTTTCAACCCGTATCCTGGTAAAGTAGAAAAACATTAATCAAAATATTTTTAAAAATGGGTGCATGAAAAATACTTGAAACTAATCCTCGTTGTTTGTTGGCTTGTAGTTGATCTCTCTCTCTCTCTCTCTCTCTCTCTCTCTCTCTCTCTCTCCCTCCTTCAAGCTCAAAATTAGCAAAATACAAAAATATGAGTGTTTGAATTGACAAGAGGGGTTGGGTGTATAAAAAGGTTTTTGGAGGGGTGTTTTAGGGTTAAATTAGGTTTATGTTACATTAGTCTTGAGTTAAGAACTTTTTTTTTTTTTTTTTTTTTGAGTTTTTAAGTTTAAAAAAATGTTTTTAAAGAGGGTACGCTGCGAGTACATACCCACAGGTCCCCAGGTATGAAAATCCGTATTGATATGTACCTGAGACCTATTGGTACGTACCCACACTGTACCGGTACCGTACCCATACCCATACTAGGTACGTATCAGGTCTTGTACGAGAGGGACAAAGACATTTTGGGGCAATCTAGCTATGGTTGCATACATCCTTTCCCTCTCTAGTTTCTTCTCCTCCAGCTCTACCTTCATCTCTCATTTTTTCTCATCTGTAACATCGGGACATACCACAACATCATGACAAACAATACATGCAAGATGATACTTCAAGCGATTGATGCCTCCAGAAAACGTTTTTCTACAAAAATTGGAAACTACGGTTCCTTGAATTGCTCCACATACACCATACTTTCAAGCAATGGTACAACATTAGCGGGGTTGGTTCCTATTAGTGATGTTGACCTAGATGCCAAACCTAATGCCGATCTTGATGCCATTGGTAAGCTCTATTCTACAAGCAACAACACAATGTATGGTTAATTTTTTTAAAAAACGTAAACTTAATTAAACAATTAACTTTAACCCTATTTAACTGTAATTTCAAATTTAAAATTGTAAATCCTACGAACAAGAATACCTTCTAAAAAAAGAAATTTAAATAACATTTATAAAATTACAAGTACAACAATGCATTCCGACAATTTCATTCATTAACGACGATAACAAACTTGAATAAATTAATAACTATTAAAAATTAAAATGATTCGTAATTAAATTGAATGCATTTAAAATTATAAATGTCAAATAACATGAGTATATAAAATATAAATAATATAGCACAAATTTGTGAAAAGAATTTAAAAAAAAACTTACCTCCAAATGAAATTCTTCAAATTTTCTCTTCGAATTCGCTATAAAATCCCTTAACTCATCCAAATGATAATCAATGGCTGAAATTTGAATGCATTTTACATTGCAAATCATATTTAGATACAATATGAATTTATAAATACAATAGAACGAATTTGCAAAAAAAAACTTACCTCCAAATGAAATTCTTCAAATTCACTATAAAATCCCTTCAACTCATGCAATGCATGTTAATGGTTGTGATGGGGCGTGTTGCCTTACAAAGAGAAATTGAATTGTATTTTCAACGTTTTTTCTATGTCAGGCAAGTGGAGAACACAGTCTCACCTAATATACGTTGAGTCTGTTTAGCGAGTTTTCACAACGAATATTTATTATTTCTAATTTTTGGTGAGTACTCACCGAGTATGTGTACTATTGTGCATATTTGTTTACCATCAACCTAATATGGTCCTTGTGTGGAGTACATGGTATGCCAGGAGGTCGTAGGACTATATTTCTTGGGGTTGTAGTGCGATAGGCCTTTGGTTTTGAGGTGACAAGGTTATATGTGTTTAGGTTCATAAAATGGTCTGGTTCTATGATTCAATTAGTTATATTGGGAGGCATATGGAGATTGTTTTGGGAGGCATATGTAGATTGTTTTGGGAGGCATATGTAGATTGTTTTGGGAGGCATGTGGAGTTTATACTTCTGATGTATCAACTGATTGATGACTTACTCATGAGACTCTTTTTTTATGTACTATGTTGCTTGAGGCTTGATGCTCCTTATTGATGTATGTGATATTTTGACCTAGATCTTGACACCGTTTTTGGAGATAGTTATTATTTCGAGTCATGTGAGACCTTTGCATGTATACTGTTGTGATGCCTTGTTTACGTTGGGCATGTGTTGTTTGTATCTTTCTTCTTCCTAAGACCCTTTATTGAGTACCATGATATGTGGATTGTATCTTTCTTCTAGTGGTTGGGGTTGATGGCCTTATTATGAGTCATAGTCATGTAAAAATGTGATAAAGGGTGTTTTGTGGAGTTGCCTCATGTTGTGTGTTTTGGCCTTGTATAATTTCATGATGTCACGTGTTGTTGAGAAGCATATGAAAAATTGAAATCATAATTGTTAACTGTGGAAATCATATGAAAAATGAACTAAAAGAACAATAAAGTAAGCGAACTACGAATCTTCACAAGATAAATAATTCAAGAAAAGTACATATTTTTCCTTTTCCCCCAGTGGTCACATTTCAGTGACAAGATCCATTTCTCTAGCGACATGAGTCACTATTGGTTTCTTTCTGCTCACATATCCCTCTACTTATCTTTGGGCATTGTTGTCACATCAAGGACTATGCTCTTATAAGGGGAGGGAGATTACTGTCATCTTTTTGATCTTGTTTGCGGTCACTTTGTTTTTTGTTCCTTGGCATAGACGTGCATTGTCTCATGCAGTTTTACCTGTGTTCTTTCCAATGTTAGTTTTCGTGACTACGTCAATTAAGCTAACCTTGTTCAAGGGAGGCCTATGCGGGTAATTTGCGAGTCTTCACCGAGCACCTCAGTGTAGTGTTCGGTGTGGGAAGGAAAAATTACAAGTTGTTGAATTTAATCGTTGTGGCCTCATAATAATAATAACAACACACTTTGGGAACCCGAGTTTAATACACAGACTCAAAGTCTGGTGTATGTCAGGAATAACTACCGAGACTCCCATTTGGAAATTCCTGTTAGTGTAATTAATGTTTGATGCATTGACAAAAGAGAAAATAATTTTTGTGTGTGTTCTTAGGTCCTCCTTTGATGCTTTAGCTCATCCAAGGAGGGGACATATCGCTTGAAGATTATAATTCAGTTAATTGATTTGAAGATTAGATTTCAATTGATTGGTTTGAAGATTATAATCTATTGATAAGCCAATAAATATGAATGCATTGATGTTTGTCAAGGAAACTCATAAAGATGCCAAACTGTATTTGTCAATGCACGAGGACATGTGTAGCCTACATGCTGTATTCATTTGGAGAGTCAACCAATGCAATGTTTAATCACCACATGCAAGGAGGGAAAAATGGGTGAGTCGAGGGAAGATGAAAAGTTAGTTGATCCCATTAATGGTACGAGGAGTTTCCAGACGCGAGTAAGTTTTGAATTGTAATATTCAATACTTGATCTAGGATGCAATAAGTTGTCAAGCTTGAAGGATCCTTAATGCAAAGACTGGTGCTTGTTGTTTACAAAACCAAATGAAAATCCAATACTAATTGAAGTCGAGGGGACCAAGTTGAGCTTGGTGAAATTACAATATTCAATGTGATCACGATGCCAAGTGAAACACAGTGGAGAGACTAGGCATATTTGGCTGATGGGTTTGAATATTATAATTTAGGTTATTTATCACGACGATTTGTCCTTATTTGAGATTTATTAGTTTGGTTGTAGTGGCGTGGGTCGTGAATTAGGGAGGTGGAGATATTATGTCATCATATCCGTCACCAAACATAAATGCGAACACAAAATGCTAGAGTGTTCATCTCATGTATGAGTGGGATCAGTATAAAAAATGTGACATTGAGAGGCTCATCTTCACCATCATCTATCGTTATCAACAACCTCCAATTCCTTGCACAAGTTTCCTATGCAAAAGTTGTATGTGAAATCAAGCATGCCCGAACCATATTCTCTGATTATCTCAGAGTGGGGGGAGCATGTAATGATGTTGGTGCAGTGTTGTAGATAACATATGTGCATGTAACAAAGGGAAGAACTACGAGAGCCTTTCCCCTACCTCTCACACCCCCATTTTTGCCATCATTGATCTCATAAAATTGGATGCAGTCAAGGTTGACATAAATTCTAAGACGTCGTGGGTAGAGTTTGGCACAACTATGGGCCCAACTACACTTTCTCATTGTAGATAAGACTACATGCCTCAATTTCCCTGTTGGCATACGCCTGAATTTAGGCGTGAGTGACCATTTGTTGTGTGGGTGTGAAGTAGGTTTTCTCTTCAGTAAATTATGACATGTCTGGTGGACAGCGAATGCATGGAAGAGGTAAGGATGCCAAAACATGATATTGTGAAGCTCATCATCACCATCATCTATCATTATCAACAAACTACAATTTGTTGCATAAGTTTCCTATGTAGAAGTTGCTGGTATGTGAAATCCAGTGTGCCCAAACCATATGCTCTAATTATCTTAGAGTGGAGGGAGTATGTAGTGATGTGTGTTGCAAGCAATATAAGCATGATATTTGTGTGCACAGTGGAGGGCGCAATTGTAAGGGCCTTTCCCCTACCTCTCACACCCCCATTTTCACCATCATCAATCTCATGAAATTGGATGTGGTTAAGGTCGACATAAATTCCATGGTGTTGTAGGTAGAGTTCGGTGCAACCATGGGTTGGTTGCACTCTACCATTACAAATAAAACTTCTCACTTCAGTTCCTATACTTTAGTCTTTCCTACTTTAGGCAAGGGCAACTATTTGAGTGGAGGGAGATTAGGTTCGCTTTTCAGGAAGTATGGCTGTTTGTAGGCAATAAATGGGTGACAAATATAAGGATGTTGAATTGTTGACTCCACTATAATTTGTGCATAACATTTCCTCCATCTGGACCATATTTACAATCCTCTGCCTTGTAAAGTGATAATGCTCCAAGTAAATATGTACGATGAAATTTCTAGGGAAATAAAAGGCAACCCAATTTTGTAAGGGATATAACAAAAGGGACAAAAAAACATAAATAGAACTTGTATAATAGTTGATGCAAGGTTGCAACATGCCATTCCCATCGCCCTCTTTAATGTCATTGTTTGGAACATTAGGCTTTGCTATTTTTTTTGGCGTTAAGGTTTATGATTGGAAGACATTTAATTTGTTAGATAAGATGAAGACACAACTGGAAATTTGAAAATAAAAAGGTGGGATATAAATACCTGCATGCCCCACACTTATTCCACAACTCAAATTGTTCCTACTCGAATAATATCTTCTATTTGTGCTTCAATTTATCATCTCAATCTCGCTCACAATATTCACGTGAGTGCAATTTATGCTTAAGGGGCCAAAATTAAAAATGGGGAAAATCCAGTAGGTTCCAGGTTCGAAACCCAACTGCAATGCTCACTTCTTGTAGCACGTTACAACCCCACTTTCAGTTTTAAGCTCGAGTTATTGCAGGAAAACAAGTGATGTGCAAACAATCATCAATAATTGAGCTCCTCCAATGGTTGGTCACATGAACGATAGGTAGCTTATATGTGTTGATCAAAAGTTTTAAATTGAGACTCCATACAATTTTTTATGTTGTTGAGTGCAAATTGCTCTATGATTTAAAGGAGGGATTTTTACTAATAAAACCATCAAAGTGTACCATATAATGTCTAGGTCTAAAAAAGATCCTTCGTTTTCTTAATTTAAGCCATGATGTACTTACTCTAGGTTGAAGTAGTTGATTTCTTCCCAATTTTAGGAATGGAATTCATGAAGAAAAGAAGTAATAGCCATATATAAATCAATTTTGTAAAAATTGAAGCATGTTGGATCTAAATGCGACCCTAGAGAAACCTAACAATAGAGAAAAAATGTTGCTAAATATATATGTTAACTTACTTATTGCTTTAAACTTAATTGATCATGATCTTTCTTTCTATTTGAGTGACGCTATAATGGAAGTCACTGTCCAATTCATTGATTCTTTATTCGATGGATAAATATATTTACTTGCTTTTTGCTTTATCCTCCTTCATAATTTTGGTAATCCAAGGAAAAAAATATAGTAACTTACTACCAAGTGAAATATTTTACAACTTCAAAATTCTTAATTCACTCACTATCAAGATAAAAAACTAAGCTTAACATTATAATCTAAAACTAAAATAAAGAAGCTATTACTTAGAAAATCCTAGGCTACACAAGATTGCTCTAAGAAAAGTAGAAAGTAGAAAATGAATGAAATTTTTCATGCCATTCACTTAGGTAACATATTCATTCATTTACTGTTCAATGAGAAGAATGGTGATTACAATCATATGAAATAAATACTATACAATACAAAAATCGCATTAGGGGAGAGGGGTTAGTAGTGGTACACACTAAGTTAAGGGGTCCACAAAATCAATTGTTTATCATGTGGGATAACGATTTTTTCACCAATATGAGTACACGTAACAGTTGACCGAAGGAGTGTAGTGGAGCTACAGAGGCCATGTCAGGGGATCGACACCATCACTTAAAAATTAGGACGTGGCAAATCACATACCTAGATTAAACCCGAAACTAGAGGAGTGGATTGACAACATTGGTGGAGGAGGCATTCATCTAGCTAGCTATGTTGTAAAGCTACTTTCTATACCCAAATGATCTTATTCTAATTGCAAAAACGACCCAAAATTTGAGAGAACGTCTGAAAGCTCTAGAGCTTTTTTGCTAAGAGGCGGGAATGCAAGTGAATACTAGCAAGACAAAAATCACGCTCTTTTCTCTACGGAGAAAAAATAGGCAACATGAGTTTCTTTTTGAAGGAAACACATTAGAAATAGTGGAACAATACAAATATCTTGGGTTTGACTATCACAATAAGCTTAGTTGGGAGACTTGCATGGCAAAAAGAATCTAAGGGGGGTGGAAGGCCTTATACTCATTGCAGAACAGGTGCAAGAATGTAGAATTGTGGGATTAGAAACCCAAAAATACCTTGTTTGGCCCTGCTAGTCCACACTAGTGATTCTATATGGGTGCGAAGTTTGGGGCAACAATGTTTTTGACTTAAATTGGAGACAGATAGAAAGGGTCCAAAAGCACTTAATCACTAGTAGCCTCAAAGTTAAAGCCTCGATTCCATATGAGATTCTTTTGGCTGAATTAGGTAACTTTCTGCTAGAAGCATCGATAATGATTCAAACTCTAAGTTATTTAAAAAAGGTACAGGGAATGGAGAATCATCGATGACCCAAAATGGTAGCTGAAGAAGAACTAAGCATAACGAAAAGCACGTGGATGAAACAAAACAAGTGGATGAGTAAATGGGACATCAACATGCATGAATGTCCAAATTCCAATGAGGAAATACAAAAATACGTGAAAGAGAAATTCAGGACAACCATGTAGACAATGTAGATAGGACGGAAGAAAGCATACTACATCAATCATTTTAACCCTACTTGGGAGCACGAAGAAAAGACATACATAGGAGCGGAAATTAAATGGAAAGCAAAAATGTTAATTGCCCAATTGAGAACCAGCTCGCATCATCTTAGGTGTGAAACCTATAGGTGGACAGCACCCAAAAAAGAAGGGGAAACAAGACCCTGTTTATTCTGTGTCAAGGGGGTAGGGAGACAGAATGACACTCCATTATGGAGTGTGCAGAGTATAATGACATCTAGAGCAGCTACAGGGACAATTTAAGGCGTTGTCAAGTTAATGGATTTGTTTCAAGAGGAAAAGCTAACCAAAATATCAAGTTTTTTAATCAAGATACATAGTAGAAGCGCTGACATCGAGAAAAAAGTTTAACTTTCTCCAATATCAGTAGGCAGCCTCTGTGCCCTGATGTTTTATTTTTATTTTCGCGGCTCTTGATCCCATAGAGCTTTTGGTCTTGCAGACGTCATTAAAATCCTTCGTTCATTCATTCAACTGAATAGAAAAACAGAAAAACACAAACCTAGATAAACCCCGAAGCAAATTAATAAAAAAGTAGAAAACAGTAAAATATTATTATGACGTTGATACGGTGGTGTCGGAATTAGTACACTGCTGTCCAAAAATGCCTTAAGCCATAAAAATGGCGCTCAAACCTTTGCTAACCTTCTCTCTGTTTTCCCGGGCAAAGCCACGGAACTTTACAGGTACAGATTGATAGCTCGAATCTGCTACACTACACATGCATCCACTTCAGTTAGAAATTCCAATATCATAAAAAAATCTAGGCTTAAATCCCTTAGAAATTCCAATACCATCAAAAAATCTAGGCTTAAATCCCTCGGTTAGGGTTTAAGCTATAGAGCATCAACCACGACGGGGGTCACAGGTTTTTTCTCCAGAAGAGTGTAGTGTAGAAAAAGAATCATCTGTCAACCCATTAACGAAGGAACTGAGATACTTACACATGTGGTTGGAGGCTGCCAAGTTGCCACTGGCTTGGCCCTATGTCAAACCCTGGGAAATTCACCATCAATTGGAATACCGAATTTCGCCAAATCCTTCAAATGACGAGAAATTTGCCGTTTCTGAAAGCAACTTTATGTTTTCAGACCAAATGCGGGGTGTCGCACAGCCGCGTGAGTCAGGCGGTGCGACAGAGCGGCTTGATTCAGAAAGTGGCAGCGATTTGAGCAAAATTCCGGTAAGAATTTATATTCCACGGTATTTATATTGGCATGAAATATAATTTCGAGAAAAAAAGCAATGCATAAATTTATATGAATATGACGATGTCCCTGATTTTGAAGGTCACTAAAAAACACCTATGAAAGTGTACGAACAGTGTATATCAGGAACTTCTTGGCATTATTGTTGTAGTCATGATTTAGTCGAAAAACTTTTTGATATGTCAGAAAATTTCAAATGATATTGAGGAATGCGATCAACACTGTAAATGATGACTGTCTTACAATTACCAGTGGGATACTATTTATATTATTTGAGTTGTGGTTCTGCCTGTACTTCAGAAAAATTGTAGCAGTGTTTTGGAACATTACTCACATTTTGCCCAGTTTCTGAAATCTTTGTAAACTCTATGTCGAAAATCGCTCTTTTGTTGTTTGTAATGGATGTCAACATGCATAGGTCAGATGATCATTGCATTGGATGTTGAACATTCTATGCTTCTGGCCTTTGCTAATAGAGAATATTCAAATGCGTTTGGCTCATGTTCTATGCGAGTGGTTAGCAAAGTTTCAGCAAGTATTGGTGAATATAGGCCTTTGGCTCATGTTTTTGTGCCAGTTGTTTGCAGAGTTTTGCATCATTTAACAGGAAATTCTTTTGTGCCATCGTTGATGTCATAGTTTACTCTGAAAACCTTTTAAATTGACAGGAAATTTTGAATGATGGCGAGGAAAATATCTAGTACTTTAAATGATGTTGTCTTTATAGTTTCCAGCTATGTTCCATGGTGACTGTTCCCACTCCTCAGTCCCCTTCACTGTTCGTACCCCCTGTCTCAGGTCACACGCTATTTTCCTATTCAAATATTATTTTTAGGATTGTGGTGGAACTTCTAGGTGTTCCCTATTTGCATTCTGGCATTTCCCTGTCCCCCCAAAAGGGAACTTCATGGAACAGCAGTTTCCAGTGGGATGCTGTTTTATTCACAACTTTTTATATTATTTGAGGTGCATTCCTGCTAGTATAGAAGGCAACTTGCAGTAATATTTTGTGACACAAATCAGTATGCGGTTGCATACTTTCTTGAATGTATTTTAAATTCTACGTAAAAGTTGACCCTTACTTTGTTTAAACTCTCCGCTTGAGAGGCACTACATAGTACATAGTCGAACAAGTGTAATTGCTTCTCAAGCAAAACGAGACAACTTCAATTCCTTTCATTTACAAGTAAATCAACTTAAATTCAATTCCCTTGGAGTCGTGCATTCTATGTCAATTCAGGTTAATCCTCTGCAGAAGAGAGGTTACATGATCACATGAAAGCAAGCGCTTCACTGAAGACCCTGGTTTGGTCTTTTGGTGGAGAGACATATTGACAAGTAATAAATGACCCAAGCAATGCATATTAAAATGTATAGGTCATATGATCACTGTGTTGGATTTTTCAAGTGTCTTATCATGGTGCTTATGCACTGCCGCAAAACATTTTTATGCCTTTGCTACTTGAGAATACTGAAATGCTAGTTCAGTGATATATTTCTTCTCTGCAGGAGTCCGTGCTAGTTAGAAATGCTCTCTATGCATTACAAGGTGTTGAGTCGGCTGTTAACAATTTGGAGATCATTTCAAAGGCATTTTGTTCTCAACCTGCTGACAGGAGTTCTCATAGCATTTCAAGTTTATGGCACAGGATGTCTAGTACAAACGCTTTGGGAAAACTGCTTCATATTATAGCTCATGCTGGTCAGATCTATTGCCAGCTTGGGAAATTTGTGGACTATTTTTTAGGAAAAAGGTCAAAGACTCATGAGACAGTTGTAACTTCAATGAATAATAAAGGAGATGAAATCAAAGGCAAGAGGAACAGAAAACTTAAAAAGTCTAAAGGGAATAAAAACAAGTGCTGGATGTCAGATGAGGAGACTGTCCCTGAGGAAGATTTGGCATCTTCTCCTCCCTTTAGCCTTGTAAATCAAGCCTTTGCAATTGCTCTCAGATGCATTCTGCAAGGATATCTTGCTGCATTGAACACATTGACTGCATCTGTTGCTCATCGACGTTCAAAGAAAAATGATGACAGACATCAAATTGCACCAGTATCTTCATCAGAAGAAGGTTGTCTCACAAGTGTTGTTTCTCAGGAAATTACACTTCTGGAATTGTATTTGCACACGGGAGAATTGCAAACTCACATTCAAGCACTTGGGTCTATTTGTATGCTGGCGGACCATAAAAGTGTTTCAGAAGCAGTACCTGTCGAAAGCGACTTGGCTACCAAGGCTTTTCAGGATTTTCCTAGAGGAGCAGATTTGTTGACTTACCTTTATAATCAGCTTCAGGTGATTTGTGTCGCTATCTTGTGCCTATCGATGATCTAGATTATAAATCCAATTTTCAAAATTTTGAATGCCTACAATTTCAATATCAATTGAAACAACTGATATCATTGAATGCTTTGTGAAATATATTTTGTTCCATGTTATTGCAGTATAGAGGCAAGAGGCGGATTATCCCCACCCCTTAAATTAGGTGTTTCTAAAACCTGTCAAAACTGTTGTGTACATTTGACTTAAATTCCAACTGTAGGCAACATGGCAAGGGAAATATATATATATATATATATATATATATATATATATATATATATATATATATATATGCTAGAGAAGCTCTGTATAGGAAATGAAGAGAGGGAAAGATATATGCAGGAAAAGCTTTGTAAATTTGAATTTTCCTTATGTTTATTATTTTGAGTGCTGCCTTAACTCTACATTGTTCTACGCCATTCCTATTTTGTTTTGTTGATTGTATTGTTTGTTAAAAAAATTGATGATAAATATAGAAATGGCTTATGTCCTTTTGAATGCAGTCATCAACCTCACAAAAATCTGCCATATCAATTGTAAATACTAGATTGTGAGCATGATAAGATATTTATGGTTGAATGTTGTCCTTTACATTTACTTGATCTTTTACAGGTTGTGCAAGGGTAATCAATGTCTTTGGAGATATCAATCTTTTTTCTGCCATAAACTTTCCTGTCTAGTGGTGCCTCTATGTTGATGGAACAAGTTTAGTTTTTTTTGTTGCAGTGCTGCTCCCTAGGATTAACTAATCAACTTGTGCAGATAATGGGTTAAGGTTTTATCTTTATTTTAATTGCTTATATAGAAAACATACTGTATGCGCGATACTGGGCCTTTTCTTTCATTCCTTGTTATGATCTGCATGTTAGATTCTGTTTGTGGTATGTTGTTTTGTGTGTTGACGACTTTGGTTGTTTTGCCTGTGTGCATTCTACAATGGTGGTGGTGGTTGGAGTGTAATGTAGCGAGTTGTCACTTTTATGTTCACCTTTCGATTTGATGTCCATTTGTCTGTTACATGGAAATTCCAACCTTAAATTTGATGTTCATTTGACTGCCACTTAGAATTGTTTTCTTTTTGCTTCGAGAAATCCATTGAAAAATCTTGGCCATGCTGTGGAGTCTGGAGCCCTTTTTTTCTGGAAAGATTTTTTTGAGCCCGACACAGTGACGTAGATAGATTGATGCCACTTCTCACCAGTTGGTGGGAAATTGGTGGATAAGGTAACAACATTATTAATCAATGTGGTATTTGCAAAATCTGATATAAGAACCTTGAGATTGATATGTCTCGGCGTATTTCGGATAGATGTATTTAAGATATCTGTACTAGTTTAACTATAGTTAAAGCTCCCTATTTGTGTACCCTAACTATGGGCATGTAGCAAAGACATCTTAGTCTGAAAACCAAGTTGAGTAGTAGACAAGTTCATTTTTCATTCTTAGGCTTTGTCAGTTTCACAGTTCTGTATTAATGAAATTAAGGCAGGCAATTGTCAGTATCTCAAATTCATCTATCAGGACAAAAGGCTTTCTGATTTTACCTGTTTAAGAAATTTCAAAAGAAAAACTAGTAGTAATGTTAAGATATCTCTTCTATGTACATGTTAGAATAAGCTAAGAAACATTGTTTAAATACTGATCATGGAATGTATTAGATTGAAGTACCGACATGTCTCCAAGTCCTTGACGAGGGCACAGAGCTGATATCAACTGTCATCTAGGGTATTAAAATCGAACCTCCCATAACAGGCCTAATCAATACAGTGAGGGAAGATTTAAAAGCAACATCAGTAATAACAGCCTGCCGAGATTGAGAAGGCCCTGTAGAGGATGGTACACGCCCAGAAAGATGAATATTTGGATGTAAAAAGGAGCACAAGGTTCAATCTTCACCTTATTATTACCATAAAGGCATCTTTACCAGCATCACATATATGAGAAGAAACAGCAATATAACTTTGATTACTAGCAGAAATACCATTCATCCTGTTTTCTCAACACATATACTTGTGTACTGTTAACACCATCAACACGACGTCAAACTTGATTACCTTGTTAATCACCCAAAATATCTGATGCAGTTGCGGTTAGGCTTCCTTGTTATGGGATGCCTTAGACCATGCAGCCCTCAGAATACTCCGCGGAATACCATGCATAAAATGCACAACACACAAAACAAACACAAAGTATGGAACTCTGAACTCAGCTATCTTTATGCAACCATAGAAAGCAATACATGGCAACACAAATAGCTATCTCACGGGTGAGATCATAAGTTTCAGACTTGGACTGGGATGATACTCGGCAAGCATATTTTAGATTCAGACTCGGGCTCGGTAAATACTCAGCAGGACTTGATAAAATAAAGATTGTAAATTTGAAAGTAATATTGATTATATATAAATATTTAATAAAAATATTGTATTCTAATTAATTTAACATATTAAATTAATTCAACTTAAGTATAAACTAATAAAATAGAAATTAAAACATGGCAAATGATCAACAATTTAAAAAACTGAATGTATTTATACTAAGATAAAATTTTAAAATGATATATTTATAATATGATAACAAATTTAACATTGTTAAAAATAAAAGTTATGAGATAACCGAGTTGATGCCCTAAAATTTGTGGGCCCCAACTCAGGTCGGGACTGTGGAGTTTTTCATAAATTTAGAGAGTCTCAATACTATGGGCGAGATGCCCAACAAATTCTAGATTCTATGATCTTTGTTTGTTATCTCAGTCTTTGCAAGTTTAACACTACAACATGACTAACGCATTGAACTAACTAGTCCAAACTATAGCATCAATTGTACGGGAGTCATCCCTAACACAAGAGCAGTGGCATACTCATATAATGCAATACCCACCTATTTACAATATCACATGGATTCTACAAGTGACTCATATGACATTACTGTTCTTGCCAATCCTCTCTGCAAGATACAGCCCAAAACATGAGTCGACTCAAATTGAGTCAGCTCAATGGTTACAATTATTGGATTAGGGTAAAATCCGTGTCCGTTCATACAATAATGTCATATTCAAAACCTTGTAAATTACATGTCATGTTTGTGTCATCGCATGTAAGATTGCAGTCTGAACTGCTCCACTAAATTCTTATGTGTTATCTCACTAGCACTTGCACCAAAAAGAGGTGCAATGGTTACACTGACAGTAAAATATAGGAAGGCTGTCCACTACAAAGCTCCAAACGAGAACACCAATCAGTTCAATAACATCTAAAGCACCTTCTCCATGACCAAAAACCTCAATCATACACACATAATGATCAATTGTAGGCGTGATGCAATAAGAGTTACTCATGCTATTGAAGTATTTACAACCCTCATCCACTAAACCTGCATGGATGCATGCTAATAAAACACAACCAAAGCTTACATGGTTAGGGTGTGCTATAGACTGCTCCAATTTTTCAAAGAGTTTGAGAGCATCCTCACAAAATCCACTACAAAGCTTCAAATGAGAACACCAATCAGTTAAATAACATCTATAGTGCCTCCTCCATGGCCAAAAACATCAATCATACACACATAATGATCAATTGTAGGCATGATGCAATAAGATTATAAGAGTTACTCATGCTATTGAAGTATTTAAAACCCTCATCCGCTAAACCTGCATGGCTGCATGCTAATAAAACACAACCAAAGTTTATATGGTTTGGGTGTGCTCTAGAGTGCTCCAATTTTTCAAAGAGTTTGAGAGCATCCTCGCTAAGTCCATTTTGTGCATAATTACAATCCATGGGGCCACATTCTTTTCAAGCTATTTGTCAAATAGTTCTCATGCCTTATGTATATACTTCCACATTTTATGTACATATCTACGAAGGTAGTGACCACAACAACTTCTGATGAGAATCCTCATTCCATTATGCTTTGATGGATGTCCATTTCCTGTTGTAAGGCTCCCAATTTGGCACAGTGTGAGAGGATGCTAGAAAAGGTTACAGAGTCTGCCTTTACACCTGCCAAGTGCATCCTCTTAAAAGTTTCCAAGGCCTTTTCAACAAAACCATTTTGTGCATATCCTGTAATCATCACAGTCCATGAGACCACATTTATTTGAGGCATTGCTTTGAAAAGTCGTAAATGAAATATCCCTTGTGGGATATCACTTAAAAAATGCAGAAAAAATATATAGAAATTGCAGCAAATAAAAATTCTGATTTTTGCAGGAAATAACTAGCTAAGGCAGCGAACCGTATTTAATTGATAACTCACAAAATACTTGCCCAAAATGCATGAAATTTTAAAGGAAGTTTGCAACAATGATAATAAACACTAGAAAAATATTTTTGGAATTTTTTGATTAATATTAAACTGCCAGAAAATTTGAGGAAACCCTAGACAGTTGGAAATCTTTAAAAATTCATATATTTTCAAATATAAGTGATAAAATTCTGAAAATCTGGAAATAACATCTGCTAACAATGCAAGTGAAAACCCAACCTCCAGATCTGAAAACGACACACTGAAAACCCTCTAAAAATCATTGCAAAATGCCAAAATGGGACGCCCCCTCGAAAAATGGCCAAAAACCCTCAAAGATGTCTCCAAATGTGGTGCCAAAACCTGCTCTAATCGCTGTAATAAATCAGATATGAAAACCCTTGATTTTTCTTCACAAAAAGCCCCAAAAATCCTTCAAACCCTTCTTTGAAAATTTTGAAATTAATTTCTAAAAATCAGCCCTGAATCAATTCCAAAATGACAAGCTAGGGTGGATTTTTCACCACTGAAGAGTGCCCTACTAGCTAAGAATGGATTTCTCACCACCAAAGCTAGGGATCTTGTGGGATCTTACTCCACAAGCTAGAGGATAGCAATCAATAGTTGCTCAATGAAAATCGTAAGTGTGTATGCAAGAATGAGCTCTCTTTCTTCGCAAACTCTTCTTATGTCATCCTCCCAAACAACAAGTGACCCAAAAAGGCTCCAATCGACCCTCTGTAGAGATAATAAAAAATCATAAAGTAACTTAAGTTACTTTCCCCCCTTCAAGTCGCCATAGGGACATAAGTGACCCCCAATGAAGAATTATAACATTAAAGTGTTATGAGGTCCCCCTTAACGACAAAACATAACATCTAACTCCACCAAGCCACTTAAAATTCATGTCAATGCAAGAATATAACAAATAAGCAAGGTGGTAGTAAATATCCGTACCCAATAGCCTCCAGAGTTTTTAGCCCCTTGGGTATGACCAAGGCTAAGACTAAAAATTGGCCCTTAGGCCCTCGATGGAGGAAAGGGGACATTACAATAAAGCCTCAACAAGAACACCATTTTGTGCATATAGTTTGATCATGATAGTCCACGGAACCAATTGCTTTGAGGTATTTTGTCAAACAATTCCCATACCTTGTATATGCTCTCCTTGCAGCCCATGAGACCACATTTAATTCAAGCATTTAGTCGAATAACTCACATGCCCAAAGCATGTTTCCAACATTTTACATACAAGTTTGCCTATGGCAGACATAAAAGGAACAAAATTCCCATTTTCCCTTATGTGTTGATAGGTGTTTATACCTTGTTTTACAACTCCCATTTTAGTTTAGTCGGGAGGGAATCTCCCAAACAACAGGTCGAGGCGCTGTCCATGAGACCATGTCAGTTTCAGACATTTTTTTGAACGAGCCACATGCCTTGTAGGAGTCCACAGTTTGCTTGCATATATACTAGGGCACTTGAAATAACGTAACAACAAACCACCTTCCCTTTATGCTGCAATGGTTATCTATGCCTTGCTCCCTTGACAACATTTCCAATGAAAGCCAAGCCTGAGATGTGGTGCCAATCTCTTGTTTTGCCCAACGCACATGGCATAAGGTAGGAATTGAATGATAAAATGAAGCAGTGGTTGCAATACTTCCTTATCTGGGCACTTTCCTTTTATGTAGTACTACACATCTATCCACTACTGGAACCCGAATAGGAACTCATTGTAAATGTGCAACAAGGGAAGTGAAATCAAGCAAAGAGGGTGATGTGTGTGTGGGTAGAGATGGGCATTATTATTCAAGGGAAGGGGAGATGGAGGACAAGACTCATATGTTGTTGTGGTTGCTGGCGGCGATAATAGGGAAGTTGCAGGGGAGGAGGTGATGCGTGTACATGGACTTGGGGGTCAAGAGGTTTGCCTCTAGTGTCAAGTGGTTCCTCCGCATGTACCCCTGCGACTTCATTGAGGTGCACACCTTTGAGATGAACCCTTGTCATTGGTGCCCCCTTAAGCAGGCATTCCAAGAGGATGCCAATCCCTTGCCCACTCTTGCTTTGCGCTCAAATCCCGTCCACGACAATGCGACACCCGCCATTCCTGAATGGATGATGGAGCATGTCAAGGTGCATTATTGGTTGGTGTTTGATAAGGACGACACATCCATAAATTTGATTGAGGGTCATTAAGGAGGAGTTGAGACTGACGCCTGTTGACACTGTGGTTGTCAAGTATAGGGGAAACATGTAAACGACTGCCAACTTTAAACGTTGGACTAACGTGTTTTGCTGGTGAAAACATTGTTTGGGGCTGTGCAAATCCGACATAAGACATTTTTTTTGGCAAAGGCTTCCCCGCACAATATAGCCTATCGGCTATATATAGCTAATAGCTCCAATGATTATGAAATTCCAAGGGTTGACGCGCACTATCGAATAGAACATATGTTGTCAATGTAAGCTCTTAGAAAAGTTTGATGCATTACCACGTACAAAACATGTGACTCTGTTGTGCATTGCATTGAAGTCATCTTCCCTAGCGCCAAACGATGAAACCTTGTGCTATTGATCCAAAGCTCCTTTTGATTTGTGGAACTTAGTTATGAAATCTAGAAGATACCACCATCCTTGATGAAGTCTAATGGAAATGCTGCAACCGCTTTGACCAACTAGTCTAAAACTACTTGCGTGTATTAACCGATAATGTGGAACACTACAAATACTCTTGTGAAATATAAACTATGCGAAAAACACAACATAGATCGTTACTACATTGGCACACATGCAAGCGACAATGAAACATTAGAAAAGACACTTGTGAGGAACAAGACTTATGCAAAACATACAAACATGATTCTTGCTCAAAACAACACTTGCGTGAGCGTGAAATAGATAACAAAAACCTGTGTAACCTAAACTTGCGCAAAACTAAACTACAATGTATTTTAGGATAATGCAAGATTGCAAGTGAACCTGGATGCTCCTGCATCATGCTCCATGGGTAACAATAAAATCGTGAGTTCTTGCTTATGGATTTGCTGATGGTAGTCCATGTTTCACAACTTCAAATGTGCGTATTCAAGTCACATCCTCAATGTCTCGGCCCTTCCATTTGATTAAAAATTCCTTGTCTCGGCCCTTCCATTTGATTTAATATTCCTTGTGTTGATTAGTATTTCCACCTCTTTGCTTTGTTTCTTTGGTATCTGCATTCTCCAATCAATTGCTGATTCTAAATCTGAATCTGTACTCTCCATCTTGTGCCTGACGATATGGATATAAATCTGTCACATTGAATACAGGTGAAATATCGACTCCCTTTGGTAATTCAATTTCATACGTGTTCTTCACAAACTTCTGCAGCACTCTGCGCTGTCCAATCTTTTTTAACTTCAATTTGTTGCAAGTCCCTTTCGAAACCCTCTCCTTCTGCAAATGTGCTAAGACCACGTTTCCTACTTTATAGTCAACTTCCCTTCGCTTGATGTTTGCATGCTGTTTATATTGTATTGAAATTTTCTCCAATTGCTTGGGCACTTGATCATGCATCATCTCTCATGTATTGCAAAATCTTTTGTATCTGCACTACCTCTCAGATTCAAAACAATCACAATCTGGAATGGTTTCTTTCCTGTGCTTCTATGCACCGAATTATCATACGCAAACTCAACTTGCATTAGAATGTTATCCCATGTATCTAGGTTGTCTTTGATCAAACACCTTTAATTTTTTATCAAACTCTTGTTGACAACCTCTGTCTGTCCATTTATTTCTGGATGATGTGCAGAATTGATCTCCAAAATTGTCCAACAAACTTAACATCCTTGTCTAATACAATACTTCTTGGCAATTCGTGCCAATTGACAATCTTCTTGGAAAACAAGTTGACAATATTAGTTGCGTCACTAGTCTTCCTACACGCCACAAAATGTGCCATCATCAAAAATATGTCTACTACTACAATTATGGAATCATTCCCTTTCCACGTCATAAGTAATTCTAAAACAAAGTCGATACTGATATCTTCACATGGTCATTCTAGGATAGGATATAAACCGTCATTTGAACTTTTCCCCGCAATCAACTGACATACTCTATACTCCTGCACATATACGTGTACATTTGAAATCATCCACGACCAAAAATATTTGTCCGCCAATTGTGCATATGTTTTATCAAAGCCAAAGTGTTTTGCCAATCTACCACTATGTTTTTCCTTGACCAAGTGTTCGCATGTTGAGCCTCTTAGTATGCACAATTGCACTCCTTTGAGTAATAATTCTTTCTGCATATGAAAGTCTAACCATGATTTTTTGTATCCACCCAATGGTTCTGCGCATGCCTTCCATGCCTCAGTAAAATCCTCATCTTTAGTATACCACGTGTTCATTGAATTGAAGCCTAAACCTTCAACTCTCAATTCATTCAAAATTAGAATCCTTCTACTCAAAGCATCAACAACCTTGTTAAACTTATCACTTTTATGCTTCAACACAAATGAATAATTTTGCAAAAAATCCACCCACTTCACATGTCTCAGGTTCGGTTTATCCGGACTACGAATGAATTATAACGCTTGATGATTTGTGTACAGAACAAAGTCCTTTGGTAAAAATAATGCCACCATTTCTGTAAAGCTTGTACTGTCATGTAGAAAGGATATACAAATACTCATGCTTTGCATCATTGAGTTTTTCACTAAAAAATGTTGTGGGTCTTCCTTATTGGCTCAACACAACTCCTATTGTGGTTCCACTTGTGTCACTTTCCACTTGAAATGCCTTAATACTTAAATCTGGTAACACCAACATTGGTTATTTAGTTGCTCCATGTTTCAACGGTTGGAAACTGCTCTCTACTTCTGCCTTCCTTACAAATTCTTTCTTATCTTTATGCAAAACGTTTGTGATCTCTGCACATATTCCACTGAATTTTTTGATAATCTTGTTGTAAAAATTTGCTAGACCGTGAAAACTTCGCACCTCAAAATTGCTTCTAGGTGATGACCAATTAGTTATTGTGGGTACCTTTTCTGGGTCCATCTTCAAACCTTCTTGAGAAATCATGAATCCCAAGTATACCAACTCTTCTTTGAAGAAACTACATTATGAGATTAATGAACCATTTCTCATCTCTCAGCTTCATCAACACCTTGTGCAAATGTTCCAAGTGTTCTTCCTTTTTCCTGTGGAAAATCAATATATCATCTAAGTAAACAATAAAAAACTTACCTAGATTTGGTTTCAAGATTTCATTCATCAAATACATGAAAGTACTTAGTGGATTTGTCAACTCAAATGGCATGACCAACCATTCATATCTTCCCTCTTGAGTTTTGACTGCTGTCTTCCATTCATCTCCGTTCCTAATGCAGATCTGGTGATATCCACTCTTCAGATCAACCTGTACATGATTGTGATCTTGTTTATTGCTCGACTGTTTGTGCACATTTTCCATTTGTTATTCTTCTTTGGTTCCAATACTACTGGTATTGCACATGGACTCAAAGATTCCTTGATCAACCCTTTGTCCATCAACTCTTGAATTTGCTTTTATACCTTTGCATTTTCCTATGGTGTTATCTTGTATCCCACTTTGCTTGGTAGACTCGATCGTGGGATCAAATCCATTTGATGACTAATGCTTCTCATCGGTGGTAAACCTTTTGGTAGCTTGTTAGAAACAATCTCCGTAAATTTGCCAATCAAATCCTTCACTTCTTGTGAAAGTGCTACTTGCTCACATCACTTTTGGATTTGCCTCCACTATTTCACGCCCATCCTTCAGCGGATTTACTCCATCCTTTGCCACCAATGTATGTGTTTGCATGACCATCGTGTTGTACCTTGTAGTCAAACTTCCAAGGCCTCCCAACCAAAATATGGCAAGTGTCCGTAGGCATCATATCACACATAGCCTCATCTCTATATCTCCAATTTGGAAATTCACCAAGCATTGCTCATTCACTAGTATTCGATGACCCTTCGGAAACCACAAAACCTTATATCAATCCTGATGTGCCATCCTCCTCAAATTCAACTTGTCCACCATTTCTTGCAAAACAATGTTGTCAGTATTGCCAGTGTCAACGATTAACTTGCAAGACTTACCTTCTGATTTACAAATTGTGTGGAATAAGCTCTTGCGCTGCGCTGAACCATCCTCTTCTTTCGCAAACTTCAAGAACTAATGCAACACGCTCTTCATCTTCTTGTGCTATATGTGTACTCACATTTGTACCGCCATCTAAATGTGCGTAAGGACACTCAAATGCTCTATGTTCCACTTCGCCAAATTTGAAACATGTGCTAATGAACCCACGTCAACAACCTCGACCATAAGATCCTCTACCTCTTTGCACACCATCATTGTTGTGACGTGCTTGATCTTGTTGTTGCTCAAATGTCCCTCATCTGCTACCTTTTCCTCTACCTCATGTGAACTTACCTTTTCCTTGTGCGGTACCTTCTGCTTGCACACCAGTTTCTCCTTTGCCTTCAACTTACATTGATAGGATTATTTAATCGAATGTATCCTAATCATCCTAAACTCATTCTGAATTGCCATGCACAATCCATTCATATAATGTGAAATAATTTCCGTTGTCATCTTCAATATGTCCAACTCTAATAGTTAATTTGTAAATCTGCCTTGTGTGATCACTTACACTCATATATTTTTGTTGCAGATTTTATAACTTCTTAAACAAATTCATATAATAGTATCGCGGAATGAACCAGGCCTTCAGTTTCACCACAAATCTATTCCATGTCTTGATCTTGCCTTTTCTCTTGTGTAATCTCTCATTTTGTACATGCTCCCATCGTAGAGACCCACGATCTTTCAATTTTGTTCCAGCGAATTTGGCTCGCATTGGATCTTCCAAGTTCTCATAACTTTTCAAGCTCAACAATCTAGTGGGTAAGCTCTTCATGATTCATGTTGTCAAAATAATTGGGAATATCCAACTTTTGTTTACTTGTCATTCTTGTGACATCTTTTATAAATTTGTCTTCATGTTCTAGTTTTGATTCTTCGACTACTTGTGGTGCCTCTTCTACAATATTGACATTGCTTGCATCGTCAATCACCAAACAACCTGTGCTGTTTCCATTGCTTCTAGAAGAGCTTGCATGTCTCTTATCAAACCTACTAGATCTGTAAGCATGGGTGCTTTTCCACGATTACCTTTGCCTCGTGGTACATTGATATCTCCTCGGTTTGCTATATCTTCAAAAAAGAGTTTGTACCGATTTCTGTCACACCTTAAATCCAACTCATTCATTGGAAAATGTCTTTAATAATCTTTGGGTATCATCATCAGTTGACCTTCTACACCTCTCCAACTCCTGTTGGAAGATGTCTTCAATTGCCTTGTGCTCACATTCGGTTATGTGAAAAGCATCAACAATAAGATCTTCAACTTCACGAGGATTATCAACCTTACTTTGATACCAAATAATTGAGTCATGGTCAAGGTTCTCCATTACTGGATGCCTTAGACCACACAGGGCTGAGAATACTTGTTAGGAGGATCGGGTGAATTAAATAAAATATTAAACATTATATAAATTACAATACATAAAAGTAAATAATTAAACTAAATAACTCAACACACTATTTACCATGGGAAAACCTCCAAGAGGTAAAAACCCCACCAAAAATAGATATCCATTATTAAGAAACCCTACTATAATTTTACACTTGGTAAATAAGCCCAGTAACTCTTTTTCGTCGTTCACTTCTCAATTAATTTGTCACGTGCCTCAAGTTCCCTATTTATTTTGGGTGATTGTGTATGTCTCTTGAAACACACTCTTCTAACCATAATTAGTTGAAAACCATTTAATATCAATCATTGGTTGTATTTAATAAATAAAAATATATTTATCAACTATAATCTATTAGTTTATAGTTATATTTAATATGAATATTAAATATAGTATTTAGGAACTTATAAGGGGTTAATAACCCACTTAAAATTATGTTCCAACACTCCCCCTTAATGTTAAGTGGGGTTATATGCCAACATTACCTATTTATACAACAAGATTTACAATCCTTAAACCACGATAGGGGGTTTTAGGCTAGCATATCACTTTTTGAAGGATTTATACACCTTCATCATGCTAAAGGATTTTATAAACTTTTTGTACAAAAGGATTTGGAATCCATAAATCAGAAGTGAATGATTTAGGCTAAACATGATTTGTGAGACTACATCTCATGATTTCTCATGGATAATCTATAAGCACCTTAGGAGTATTTTATAAAGTAAGGACCTCCTTTACAAAATGATGCTTTGTTACTATACTACATATTAAACTTTAGATAGATAAGTTTACTTTAGATCATAAGGATCTTTACAATGCTTTTATGGAGAAGTATAGAGGTGAAAAAGAAAACACATGGACGGTCATTAGGAGGTGGAATTTTCATGCACACTCCCCCTTTAATGGAAACTTTGAAAAGCCAAACATTTCTTAAAACTTACAAAACTTCACACTTCACACATAATGGATTTGTGAAGATATTTGCAACTTGATCTTTAGTAGGATAGAATTGGAGATATATATCACCACAAATAACTTTCTCTTGCATGAAATGCATATGAATTTCTATATGCTTTATCCAATTGATGTTGAACTAGACTATTTGTGAAGATTAATTCAACTCTGGCTATCACATAAGAGGAGTACTTCCTTTAACTTCCATGTGAATTTCTTCCAACTGTCGCTTTAGCCACATGGCTTCTTTTGCTACTTCCATTGCACTTTTATATTCTACCTTGGTAGAAGAGATGGAGACTGTTGGTTGCTTTCTTGTTACTCCAAGTAATGACACATGTACCAAACTTGAAAACATATCTAGTCATATATTTTCTATCTATTACATTGTCAACATGGTCAAAATCACAATATCCATATAAATAAGCATTATCAGAAGAAGTGTAATGTAAACCAAAATTGATTATTCCTTAATATATCTTAATATTATTTTATTCTAATTTTAGTAATGATCTTGATATGGTTCTTGCATGAATCTAGAAGCAATACCTACTGCATATACAATATCATGCCTAGTGATAGTAAGATAGATTAAACTACCTACAAGTTACCTATAAAGAGTAGGGTTTGCTTTCTCACATGCATGTTTAGGATCTAGTTTACAACCAACTTCAATAGAATGTCAACAAGTTTACAATAAACCATATTAAATCTTTTAAGTAAATTATAACATATTGTGATTGAGATACAAAAATAGAATGTTTATCTTGAAAAATAGCCATGCCTAAAAAATGATGCAATAATCCTAGATCAGTCATTTCAAAGTATCTATTTCAATTTAGTTTTAATTTTAAGAATTAAATTATTTGAATTGCTAGTAATAAGAAGATCATCTACATACAATACAATAAGTATAATCTGATTATTTTCAACTTTAACAAAGAGATCATTATTAGATGAGCAATTATTAAAACTAATATCTTTAAAAATTGTTTATTTTTGCATACTAAGCTCTAGGAGCTTGTTTTAAGCCATATATATATTTTTTCAATTTACAAACAAATAGTTCTTTTCCAGGTTCTTCAAAACCTTTAGGTTGGGTCATGTAGATTTCCTCTTTCAGATCACCATTTAGGAAGACATTCTTAACATCCATCTGGTGAATTTTCCAACCATATTGAATAGCTAAGGAAATGAGAATCCTAACAGTGCTCATTTTTGCAACAAGGAGTAAAAGGTTTCTACATAGTCAATACCAAGGTTTTTGAGTAAACCCACAGAGCTACTAACCTGGATTTAAACTTATCAAATTTTCCATAGGCATTATACTTGATTTTTTAAAGCCACTGAGATTCAACAATACTACATTTTTGTAGAAGGGACTAGATCCCAAGTTTGATTTTTAATTAAGGCATTGTACTTGGATTTTATGGCTTCTATCCATCTTTTATCGTGGCATGCCTCTTTGAAATATTGGGGTTCATGATCATACATATTCATTAAGGCATGGTAAGTATGATGAATTCTAGTCATCTTATGAAGATTATTAAGATTAGAGTTTTGGAGAATAGATTGAGCCCATTTAGGTCATTTAGTTATAGAGGAAACATGAATAGACTCATTTTCAATTTCAAGTGTCATTATTACAATCAATCTGTTCATTATTATTACATTCATCATGATCATCATTTTCTAAATCAACAGATCATTAAACATAGAATAACAAAAGAACTACAAAATAGTTTTTTCAAGAATTTTAACATTTTTGTTTTCAATAACTTCTTGTTTAGCAGGATCATAGATCCTCAAACCTTTTGTTTTACCTCCATATCCTACAAAAATGCAAGGATATGAGGTCTTGATCTAACTTTTTCCTTTTAGCTTTAGGAATAAAGATGGAGGTTGGCTACCAAATATTCTCAAGTGAGACACATTGGGTTTCTTGTTAGTCCACTTTTCTAAAGGTGTAGTTTGAAATATGGATTTTAGTAGGGACTATGTTAAGAATGTGAACCACAGTATTCATAGCTTCATCCCACAAAAATTTAGGGACCCGGGCTGAGTGAATCATGGTTCTATCCATTTCAAGAATGGTGTGGTTTTTCCTTTCTGTTATACCATTTTGTTGAGGAGAATAGGAGTGGTAAGTTCCCTTTGAATTCCAACATTCAACACAAAATGAATCAAATTCTTTACTAACATATTCACCTCCATTATCTGTTCTAAGTATTTTAATTTTATGACTAGAACTATTTTCTACTAAAGACTTTAAATTCTTTAAATTTGGATAAAACATCATATTTTTTTTAATAAAAAATGACCAAATCATACGAGAATAATCATCAATGAATGTAACTGCATACAAATAACCATTTAACAAAGGTAATTATAAAGGTCCTCTAACATCACTATGAACAAGTTCGAGAGGTTCAGAGGAATTTGCATCATGGTGGCTATGAAAGGGGTTTGCAGACAACTTACCGTGTAAGCAACCTTCACAAGTTTCATGAGCATGGGAGATAGGAGGTAATCCAACAACGAGGTTAAGATGAGACATATCATACATGCTCCTAAAGTTAACATACCCTAACTATTTCATGCCATAGTTATGAATCATTCCTACTTTGAGAAGTAAAATAAGAAACAGATGCAAAACCATTAAAGATATATAATCCATTCTTTTGAATACCTTCTGCAATAGTAATGTATCTACTTCATTTTTAATGTACCATTTATCCTTAAGTAAGATGATGTTATAATTATTTTGAGTTAATTGAGAGCATGATAATAAATTCATCTTTAGTTTAGGAACATATAAAACATCATTAATATAACCATTGAAAACTTTAGTTTTTACCTTGACTTTGTACATCTAAAATAGAATGATCACCTAGATAAATTTGATTGTGACATTCTCTGATATCAGAGAGAATATCTGACATATAGGTCATGTGCCTAGAAGCACCACTATCTAGGATCCATTCATTTTCTTTTACAGTAACCAAATCAGCATATAAAGCAATGACATTAGGTTTTTTATTATTATTTTTATTTTTGGGTTGACTTTGATTAGATTTGTTTCCTTTCTGATTGTTGAAATTCGGTTTAATTTTCTTTTTTCTACAATCTTCCTTTTTATGATTTTTTTTCCCATAATTGTGACATTTTCCATCAAAACTTACTTTTAGGTTATTATTCATTGATTTCTTATCTTTATCAGGGGGTTTAAGGTTTGGTTTGAACTTTTGATTGTTATTAAACTTAGAAAAACCATTACTAGGTTTCTAAGAAAGAAGAGCCTGAGTGACTTATTCTCTTTCAAATCAAACTGAAACCAAATGGTCAGGTGGTAGCTGGATTGGTAACTTTCGAATCTTCTTAGTATGGGATTGTGTGTATACCACAACCGAAATCAGAAGAGCATTAAGGGTATATCAAAGTTAGGAATTTTGTCTTGCTCAATTTGATACTTAGAGTTTAGGATTGAAATAAAGTTTCTAAAATTTTCATGAATGTTCATTCAAATAAGAAAATATAATAATTTATCTTGAATTAAATTGCAATTGCATCCATCTAATTGAGATTTAATATTTTAATTTTAACAAGAAAATTGAACACTTTTCCATCCCCCTTCATGGGAGTTATCATTAATTCAAGAATAAATTTTATGATTTTAGAAAGTATCTTACTTTCATGCATATATTCTAGCAGTTTCCAGGCTTCACTAGGGCTTTCTTGGTTTCCGATGTGCAACAGAAAGTCATCCTGCATGCTCCGCAGAATGATCGACATCGCCTCTTGCACTTTTTGTTGAAATGTAGAGAATTGTTCATCGTCAATGCTTGTCTACCTGTAGGTGCCTTTTCCATACCATTCATAATTGCCCATAGTTTCCTCACCATAAATTCTGCTTTCAAACTAATCTTCTAGATGTTGTAGTTAGATCCATTTAACATTTGTGACTTATCCATGCTAAAGTGATTAGAACTCATTTTAAATTATGATTTAAAAGCTTTCAAGACAAAATTCAAGGTGATATCTAGAATTTATTGATTTTGACTTAATACTTCAAAAATTCTTTTGCAATTTTGACGATAGAGAAAATACAATGTTACATCAAAATATAAGTTGACGACACTTTTTTGTTAAAAAAACAATTAAAATGGGAAATTTTAAATGTAAAGTTTTAAAAAAATCCTCCATGTTGTTTTATGTGTCAATCCAAGGTTGCGTGCAAAATTTGGGGTCTTTCTCCCTCTCGATGCAATTAATTTGCTGCCTGCATTCTGCCACTCACCTGCATTAAGCCCTCAACAAACCTTTTAAATCCATTCGTTTCAACAACAATATATCACGAAGAAAGCCAAACAAAACGAGAAATATTAGTCCTTTTCTAAGATTTTGCGAAATTTTGGGTGATTGACAATTTATTTTTGCATTTTTTCACATCAGTTTTTCATATAGAAACAATGCCATAGAAATTTCATTAAAAAACTGACCAATTTCTGTTTACAATAAAACAAATATTTTCAAAATTAATGAAATTCTAGTTTATTTATTCGTATACTAAATTGTAAAAAAATCTCCTATATATATATATAATCTCCTTTTTAAAAATAAAAATAAAATAAAAATCTTTATATAGTAAGTAGTAAGTACCACATTTAATCTTAAATTATAAAGTATTCACTTTTTAAAAAATGAATAGATGAGGACCTTTAACGGGATTTTAACCAACAAAAAAAAATGATTTTTTTCTTGCTATATTTTGGTAATAATCACCAAACAAGGGGACCCATTTTTCACACAAGCACTTACAAAAAAATGACACTATAAAACACTTTTCCACATTTACATATAAAATCCTATAATTTTTATATGTGATATAAGGAAAATGTGGTTTTGCTATTAGAGTATAGACAATTTTTAGGAAATGTTTTGGTTTGTGTCTTCTCGAATAAGTAGAGGGAAGTTAAAGCTAAATGGGATAACCTTGAAATGCTATAAAGTTTGTGCTCATGTAATTATATCAAAATTGATATAGAATAGGTAACTCCGACATTATATCTAAAACAAATTCTCAATGTTGATAACATGGAATTCTAAGGTTTTTTTACATTTTGTTCTGGAGTAAGGGAAATGTGTAGAAGCAACCTGAAAACCATTGCCCCTTCCTAGCAATTGTTTAAAAATGAAGCTTTTGACCCGAAGATAAAGATGACGCCAATAGGTCCTTTGACGAGCTGCAGAGTGGCCACCGCCCTCGGGGTTTACATTTTGTTCTGGAGTAAGGGAAATGTGTAGAAGCAACCTGAAAACCATTGCCCCTTCCTAGCAATTGTTTAAAAATGAAGCTTTTGACCCGAAGATAAAGATGACGCCAATAGGTCCTTTGACGAGCTGCAGAGTGGCCACCGCCTCGGGGTCCATTCTAAATTTGCCCTTGTCATTGCAGTACACAAGCTTCAACAGCCTCGCTGGCCTTGTTGTGGTGGGCGATGAGGGAGTGGAATGAGTCAAAGGACTTGCGGAAGCAACATCATTTTCTTTTTGCTTTTCAGGCTGCCCTGGTGTTTGAAACCTGGACCGGTTGAGGAGTGAAATGAAACAAGGGTTGCCAGCGTGGATTTCAGCTGAGATCAGATGAAATTGAAAGCAAGCATTGGCATTTGTTCATTATTGGTTCTAGGAATTAATTGCAGTTGCAAAGTGAAAGTGTGCTTTGGAGGGAATATGCAAAAGCGGTTTCGCGGCCCAAAAGAAAGGAGAAAAATATAATGAAAGCCGAAAGATATTATATTTTACCGACATTACATTCCTTGTGTAAACTCCAGCTGTTATTTCTGTTTTACCAGTTACTATCTTACCTATGTTTTTATGATATATTGCAGCGATCACAATGCTGTTGGTATTATTTTTTTTTGTAGATAAATCTGGTTAAAAGCTAAAGAAAAACAGTTCCAGTTGATGGTAGTTTAAATGTCATGGTAGAAGTAGGCTTGTCCTTTCTTGGATATAGAAATATATGATCGCTATGACTTTTTAGAAGTCATGTATGTCTAACCCAATAAATATTTTGTATACTGCTATATTTGGCTGAAGTAATATAAAATACTTTGTTTTTTTTTTGTTCTCAGAAGAAAGATTGTATGGTAACTGCACAGAACATGCATGTTGAAACTATTGTTGTCTCTGTCATTCAGCTATAAAAATAATGATACTTTAATGCTATTATGTACTCGCACAGTCGCACAACAAAATATAAACTCTTCTAACAACAAAGAGTTATTAAAAAACCAGTACCTTTATAGAGAGCGAAATCAAGATGGAAATATTGATTGCAAGGTTGACAAACGGTGCTACCGCGTGAGAGAGGATTTGAGAAGCAACTGTAAAATCAACCCAGCTTGTACAGACTCAATGCCTTCCTCCACTACACAAAAATACTCTCAAGCACTAAGAGGACTCAAATAAATAGCCTTTGAAGATGCCACCTGGATAGTTTTTTAAAATCCAGATTTCCCTTGTAATTAAGTTCTCTAGTGGGCCCACATCACAGCAAGTCAAAAATTTGAAAAAAAAAAGGTTTTCAAGAGAGATGTGTAAATTGATAAGGTGACCCACCTTTATAACCTGATGTAGGTTACAACTACCCTAACTGACTCTATGGTTCCTATTTAATAAATTAAATTATTTAATTGTACTTGAAAATAATTTTGATGAAATTTACCTGCTCTGGTACCATGTTAGGAGTATCGGGTAAATAAAATTAAACATTATATAAATTACAATAAATAAAAGTATTTAATTAAACTAAATAACCCATACTGTGGGAAACCTCCAAGAAATTAAAAAATCCACCAAAATATAGATGTCCATTTTATTGAGAAACCCTAGTAACTACACATAGTAAATGAGTCTAGTAACTTTCTATTTCACCCATTTCACTTCTCTCTCCGTTGTTTTTCCATGGGCCCCAAGTACCCTATTTATTTTGGGTGATCGGGTGTGTCTCCCCAAAAAACACCCTTTCAGCCATAATTGGTTCAAAACCATTTAATATAAATCCATAGTTTATGTTTGTGTTTGTGTGTTGTGTATTTTATGCATAGTATTGCGCTAAATATTGTTGGAACATAATTTTAAGTAGGTTATTAACCCCTTATAAGTTCCTAATATTATATTTAATAATTATATTGAATATAACTGTAAACAATAGATCAAAGTTTCAAACACAACATGGAATTCTGAACTCAACTATCCTTATTCAATCACAATAAAGCAATACATGGAAACACAAATAGCTATCTTATGGGTGAGATGCTCAACAAACTTTAGATATTGAGATCTTTGTTCGCTAACTTGCAGCCTTTACAAGTGTAGTGCTGCAACATAAACTACGCACTAAACTAACCAGTCCAAGACTCCAAACTATAGCATCAATTGTTTGGCATAGTTACCTAAGACTCTTAGACAACAGGACAGGGTTTCAAGGATGGCCAAAAATTTCCAAATTTTGACGGCGGGGAGATGACTAATAAAATAATATATTAAATTTATAGATATTACAAATTTAACATGAATAAACTCAGACTTAAAACTGAAAGCTTGAAGATTGAAACCATTAATCCAATTATTAATCACATAAGCCTAAATGCTATATTTAATATTCATATTTCAATGTTTCATATTGAGTCATTGACATCAACATAGAAATTAGAACCAAGATAAGTTGATACTAGATATCGATACAATGATACATCAACAATATGACAATGAAAAACAAGTCTTCATTAATTAGCATGAGAAGAGTACATATGTTATTATGTCATAACTCAAAAGTACATAACCAAAAATGGCAGCTCAATAATCAAAGTCCTCCAAGGGAATACTCGCGAACTGCTCCTTGTCACTAGAAGTACCTGTATCAACATCATCTACATTTGCAAAGGGGATCTCAACCAATTCCCATTGCTCTTGATCTTCGTCAATCTGCTATGAATTCTCAGGGTCTGCATCCCACCATAATGTTGGGCTCTCCTTGTACATAGGTGTCTTGCGATCCATGAGATGCAAAACACTATGTATAACAAGTAGTTTTTCCGCACTTTTAGAGGTAAGTTTGTTGCTCTTAAGAGAGTAGATACACCCATATCTTGACCAATTCCTCTCAGAAGTAGAGGAACCAAAAACCTAAAAGAAGGTGAATGGCAAGTGTACTTAGCAATTCTAGAGGTCCATATAGTTTGCCACCAACTAACTAGACTCTCTTATGCCAATGTGCCCCTGTCTATTTGTGTTGAAGTTTTGTAGCCTTTAAGATAAGGAAATTTGAGCCAATCAGTTCTAACTCTTGAACCATCCTTCGCATTATACTTTTTTAAGGACTTTCAAGAAACTCTTCCTCACCCTATCATCTATAGGGACAATCCTATCAGGTCTCTCATGATACCTCTTAAGATTTAGTGTATATGCGGCCGTGTGTAAAGAGGCGTTCAACTTCTCCCACCTTTGCTCAATGATGGACTAAACATGGTGATGGTAGAACTCCCATGTGGGGTACCTTTCTCGAATAACAATCTTCATATGGTCAAGCATACTGTCAGTACACTCGTATATCTTATTGAGGTTGGGGCTATCAGTATCCCTATATTTTATCGCACTGAAAATCGAAGATACAATGGATGAGATGTATCTCACATCTGTCCAAAATGTCTCTCTCACCACTACTGCTTTCACCTTCTTCCGTTGCTCTATCTTGGACCCATCCCATCTAGACCACTTTGCTGTCATGACCATACATTGCAGGGACTCTTGGAACTTAGCCATCCTATCTTGCAAAATAAAGTAGGATGCAAAACATGTGCCCATTGGCTTGTGGAATTCCTTTCTCAAAAAGGTGCCAAAGAGTGCCAATGATGTATTATGGTTGCAGTTGAACATCTACACCTCTCTAGCATCTGCCACTACACTTTTGACTCAATCAATTTTTCCAGTGTCTTTTAGTACATTGTTCATGGCATGCATGCAACATGGGGTCCACAATATACATTGGTAGTGAGCCTCAATGAGCTTACTTGTTGTCCTGCATACATAAGTTGCATTTGTAATAACCTATACAAACATTAGTGGGGCCAACCTCCACAACGGCATTTCACAAAATGGTGAATTGGAACTCTGCTTCCTTTTTCTTTATGAACAATCAACGGCCCTAAAAAAATGAGTCTCTTTACATGAAACAATGATATTTATGAGTGGATGTTGTCTATAATATTAACTTACACATCCATAATGATGTTGCAACCGTGAGAGACCCATGCGCACCTCATTTACTCTATTAGTAAGTTAACCTTGGAATAGTTCCTATCCAGGATTGTGGTCTTCAACTTCGTGTTTCCTAGGGGCACATAACTTACACCTATTTTGGCTATCTTAGCCATAGACTTCTTGTAATAAGGAGAGCGAACAACATTAGATGGGATGCTAGTGGCATAAAAGAATTTTCCAATGACATCATCAGCTTCACCCCTATCCTTCGTATCATACGTCCACAATTGGATTGGAGGCCACAACCTTCCTCTTCCCCCTATTAGCAAAAACATCCACTTTAGTCACCTCAAAATTTACTAGAGTATTTGAGAAACCACTCAGAGGAGTTCTCTAAAAGTGAGAACTAGAAGGGGTGCCACCAACACCACAAACTGCTGGAACTTTTTTTGTCGTATCTCCACTATAGAACCTCAACATTTCTGCCCTCTCTTCAAGTGATAGTTGTTCACATAGTCAATGAGCATATATTGCACTTCCATGTTTTAGTCCCCCATGAAATGTTGGATCTAAGACTTTCAACAATTTGAGTAAATTGTTTCAAAGGTTTTTTTTGTTAAATAGTTCTCTAGTATATTCGCACAATATCATGGAGGGGCAACTAAACTTGTCCGACACTCCCATGTGAACTATCAGTTGTTCTTTCTCCTTGCACACCCCCACCCATCTCATTGCTCATTTCAATCTCACATTGAGCTTCATACTTATCGTTTGAACTCATTTTGGGACTGCAATAATTAAAATACAACAATATAACTATACATTTTAAAGTTTTTAACACACTCTGCATTTGGAAATTAAAAAACAACACCCTTGTTTTAGTTTTTTAATTTTATCCCTGCTTGCATTTAGAAATAAAAAAAGCAACATTGCACAAATGGCAAATGCCCTTGTTTAAACCATTTTGCATTTGGAATTTAAAAAATAGAAGAAGCAATGAATGCACTTTGAAATTAGAAAAAACAACAATGCCCTCCCTTGCTTAACGCATTTTTGCTACATGCATTTGGTAATAGAAAAAAACAAAAAAAACAATGTATGCACTTTGAAATTCAAAATAAACAACAAAACTTCGGCAAAGATAGATAGGGGCACATTGACACAAGAGAGTCCAGTTGGTGGCGACATTATGGACCTCCAGGATTGCTACATACACTTGCCATTCACTTTCTTTCTCATATTTATAGTTTCTCTGCTTTTGAAAGCAATTTGTCAACATATGGGTGAATCCATTGTCTTAAGAGCAATAGACATACCTCTAAAAGAGTAGAAAAACTTGTTGCTATACACAGTGCCTTGCGTCTCATGGATTGCAAGACACCTACATTCAAGGAGAGCCCAACATCATGGTGGGATGTAGATCCTGAGAATTCATAGCAGATTGATGAAGATCAGAAGCACCGGGAATTGGTTGAGATCCCCTTTGCAGATGTAGATGATGCTGAGACATATAATTCTAGTGACGAGGAGCAGTTCACGAGTATTTCCTCAGAGGAGGAATCCGATTATTGAGCTGCGATTTTGGTTATGTACTTAATAGTTATGACATAATAACATGTGTACTCTTCTCATGCTAATTAATGAAGACTTATTTTTTTGTTGTCATATTGTTAATGTATCATAGTATTGCTATCTAGAATCAATGTATCTTGGTTCTAATTTGTATGTTAATGTCATTGACTCAGTATGAAACATTGACTATGAATATTAAATATAGCATTTTGGCTTATGTGATGAATCATTGGAGTAATGGTTTCAATCTTCAGGCTTTCAGTTTTAAGTCTTAGTTTATTCATGTTATATTTGTAATATATATATATATATATATATATATATATATATAGACTTTATATATTATTTTATTCATGGTATGCCGTCCCCAAAATTTGGAATTTTTTTACCGTCCCGGAAACCTCATCCCTATGTCCCGCTGTCCAGCTGTCCCGGAGTCTTAGGTAACTATGATATTAACGTATCATTGTTTCCTCTGTTTGCGTTTGTGCATCTGTGACATGTGGGTTCTTCTCTTTCATCTCTTCAGCTCCTGTGTCATATGGCCAGATCTTGCTGAATTTCATTTTTTCCATCTAGACCTTGTTGAAGCATGTACTTATCTTGTTTACACCTTTCCTCTAGTGGGCATAGTCCTTCAACAACATTGTTTCCGAATTGGGAAGGTTCTTCTGCATTTGTCTTATCTGCTCCATAATGAGATTGAGTTTGTTACACAACCTTCTTCTCTTCACCGGTTGTTTTTCTTTAAGGAGTGATTCGTGCTCATTCCAGGTTGCTGGAAACATAGCTACATATTAAATATGTTTGTGTTGGTGCTTCTTTCAGCCCACCTTTTCCATAGAAGCTACCCTATAAAATTTATGTGATTCTTTCTCTGATACCACTGATCTGAATTTGATTGGAAATCCAATGGAAAACAAACTAACTTCTAGGAACTAGATGTGATATTAAAGCAATGAACCAAAGTAGAGGAAATGAATGCAATAAAAAAGATATAATACTGAAACGTAAATGAAGCTTTATCAAAATGATGAGCAATTCACAAGAAGGTAGCGATCTTTGAGCAGAGATGTGAAGCTACCACACTCTCCAATCAATACAAAGGAGGTAGCAATCCTTGAGAAGAGATGTGAAGCCACCACAGTATGCTTGTATCTCTCTTTGCTCTGCAACCAGATTGTGATTTTTACATTAGGATGACAGTTCCTTACTGATGTTTTTAGAGGAAGTGAAAAGTTTCAAAATAGAAAGCAACACAATTTGCTCTGGAATCTGAAATGCCATGTGATGGGCATTCCTGATGAAGTTGAGAGACTCTGTCATGATGTGAAGCTCATAGAACGGCAAGTGTTATGCTTTCTGAAAATTTTGGGATTTTTTGAATCATTTTGCATTTTGTACTTGTGTAGGGCTCATTAGAGTGATTTTCGGAAAAATAAAACATCCCTAGCTGAAGGGCACAGATTTGCAGGAAAATTGGAAATCCTAAGCTTTGCGATGCATATTACGGTTTTGTATTCTGAGTATCAGTAAAGAAACTGCAATCCTGGTAAGGAAACTGTGTTAAAGGGAGGTGCTTAAGAGGTGGTTCCCCAAAAGGCCACCTGGATCAGTATGCATCACAAGCAACACTCTGATCATACTGGTATGACTTTCCAAGAATAAGATCAGCTGACTCCAACATTGTAATATTACAATCAATTTTATGAGAAAATGGTTTCAAAAGTTACTTTTGTGATAGGTGTGGAAGTACCTTCCGCCTTTACCCAATCAATCCTTATGGCTGAGGATGAGGTTTTTCCTTCAAATTGAGGGTTGTTTCCAGATTTTAAGAAACCGAGTTATTTTGACTTCCACTATCAATGATGCATCAGGAAATTATTATGTTAATTAGCCTCCAACTTGGGATTTATTTGGTTTATGCTTGGCCTTATTCAATCAGCACACATTGTAATCATTGCACATCTAATTATTCCACATACAGTTAAAATATGTGGACTTTGGCTTTGAATCACGGTGCTTCTTTTGTAAGTCGTCTTGATTACCATTAAAATTTTGGGATGTATATTTTTGTAACCTGCTCAACACATAGGATATATGTGGAACATAATAAGTAAAATGTTGGGAACTGAATATGTATTTCTGATAAGTATGGTCTGTAGCTTTATAGTCATTATAGCTCAGGCCTACTTCAGTGGTTTTTTTGTCACATCCCATTTTGGCTCTCCTGAAGTTGACATCTAGATGACCGTCAATGAGCACTTTTCTCCCTTTGCATGGAGAATGTGATTGAAATTGTATTTGTGCATGAAGTGCATAGTAAAGCTAAGGATTTGCTAAGTCACCTTTTTGCCGGTGCAAAGTTTCATGGCAAGCAAGTGCTTGGCGATGTCTTGAAGTTGAGCTCTATACAAGTGACTCTTCACATTGCCCCAGCAGCAGCGACACCTTGCTTGCAACCTATTGACCCTTATGTTGGACACAATGCATTCACTACTTGAGATAGCACCTCGCCATTATATTTAGACCATCACCATTGTGGCTTCATTAGTTGATGGATCAGGCCCTGACCTTACCTTCTCTTTGCATAATTATTACCACTTTTGGAACCCGTGGTGGCATATTACTTTTGATGGCTATTGAAATTATTATGTAACCACCACTTTAGACTTAGTGGACTTGAAGTCAGCAAGGCATTATCATTCTGATAATTATTTAGGTTCGATTGTTATTACCACCCACATAACTATTGAATGAATTGTTAATCACCACTAGAGCATTAGATGACCCTAACTTGCATGGTAGCTATTGTGATTTGGGTTTATGTTTGATTATTATCACATTGGGTCACTAGGTAATCAAACTTATAGATCCTGTGGGCGTATTACCTTTGGATAGCAATTGGATGTTTGACAATTATCACTTTATTGGACCTTGTTTTGCATGCTAGTGGATTAGAAAGTTATAACTTGCATGGGATGGATTATTTTCAATGATTACCACTTGGTGGTAAATCTAGATACCATTGAGTACCACTTAAGTGGTGTTGACCTTATTATGAAACCCTAATTTTATAGGGCAAATTGTGCATCAGGTTTCAAAGGTTCTTTTGGAATGCTGATGAGAGAGAAAAAGAAAGAAAAGAACTCCCATTGGGACAGCTCTTACTTGAGAAAGCATGCATTCGTTGTTCCAGACTTTGCTGAAGGAATCCTCAGGGGTTTTCTCACCATATGCAAAGGATTGATCTTGGAGCCTTTATCATGCAACTCCTATGAAGGGGAAATAGAGATCTATAAGTGAGAGCTTTGTTCATTCCCGTGTTGGACTTGCCAGTTGGGAGCTAGGGGCACAAACCGTCCATGGAAGCTTTGAAGATTCGGGGCTAGGGAACATTGAAACTGTTGAAGCCTTGGCAAACCTTGTTTATCCTACTTCCATAGGCATGCCATTCTAGATTCCCTGACCTAGAACTGTTATGAGCTTTTGTGGGGAATGAAGTGATTAGGGTATTGGTGAATTCATATGCTATCTGATGTTTTGATTTTATATATAGTTGCATGTATCTGGTTATACACTCCTATGCATAAGATGGGTATATACACATATGTTCCTTATGCATACAGTTTTTCTTTTTAATATTGGGTTGTATACTTTTGAATATCTGGTGTGGACTTCTAAATGATATATCGAAAATATTGCCCTTTAAATCGGTTTATGCCCTTTGATATCATTTCCCCAAATATTTTGAAAATATTTGGGGAAATGATAATGTTTGCAATAAGTATTGGTTTTTTCTCTTGAACGAGGCCTGATTATGATCATGGTTGCTTATGAAGGTAATATTTGGAAACAGTGAAGGCTTTACTGGTTATTGATTTTTCCCTTTTAATGAGGCTTGTGAGTGTGATTATTATTATGATGTTTATTCTCTGTAAAGATATAAATGGATTTGATTTTTCTAATCCTGTATCTTGATGGGGTTTCTCATGAATGGCTTTTATGCATCTTTTGCTCTAATGCTCTGTCGACAACTTGATCCAAAGCAGATGGCATGCCAGCAATATGCCGATACTCCACATGTTGCAATTTTTTTTAATTTAGTGCAGGTGCATACTTCACAGAGTTTTAATATCTTTAGACTCTTTTGACTAGGTCTTAAAAGGAATGAAGATCAAGACTGTGTAACATTTGGAGTTGCTGTTCTTAGTTCCAAAGTTGTCTTATTAATGTTAGATCTTGCTGCCTGTACCTGTCTTATGTGTTGGCTTTGGAAATTACTATTTGAAGGTGGTGTTCATTACACTACTTTGACCTTTTGTATTCAAACTGGTTTAGTGCTTTAAAGCTTGGCTTAGCAAAGTCCTATTCTGTACTTTATGCTGTCATAATGAGAAACCTAATTGAAATTAGTTTCCTGAGTTGTCAATTTATCATTTGAATGAGTCTTACACGTTGACAGTAGCTTCTTGTATTTAAAACCAATTTCAATATCAGAATGACCACTCAATAGCGTCGGTGCTTGTTTAAATGCCTTATGTGACAGGAAATATGAGTCAAGTTTGAAAAATTAGATGCTAGCATAGCCCATGTTTGGATTTGTATAGATGTGGGTCTTGTGGTGGGCTTTACTTTTGGTAGTCAGTCCAGAACCCTCGTTGGGGCTGGCCTCCTTAGTAGATTCTGTAAACCCTGATTTCCCCCCATCTTTTTGGATATAGGAAAGAGTTGATAGCAATTTGAAGAACTTGGCTGACCTGAACTTGCATTGACCATGACTGTTATTACTGAAGAGGCAAGTGTGGTAAGGAATACCCCATTCTAATCTCAGTTGAAGTCTGCCTATGATGTAGTCTATTATATCACATCCAGTTATGGATGAAAATGAATTCTATGTTGAAACTTCAAAGGAATAAACCTGTACTTGCTTTCTTGTCTGCGTTGCATGTATGTGTTGTAAGAAGTGGGGTTAGGTAAAACAATCACAGTGCAGCCCCCCCTTATCAAACTTTGGTAAGTGGACTGGCGGTTATTCTGTTGTATCAAGTAATGGTTATTAACTCTGGTTTCAAACCTGTGTATTACTGTCCATACTATTAGCTCAAAGTGATGGGGATTGTTTAACTCTTAGAGATGATGATAGTGGTAGAAGCTTACAACCTTGTACTCAATCCTGTTAGAAGACGTATACAAGGAAGAAATAAAGAGAAGGCGGATTGCACACATTTGAGACTGTGTGTCTGTCTATTTATTATAAATGAAATAGTTACAAAACGGTTGATGTAGTTACAACCGGTTACAACCAACTTGTAGTTAGGCACCTTATAAAGAAGTCTTATATTCTCATATCCCCTCTTAAGACTTATTCTACATAAAGCAAAAAAAAAAACAAACTATTTAACAAGACTAGAACAAAACAGAACTATGCAATCTTCAGACACTTTCACTTTGAAAGCAATGCTATGATAAGGTAGGGCTCCATCAAGCTGCTTCGTGACCTTCGTAAAGGTGTAGCTCCTGAGCTGAATTCTCGAGTTCTCAGATTCCACCTCCCCGAACTCCCGAATCACAGATCTCCCAAATTATTGGACAACCATCCATACTGAGCCATCCACAAGCTCCATCAAGTTGTCTCATGACCCTCGTGAGGGTATAGTTCCCAAGATCCACAGTCTCTCCCGAACTATCCGAGTAACCATCCATACTGAGCTTCATCTACTCTGTATCCTTTCTTGCCTTCAAAGTTTAGAGCATCATTATATTGCATATTCGTCACTGTCCTCACTACCTTCTGCATCCGGTGGGTCTTCAACCATGGCTATATTGGCTGTATTTGATATGACTTTACCCTTGAGCACATCATTGACTCGAACATGACAATCCCATGCTGTGTGACCTCTTTTCTTACAATAATGACCAATAATGGGCTTATGCACCTTGCGGGATTGAAAAAAATTATATACTCTTGCTTCGGGTTTGTTCCTTGGTGTACATGACACCATGTGAGGCTATGGCCATTGCTTTGCATTATACTTGTTAAATTGTAGGAGAAACTTGTTAGATCATCTCCGGTGTTTCACAAAGAATATGCAGTATGGCTGGGTTGCTTCTCATCATAGAAAACTTCAACACTGCCACTTGTGTCTAATTGGATCTTCTTGGTTTAAAAGCGTGGCCCCTGCATAAAATTGCAAGACTCGAGATAGAAGTGAACTTAATTTAGAGTAAATATGGATAGTTTTTGATAGCCATTGATACCAAGACACCAACTGCTGAGTCAATTTCTCCAGTTGACAGCTAAGTTTTCTGACATGAACGGCAGCTTTGTTGATATGGGTGTTCTGTCATATGTTTAGGTTTTATAATTTGACTGTGGTTTGTCTTAGTTCAAAGGCATTTTTCATTGTATATGTGGGGTCTGTGTTGGTTGCACCCACCTTAACGAGTTTCATAGACTGCTATAATTACTCTAGAAGCATGTCAGTAGTGTACAACATGACCTATAGTTATGTACATTTGTTTCAAATTAGTCAATGTTTAACATAATTCTCTAACATTTTTGGTTTGAGGATATTTATCATTTTCTGATTGGGCTTGATAGCTGGATAAGAACTTTCTGATTTTCAATAGGGCTGGATTTTTATTTTGTCTTCCTGCCATATTGGCTGTTTTTGATAGTGTTCTAATGATCTATCATTTTATTCATATTGTTATGCTTTCTTGACTATCATCTGCAGGTGGCTGATCCAATTCACCGTCCACTTCTGAAGTTTCTCTTTGCTCGTGCTTGCAGACCATATGTTGATTTCATAAAGTCATGGATTTATCGAGCAGTTGTGAAGGATCCGTATAAGGAGTTCATTGTTGAGGGCTCAGAAAACATAGAGTCTATTTCATGTATTGGGAAAGGACATGCAAATCATTTTCCTGTTTCAAGTATTAGGGTAAAGTTTATGCTCACATTTGAGACTTTGTTTATATTTCAAATATTGTGTCAGATGGAGTACTATCTGTTGAATCACCCGAGTGTTAGACACTTTAAGGATGTAGCAATGTGTTTCTAAAAAGTAAGCAGAAAGTATCCAAGCTTATTTCTCTTCTCTTAGGTTGATAGTTGTATTGTTTTGCTGCTGCTTCATCTTAATAATAGAATAAATTTGTCTGTGCAGGTGCGAGATGGAGTTTTTGTACCATGCTTTTTGAAACATGTTTCTACTCCACTCCTTCGAGCTGGTCAGCAACTTCAAGTGCTTACGAGGTTGTTGGAAACTACTGAGTTTGGAAAACAAATACCAAATTTTATGAGCACGTGCATGCCTTCTGGGGATTCCACTCAACTATCAAGTTTGGAAGCTATTTTAGGATCTTGGGCTTACTTTTCAAATGAGAATGCATCTTGTGAGCCTGTATTAGTTTATAGTAAAAGTAAACTAGAGGACTTGATGCAAAAGAGGGAAAAGGCAAATCAACAAATGGTGGAAAGGCTTGAAAAACTCTTTGTAGGCCTGAGTAATATTTGTAGGCAGAAGAGATTCATGGTGAGTGCTTTAAGTATTTGCTTTAGTTTTTTTTTGGCTGTTTTTGCTTTGCTCTTTCTTTTTGCTGTGCAGAAGGTTTGTAGCATATGTGTTAAACTTACAACAGAGACACCTACGTCTCAGTACACTGTTGATAGTCAGCCTTTAGCATAAATAATATATTTATGATTTCTTCCCATTGTGACATGTTACACTTAATATGAACATTTTGAAGAAAGTATTGGATAATTATAAATACATTGCTTATAATCAACCTTTGGGTTACCATAAGTAATATTTTGATGTTTTCTTCTCACTATAATGTGACACACATACTGCAAACATTTCATAGTATATATTGGTTATATTAGATATCAAGCTAGTTTGTTGAAATGTCGCTTTGGTTCCAGGTAGTCCCTGTAAGCTACAGCTCACAATGTTTTCACGGTTCTAAAGACTATCAAGGAAACTCACAAAAAATGCAGAAAATGATAGGGAAGGCTAATGATTACACGGAGAAAGGAAATACTGTGTATGGAAGTAGAACTTTGTAAGTTTTCTTTTTATATGTAGACAAAGATTATGGAATAGTTTGTCACTTACAGACAGAGTTATGTATTGCTATTTCTCACATTCCTGTATTCTCTAAAAGTTTGAGAAAACCTACCAAAAAACTAGTTGGAGAAATCATGACTATACTGTTCTATTTTTGATTGGCGCTTATGAAAGACTAAATCAGAATTTGAGAGTTGGAAGTTGCTTTTATTTCACTTCCGAGGATTTTAGGGTAGAAGGTGTAGGTAATTACTTATGACCTTATAATTTCATGTTGAATCAGGATATGCATTTTTATGTTTATATTTCCTAACAGTAGCATTTCGTATCTGGGCAATTGGTTTTGCAGAGATACATGGTCCAAAGAATCACATGAAGAGTACTCTTCTAAGTTCCTGGAGGGGGATGTCCAAAGAGAACTTGGAACATCATCTGAAGATGCAGATACGGATACAGATTCCTCTGAATTATTAAGTGATGAGGATAACTCGAGTGATAATATCCTTATGGCGAGCACTGTAGTATCATCAAATCAGTTAAAACAAGCAATATTTAAAGATGACATACATGAAACACCTAAAGGAAGACTGGATAGTGAAAAAATTGGCAGGTCAGACAACAGGACTTTGCAATCTTCATTGATTAGGAAGGCCAAAGAAGATAGAACTTGGAATCAATGATTTTAGTCTCGGTGATAAAGTAGGATCTGAAATATTGCCCCATTGTGGAGTGTCATGCAAAAACTGGGATCCAGTTTTGTTTTCAGGTCTCAATTTATCTACAGATGCAACACAGTACAGCAAGTTGGATTCACTAATTTCAGACTATCAAAGAGGAACAAAATGGCCACAGATTGGTCTTCCTAAAAATCCATTTCTTGTTGCACTTGCATGCGAAAATAAATCAAATGATTATTTTTATCCCGACTTTTCTGGCAGCGATAATGCATGGGATATTGCACCTGGTAAAGCCTTGGGCCCTGTGCAGAGAAGTCACCAGAATTCAGAGACTTTTGAAATGACCAAGACTGCTGCTCAGGGATCTCAAATGGAATCCAAACACTTTACAAAGGAAAGCTGCAATAATCATGAACATTCAGATTTTTTCAGTGAGGATAGTCATCATTCTTTGGACTATCAAATTAGTTGCAGTTATATGGCTTTTCATCCACTGCTGACGAGAAATGCTTGGGGCCATCTGCAGTATCTTATGCCTGAGAAAAGCCTCAGCGATCGTCTGGCAACCACTCTCCCTTATTATGACTTTTCTTCTGTAACAGAAAACCCCGAGACTTTTACAAAGAATACTTCTTCCAAGGATTTTGGACTTGAGCATTCCTTTCCAGATGAGCATCATGGGTACATGAGAAACAGGATTTCCAATGAAATCGGGGTAATAAATCATGAAAATAAAAGAACAAACCTAGCGGATGGTTGTCAGACGAATTGTCAAGGTACTTTTCTCAGGAAAATACAACCATCTGGAGAACTATTTAGTGAACTTGACCGTAATGACGTGATTTGTGGACAAAGCTTTATGGATCCGCATGATAATTATTTGATGTCAGATTCTTGCAAAGAGGACAGCTTGCCAAGAGTATTTGGGGGAGGCAAGTGGCAGACTTCTCTAGGATATTCTGAGAATGATGAGAGTTTGGCAGGAGGATGTGTGCGTGATTCAGAAATTGCATTAGAGATTCCACTGGATGTTGTTATTGACAAGTGTATTCTGCAGGAGATCATGCTTCAGTATCTTTTTGATTTATTATTTAATTTCATCTTCTGTCACGAAAAAGATGTTTGCAAGAATAATTCCATCTGCAGGTTATATATCTGGAACCTCAAAGAGGACTGCTTTAGTACTACATGGGAGACCTTCCTGGCCATCTTCTATGGCAAGTATAAAAGACATAAAAGTGTAGAATATTTATCGTTGTGCTTTGCCAACAAAACCAAGGTCAACATGTTCAAGCACGTTGTCTTCTTCTGTTTCTAAAAACTTCATTAAAGTACGCTTAGAATGTTCATTGCTGATTCCATGGCTATCCAGGGATCTTGCAATTGACATTCATTTCTAAGATATAGGCATAGGGTAGTTTCAGTCTATGGCAATAGTTTCTTTCATCTTTTGATAGAAGCCAAGGGCTTGTTTGTCTGAGGGGGAATTTTTAAAAACTTTTTTGCTGCAGTTATGTGATTAAAAGTTAAAGTAGAAATGAAAATTCTAACCGTACTCGTAAACTCCTATCTTGATATAGATTTATATACATAACAACCAGATTTTAACTGCATCTCGTAATATTAGGCTAGATCAATGTGTTTGATACTGAAGTCTAAATAGGGGAATTCATGTAGTTCCCCTCCATTGCTGTAGAATTTGAAGGTTCATCTCTTAAAGCTTGTAAGGTTGTTGCCACTTTGCCACCCTTGTGGACAATCAAAGGGTTTCATGGCTGAAACAGTGTAATATGACATGCTATGAAGCAATAACTGCAGTAACGAAGACCATTCTTTCCCTCAGTCTTGCCAACTAAAAAATGGAAATAACACTGATAAAGATAACAGCGGTTCTTCGTGTTCTCAAGTTCATCAAGGCACGGGAATTATTTTATACCCGAGTTTTTTCCCTCCAAAACATTGAGTGATGTTTCTTACTTGATCTCTTTGTCTTCCGTCAACACCTTGAAGAAATGTACCAGAAAACATTCCTTCTCAATTGTCAGTTCTCTCCTCTTTCAGTAAGTCCTTCATGAGCATCACCTGATCTTCATGCTTCTTCCTGTCCTTTGTGCGGTATTTATGTGTTGATAATCTCACTTTTCTGCACTTGCTTGTTAACAAAAAAAATGCCAATCTATATGAATCTTGTGTTTTTGAGTATCTTGACTTCCTCCTTTTTATAGCCTTCTTGTAAGATTATATATCAATGCATTTTCTGAAAACATCGATTAATAAACAAGTCATCCTGTCGATGCTGAAAATTTAATCTTAGATCAATCTCCTTGTTTTATTTGTTGTTTTCAAATGAAGTTTCTGCCACCCACCAACAGAAGTTCATACTTTTAGTGCATGCCTCAACTTATTTCATCCCTCTACAACACTGTCTAGCATTGCCATCTCACTGATCCCGCCTTTTGATCTGCCCCTCTGAAGGCCTCTCGACTTGGTATCATCTTACTGATTCCATTACGAAGAAAAACAATCTTTGTCCTTATTTCTCTTTATTCTTTTTTTAAAACCGTTATAAATAGAAGCTCTTAGGAAGTTTTTATAAATCATCTTCCGTTTTGAAATGCTAAAATTTTTGTGGCTTATTCATATTATATGGTAAAATTTTCCTTAACAGAGTCAGGTATCGATGCATCAGTGATTTTACTGTAAAGCTGCTTGCAGAAGGATTTGGATTTAAGAAACATTTGTTGGCATTGCGGCGATACTTCTTCATGGAAGTGGCAGATTGGGCTGATGGATTTGTCATCTCTCTATGCCAACATGTGAGTAAACATCGAGCAATCAAAGAACTCATTTTATTGCTTAGAGTTTCAACATTATGAGATAATTTTCAGCTGTCTTTTGATTTGGAGTCATGGTGATGTATTTTCATTGTGTAGATTCATTAATGCCGCATGGCTATTGTTTTCTTTCTGAACTAGAAATGGTCTCCAACAGGAAGTCATCAGAGGTTGTTGGAGGTTCGGGCAATGCTAGAATCAGCCTTACTAAGGTCTTCATGTGAAGGAGATGAATATGATGATCGGCTATATATTTACATCAAGGATGCTAGTGGAATGCCCCATACTGAAAACAGCTTGCGCGGCTTGCCTAATTCTACTGGTGCCTCGTCTTTTATAGACACTAATTGTGAGTAGTTGCCATGTTTTATTTTGTTTTTGTAATTCAGATTCTATAAGCTAAAACATTAGCTGGAACAGTGGTATTACTGAAGTTGTAACCTATTCTACCATTTTGAGGCGATTCATAGTTTTCCATCCTTGTTAAATTCATCCTTTTCAGATTTAAATCACCGTCCTTGTAAATATGACAACATGTTTTAATGATTGCAGGTGTAAATGCTTTTGATTTCATAGGCTTGGGTTATAGAGTGGATTGGCCATTAAACATTATTCTTACGCCAGAAGCTTTGAACATGTATAATTCTATTTTCAGCTTCTTGATCCAGATCAAACTGACCATGTTTTCACTATGTGATATCTGGAACTGTTTAAGGGTACGGTCTTTCCATAATTTTTCTTTACATAGCTTTTACAGTTTTACTGATCATGAAGTGAAGTTGTGCTTTGAGAGCAATACATTTCTAATACAGTTTCACATGTTTGGGTTGATCTAGAGATTAGGGAGTTATGTTTCCAAGTTCATGATCACGAGCTTACTCTTTGATGGATCAACAACATTTTGGGATGGCAGTGTTTTTTTTCATCACCTTGATTGGATGTTCCTATTTATTTTGCAACTGTTTCTGTATCATCTTGTAGTAGAGTCTGGGCTTATTGTGGTGCATTCTTCTTTTTATTTTCCAAAGTGAATTTTAAAAGCACCCTCTTGATGTTGTCCAGGGATGTATTTTGTACATGTTTAGTTTCTTGCTAGTGGCATTTGGAATTTCAGAATTAATTTTGGATTTTAATCATTATTTAACAGGAAGAATTTTTCTTTAAATTCCCCTTCCATCATTGTTCGGATGATGTGTTTCTTACGAGCACAGAATTAGAGAACTGTTGGAAATTCATGATATTTACAAGAACTTGTTGAAAATCAGGGCAGAAAAATATTGAAGACGCAAATCCGAAGATGTTGTTAGCCTAGAGTTTCTCAGGAAGATGATTAAACGATTTTCTACGGTGAATGTGTGTGAAATGGAATTCCGTTTGGTAGATATCATTATAATATCTCATAAATTAGATGTGAAATTTTTAAGCTGCAAAGTCTTAGGAGTCGGGACCTTTGATGTTTGCTCTGGTGAACAGGTAGGAAAAAAGCCATTTTCAACAGCTTAATGATTAGGTGTTACGTTTTAAGCCAAAAGCGGACCATTTAGTTGTATAATCTACAAATATAAATTCAAGAAAGTGTCTTAATGGCTTTGCCTTTAGTACCTGAAACTTGTTCCAAGAACAAAGTAAATCAAAACATTACAACTTTTGTGTGGAGTAGCATTCTTGGGTTGAGTGCGGCTACCAACTTTATCATCACACAAAAGAACAACATTGGATATGGTCTTTAGCATCCCGGCATTATGCTTTGGATGTGATGGTGCAAAGTTATTACTGGGAATGGCCTAAAGGTGCTATCAATGCTATAATATATGCGAAGTAGCCAAATATATACGTGTATAAGGTGTCCAAGAGGATTTTTCTATGGTAGACTCATCCTTTGCCAATTGCTAACATAAGTGAGATGTAGTCTTATCGTTAGGTTCATCTGTATATTGTCTAAGGGTTAATATTCAGTAGATGGCTCGCAATGATGATGGTGCTCTCTATGGAAACAGAACTATCAAACAACAAATCTTTTCATGTAGCAGATACATTAGAAAGAGCAAAGTTACATTATTAGTCCCAATTGTCTTATCATTACAAATTTTAAACCTGTAGAGTTACTTGTGCAATCATGGATGTCAAGAGGAAAATCTTGATTTACTTCAACTAGATTAGTTTATTCAACTCTTTCATCTCCTTCTGATTGCAATAAAGTTTTGATGAAAGCCCTGTCATTCTTTACTATGCTTCGGAAATTGCAACAGTAAATACTAAATTGGAGATCCCAAAGTGATATTACACTAAGTTTTTATTACAGCTTTATGCTTTTCCTTCCTTTAGGATGTATCTTAAATTGGGGATGCTTTATGCACTTCACTGTTATATATGCATTTGATGTTGGATTTTCTTGTCATACAGAAAGCCCTTGGTTTGCAGGAAAATATGTCAGCTTTAGCAAGTTACATAATAATTATAAAATTTAAGTGAAAACTTTTTATCATGGCCAGTTGTATGAGTTGGGTAATCAGATTATGCCATTTAAAGAATTCTCAGTTGGAGATAAACCAATGAAAATTATTTTTTGTACCATCTCTGTATTTGTGTCTTTGTATATCGCACTTAATTTTTTATGGTAACTGAGCTATTAATGCTCTTTTGCTTGTGTGAGATGTAAGTTGGAAGCAAATTTCTCTCCTGATATGATTTTTTTAGTGAGTTCCTGCAGTTCCAAAGAGAATAAGTGTACATTGATAAAAATAAGTTATTGAACAAAATCAATCACATTTGAAGAGTGGTCTGTGGAAGTGTGGAAATTTGAAAACAAGTAACAAATTTGCAGCATGTAAAAAAAAAGCAGGTTTTAGAATCTTGAAGCTCAAGAAGGCGTGCACCCTACAAGGACAAAATTGGTTACTTTTTTGCATTGCTCATGTGGAAAACAAGATCAGCAGCGTCCATTAAAACAAGTTAAGTGTGCACCCAGGGGCAAACACGGCACAGGGAGGGCACTCAATCTGACGATCAATTAGATTTCAGTCTAAGAATGAAATGAGGAGTACATGTTTTTTAAAGGATGTGCCATGTTGACAGCTATTATTTGCATGTATTAACACGGGCGAGGTGTGCAACATTTTTCTTTGTAGTTTGATGGGAAATATGCATTATGATATGAAGTGGATAACTATGATAAGTTAGTCATAACTGAAAGCAGTGCTGATCCTCATGGAGGTGAGAATGGATCATGAAGCTTTGTGTTGTTGTCAGGTATTTCATGATAAGAATGTTAAAATATAGAGCATTATATAGCCTATAATTCAGTTATGTAGTTGTGATTCGGTTGGTAACTGTTCAACCAAATGTAACTGCTCCTATAATAAATTGGATCTGCCTGTGTCATTTGAGCAGTGCAGTTTGCCTTCTCTGTATTCTTTTTTCCCTTTGCATATGCTAACATTGGTATCAAAGCAATTTACCTGAGGAAGCCCTTGAAGGGTATGGGAGATTGACTCAGAATTCGGGGAAGCCCTAACAAGGCACAAATTGGAGGGAGGTTAGGACATTTGAGGGCAGAGAAGGAAGACCATTTGAGGTTGAGACAACCATTCAAGGATGCTTTTTCCGAGGCAAATACAGTCGATTTTTTTGGTTTGAGGCCCAAAAAATTGTGATTCGTGGGTAAACAAGGGCACAAAGTCGCAGAAGGCAGAATTGTGGGTTTTTGGAACCTGTTGTGTGAAGGAAACGTGGTCGCAAAAGTCGCAAAAACCCAGTCTTCTAAAGGAATTTGTGGCTGTAAGTGCCATAACTATGGGGCAGAAAAGAATCCTGTTCGTGGCTGGTGGCATCGTGTTCGTGGCTGGTGACATCAACAGCATAATCCAGTTCCTGCAAAAGTATACCCAGTCGCAAATAATCCTGGAAGTGGAGGGTATTCGAATGCTAAGTCGTTGGAGCAGAAATCATGTGAAGAAAGGCGTTATTATTCTCGAAGGGTTTGAGGGCATATTTGTTTTACTTCATCAACAAAGGTATTCTCCATGCTTAATAATATTTATTAAATGCAAATATAGTTCGAGGGCAGTTCAAAGGGGCTTTACATGTGAGCAATTAATTTAATAATCTTTGCAGGAATACAGTTATATTGTTTTATTGGTGAGGGGCCAAAAATATTATTTTATTATTTCTGTTATTTTGAAATAATAAAATGGCAAATATTTCACACTTGACTTTGCCAAAGACACAATAATTAACGGGCACTAATTTTAATGTTTGGAGTCATAAGATTTTAATGCTTGCAGAGTTTCGTGATTGTGACAAAATAATCACGGGTAGTGAAAGTCGACCAGCGAATAACTTCGCAGATTATGATAAACGTCATAAGGAAGCGTTATTGCTTCTCAAGTTGTCGGTGTCGGATGATATGATACCGGAAGTGCGGAATGCTACTGTAGCAAGCATGTTGTGAGCTAGTCTGAGGGATAAATATCAGACGTCAGAAAAGAGTCGGTTTTTATACTTGAAGAATATGCTCTTTTTTGTAAAGTGACAAGAAGGTGGATCGACTGTCTGAGCACCTACTTCAGATGAAAGATCTTCGAGACCAGTCATCTTCCATCAACAAAAAGGTGGATGACGATGATATTGTGGCTCTGGTTTTGAACAACTCACCTTCTTCGTATGAGTCATTTGTGGAGGCACTCCATTTAATGGCTGAAAGTCAAACATTCACGTTTGACAAGGTGAGTTCCTACTTGTTGCAAAAGGAGTGGAGACAAATTCAGGCAAAATCTAATTGTGACCATTCAGAGAGTGCTCTTGTCACTCAGTTGAAGGGAAAGTGGAAACGTCATTTTGGTGAATCATCCACTCGATATCAGGTCACATGCTATTACTGTCACAAGGTTGGGCACCTTAAGAAGGATTGTTGGAAGTGGAAGTATGATCTTTCGTAGCAGAACAAGAAGCCATGTGATGAGGAACATGTGGCCATAGTTGCAAAAGAACAGGATTCGGATGACGAGCATGCTCTTTATTGTCTTACGACATCATGCTCGCATGACAGTGGTACCAGTTGGATCATTGACTTTGGAGCGTTCGCACACTTTTCATGTTGCAGGGACTGGCATGTTTCATTTATTGCAAATATTTGTTTTGAATCAGTAGTACTAGCAAATGGCGAATCACTTGCAGTAGAAGGGATAGGAGATATATGCATTGTATTGAATAATGCTCATAAACTGTTGGTACGAAATGTTAGATATGTACCTTCTTTACAAAAGAATATTTTATCTATTCGTTAATTAACCGGAAATCCCAATCCCAATATTTCTGTGGATTTTTGTGGAAAGAAGTGTGTTGTCTCTGATGTGAAACAGAGACGGATAGTTGCCCTTGGTCTTGGGGAAGATGGTCAGTATCGGCTTGTTGATTCTGATATGATCAACATGAATGCACGTGTGGAGGACAACACCATACAGAATGTGCAGGAGGCTACAATGCCTTGGGAGGAAGCCATTCCTCACAGATTTGTTGACTTGGATATAGTCAACCTACATGCACCTATTGTGGAGGGAGTATCCACTATACCAGATGTACAGGAGGCAGACATGCCTTGGGAGGATGGATTTCCTCATTCTGAAGAACAGTTTGTTGTGGATGCAGACTCCACTATTCCAGATGCCCTGACGATGTATGATGAGATGGCATCCTAGGCCTCTCACTCAGAGGTACTTGCTTGAAGGATAGTAGAGCATGAACAATTTGCTCATTGTGTTGTGAACGATCTTTCCCAATAGAGGGGGATAGATGAACAAATAGATGAGAAGAAAGAGGAGTTGGTTCTCACTCCTACTGCGGAGATGGTTATTTCTCCCATTGCTGAGACATATGAGACGGAGATGGTTATTTCTCCTATTATTGCGGAGTTGGTTCTAACTCCTACTGCACAAATGGTTGCATTTCTGAAAAAGTTGGATGAGCACTACATGGTGTTGCAAGGACATGATCGAGGTGATTTCGATTGCAGGATAATTGAGTCTCTGTACAAATTCCAGCAGGCTACACAAGCCTAGAATAGATTTTTCAATCCACCTTTCCGAGGTTTTGATTTCAGCACTTTGGAGATGGGGCTGACACTCTCAGCCATTGGTGATTCATCACTGGTCAATGAATCACGTAACAAAGAACTAGTGGACCACTTGCCATATCCTTTGTTCATGGGACCATATTTTTTGTTTTGTGGTTCTTCTCCATTCGACAACCACAACACAATCATGGACTGCTGATTTTGAAGTACAACCTATGGCATAGTCTGTAGATATAATGACTAAACATGTGGGCTTTAGGAAATTTGTAAAATTTCGGGACAAACTTGGTATTGTTTCCGGTTTAGTCATTAAGAAGGGGTGTTAAAATATAGAGCATTATATAGCCTATAATGCAGTTATGTAGTTGTGATTTGGTTGGTAACTGTTAAACCAAATGTAACTACTCCTATAATAAATTGGATCTGCCTATATCATTTGAGCAGTGCAATTTTCCTTCTCTATATTCTTTCTTCCCTTTGTATATGCTTAACAAGGAAGAAGAATATTTTTTGAAAAATGTTGGCTTTCAAGATCTGAATTGTGCCCAAGGCATCAAGATTAACTGTTAGTCACGGTTCATGTGGTTCATTTGTGTGTCAATTACGATTCATTTTGCTATTATTTTTGGCTTCATTTGACCCTATTTTCGTTATTTATAATTCAAACGCTTGGAAGTATAGTGTCTTTGCAGGTTGGCTGAGTAACTAGGAGATTCATGCGGAAAAGTTTCATATCAAATGTATACAAAACATAGTGATAGTGTCTAAAGTAAATAATGTTGGTGTTATAAGGTGAATTGTAAAATTCAAGCATTTAGATATAACATAGTTCCATGGAGTCTTGGAACAAGGGGACGTGGGGACAAGTCCGGGGATGTCCGGGGATGGGGGACTAAGGGCCTAGGTTTGAGGATGCCAGTGCAAATATACATAGTACTTGAAAAATTAGTTATAAAAAAATGTATAAGGAATAACAAATGGAACTTGGAAATACTAAACACATTGCATTGAGCAATGAAGATGCGAAATACCAACATATTAATATTTATATCATAACTTATATTCAAAATGATGATTACATCCAAATTTCAAATACAATTGGCTGATGGCCCATTGCATATAATTAGAAATTATCCCCAAAGTCTCTACCAAGCTCCCCATCACTCGAACCGCTGGACTCCTCAAGATAAAGCTAATCCTAATGCTCTTAGTCTCTCTCTCTTGCAGCCTTGATTGCTCTCACTCTTGCACTTGTAGCCTTGCTCAATGTTTTCAAGATTTTATAGTGAAGACTTGGCAATCGCTCTTCAGGTTCTTGCTGTTACTCTCCCTCTTGCTAATGCTCTCAACCTCTCACTCTTGCAACCTTGCTTGCGCTCACTCTTGTACTTGCTCTCGCTCTCGCACTTGCAACCTTGTTAAATGTTTTCAAGCTTCCATAGTGATTTGGAGTGAGGGTTTGAGGTTTATTTATATATATTTTTTGAGTTCTTAAAATGTGGGTGGGGCCCCAAAAACTATTAGGTTTAGGGTTGGGAACACAAACATCCAAAAAAAGTATGTTTTTTATTTTAGAAAAGTTATTTTTGGTCGTTTTCGGAGCATGGGACAGCCACAAGTCTCTGGGACGATCAAGGGACTTGGGAAAGTTTCCATAAAGTCTCAAGGATGTCCCGAAGTCCCCAAAATGTCCTTTAAGATAGAAACGTCTCCACTTTAGGGAAATGTCTTGGGGACACCCCCTTATTGCTGGTGGTGGTGGTATGGCCGAGGGACATTTCTTAGACATTCCCAATTCCCTAGGACATCCCTGTCCCTAGAAACATCAAAATTTGAGTGGGGACACGTCCCTATGGAATATTGAGATAGTCTTATTTTTGGAATTTTTTTGCAATGTTGTTTTGGGGGTTATTTCTAAAATCAAAAATGTAATGAGCGGAACAGACGATTAAATTTCATTGATGTTAAGATTTCTGATAATTTATTTCTGGATTCCTAACGTCTCCCATCCAATTCTTGTGCATATATGTGTATGGCTGCTAGACACAATGCAGACAGAGTTTTGGATGATACAATGGCCAGAAAGACCTTTATTTCAAATGCAAAATATAATAATCCTGACTATTTTTTAAGAATGGGAAGAATAGGTTGCTTACAGAATCCACCAAACAATCCTAAGATGAAATGGGTTATAGAATCTCATCCATTTTCAAGGCATCTTGGGTTCATTTGTGTCTCACATGGTGGCAGAATGCTATAGGTTGGAGCAATTTTATTTCTTTTCACAGGTCAAAGTAGTGGGTCTTAGGTTTTGATATATAATTTCTATTTTGGTATTGGAAATGTTGCTCATATGCCAGTTGTCCTTTTGCTAAACATCTCCACTATGAGGGACATTTCTATGTCGTCAAAATCACCCAAGACTTGCACCTGGCCTCCCTACCCGGCTGTGACTTATCTGATCATCTTGCAGCTTGCCATCTACACGTCTACTATCCGGCTTGTGATTTATCTGATCATCTTGCAGCTTGCCATCTACACATGTCTATTATCCGGCTTGTGATTTATATAACTAAAAATATATTTTAGAATTTTGTTTTCTATTAGAATGCATTTTTTATTTCATAAGATGTAGTTAAATGTATATAATGAATTATAAGGAACATTGTGCTTTTGTGGCATGGAAACACGGATCTACATCCTCTTGTTATTATTTCTTTTACGTTTACTTTCGATGCTGAATTTTTTGTTTTAATTTGTGTTTTTTATTTGTAGCTGTCAGGACTGTTAAGGCTGAAATCTTGTTTTGAGGTGCAGGAATTTACACATTGTGTAAATAGGAGCTACAAATTAACCCAAGATAATGAAGAGATGGAGCGGTTCCGAGTATTGATGCAGCTTAGGTAATGTTATAAACAGAATAACCCATTTAATCTTCCTTCCCTTTTTTTCCCACTCTTTCAACAACAAATGTCGTGAGGTTTCTGCATTTTATTTTAAACAGACATTATCATATTGTTTAGACTATCAATTGTTACCTTGCCACATGGATGCCTTATTATCGTTATGGATATGTAGTATGTACAAATTATTTTCATGTTCAATAAATATGTATATATTGTTTTGGTCCAATTTTTTTTAGGAAGATGAATATTGTTGGATGGTTAAGCTATAGGTGTAAAGTTATAACCAAAGGGTACAGATGTCTGGGATGATGAATTTCCTTCAACTCTTGACTCAAAAGTGCACTGAAAAAGAACAATATGCTGATAGGTATCATAACTTCCTACTAGGTTGATTGAACATAAATAACTGCTAGTTAATCACTTTATAGAATTATAGTGTTGCACCTTCTATGCAAAATGCACACAATTCCATAATTAACAAACAGAAACTCATTTAAAGGACTATACACCCTATCAATACCAAGATTTTCAATTCTTTGATCCTAAGCAACCACATATTATATTAGTAAATCTAACATGATAGCTTTAGTTTTTCTTTTAATCGATTGCTTTTATAAGGTAAGTTAGGAATAATCTTAATAAGGATGTCCAATTTAATTGATATAAATACAACCATATTATATTAACCAATGTAATGTTACTCTCCTTATCCCGTGATTACTAACAAGTGTAAATCACGTGTTAAAAGGTCATAGAGAAATGACTACTTGTGGAATATAGTCATCATGGTGATGACTTGAGTATTAAAAATAGTAAATACTCGCGTAGAGAAAATCCCGCAAAAAAATAGTAATCACATTATGGTAGTTAGTGTTTGGTTTCTGGTAGTTGCTCACTGACATACCTGATTTGATTTTGTATTTATACAACATCAAAATTCATTGGAATAAATGCATTCTCATTTTCTCCTGTAAATTCTTTTGTATTACAGTATGTGGTATCAGAGCAAATCTGATCCACGGGCTTATTATGAATAGTAACTCTCAGTGTGATTGCATAACATGGAGCTTTTCCCAAAGTGTGGGACTTTGCAATCGGGAAAGCTCTCCGGATGAAGGCCGGTTCCTATTCCTCTGTTCAGATGCACACATTCAAATTGTAGAGGATCTACTCTAAAACCTACTCTAACTTGCCAAGGAGACAGGGTTAAGAAGATGCAAGAAAATAAACCTAAACTAACAAAGGTGATGCACCAAAGGAATGTTGAACACTTGCTTTGCCATTAAACACAAACCATTAAAAATGTAATACAACCACCATGCACAGATAACCAAGATTGTAATGAGAGATCAGAGATGCAATGAACACAAGAGAGGGTTGAAAATCATCCACAGACTTATATTATTGCTCCAAAATTTGATACAGTACATTACAATGGCCAAGAGGCAAAAACTTGCATTACAATTTTAATGGGAGGTTTGAACTCCACAAATCACTTACAGACAAGAGAAGAAGGGAGGGTGCAAAGCCAAAATGTCCAACCTTTAGAAAAATGCCCCTCCTTACAATATATAGGAAGAATGAGAGAAGGAGAGAGAAGAATTCGAAATCTTGCTTCAACCACCCAAAAATGCATTGAATTCACCTGCAACAATGATGGGTTCCACTGACAAAACCCATGCCTCCATGTACTATTCCTTGTTGGGAAAGAAAGGAAGCCCATACCTTCATTATTGTGGTAGGTGAGAAACTTGACACCCTAAAAAATGGTGGACTGTATTTCTTCATTTTGAATAACTTAGTCTCACTAATTTTAAGATATCTAGTCGTAGTTGAGTAGAGACGCCTGAGAGCTTTCCAAAAAGTCCTTTCTTGTGCAAATCTGAGCTCCCAGTCAAAAGTTATGGCCATCTGAAGGTCAGGTGTCATTTGCAAAAAATGGTGAAATCTTCATGCAACCTCGAAGTTTCGAAAGATGTTTCGAATTTTGCATGAACCTCTGAAATCCTGAAATTCTAAAATTTCAGACTTTCCATTTCAGAATTTCAAACATTGTTCATTGCCACTGTTGGGCCCAAAGAGTTCGAAACTTCCAAAACCCTGCAAAAGTCCGAAAACTCTGAAAGTCCAAATTTCTGACTTTCAAATTTCATTGTGTTGACCCCAAAACCTGTCTTTTTCCTTCCAAAATCTCCGAAACCCCGAAAGTTTTTCAAACTTTTGGACTTTCTGAAATTTCAAACTTTTCAGAAACTTTTCCTTTTTTGAGATCCATTTTCCCACCAGCCCAAAACTTGAATTCCGAGATCTCCGAAACCCTGAAGTTTGAAATTTTGAAATTTCAGACTTTCGGATTTCAGGATTTCAGACTTTTTGCCAAAATTTTCCCTTTGAGAACCCGAAACCCTGAAACCTGAAAAATTTTGAAAAGACTTTCAGAAATTTGGCCAACTTCGGGAAAAATTTCAAACTTTTGAGTTTTGGGTTTCCCTTTTTTCCAATTTCAAAATCCTGAAGCTCCCTGCCGAAAAGCTCCAAAACCTCTGAAGTCCAAAATTCTAGACTTCGGACTTCTTCATTCCCAGAAATTCTCTTCATGTTTTTTCTCAGGCCTGCTTTTCAACCTTATTCGACCAAGCTCTGCAAAAAATGAAAGCTCACATGACTGAATCAACTCCTCCATTTTCTCTTCTGTGCAAGGTCATGTTTGATCAATTTTTCCTGAGGGGAAAAATTGGATAACAATTTGGCGACTCACGGGATCACCTGCCTGCTAGGTGAAAGATCAGTTGCCTTGAAGTATCCATTGGGCATGGAGTCATGAATGATAGTCTTGATACTGATCTTGTACTTGAAACTGAACCCAACTGCTTGCACTTACAACATCTTGAACCTTCCCCCACTGCTTGTACTCTCAATTTTCATAAGAAAATCTTGAAGATGAGATTTGTGAGAGTAGAAAATTGTCTTGACCTGGAGTCCTAGAAATTTTTCACCTGTCCCTGAAATGGACTGTTACAACATTCACCTTTGGAGGCACACTGAACTGCACAATGATACAACCTGGGAGCAACAAAACCTGTGCCAAAGCACTTAGGGAAATTGAAACCTAACTACAACAAGACAATGTGCATACACACTTAGAGGAATTAAAATCCTAGGCTAATATTTACAAGGGTGAAACCTTTTTCTTTTCAGTAGCAATGTTTAAGATAGATCCCGTTAACTGGAATCAGAAGCTCCTCTCCATCCAATGTAGACAATTGGAAGGCATTGCTACTTTTACATCCTTGTGACCATGTAGGGGCCACTCCAAATGGCATCAAACTTGGAATGCCTTCCTGGTTTTTCCCGATCTGCATCCCACTTTAGAACTAGGTCCCCTTCCTGAAAGGTCCTTGCTCTTGCTTTCTTATCAAACCATCTTTTGACTAAGGCTTGATCTTTCTCTATCATTTGAACTGCATGTTCTCTGATTTCTTCCAATTCCATCAGCTCTGCATACCTAGCCTCCATTGGTTCAAACTCAGACAACTCCAACTGCTTCATGAGCTCCAATGTGGGTAGTTCTAATGATATAGGCAACACTGCCTCTTTCCCATAGACCAACTTGTAAGGGGAATTACCTGTTGACCTCTTTGGTGTGATCCTGTCAGCCCATAATGCTGATTTGAGCTTTGTATGCCATGTCCTTTGGTTTTCATCTAGAGTCCTTCTGATGATTCTTAGCAAATTCTTGTTTGTGGACTCTGCCTGCCCATTACCCTGTGGGTAATAGTTTGAAGAGGTGCTCAAGTAGATTCCATTCTTGACAGCCCATTCTGTGATCTTGGAACCTAGGAATGCCAATGCATTGTCTGATATGATAGTGGCTGGTACTCTGAACCTAGTCACTATCCCTTCATAAAAGTCTAGTATGCTAGACTCGTTTGCTTCTTTGAGTGCTACTGCCTCGGTCCACTTGGTGAAATAGTCTGTTGCTGTGAGAATCCACTTGTGGCCTTGGCTTGAATTTGGATTGATGACCCCAATGAAGTCCAATCCCCATTGCATGAATGGTTGGTCAACTGAAATTGGGTGCAATGGAAGTGCTGCTAACCTTTCTTTGCCTGTGAAGAATGCACATTTTTTGCACTTTTTGATCCATGTGTAGCAGTCACTGAACACTGTGGGCCAATAATAACCCACCTTCATTATCTTGAGAGCTGTTACCCATGGGGAAAAATGACCTCTGACTTCTCCATCGTGAAACTCTTGTAACACCTTCTCAATTTGACCTGTTCCAATGCATCTCAGTAGAACACCATTGATGTCTTTCTTGAACAAAACACCATCAACAAGCACATATGGAATGGCTTGTAATCTGAAGTATCTCCTCTTTGCTTTTCTCATTTCTGGAGGGCATAGGCCTGTTTGTAGGAAGTGTATCATATTTTGAGTCCAACAAGGAGTGGGCACATTATCATTTTCTTGCTCTTGACCATCTTGTAGTACCAAAACAACTTCATTTTCATCACTTGCTTCAACTTGTTGACTCGAGGCTAGCTGTTCACATAATCCCTTTCCATGGACCAACTTAGTGACCTTAATTTCAATGTCATATTCCATGACACGAGTGATCCATCCTGCACGTTTCTCATTCAGATCTTTGTTCAAAAGGAAGTCCTTGACTCCCGCATGAGAGACTAGCAATTGGATCTTGTTGTTTGAAACTAGGTGTTTGAATTTCTTTAAACTCCTGATCACTGCAAGGACATGCTTTTCAATGAAGGAGTATCTCACTTCATAGTCCTCCAAACTTTGACTGAAGAAGGCAACTGGACTGTTCAGATCCCTCTTTGTTTTGTTGCACTAGGATTGCAGAAATTGTGTCCCCACCACCAAAGGCATAGAGCATGAAGTCCTTAGAGAAGTCTGGATTGACGAGAGTTGGAGCTTGAGATATAGCCTCTTTGATAGCCTCAAAACTTGCTTTACCCTCAGCTGTCCACTTAAATGCCATGCTCTTCTTCAACATCAATGTTATTGGCTTCACAAGAGTGGAAAAAGTTTGGTACAAACCTGTGGACAAAATTGATCCTTCCTAAGAAGCTTTGAAGAGCCTTCTTATGACTTGGCAAGGGCAATGCTCGAATTGCTTCAACTCTTTCTGGGTCAATCGTCAATCCTTCCTTTGACACAATATGGCCTAGGAGCTTGCCTTCGTGAGCCAGGAATATGCATTTTTTGGGATTCAATGATACCCCAAATCTCCTACACCTTTGAAATACCTGTCTCAGATGAAAGAGGTGATCTGCTGCATTTTTGGAGAACACAGTGATATCGTCAAGATATATCAGTACTATTTTGTTGATCAACCCCTTGAATGCCATGTCCATTTCCCTTTGGAAAGTGGCTCCGACATTAGACAATCCAAATGGCATTTTCCTGTAGGCATAGGTGCCCCACTTAGTGGTGAAAGCCATTTTGAACTGATCATCTTCTTTCACCATTATCTGATTATACCCTGAGTAGCCATCTAGGAGAGAGAATATTTCTGATCCAGATACTACTTGTAAGATTTGTTCCATTGAAGGGAGTGGGTAGTGGTCTTTGAGAGATGCCCTATTCAAGTCTCGAAAGTCCACGCACAACCTGATTTCTCCATTCTTCTTCCTGACTGGTACCAAGTTTGCAACCCAGCTTGAATGCTTGATTGGAAATATAATGCTTGCCTCTATTAGCTTGTTTAGCTCTTTCTTCATAAGAGGCTCAATGTGTGGGTTGACTGGTCTTTGCTTTTTCCTGATGGGCTTAGCATCTGGATCCAGTTCAATTGTATGTTGTGCCAACTTCAGATTGAATCCTCGCAGGTCCTCATAGCTCCAAGTGAAGACATCTGGAAACTCTTGGCAAAGTTGTATGAACTCATATCTTTCTTGCTCAGTGGCCACTTTGCCAATTTGAAGTGTTTTTCCTTCCCCAACTGAAATTGGCTCTGAATCTTCTCCTTTGACCTGTATGTTGGCTTTCTCTTTACGAAACTGGTCATTAGGATTGAATATAGACTCCAATGTTACTAAACCTTTGGGAAGCTTGTTTGTCCGCAGCTGCACTACTTGATCCCCGTACTGCTGCTCTAATTTATCTTGATTCCTAGCTGAGAATTCAGCCTCTTCTTGCAAGAAATTAATGATCTGTTGATCGTTCTCAAACACCTACCAGCTTGTGTTATTGTCTGGAACTGCTGGCCTTACAATCACATGGATATGTGGCTGTGTTTTGTCTCTTTTGATGCTATCCACCACATCAAAAGTTGCTCCAACTACTGCAAGCCTATCTGCAGCTTCATTCTTCTTCCTGGGTATGGACTCAATGTTGAAAGCTTCAAAATCCTCAATTAGGTCCCATACCCTATTTTTGTAGCTCTTGAGTAGGTCATTCTTTGCAGCATGTTGTCCTCTGACTTGGTTGACGATTAGCTTGCTATCCCCAAATACTTGCAAATTCTTTATGCCTCTTTTCCTGGCCCAATGAAGTCCATGAATCAAAGCCTCATATTCAGCTGTGTTGTTTGAACATGAAAACTGAAATCTGAAAGCTGAATAATACTTGATGTTCTGTGGTGAAACCAACATTGCACCTCCTCCAACACCTTGTTTTCTTCTTGAACCATCGAAAAATAGTTTCCAAACTTCATTGTCATCCTTATTTTCTGGCTTGGTGATGTTAGGAATGGGTGAATTTTCTTCATGTACACAATATACACCCAATTCAGATTCTTCCATTTCCTTGTATGGGTCAAATGCATGCCTTTTGTTTTCCCATTCATCCAGAGTTAAATCTGGAATACCCTCAACCTTAGTACCTGTTTCTAGATCATTTGAACACTCTTCCTGATCAAAGGCTGAGCAATTTGCATTGATAGGACTTGGCACATGAGGCTCAATGTGAAAGTTTGCAATTGGTTCTGATCTGATGGTTGCCTTGGCTCCATATACCTTGTTCTGAAAAGCATGTGTGACCAATCTACAGATAGATACCCACCAATTTTGGCGGTGAAGTCCCTTGATAGACATAGTGCAAAGAGTGGTGGAAGGTCAATTACAGACACATCCTGCAAGACTGTGACATTAGGACAAGCATGTAGTGTAAGACTTAAACCTTTGATGATCCCAACCATTCCTACTACTGTTCCATCTAGTTGCACTACTCCTTTCAGCACTGGCTCATACTTTAGACCCAATTGATCTGCTATTTGCTTTGGCATTACTGAGCTACTTGCCCCTGAATCGATCATGCAGTTATGTACCAAGTGGTTCCCGACAATCAATGACACATAGAATGGTGGAGGCTTCAAATTTTTTCTTGGTTGACCCCCACCCTGTTGCACTGCATTAGTGAGAACTTTCTCCTGTCCTTGGTTTGATCCATTCGAGGTAGACCAATTGGCCATTGCAGCTTGCAACAAATCTCGTTGTCCTGGGATTGCCAGTGACTCCCACATGGAAATGTTCACATGTGTTTTCTTCATCTGATCGATGATGTTGAAAGGGGATGAATTATCCTTTTGTTTCCCTTTACTTGGCACAACCTTTTCTGGAGCTTGAATAGGCACATGTGCTGCTGCAATGGGTGCCTTAGGCTGATTTTGCACATTCGGGGCTGCATTTGGTCTACTAACTCCTTGTTGTGTAGGAGTGGGTTGAGAAACAACTGGATTAGATGGTTTCCCTCCTCTATGTTCCTCTTCTTTGACCGTGTGTTGGCAGCACACCTTGAAAAGGTGGTTGGTTAACTCCACAGAAGTCTTCTGTTTTCCAATTAACCAATGTAGTTTCTGTTGGAGGTGCCTCTTGTTGAGTTTCTTGCTGTTGATTTCCTCTTGACTTGGTTCTTGGGACACACCAATGGTCTGTACCATCAAGGCCTGGTTTAGTGCACCATTGAAACATGTTGATTGATTGTGAGGTAGATTGCAGGGGTAACACCAGTCGTACTCCTGTGCCATGTTGTTTTGTGTTGGAACCAAGGCTTTTGATGTTGAAGCTACATTTGGATCATATGGTCGGAATGGCCTGACAGCTTGAGGTTGTCCTTGGTTCTGAATTTTGATTTGCAGCCTGATTTGGTGGTCTATTTTGCTGGTATGGGGGCCTAGCTTGATACTGAGTTTGAGGCTGATATGGCCTAGAACTCTGAGCTTGTTGTCTCTTGATAGTCACTAGCTCATTTCCTAGGTTCTGTAGTTGTTTCATAACCTCTTGTAACTCTTTTGAAGTGCTTGAAGAAGTAGAAGCCTCACTATTGCTTTGATTTCTAGGGGTGGAATGGGATTCAACTCTGGTGTTTGACTAGTTAGGAGTTCCCATGTCTGGATAGAGAGGCATTGGTGGCCTTGGTGCTAGCTTACCAGCTTGAATCAAGCAGTTTTCAGCTCTAATAGCAATGTTATAGGCTCCTGGTAAAGTTATTCCTCCCATTGATTGGATCATCATGGCTATATCTGAATTTATAGCCTTCAAGAAATAGAGGAATGCTCCTTCGGCAGTTGGTCTAACAGTTATGGAATCCTATCCCATGTCCTTTGGAAATGAAAATTGAAATCTGTCATTTGCTCATTAGGAGCCCTCTTGATTGTTGTCAATTGTTCCAATAAAGACAGATTATCTCCCTTTTCCCCAAATTGATTGTGGAGGGTTGTGCACAAATGGTCCCAATTCTGGATAGACCCTGTTGTTAGGCTCCTAAACCATTGCAAAGCTTTACCTTAAAAGATGAAGCTAACAACTTGACTGCAATATCCATTTCATTGATTTCATGAATTGCACAGACATTGGCGATGTCCTGGATGTGGTCAATAGGAGTAGTATGATTTTCTCCTGTGAAATAGGGAATATTCTTTAGTGCTGCAACTGGGACCTGATTTTGAGCATTTAGGGCAAGTGGGCTACTTCCCGTGAAGTTGACATAGGGATTGGGTTGTAGATGTGCCATCCTGATTGGTCTAGAGAACTCTTGTTGATTGAAGAAAAGGTCTACTAGGTGGAGGTGTAGACAAAGTCCTGTTAGGTGGAGATGGTGATCTTTGTGGTCTTCTTCCTCTCCTTCCTCTTCCTGGTGATAATTGCAAGTAGACAAATAGTCCCTCTTCTCGAGTATCAGACCTAGTTCGAATTCTTCTCATGTACTTGGGCAACCTGTGCTGCTACACCACTGAATTCTATCCCTTCGGAGTCGCCAGATGTGTTGGGAAATGAGCCTCAAAAGGCTGGATTTTGCCAAGTTACACACCAAACTTGACAAAATTAAAATTAAAACTTTGAAGGACCTGTATATTTGAGATTCTGGAGGTTGAAATTTGATTTGGAATGACAGTCCCAAAAACCTGAAAATGCAAGACTTCCGAATGTCTGAAACCCCGAAACCTGAAATTTGGAGAATCTGAAATCCCGAAACTGAAATTCCTGAAATCCCTGAAATCCTGAAATCCTGAAACCCAAAATTCAAAAAACTCTGAAATTTTGAAAATCAAAATTTAAAAAAACTAAAAATACCCTTTTGAAGATTAGCCCCCGATCTATCAACTGGTGAAATTTGGACTTGTTTTGAGCAAGTTAAGCCCCTGAAAATTGATTTCGGAGTTCAGCCTGAGAGGTGAAAAGTCTGAAATTGGAGAACTTGCAATTTCTAAGTCTGAATTTCTTGAAAATTCCTTCAAATCTTGTGGAATGACCTCTTGGTCCCACCGGGTGTGCCAAAACTGTTGATGCGTAATCACAACACCCCTGAATGTCTGCAACTCGATGGGTTGAGACTCTCAGTGTGATTGCATAACATGGAGCTTTTCCCAAAGTGTGGGACTTTGCAATCGGGAAAGCTCTCCGGATGAAGGCTGGTTCCTATTCCTCTGTTCAGATGCACACATTCAAATTGTAGAGGATCTACTCTAAAACCTACTCTAACTTGCCAAGGAGACAGGGTTAAGAAGATGCAAGAAAATAAACCTAAACTAACAAAGGTGATGCACCAAAGGAATGTTGAACACCTGCTTTGCCATTAAACACAAACCATTAAAAATGTAATACAACCACCATGCACAGATAACCAGGATTGCAATGAGAGATCAGGAAGAAGACAATGAACATAAGAGAGGGTTGAAATCATCCACAGACTTATTATTATTGCTCCAAAAATTTGATACAGTCCATTACAATGGCCAAGAGGCAAGATTGCATTTACAGTTTGATGGGAGGTTTGAACTCCACAAATCACTTACAGACAAGAGAAGAAGGGAGGGTGCAAAGCCAAAATGTCCAACCTTTAGAAAAATGCCCCTCCTTACAATATATAGGAAGAATGAGAGAGAAGGAGATGAGAAGAATTCGAAATCTTTCTTCAACCACCCAAAAATGCATTGAATTCACCTGCAACAATGATGGGTTCCATGACAAAACCCATGCCTCCATGTACTGTTCCTTGTTGGGCAAGAAAGGAAGCCCATACCTTCATTATTTTGGTAGGTGAGAACCTGACACCCTAAAAAATGGTGGACTGTATTTTTTCATTTTGAATAACTTAGTCCACTAATTAAGATATCTAGTCGTAGTTGTGTAGAGGATACTTGAAGATTTCCAAAAAGTCCTTTCTTGTGCAAATCCGAGCTCCCAGTCAAAAGTTATGGCCATCTGAAGGTCGAGGTGTCATTCTGCAAAAAATGGCAGGTGGTTGAGCTCTATTTCGGAGTCCGAAATGCATGCAACCTCCGAAATCCTGAAATTAGACTTTCGGACATTTCCATTTCGGAAGATTGAAACATTGTTCATCCACCAAAATCACCGCTTGAGAGTTCCGAAACTCCAAAACCCGAACCTCTGAAAGTCCGAAACCTGAAAGTCCGAAATTTCGGACTTTCGGAATTTCAAAACTGTTTATCACCCTTGCCTCGAGATTCCGAAACCCTGAAATCCGAAGTTCTCACTCGAAATTTGCCGAGAGTTTGAAACCTGCGTTGACTTTCGGAACTTTGTTTTGAACATTTTTGGTCACTTTTTGCCACCATCGAGACTCTGAAACCGATGATTTCACAAACCCTGAAACCCGAAAGTCTGAAATTTCGGACTTTCAGACTTGGGATTTAGGAACTTTTTGCCTCATTTTTCCTGTTTGGCTGAGATCCTCCGAAACCCTGAAACCTGAAAGTCTCGAAATTTCAGACTTTCGGACTTCAGGGTTTCGGACTTTTGATCCCTTTTCGAGATCACCCTAGAAACCTCGAAACGCTCTACCTCTGAAGTCTGAAAATTTCAGATTTCGGAGCTTCTTCTGATTCCCGAAATTCTCTGCAACTTGCTCAACATGCTTCAACCATATTCGCCCAAATCAAAATGAAATCCTCCATGACTGAATCAACTCCTCCATTTTCGCTGCGTGCAAGGTCGTGTTTGATCAATTTTGCCCGAGGGGCAAAATTGGATAACAAATACTAGTGGCACCAAAAAACCATGGTATGCCCTCCCCTGCTCCTCAGCATAAAATTTATCCCACTTTGAGGCTCTGGTAGCTCTGGCTCATTTCTTGTCCAAAAAATAAAAATACAAAGCAAGGGGGTGCAGTCCTTACATGACCATAAGTGTGGTCAGAGCAGATAAGCAGCTTGATTGTAGGCTGTTTAGAATCCCTATTCTTAATTTTTTGGGAATGGCGCTAAGAGCTTGAGTTTTTGTGTGGGAAAATATCAAAGGCGAGACTGCTTCTACAATGTGAAAAGATAGAATGTGGGCTAGTCTGCTAAATATATAAAAAAATGATGGCACAAATTGCTTTGGTCATGGAATGAAGGTGCACTGTAAAAATACTTACCTTTCAAAATCTATAGAAGGAAAAGACATTAAAAAAAACAATTTCCATGTCTATGTTTGAAGTTTCCTGTAGAAGAGTTTGTGAAAGCATTGAATTATGAGCAATGTGTGTTAGGTTGAATTCTCTCTAATGTCTTTGTAATTGTTGTACGCTTTTTCTGAGGTCAATACCTGACTAAGTTAGAAAGTTCCGAAATAATGTTCTCCATGTAAATGCATGAAGTTGCAATTAGATCAATTGTGTAAGTCAAAAGTATCAGTGCAAGAGGTAATGGTTTAAAGTTTCATTAGCATATTTCAAAAGGACATATTCTTTTTCCCATGGTGCATTTACAAAGGGGATTTTGTTCAAAGTTTGTACTCTTTTGGGGGGGGGGGGGGGGGGAAGGGGGTTAGTTTTGTCCCATCCTTTCTCAGAATATAATCGTTTTAAAATGCTAGTCTTTGGTATAGGATTTCAATTTCCCGAAACCAAAACACATTTAATTTCTGTTCCCTGCAATGTTGTATTTTTTAAAGAAGCCTTTTTTTTGTTATCCGAGTCTCATTTCTCAAATGTGTCCTAGAAAGATACCATGGGTAGGGACATCCATAACATGGCAGGAGCGAAATTCATGCTCGCAGAATCTCAGTTGCTAACTATGTGTCTTGGAAAGCCCCGATGAGCACCATCCTCATGTTTGAAGATGTTTGGGAAATTGTTTCAAAGTTGTGATGATCTTGATTCCAATGTACGACAGGTAGGGGAAAAATTGAAGGATAAGGCCCTTATATTGATCACACTTTGGTGAACGATATGGTGCAAACATACATTCATAGTATTGAAAATGCTGATGAAACATGGACGAAATTGAAGTTGGTGCATGAGGTTAACAAAAAATCCAGTGTTGTACCTCATGGAGAAGCTGCATACTTTGAAGATGCTGGAAGATGAGAAGGTTGACGAATATTTGATCAGACTTGCTGATGTGAAGATTCAACTTCTGGAGGTTGAAAAAGAAGTTGAAGAGGATCAAACAGTACTGATTATTCTTTGAGCTTTCCCTCTGTTGAAGACCATTGTCGCTTTTTTGAACAGTTGAAATTAAAATGCGAACTATGCGGAGTTGTTAGGCATATTTCAGAAATAAAAAGCACAACGTGAAGAAGATGCAGGTATGCAGGAGAAGGCTCTCTCTTCCAAATTGAAAGGGAAGTCCTTTCAACCAAAGTGGAATTCATAGTTATAGGAAAAGAAGTATGGGTCTCTTGAGAAAGGACAAGGTTACATAAGAAAGGGAATTGTCACATTTGTGGTGAACCCGAGGATAAAGATTGTTGGTACACCAGATTTACACATAAGTCCAAAGGCAATCAACAATGTTGAAGATTTTCAGAATGCATGTTGTCAGAGTGTTTTGGTTGAAAATGAAGGAAAAATTGCTAATGAGATAATTCATGTGCTTTCGGAGTTGCTCAGAAATGCCTAAGACAAGGATTAAATTTCGCATATTAACTTGGATATTATAAAGCACATAACTGAGTGAAGTGATCCATAATTAGTCTTGATATTTCAAGGTACAATTCACCAATATAGATTTATTTTTCCTTACGTGCTGGTCCCAAATTCTATCCTAGTTTATTTTTCCTTATGTACTGTTCCCAAATTCTATCCTAGCAAAAAATCAATTTAAGGCTGCAAGTTAATGCTTCCTACATCTCTGTGGCTGCCATCTTCATCATCTATTCATTATACAATTGCGCACATGCTCACATACATCCCTACTTTTCCTATGTATCAGATTTTCATTTCGTACCCCTTATATGAACTACCAACATGCGACTTTTTTCTATTCCACAAAGCTTGTAGGAACCCCTCTGCTGGGCACCAGCAAACGTGCTGGAGAGGGAGAGCATCATCACAATGCTTTAGCTCCAACTACAAAGCCTTACAATTCCTTTGCACACTTCCCATACTTGGGAATGGCCCTACCCTTCAACAAGGGTAATCGATACAGAGAGTCGGTAAAGCTAGAGAGTACCATGTGTAAAAATATCATCTCCATTAGCATGTAGGCACAAGAAACAATACAAAACCAGGAGACATGGAATGAACGGGAATAGAATGATCAAATCAAACATGTGCTATGGCCAAAGAGATCATGTGAAAACAGCCACAAAACCCCTGATATCTCTACTCACATTATTTGAGTTTTCATGAAACATAGGTATACCCCGTATTTTCAATTTGTTCATTCATTCACAATCAGCTTGAGGAGTGAAGTCACCAATTTTAACCTTTCATCTGGATTCTGAGTATGACAAACAACTACAACTTGAGTTCATGGTGGTATGATAAAGCACAACAATGAATCTGCATGCAATCTCAATGTTGATTTAATCCTAGGTTCCGAGAATCTTTAACAAGTAGGACCCATACAAAGTTAGGTCAAAAGAAAAATTTCTTAGTAGAGAAGATTTCAAAGAAGGTACAAGGATCCTGTCTACAGCATGGAGTGCAGAGAATCCCTAGCAAGCATTGCTCTCTATAACCAATGCTGCCGAGAGTCACTCTTGCATTCTTGTGGTGAATAACTAAACTATCAATATTTAAGCAATAAAATATTGCATGAATACAACGATACTTCATTTGATTCTCGTTTGTGTAAAAAAGAGAGATTAGCTGAAGACATGCTGCGGCAAGATGCTTCGATGATCCAACTACTAAAAGAAATTAAGGGACATATAGGCCTGTATACAAAGGACTAGATTCCCAAAATATAATGTCGGATCAACAATACATAACTTAAAGAGAAAACCATGTCTCATTCTAGAGGAATGACTAACTATTGCACACTTTATACACGCCATCATAATTTGAGATAATTTGATTGTTAAATTTATGTTTCTCAACTATCTAACAGTAACTTTCTCATAAGCCATAGTTATGCGTTGTACCTCTTTATTAAGGTTTCAATTACAAGCACAAATCAATAAGAACTTCATTACTTCACTGATGAGAAGGCACATTCCTTGATTGTCAGAATGCAGTTAAAGTTACAGCCATCGATCAACTCTATCAGGCCTGTCAAGGTCAAGTTTAAAACTCAAGTTCAAGGAAACCACCCATCTGATGTTTAAGATCACAAATATTTCCCAGGAAATGGACCTGCGTCTAATGAGGTCTTACTACTAACATAATTTCAGAACTAGGTTCCATGCAAAAAGTGAGTCCAACGACCACAAGATTACCATACAAGAACAACTCTAAGACAATCTTCCCCAAAAGTACAATGATGATAGCAGTACAGAGTCCTGTAACCATGCGAAGAGGTAGTTCCTTTGTCCAAAATTGCCTTGATGAGATAATACACTTCACCCTCAGGTGTAACCAGAGATTAAGAAGCAAAGAATACAGTTAGTCCATGAATGAACTTTCAAGAACTTCCGAAGAAAATGTAATGCTACAACCAATGTACAACATTCCATTCAATTGCCATAACTTAGTATCCCAAAGGAGCAACCGAAACCTGTAAGAGATCCATTTACTCTCAACGTAACAACCCTAACCAAACCCCAACGATCAACTCAAAGGGAAGGAAATTAACCACTACAATAAACACCAAAGTGTGTTGTGAGTTGGAAACACTGAAAAGTAAAAGTAGGTCTACGCCTTATCAACTCAACTCTTGCCTACACAGTCATTGAATCAAGTAGACATCAGATAACTATAAATAGGGATGAGGGGTTAACCTTGATACCATCAAAGAGCCCTTATTTAAGCATCTAATCTCCATTCAAAGATAGAAACTTCTATGAAACAAAAGATTTGTTGCACAACAACGAAGCAACCAAAAGTACAAACTCAAACTCTTTAAGTATTGCCTGAGAGTTTCGTGATTGTAACAGAAAAGTCCTTTTCCACACAAACCACAAGAAGTAACAATCTGCAATGACCCATTAGGGTTTTTAACAAACAACCAAGGAAGAGAGAGGGGAGATGGGGAGGGGGATGATGAAGGGGGGCAGAGGGATGGAGAAGGAGAGCTGGAGAGGGAGAGGGAGAGGGAGACTATGCACCATTATGTTTTTGAACAACCAAGCATGGCCCACAAAGAGAGAGAGTCATGGACCATGCACCATTGTGTTTCTTCACAACCAAACATGACCCACAAACCTCCAAGCCAACACCTCCAATGGCATTGTGTTTCTTCACAACCAAGCATGACCAACAAACCTTGAAGCCAACACCTCCAAAGTTCTATATACTACTAATTGAATGCTTAGAAAATCTAAACTCTTGTTGAAGCCAAGACCGTTGAACTCATTACTACATTCTTAATCTAATCCCGATTCTTCCATTCGGCAACAATCATTCCTTTCACAAAGAAAGAAATCACAATGACCAAAATGTGGCTGAAATCTCCCAATCTACTTCATGTGAAACTTTCGTTCTAAAAGCTTGTAGTGATGGGCCATAATGCCACAATGAAAGACATAGCATAAAACTTCTTTCTATTCCTGCATTATCTCCATGAGCTTTCAACAAAAATCATAGCTAGCAAGGTAAAAAGTACTGTCAATTCAAGCCCTAGCTTTCAAGTATGATCTCAACAACATGAGGAACTCACAATTCTTTCCAAAATCATGCATGTAGAAACAAGGGAGAATTAGAGCAAGCACAGATATCCAGTCAGTCTCAAAACCCTAGTGTTAGAGAAGCCATCAAAATAGCTTGGCCAAAAAGGAGAAAATTAGAGCAAGAGGAGATATCCAAACAGTCTCAAAACCCTAGTGTCGGTAGAGCCATCAAAATAGCTTGGCCAAAATGATAATGACAAAGCCTTTGTAGAAAGTTAGGTTTAGGGTCATGCCTTGTCTTTACTCGATTAGCATGACCATGGTCGACTAACATGTGGGTGATCTATTTTTAATCATCACGCATGCTGACTATTACAAGTCAAACAATTCAAAGAGTTAATTACAACCAATGCAACAAAAAACCAGCCACAATCTTCACAATAGGATAGCTTAGGTTCAAATAAATAACTAGGGTTGTATCCTGATTCCTTACCTTTCAAGCATGTAAGATCATCAAAGCCACCTCCACATGGGAGAAGTTACTAAGTAACTTTATTATTTTAGAAGCATAATCTAAAACCATTTCAACCTTAGAACCTTCATTAAAGACTCCGAAAGCATCTTCTGCAGTTGTGACAATATGCTTATGAGGGTGTTGTAAGACCTCTTGGGTCAAGAAGTAATAACAAGATAATACTATTCCTATAAATCTACTATCAAGCTCAAGCCAGCAAGTACTATGTAGAGTGCATTTCTATCAGTCACTTGCTGTAACAAGAGTGCATGCAAGTACTCGTGCAAACCACTAGCATGATCACAAGCAAACTTCATGCTGATCCAACAAGAAAACCCACATACTTAAACTATGTCACATTCCCCCTACAGTATAACAACACAAAACGGTAGGCATAGAGACACCAAAAATTGATATAGCAAGAAATCAACACAACTAAAATTGCCAACATTAGCCAAAGCATCTAAGTGACAAACATACTGTTTTCACCCATGCAAAACTAAACAATCAGAACGGTTGTGTTGTGTGCTAGTACTCTCCAAGGTCACCTCATCTGCATCTATGGTCTGGTCCCCACTGGCATGATCGCAAGTAAAACTTATACTGATGCAACAAGAAAATCCACATCCTTAAACTATGTCGCTTCGCCCTACAGTATAACAACACAAGCTGTATGCATAGAGACCAAAAATTGACATAGCAAGAAATCGACAAAACTAAAATTGCCAACATAAGCCAAAGCATCTGAGTGACAGACTTACTGTTTTCATCCATGCAAAAGCTAAACGATCAGAATGGTTGTGTTGTGTGCTAGCTCTCTCTCTGATGCCACCTCTTCTGCATCTATGGCCTGCTCCCTACTGGTACTCTCCTTCAGGATATGTTCTTAGAGAGGGTAATTTACTGCAACCACTCATTCAACCAAAATGCAGTTAGTCTGTTTCATGATATCATATAAGCAATAATAGCTAACATAATCATGATTACAATAAATGCCAATTAACCATTTTAATTGTATTTAAGTAAATCATACAACAATCACTTCATCATAACTAGCTCTCTCTCTGATGCCACCTCTTCTGCATCTCTGGCCTGCTCCCCACTGGTACTCTCCTTCAGGATATGGCCTTAGAGAGGGTAATTTACTGTAACCACTCATTCAACCAAAATGCAGTTAGTCTGTTTCATGATATCATATAAGCAATAATAGCTAACATAATCACGATTTCAATAAATGCCAATTAACCATTTTAATTGTATTTAAGTAAATCATACAACAATCACTTCATCATAACTAAATTTCATTATCATTAAATGAAAATCATATATTCGTCATCAAACTGTATTATCATTAAATCACGTGTTTTATATAATTAAGTCATTTATTCAAATAATTGTTCAAGTACAACAATAAAAATGGAATTCAACAAAAGCAATAGTGCCACATAGAGTATAAATTCAAGTTCTATTTGCATATGCTTTGTACAGTTTGCTGATTCTCTGCAACATGTGATTCTTATGCTTGAGTACGCTGATTCTTACCGCAAGAGTACAATTTCTATTGGTTTTGTGGATATTTGCCAATTCTTTGAACAATTACTTTTTGTTTTGTGGATAAGAATGAGATGTACAGTTGTGGCAATCTCTTACCTCTTTATTCTTGTTCTTGCAATTGACTCTCTTAGTTCATATCATTTGGTATCATAGCCGGTCAATTGTGGCCTTTATATCTAGTCCTCTCAAGGGTTTCCATCTTTTACCTTAACTAGATCTAACATCCTTAGGCATCTGTCTGTCAAGTCACTAGATCTAGTCTCCTTGAGGGTTCCTGCCCCTTACCTCTGCTAGATTTATATTCTTTGGAAACCTTCATATCTGGGGAGTTAGTTCAGCAATGATGTTCTCCATCATATCATAATTACAACCACTCAACAAGTTGTAGCTTCTCAAATCTGCAATGGAGTTCAGTTATTTTCTGTTTTTTGTGCTAGAAAAAACATGTCACCTTGTGGTGTGGATTCTCCTAGCAGAATCTTCTGATAAGAACAATATTTTCATGATCAGAACATACAATTTAGAAGCTTTTCGAAAATTGACTTCATTAAACATTCCGACCAGTATTGAGGGATCTACAATCTTGAGAAGTTGGCCTTCCAGAACTGCTTTACCTTCTTTTTCTAATTGCGAATCAGACAGAAAATGATGAGAAATGGCATAGCTTGCAATTTACTAATCAAAGTAAGAAGCACTTTTTGCATTGAGAAGGAAATTTTCAGATCTACTTACCTAGATGTTTTGTTTTCAGATCATTGGTTGCAAAATGGTTACGGTTCTTGAGCTGATCTTTGTCAGTCATGTTGACACTCTTGAACATTTTTTGGCTAGTCTTATTAAAAACTAGAACAAGCTAACACAAGAAATAATGAGAGTGTTTCAGATTATGCTTTTGCAAAATCAACTGCAAGAACAAGCATGCAACATCTCCACGATGGTTCCACCTGGCAACTTGTCTCCACCTACATAACCAAACCTGTCGTCTTCACTTTATACATCTGTCAAGGAAATTGACCATTCTCCTTTGCTACCATCTTTACAGGATACTTGGCATCCTAACAATGATGCATCATGCACTCCTTAGATGATTAGCCTCATGATCCGTGGTGAAAATATTGTTTTGGAGAATACACTTGTCCCACAAAAGGTTCCACTTGTGAGCAGGTCTATCTCTCCAACCACAATCCACTCTTCTTCCTTGGTTCAATTAAAAGTTTTTTGTATCAATGATCTCCATATTGCTCAATCCCTTTCTTCAGTGGACAATGTGCCTTAATCCTAAGCAAGCTTCCTCGCAACTTCAAGGTAGAATTTTCACAACTTCAGTGTTAGCATCTTCTCTTCTAGTTCTTACTTCAGTACTTACCATAGCTTTGGATGGTGATTGCAGTAGTGTTGATGGTGGCTGTCACATGGAAATGCATAGTGTTTTCTTGAATAGAAGTTTCCAAGAGGAAAGCTACAAGCACCAATCTGAAGAATTTGGGGTTTGAGGCAGAGAACAACAGTTGTACAAGTTGATCAAAACCTTGCACCATCAAGATTGATGACACATCAATGAACACCCACACACCAAAGTATATCAAATAAGTCTTTTGGGGTAGAACTTTTATCCTAAAGAAGCACAAAGAGATCGTCCTTTTGATTGTATATGTTGATAGTCTTATGAACAATAGGAACAAGGAAGAGTTGATTTCAGATGTGAAGCATTATTTTAATAGATATTTTTGAGCTGAAAAATCTGAGGTTGTTACACTATTGCCTTGGTCTGGAGGTATGAAAAACGGATAATCGTGTTTTTGTTTCTCAGACAAGTATGCCAAGAATTTGCTTGAGAAACTCAAGATGACTGGATGCATGGCAATGGTGACACCCATGGAGCCAAGGTTGAAGCTTTCTAAATATGACAAGCTAAGTTGCAGTAAACGGAAATGGGTCCAAAACATAGAAATGCTGATTTTTTGAAAACCTTTGGAAATGAAATTGCACGGAAACATTTGTACAATAGATTATAAAAAATATAAATATATGCTAAAAAATGAATAAACTTTATAACTTTTCTTTTAGTGTTTGACTATGATTAGGGGTGTGTCAAGGTTGGTTAAGTTTATTTTTTTATTTTTTCAAATTTGTGATTGTGCCCAGGAACGTGCTGGAAACGACAGTGCTCTTTCTGTGACGTTTCCGGCACATGCCTGGGCATTTTCGGGATGTTCTGCAGCCATTTCGGTTGTGAAACATTTCCCTTGCGAAACATAGGGTCCTACAAGAATTTCCTACTTCTTACTCTTAGATGACGAGTCAAAGAAGCTAAGTGAAACTCTCTACATGTAGTTGGTTGGGAGTCTCATATATGTGATAAACACTAGACCATTCTATGATATTCTCTTAACTTCCTCTTTAGGTTTGTGACAAAACCTGGAATGGTGTAGTCCAAGGAGACTATGTGGGTCTTGAGATACATGCACAATAATAAGAAGTTTGGACTGGAGTACATAAAGAATGACAATTTCTACTTGACAGGCTACATTGATGCAGATTGTGCAGGCTCTACAGAGTATCAATGGTTGACATCTGGGTTTGTTTTTCACATGGACTTAAGATGGTGCCTTTTGTGAGTAAAAAGCAAGCAAATTTTGGTATTTCTTTGGCAGGAAAAGTACATGGTAGCACACGGAGCTTTATATGAAGCAATTTGTCTTAGTAAAATCTTGAGTGATATGGACATGCCATAGGATCAGTCATCGACTTTATTCTGCGACAATTAGTGTGTTTTGAAGATGGTGAAGAATGGAGTTATGTATGTGAAATCCAAGCTCATACAGGTTCATTGCCACTTCATCAGGGAGCAGGCAAAAAATGATCAGATAAAACACTAGTATTGCTCCACTCAGTGTCAGGTTGTAGATGTCTTTGCCAATTAATTGTCCAATGTCAAATTTGGGAAGTTCACAAACTAACTATTTGTAACAAACAAATACATTCATTGGATATCGAGGGAGGGTGTTAGGAATAATCTAAATAATACTATGCAATTTAATTGATATTAATGCATCAACATTACCTTCATTAGGTATTTGAATTTTTGTATTTATATACTGACATACCTGATTTTGGTTTGTATTTATACAACAGTAAACACTGGTGGATTTATCACATTCTCCTCTCCTATACATGTCTTAATGTGTGTTTATATTATGGTATTAGCGTATCTTAAAAATATTGCACAGTGAGTTGTGACAGGAGATGAGAAATTAAACTTATTCTACATTGAGTAAAATCTTTTTTCCTTGCTCATAATCTTCAGTTAATGCAGGACATCACCAGTTTATTCGAATGTTATTACTTTATCCTTAAGTATTAAATTTAAGCATATTGGTGGAAATTTTCTATCCAGGTCATGCAAGCATATATAATTGGCATAGTCACCAAATCCGGCCGGATCTGAATTTTTCAGCCAACCTGGATAATTTGGTCTGGGTCGACCCTAATTTAATTTAATTTTTTTATAGTTGTTTTTGGTAAAAACAGTCACCCAAAAACCTTATGTATTAAATATTATAACATTTTGCATTGCATTATTGAAGTTTTTCATTGTATCTATCTCTTTTGCATATTTATAAAATTAAACGCATATATATTTTGGACCAGATTTTTTCAAACTTTTTCAAGAAGTTGGGATTTTCTGATTTTTTTGTCCTCCTGAACGTATCCGGATTTTTGGACTTGGTATCTATGATAATTGGCCATATGAGTTTCCATGAAGGCAGTCAATAAATTTTGTCAGATTGGCTGAAATTGTCTATTTCAAGTGGAAATATTCTCCTATTTGTGAATGGATGGAATGGGCTGAATTTTCTACTGTGAAAACATGTAGTTTAATTATGTGGATGGTAGGTGATCATCTGTGAAGGATCTTACTTATATGGAATAAACATTGGAACATGGTTGGAATTTGTGTTCCGTTTAGATCTGAAAATATTCTTTTCTCAATCAACAAGGAATTACACATTTATGTTCCATCTTTCATTTAAAATTTAAAATTCAAGTTCTTAGAGTTGATTCAGTCTTTTCCATTCAAATTAGTTGTTCTTTCATATGTGTCTTTAATTCTTGAAGTTCAGGAACTGCTTACAGCATCTTGACCACACATTGTGTAAATTACCAAAGTTCTGCATTTATCATATTTGTTGTTTGCAACACTGTATATTTAACAGCAATCTACCAACGGGTATTTAGCTGCATGCCTTCGTTTGATCTTAGCTCCGCAAATTGCTTTTCAATATATTCCTTCTTTCTTAGTTTTGGAAATGAAGAATGCAAATTGCTTGTATCTTGGTGCTTTCTCGTGACATTATAGTCTTATGTCGAACATAAATATCCTTAATGTTGGTATAAAAATGCTTTATTTTTAATCATTTATTGTTTATTTCTAAACATAATTATATAAATTCATTTGACATACAGGCAACAGGTCAACCATTTCATTGCAGCGCTACAGCAATATGTCCAGTCTCAACTTTTGCATGTTGTTTGGCATAAATTCCTTCATCTCCTTCAGTATCAGGTGCAGCATCTCATTCTTTTCCTTGTCATAGATTTGTTTGTTTTTTGTAGTATTGTGCAGTTCATGTGCATTGCATTATTACTAATTTTACACTCAAATCGTTGGATTAATAAAATTGTGATATTGGAAGAAAACAGCAGAGCGCGGAAATGTTCAAGTCTAACAAATTGCAACATTAACTGTGCCAAGTTCCAATGAAATCATGTACTTCCAGAAGGTGGTCTATCTTTGTGGAGAATCATTATTGAGAACTGCACTAGCCACTGTAATTGTGCTCAGACATCTATGTTTCCCATATTAAATATCTGCATAATGGCAGATTTACATTGTGCATATGATGTAAATATGTGCATCTGATCTGTACAATGGGTTGAGGGTACTCCTTAGGTAATATTTTGATAACCCCTGCTGTTGTACGGTCATTATCCAAAAGTATTCTTCTCCTCAGTTAATATCAACTATTCTTTCTTTATATGTCTTTTTACCTATTGTGTTTGATTAGGTGCTACTTTGTCTTTCAACATGGTACCAAAGGCACATTAGTATGTTGTCTCTAGATGGAATTCAAAGGAAGATGTAAGTTTGTTCAAAGTGATAACGATTGACGCTCTTAAAGGTCTATAAGAGAAAAACAAATTCATATTGCTTGAGCACTTACTTATATGTCAAGTGGTTGCTAAAGACATATATCACTTAGATGATTATTATAAGAGAAACAACACTTTTCTAGCCAAGAACTTTTCTTGCATTGGGTTTTCTTGTATATTTCTTAACCTTTGTTTGATAATCATTCATCGTGAATAAATTTTCTTAACCCTTCCTTGGATGATCATTCATCATCAATAATGTTTCTTAACCTTTCTTTGGCCTACTATTCATAACTAGTGGTTGCAGCCATGGTTGTGGTCTACATCCATAATTGTGATAGGTGTTAGAATGAAAAATCCAATTGGAGTTTGGAATTTCCTCGACTAACTATTGCCAAACTCCATGTGCTTGACAACGTTTTAGAAGCATATGTGTTAGCAATTCTAAAAGATAGGTTTCTTTACCCACTAATTGGGGCAACACCCTAATCCAAAACTTTCCACACCAACAAGGTTGAAACAATAACAATAATACACCTACAAAATTCAAAGTGAGTTGTGAATAACATGGCATATTTAAACCAAGTTTTTGAGGACTTCCTTCAAGTTGTTTTGATGAAGAGAGGATTAGGAGAGGGGAGTCTTCAACCTACTTGTTAATAGGCTCCCCCCCCTTCTCATCCTATAATATGAGTGTCTAAAGACCTTTTGCCGATAGAGGGTGAACACAATTGAGTTCTCTCTTGGTGCTTGAGGGCCTCTCTCATTCGCTGAGCCTTGACCTTGGATCAGATGGGGCTCTCCCCGCGATTGATAAATGATTGTAACATAAACCTAGAAATATCAACTTCTGTCAAAATATAATTGTCTAGAGTCCCAAGCTTTTGACTAATGTCTTTGTCATATATTTATAGGAAGCTTTAGTTGGGTCTCCCACACATTGAAACACAATACTCATCTATTGTCAATGTTAAGGTTAATACCCTCACCATCTTTGAAGTCTTTCAAAATTTCATATCTTCAATTTATGTTGCTTTGACTTTGGATGAAACTCCCTAGCGAAAATGGGCAAAGCGTCTTTCTTTCATTTGGTTGAGAGGATATGTTATGCACTGGAAACTAGTGAGGTGAGGGGCTTTGAGCCCTGTCTTTAATAGGGCTTTGGTAGTGAGCGGGGGTCGTTGTGAGAAACTTGACACATAGGCGCGATCTCAAAATTTTGCAACCTTAGTGATGGTTCGCTAAGGTGTTGAGAGCCTTGCAAAGGTTGTGTTGACGTAGGTGAAATTAGGTTGGTTGGTTGCTAGAACGAGTTTTTGAGGGCTCGGTGTGGGACGGATCACAATGCTTGTTCACAATAGGTATCCAACCCTCATCCTTTCCAAGAGTTTAAGCGTAATAAAACCACATCATGAGAATAAAGGGCTTTGAGCCCGTCTTTGATAGGGCTTTGGTAGTGAGTGGGGGATGTTATGAGAAACTCAACACATAATGATCCCAAAATTATGCGAAGTTAGTGATGTTTCACTAAAGTGTTGAGAGTTTTTGAAAGTTTGTGTTGACGTGGGTGAAATTAGGTCGGTTAGTTGCTAGACTGAGTTTTTGAGGGCTTAGTGTGGGGCAGATTGCAATGCTTGTTCACAAGAGTCATCGAATCCTCATCCTTTCCAAGAGTTTAAACAAAAATACAATCACATCATGAGAATGATTTTTTCTTTTCTATGGAAGACTGGAAACGAAAGCAAGCGTTTGAGAGATTAATACTAACCACACTATGAAAATGCCTGGTAACTCTGATTGAATATAATGGAATCTTTAATTTCACATCCCAGGTTTGTTCGATCACAATACTTTTGAGGGAATGAATTGAGTAAAACCTATCACACTTAGAATAGACAAATGTAACAATAGGGCAAATGAGATGATCAAAAAATCCCAAAGAGCTATCATGAACGCTAAAAATTCCACCCAAATTGGGACTTTGAGCTCTCATGTGGAAGCAAAGCTCTAGACTTTTTATTTTTATGTTTTTGAAGGTTGACAATTTTTATTGGGCATTGAAAAATCCCTAGGAATAAATAGTCCCTTGAAGAAAGAATTTCCATTTCTCTAGCCATTTCTTGGCCCTAGAAACTATTCCTTAAGAAAGGGTCTTTGAAGCAATAAATATGTTTTGAAATGGGGTCATAGTTGTTGGGGGTGACATGTTGGGTTTATTGTCATTTCTAGCTTATTTCTTGAAATATTGTGAACTCCACTTGCATTTGTGGCGACACATGTTGAAACACCAAATGAAAATCAATTTTGTCACTGGCGAGAATAGTTATTTAAAACTAGAAGCTTAACATATCTTCCCACAAGGAGTTCCAATCAGTTCTTGGATAACACAATATGATTGAAAGTTTGCATTTCTAATATTCTTACTCATAGTTGTAAGCATGCTAAGATGAACCTGAAAATAGATGCACCTAGTACATACCCCACACACACACACACACACGCGCAGCGCGCGCAGTGTGGTTTCTCAAAAAAGAGGAGGATTCTAATCCAAAAATGAAAAGCTCCCAAGCATTAAAGCTCTTGCCAAGAAATATGCTTCTTAGAGAACAGATCTCCTCACCGTCAAATTTTGTAAATCAGTTATAAATAGAAGCAAGATAACCGAGACACTACGTTCATTCCCTCTCTATCTTTTGGTGTAATTTTGATATTCTATTGGGAATGTAATAGCTAGATTCAATCATAGGATAGTTTTTAATGTCTGCTTATGGTTTCTTTTGTAATAGTTTGTTTCCTCTGTCTTTAGTCTTGACTGATTTGCATCAGTCCTTCGCTTGTGAATGACATCGTTTCCCTCTTATGGCACGTTGTAACATAAGATGGATGCTTTTGTAACCCTCTTTTCCCTCTTTATATTTGATATACCTCAAACTCTTCTCTCTCTTTCTCTCTCTCTATATATATATAGTTATAATCGGGTATGCTAGTGTATAAGATACACCCATTTTGAGGGAAGTGCAAGCACCCCTAAATAATTTGTCTTTACAAATGCACTGTAAACCTTGCATACCCAAGTTTTTTGGGGTTTACACTGGATGCTTTACGTATTTGCACCCTTGCACTCAAGTAATCTTAGCTTTTTGACTACCTTTGAGTCTATTTATTTTAAGATTGTTGCAAGAAGACATGGATTGGCATTTGCGAAATATGCCACCCAACATCAAGTTGTCTACTATGAAAGTGTAATATCCTTGAAAGCACTTTAGATAAAACTTGAATATTTTTGTCAAACCCTAGGGCAGTAGTGTAAAAAATTAACTTTTATGACGACGACAGTCTGATTTTTACTTTTAAAAAACAGCAAACCCAATGTGCCTCAAAACTGATTTTTATTTATTGATTTCCAATCAAATACAATAAAAAAAATACGAGTGTCTGAATATAGTTATTTTTTCACAATTGCTGATCTAAATGGAAAAATAGATGAAAGATAAGAGCATGCAAATTGATTTGATTGAAATTTACCCCCAGGTACTGAAGCCCTAGCTGTACTTGCTATTCCGGATGCTAAAACAACTTTGAATATGATGCCCTCGTTGATCATGATGAACACTTGTACCCTGAATGACCACTACGACTCCTAAATGGAATTGCCAAGCTTAGATATGAGGGATTCCATCCTCAGATCTGTATGCAAATGAGGGATTCGTCCTCTATTGATGATGCAGAAGCAGGAGATACAGACAAAAAAGTTGTTGATAAATTTCCAAGATGATTGAACAAGAAACCCCAAATTTGCCTTTATAATTTCTAAGGCCCCTCTCCAAAGTTGGCGCCTCCTTTTGGAATTACATGCATGCACCGCAAACAATTAAAAACTAACTTTATTTCTTCCCCATGTTGGCGCCCCAATCCTAAGAATAGGAAAAAAACAATATTAAAATACTTTATCCACCCTCCATCCTAAAAATAGGATCTTGATCGTCATGTAGCCCACTCTATCCTTGGTGCCCCCATTTTTATTTAATTATTATTCTAACTTTGGCGACCAATTTTAGAAGTTCATTGTATTATTATTTTATTCTATTTTTTGTTTTTTTCGATTAAAAATGTAACTGTCCTTTTTCCAATTAAAATATAAAAGTACTTTTGGATCACTTAAATTAATTTATTTCCCTCTTTAATTTCCCCTTAGCTTACAGAAAATAATAAGAATAGGCTTTGGGTTATCCAGAGTTAGTTAATTCTGAATAGGGGACATTACAATCCCCCCTTCCCAGAATTGCTTGCCCTCAACCAATTGCAAGCTGGGATGCTTAAGAATTTCAGCACCCTCCCAAGTAGCATCCTCTACAGGTAAATCCTTCCAATGTACCATATATTGCTGTCATGTGTTTTTGCAAGGTCAAAATTCAAGTTGACAACATGACAACTTTACCCTAGTGTCAAAATTTTTGTTTGAAGCCCCTCCTGAAGCATTCTCTAGATCATTCTGTGTTCTGTGTCATAACCATCCCGTCCTTGAAAACCTTCATAGTGTGATGAACAACCTTTCCAAATGTCTGAAATGTGGTCATGTGGTCATTTAGTCCATTTAGTTGAATGTTGTCAAAAAAATGAAATCTCTAGTAAGCCTAGAAAGGCTATTCTTTAGCCTTTCTGAGACAGGTGTGCGTCCTCTTGGGGTTGATCAAAAATCCTAAAAACCATTTGGAGATGTTATTGAAGAGTTTGAAATGCAATGGAATAAGTTTAGGAAGATTTACGAAAGTTTCAGAGGTTTTTGCAACGAAAGAGGGTTTTGGAGGCTTAAGGAGCTTGCAGTGAGAAAAAGTACCCGAACTTCAACGGAGGATTCTGGGAGCTCTAGAATGAGTCAAGAGACAAGCAAGATATCATAGGAAAGCTTGAAGAGTCCTCTACTTGATGGAATTTTCACATTCTTCACAAGACCCAAGCGCTTCTTAGGGTATAGCTCAATTTCACCAGACTCACCTGGTGGTCTTAAATGAAAAAGCATCATTTTTTGGAGGAGGCAAAATCAGGTCTTGAAAACCATCCCTTTGATCTTGAAATGATCTTGGGAGTCAAAATGATATAAAAACTTTGCCTAAAAAGAGTTTTTAAAGCTCCGGGAAAAGTGATTTCAAGTTTTTGGATCTCCGGGAAAAGTGATTTCAAGTTTTTGGAAGTTAGTTATTTTCACAGTTGGGTGGGTGCCGCATTTTGGTGCCTCGATTGTCCCAATTGTCCCAGAGATAGAGAGGACAGTGGGGATAGTTCGGACAAGACAATGCGCCCCTCCCCTCAGTTGTAGCTCTTGGACTCTCATATAATCCTCTTTCTTCCCGACGAGTGCTAAGTGGTTGTGTTTGAAAATTGGCTAAGTTTTTCATGAAAACCCTTGGGCGCATTTTATTGTCCCAACCGTCCTAGGGACAGTGGGGACAATTGAGACAACAAAATGCGCCGCCCCACGTTAAGCCCCTTCTCAGGGTCACCATGCGACCAAAGTTTTTGCTACCCAGAGTGGTTGAGTCTCTCTCTCATCTCCTTAGCTCTCCACTCCCTCTCTGACACTTGTCATAATCAGGGAAGGGGGCGCATTTTCTTGCCCCAACTGTCTCTACTGTCCATTTCTAAAGATCAATAGAGAGGACAAACTAGGCAAATTTGGTCAAAAAACAAAAGCACTTTCTAAAAATAGTAACTGTCAAAAATCATCAAAGAAACATCAACGAAAGTGTATGTGGTGTGCTAGGAGCTTTAGGAGATTGAAAAAAGCAAAAAAAGAGAAAAACAACCCCTAGCTCCTACTTATTAAAGTCTAAAAATAGAAAGTGTTCGTTTTAGGTGCAGAAATGTGTTGTCTTCCTCATTTTTTCTCACCTAATGGATTTTTGCAATAATGAAGTTCAAATTTGCTGGTTTGGAGCCTGTTTCGACCCTTGCATCAGAGTATTCGGATGTGGGAGACAACAATGTCATCCACATGGACTTGGAGGATTTGAAAAATCGGATGCTTGGTGGTCCCAGGGAGCTTGTAGAAGAAAGAATATACACAAGTAATTTGTATGCGATGGGTGGCCACCCATTATCCGTCCACAACATAAAATTGGTGATGGCTTGAGCTCAACACTATGAACTAGATACTCAAATCATCAGGGCGGATGACAATTCAATTTTGGCAGTGCTCACTTCCAGAGGAATATCACAAAGTACACATATCCCAACCTGGAGCAACATGGTTATCATCCCAAAGGAGTTTGCATCTGGAGTCGAAGACAAATTTATACCTACAGGGCCTTGCATTGGGGTCATTGTTGAAGTAGGTGAGAAATCCCTGTCGTGTACCAAAGTCTTGTCTCGGCATGAGTTTCATAAAGGATTCTCGGATGCTATCATCCTATTGAGCAGGGTGATGGGAGCAAAAACCACCAAAGATTTTTAGGATTGGATAACGTGTGTTCATCCTTACCATCATCGAGGGCAATCAAATGATTGAGTGGGGCCAAAGAATAAGTGACAACCTCCACTTTCAAGTGCTCCAGCTACTAGTCACAAGGAAATTTGCAATGACATCATACTTAGTGTATGCTCTCGCCAACACGAGATCTTTCAGGGGTTTAACTCTCACACAGAACATCTCCTAAAAGGCTCCCGCCTATGAGAGATATCCATAGTTGACCTTGAAGGAGAGTAATCACCACTTTGCAAGGGTGAATGATGCATTCACCATGTATGTCGTAAGATTGCTTGAAGGAAATCATGGATTGAGACTGTCCTCGCAAGCTGCCGCATTGATCCAAAGATACGGGTCCTTCTTCACATAGTTCTTGACTTTCTCGTACATCAGGGTATTTGGATTCGACCTCGCTCTGTGAAAACTTCCAAGGTACTTAAGTGACAAGATTGTCACGTTCGAGCTTTGCAGACAACTTGCTCATATCAACGGAAAACTCAAGAGCAGGATAATGAAAGTTGTGTTTTTCCCTATCTATTTGGGAATCTTCTCTTGCAAGTATCTTATTGATGCATCCAATTTGGAAGCCTCTTTCTCATAGTTGAATCTCTATTCCTACACTTCACGAGCCAATTTTGACATTCGAAGCACTTCTGATATGTTTCATATCCCTGACTTGCACCATGTTCTGCAAATTCAGGACTATTGGGTGAATTGTTCTGACGATCTTGAAGTTAGGGAAAGAGATCATATGAGGATGACAATAGGGAAAATGAGGAGATTTGGCTTTGATTGGCTCGAAAAGGGAATTGATGATGATGGAACTGAGTTGTATGACCCCAAGTATCAAGCTGTGAAAGCTTCACCTCTCCCACAGGTTTCTTGGAGCATCCGGGAATCAGGGGATATCTATGAAAGGATTGAGGCAGTGATTCATAGATCAGAGAGTGGTTCAAAAAGAAAAGAGTTGCGTTTATCGAGTCAGGAGGCCTCCATGCTCTTAAGAAACATGCATCTCCCATCTCCGCTTTGAAGGCAACTGAGGAAGCTTTGAGTTCCGCCCACTCTAAAAGGCTCACAAAAAGAAAATCAATGGAATCTGAGCCAACTCACTACAAGAGAACACACAAGAAGGCGAGAGCAACTCAAGAGCCTGTCAAAGGTGAGGAACAAGGTGAAATTGATCTACCTTAGCCACCAATTCTTCAAAGAACTCAGATCATTTCTTCTTCCGCAATTGCACCTATTCAACTGACTAGAGATCCGCCTTCTCAACCACAGAGCAAGAAACTGCCATCATGCCGAACATTGAGCCTGAAGCAAACGAAACATTCTCATGGGTACAAGATATGATTGGAGGAGAGATCCGTACGGTCCAATAGGTGGTGATCTCAGATTTCCAGGCTATATCCACAATGGTGAAAGCCAAGAAAGGGAAGAAAACCCAAATTGCCTCCTGCTTTTTCAGCAGCACTTCGGGAAACCAATATGTGGAGGTAGCTCGGCCTAAAGTCATCAAGCCTATCAGTGAAATGGTCCCATCTGATTACGAGATCAACACCATTTTCCTTGGACTGACGATACATGATGGAGATGCTCATCTGTTTAAGGAGTCTTCCACTTGCCTTCTTTCTAGAACCCAAAAGTATAAGGAGAGAATTGATCAATTGGAAGACCATATAAGGACCCTCACCTCATATGTGCAAACATTCATGGATCCGAATGCTGCTTCATCTCTCTCAGCCAAGGAAGTTACTCCCATCAATAGCTTCGACCTAGAATCTATCGAAAAGGCACAAAGTTTCACCATGCAGGGAGAGCAAATGATAAATGGGTGAACAAGATTATAGAAAAGGGTAAAATGTTTCCTGAGATCCTGTCATTGTTCAAGTACATGAGTGCAAGGGCCACGAAAGTAAACATGACTAGAGAGAAGATTGAAAAAGAAGAGGAGCATTGAGACCAAGTGTTTCCACTGGTCATTGAGATGGGCAAAGTCAACTCTTCCCTATTGGTGAGTGAGGGGGTATTCAACTCGGCATTTGAAGACATGTCTCAAGTCTGAGCTAAAACTCTGGTTGCTCATTATGAAATGATAAACCGTGCTCTTGGCATAATAACCCTTTTTAGGGTTTTAATTAAAAATTGCAGCAGACTGAAATTAAATTGCAGCGACTTCTACTTCACATAAATTTGCCCAAAAATCATCACCAAACATTATCAAATATTTATCAATGATTTATATTTTATTTTTATGAATTTTAGAGCCGAAATCGAAGAAGGAAATGCAAATTAACACTGCTGGAAATGAAGTTCTGATCTGGAAATCGCAGCAGCATATAAAATTTAATATCCCATGAATTAATGCACCAAAAATCACGAATTTAGAGATTTCAGCCTTTAGAAACAAGGCAAATCAGATTACAAAGTTGATTTGATGAAATTATTTGCCAATAAATCAAAATCCAACTTCATGCAAGTCACCCTTCTAGGAATAATAGAATAAAATCTGGAAATGCCCAATAATGCCTTCAAATATGATAATATAGTTTAAGCGCAAATAGTTTTAGGTCAATATGAAGGGTTTTCGTCCTTCATATGGACCTCACATGGGGTTTTCGTTCCAAGTGGTGAGATAATGAGAGAACACTCTCAAAATCAGATTTTACAAATGAAAGTTCACATCCCCAAATGGCTGCCCTTAGTCCCCTATTTAGACTTTTGAAAAAGACATGGCCGCTCCCTTATGACCATTCATTATGCCCTTATAATTATTTATATTGTCCTTAACTTGGCCGAGCCATACATTCTACAATTACTTTATATAAACATATAAAAATTATGAAATATTATAATGCTGCTCTTCTCCTTGCTTTTCTTTTGCGGATCATGGAGGACGAATGACCAGAAAACCCAATTATGCTATAAAATTGGATAAATGGGACATTACAGTCATCCCTCTCCAAAATTGCTCATCCTCTAGCAATTGTAAGAACCTGGATCCCAAATGTTTTTTAGGTGCTTCTTCTTTGATATTCCTGCACATGAAGCAAACATATTACAAAAATAAGTGTTGAAACACACTTTTCCAATGTGTCTCTATGGTGTGAAAGGCTCACAAGTATCCTTCATGTATGAGCTGCCCCTAGATGTTACCAAGTTGCCCCATATACTATTGTAGCCATACATTTTCCTTCTGTGAATCTGAGAGGTAGTGGTTGTACTCTCCAACACACTCATGCAAATTACAACCATATGCCACGAATCCTTCAATTGAATGACGAAGAACTCAATTGTAGTGAGAATCAAAGAACGGGAAACATTTATGACAACAAATGAAATATTGTGGATATTAGCATGTTGGGCAGCAAACCAAAGAGATAACAAACTGAAAATAGAAGACGCAACAACACTAATTTGACAGCCAACATCAACAACACATTTCCATTTTTTTTTTCATTCTTTATCAAGTTTCCAACACCAATCTGACCCTCCTTGCTTCGGTCAACAAGATAGCATTTCCCAATATTTTTCTCATGCATAATACCCATGATGGACAACACATAATTGCTGAACTCAATGATCATCACATACAACCCTTTATTTTGTTCATCCCTCACACATAGAAAAAATGTTTCACAAGTGAAGCTAATACCTTCATATAATTTGTCACATTGATGCCAAGTATGGTCTAGCAAGGAACATTTGTCAATGCTTCCTTGAAGATTCACCCATTGAGAAACATACTCTTCGTACATGCAATTAAATCTCCCAAGGAATGATGAAAATACACGAGTGAAGCTTACCCAATCAAAGGCTGCCTTTTGCGGATCAGAATTGTAACATGGTTAACCATAGGGTACCAAAATATGCACATGCTCAGTCCTCCCTGTACGCTGCCCAAAAAGATACCCTTGTACCTTTTTCTTATCAATTATCATATATATCTTGTAAGAATGACCAAGTTGAAATGGAAAAGTGTGCAACTCTTTATACCTTGGAATGATGGTATGTGTTTTATCTCCATAAGTGTGTGACTTGCACATGCTGCCCATAAACTCTTTATGGCTCATAATTTTTGAGTTGAGATTAAACCTTTTCTTTTTGCAATTTCCATTCAACAAAACATCTTTTATCTTGAAATTATATTTCTTTGATTGGTAGTTGCATGGAGCGATCATGGGAATTATCTGCTGAAGCAATATATGGTGCAAGGAATCCTTCTCATTATGGATGGCGAATGAAAGGAGCTGGATTATTGTATGATGTGACTGATGTTCCAAATCAGCAGCATAAAATCTCACAAAGGCAAGCTTAAGACACCATAAACCAACACTTTTATGGCTCTCGATCATACCTTTCAAAGTCAGCTGAGTTACTATGCCCAGATCAAAGGAATAACACTCATTCCACATCAACTTTATGCACAAAACTTCTATTATAATTGGAGGAATCCTTTTTTGAATATGTCCATCAAATGACTGATGAAATGGAAATACAGAGCTTAGCATGTACCTTCTAAAAGTTATCTTGAACAATTGGTGCCCCTTCACCGAATGGTGTGAATGCATGCATGGAAACAAACACTCATTAGCCATAATTGTATTGAATCCTTCCGATCGGCCACCGTGAAGCATCATACTTGCCCTATGTTTCTTCCTTGTTCTAGCTTTGTTTGGCTCCATCCTTCTTGGTAATTCCTCAATAAGCTGATGCCTGCTGCCCTTGTCGATAAGCATGGTGTCCTTTTGATTATGAAGAAGACTCTTCACCTGGGGTGGGTGATGTGTGCCACCTCTTATACTAAGAATGCTGCCCACAATACTCATAAATTCTGAGTTTAAATCAGCATTCAAACCGAATTCCAAAATCTCCTTAGCTCCATGCTCTTTTGTTTTCCAGGTGTTTGCCTTTACTATACATTTGTCTGATGCTTCCTTGAAAAAAACCCTCATCATAATGTGAATATGGCAGCGGTATAAAAAAAGGTAAAATGTCATCATACCTCGAATTTCCTACGCATGGAACTTCTTCATAGTTCTCTCCATGATCATGTATGCCTTCAATTTGCCTCCAACGAGGTGCTGCTTTGGGAATTCCAATAAGCTCTTGTTCTTCATTCTTGTCTAGAAATTGATCCTCTATTGACAACTTATCTTCTCCCATATGTAAATCTGATTTTTCCTTTTTTTGTGGCTCATGTCCCATGGTTTTTCTCCTCAAAAACATCCTCCTTTGTACTGCTGTTGTGAATATCAGTCAATGGTTTGTTTTTGACAAGAGTGACAAAAGCTTCTATCACTTCCAAGGGCTTTTTTTGTAAGCCATGAGTTTGGGTTTTCTTCAATACATTGCCACATAGAATCATTAGAATCCTTAAAAACATTATTTATTTGCAAGGATTCTTTACCTACAGGTGGAATATCCGTCTTCCCATGTGTTTGTTCTTTGAATTCTTCTTCTTCCTCTGCTAATGTAGTTTGGAAGCTCTTCTCCTCTTTCTCTCTCTTCGTGGCCTGGCATGCCTAGGCTTAGGCCTAGATCTCCCACTATCCAATTCCATGAACTCTGTGAATGACATTGCTTCACGGATTTCTTTGGGCAAATCCATATACTCCTTTTAGCTTGCTTCAACACTTCTTCCCGTGGTGCTTGGATCTTCTTCCGGTATGACTTCAACTTTGGTCTTCAAACTCGATCTTCGGGCTGTTGCTTGATTTTAATCAGACTTTGGATAAACAAGGCAAGAAGATCCATGGCCTTCGTAAGCTTTTCTTGTCTAGTTATTAATCTATCCATTGAATTCCCTCAGGCCGTAAGAGAACCAAGCTCTGATACCACTGTAATAACCCCTTTTTAGGGTTTTAATTAAAAATTGCAGAAGACTGAAATTAAATTGCAGTGACTTCTACTTCACATAAATTTGCCCAAAAATCATCACCAAACATTATCAAATATTTATCAATGATTCATATATTATTGTTATGAATTTTGGAGCCCAAATCAAATAAGGAAATGCAAATTAACACTGCTGGAAATGAAGTTCTGAACTGGAAATCGCAGCAGCATATAAAATTTAATATCCCATGAATTAATGCACCAAAAATCACGAACTTCGAGATTTCAGTCTTTAGAAACAAGGCAAATCAGATTACGAAGTTGATTTGATGAAATTATTTGCCAATAAATCAAAATCCAACTTCATGCAAGTTGTTCTTCTAGGAATAATAGAATAAAATCTGGAAATGCCCAATAATGCCTTCAAATCTGATAATATAGTTCAAGCGCAAATAGTTTTAAGTCAATATGAAAGGTTTTCGTCCTTCATATGGACCTCACATGGGGTTTTTCGACCCGAGTGGTGAGATAATGAGAGAACACTCTCAAAATCAGATTTTACAAATGGCTGCCCTTAGTCCCCTATTTATACTTTTGAAGAGACATGGCCGCTCCCTTATGACCATTCATTATGCCCTTATAATTATTTATATTGTCCTTAACTTGGCCGAGCCATATATTCTACAATTACTTTATAAAAATATATAAAAATTATGAAGTATTATAATGCTGCTCTTCTCCTTGCTTTCCTTTTGCGGATCATGGAGGAGGAATGACCAGAAAACCCAATTATGCTATCACATTGGACAAAAAGGGACATTACACTTGGTGAATTGGATTCGTACGAGGAACACATTTCAAAGATGCAAAAAGAAACTTGGAGTGCCAGCAGTGGGTGCGAACACTTCGGCAGATGATTTGCTGAAGCCATTTGAAGATCTTGTCAAGAAGGAGGTCAGAGATCCATTTTTCTTCAACGAAGACACACTGGAGTCTCTAGGTGAGATAAGGGCTGTCATATCAAACATCGCGAAGATTCATCAATCTTGGTTCATGGAATGCAAGAACATCAATTCTCTCTCTAAAAATTTGGTCAAGTCTTTGTGTTTTGTGCACATTCCTCAGGCTAAGAAGGTTGTACCTACAGTGGCACGATATAGCAATGAATTCAAAGGGATCGAGATCTCTCCAGAGGAACTTTCCAAGGGTCTGTCATCAGAGGAATCTCCATCAACAGATACGGCATTGTCTTCATCCAAGTAGCTATCTTCTTTCCTTTCTCTCTTCCCCACCCCCTTCCTCTCTTCTTTCACGTTCTATTTCTTCATTAGGGTGTTGCACTTTTCATTTTTGTTTTATTCATTAAGATGTGACTATAATTGAAAATTGTAATAAGTTTCCCTCAATTAATAAAAAAGGGACTTAATTTCTTTTCTAGGAATGCTAAGAGTCACAAGTTGTTAAAGACAAGTGAAAAGACGTGGGGGGTAGGTGAAGAGTCTCTTTTGAAAACTATATATCGTAGTGACTTCCTCACTTCAAGGGTTGTCAATTTTGTGAGTTCATGAGTAGATAGCTACCAAGAATAAGTAAAAGATGGCAATTTCTTCTATTTTCCTTTCTATATGTTTCCTCTTTCTCTCATTACACATCTTTTTAAACATGTCAATCAAGAAAGGAGTTTCATCTTTTTTGGATGAATGAATGAATGAGATTTAATGCTCCTAGTTTATTTTGTCTTGTCATAATTAGCAGAGTTGTTATTCTTTCTAATTCTATGTTGATAAATTCTGGTTAATAATTGTAAAAATTTGATTTATCCTACTTGCAATATTAACTCTCCCTCTCATTTTCTCACTCCCACAGTTTTACCTTCCTTGCAAATTCCTCCGTTGCACAAAATTGCAAGCATTTACTGCAGGTGCAGTGGAGTGTGCTTGTTGGATCCCCGACCTATTGGCCAACCATAGAATTGTTTTTTATTTACATACAATAAGGGAGCCTCCCCTTTCAAGTAGGAGGGACATTGTCCTAGAGTGTTGGTGAAAATCAACTAATTTGTCCTAGCCACAAATTATGTCGCCAATAGTTTTTGGCGCCCATTGTGGGGCAGATTTTGTTATTCTGCACCCTTATATATTCCACAAAAATACTAAAAATCAGATATAAAAAATCAAACATTTTGAAATTTATTGAGCCTTATGTCTTCCACTAATGGCTATTCCTGGTAATCCTCCAGTCCTAACGTGAAATTTTCTTTCATACCCAAGAAGACATTGCATCGGACTTGAGGGAGGCTAGTTGGCACAACAGAGTAAACTTTTTCCATTACCATGCCACTACAAGAGTTTTAGATTCTGAAGAGAAATGTGCCGAAGCTTTGGAAAGAGCAAGACAAGTTTAAAATCAACACAGAAGAGCCTAGAAGAATTCTATTTGAATTGTACATTCAAGCTGACAGAAAGGCGATATACAAGATCGTCAAGAAATAGCGGTGTGACTGATCTTAACTTTGAAGAATAGTTGCAAGCTGATTTCAGACTTCCTATCAACCAAATTGCAAGGAGAACAGGTTGAGAATACTTCCCAGAATTTGATCTTACCTTGTCTCTTGAGTACCATGTTGACGGAGTTGCAGTTGAACCGTTAAATTATGTTCCTCCTCGAGAGGAAGTTGCTGAAGAGGTTTGCGACAGAGTTGAAGAAATTCTGGAAAGAGTTGAAGAAGAAGCCCAACAAGAGGAACCACAATGGCTCAACAAGCATCGTTGCTCTGGGGGAAAAACTCATGTCCATTAGCTCTCACCCCGTCTTTACATGATTTACCTAAAGGGTCAAGAAAAAACTTTCCTAGGTTCTATGGTGATGGGAAACAACATCCGGATGACCACATTACAACCTTCATCACTGCTTTTGGTGTGTTAGGAGTTGCCTATGAGGATGTATCAGTCCGACATTTTGTAGAATCTTTGCAAAATGCAACAACAGACTAGACTAGTTCTATCACTTGCCGAGCAGGTCTATAACTAATTGGAACGATATGAAGAGCAAGTTCGAAACTAGATTCAAATTTGCAGAAGATGCTCATGCACTTTTAGCCCAATGGTCTCAACTGAAGAAAGAGCCTTTTGAATCAATGAGGGATTTTGTGGCAAAGTTCAACAAAATGCTCTATAAGATCCCTGAAGTTGCCTGACCTACGGAGGACAACAAGATAAGATTCTTTACAAATGATCAACTTCCAGAGGTAAGTTTTATGCTGAGAAGAACTCAACCAGCTAATTTTGACAAAACACAGAAGCTTGCAATCGAAGCAGAAGATGACTTGATCATGTCGGGAAAGATTAAAAAAGGTCCAAACAAGGAGAAAGGCCAAAGTTCAAAAGCAGGTACCACATACTCATTAGTTCAGAAGCTAACTAATGATGTTCTTTCGCTCAAGCAGCAGTTGGCCCAAGCTTCCATAAATAGGGATCCTCCTAAAAAGAACTTTCCGAATAGACAAAGGATTGGTCCACCTCCCCACAGACTTGCTCTTGAGGCACCTCCAATAAATGCAACCTAAGATGCAGAGGAAGAAGAAGATGAAATTGAAGAACCGAAAGAAGAGAACGAGGATGGTAATGTTCTTGAAATTGAAGAAGTAGAAGAGGATGCACAGATCAGTTTCCTTGACTATTGTTCAGTTGAAGATGACGATGACAAAGAGGCACCAAGTTTCTCGTGTGTATTATTTACTCGCTCTCAATCTCAAAAGGGAGCCTCTTCCTCTGCGGTTGCTGCGAAAAAGAAGAAGGAAGATGATCCTCAAGTGGCGACTCCACAAAACAAAATAATTAACAGAGGATCCCCGTTCCACTTTCTATGGAGTTTGTGAAAGAAAAACCATATTCAGTAGCGAGCAAGAAACAAACTGTCATGCCAAGTAAGTCTTCTAGTACTTCTCCTAGCTCTAATTCTGAATCTAAGACCAATTTGAAAAAGCTTCAAATGCTCATTCAAAATCAGCCACTGCTTCCTAGCTAGCCACTCCATCTGCTAAAACTACCCAAACTTCCAAAGCAGTACCTCCTCCATCTTGCAGGATATCCATTGTCCCAGGAGTATCAAGCTCATCCACTTCTGCTTCGTTTGATATCATTGAGCATGTGAACAAATCTAAAGTTCAGAGTTTTGAATCTGAATTTTTACAAACAAATCCAGAGCAATTTGAAAGGCTCGTCAGCTACATCAAGAGCGGTACCCCAAAGCCCAATGCTGCAAATTCCAATTCCAAATGGTTATTGCCAACACCACCCACTCCTCCAACATAGAACATGCTTGCCTTAAGTGCATCCAAAACCAACAAAGTAGAACCATTCTACCTTTCCCTTCTGATTAAAGGCCACCAATTGAACAATTGCATAATAGACTCAGGTGCTTCAGATAATGTAATGCCAATCAAAGTTGCTAATGCCCTAGGACTCACCTTGACACGAACAACCGACTCTTGCTATTCTATGGAGTCTAAAGAAGTTCCACTAGTAGGGAGAATCAAAGATGCTCAAGTGGCCCTTGCGGACTTTCCAGACAAGAAGGTTTTGTTGATTATTGGCACACAATACACTCACTAATGTATTGGAGGACCTCTTCTTTGACTCTTTTTTAAAAGAATTTGTCCGTGATCTACTTGTAGGTCATGAAATACCCCGAGTGACCAGCTAAAGGTGTATCATGGACAACCCTTAAGATTTTACTTTTTACCTTGAATTCAAGTACCAAATAGATTCTATTCTTGTAGAGGATAAGATCATCAACCACCCTGTACTTGTTATCTTGTATTTTTCCCTCAAGGATCTCATTAGCGTAACCATTATTTACATACTCCTCTATTATTAAAACTTTCTAATCAGCAGAGTTTGCAGATATAGAGCATAGAAAAGGTTTTTTGCTACAACATTATTCTTCCCTTTTATATACTCTATGTCAAAATTATAAGCTTGGAGCTTGCTTACTTTTGTTGCTTCTCATTCAAGTCCTTCTGGCCAAGAAATAACTTCAAACTATTGTGATTTGTTTTGACCGCAAACTTGCCACAAGCCAAATGTTGCATGAATTTTGACAACGCATGCATGATGGCCAACATCTCTTTGTCTTAAATAGAGAACCCACACTCTACTTCACTAAGTTTTCGCTCTTAAAGGCTATGGGATTCCCCTTTTGCATCAAAACAACCCCTACTCCTTCCCTCGATGCATTACATTCTAACACAAAAGGAATAGAAAGGAACAACCAATACTAGGCAAGAACTCATTACCTCTTTGAGTTTATCAAAAGTTGTTTGGGCTGTTTCAAACCAGCTGAAAGCTCCCTTCTTTGTGAAATCAATGAATGGGACAAGAAGTTGTGAAAACCCTCTTACAAACTGCTTGTAGTAACTGCAAAGATCAAAGAATCCCTTCAACTATGTCAAAGTGGTGGGTGGAGGCCAATCCAATATTGGCTGGATCTTCTCTTGATCAACTTGTACTCTTTGGGCATTGATGACATGTCCTTAGTATAAAATTTCAGTCATCCCAAACTCACTAGGATTCTTTTGCAAAACGAGCTTGTTGTTCCAAAATTTCCAGCACTGTATCCAAATGTTTTAGGTGCTCTTCCCAAGTATTATTGTACACCAAAATGTCATAAAAGAATACTAGAACGATTTTTCTCAAGTGTTCACTAAAAACATGGTTCATGCATGACTAAAGAGTAGTTGGAGCATTGGTTAAACCAAAAGCCATTACCAAAAATCCCAAATGCCCAAAATGACAACGAAAAGTTGTTTCATGCATCTTCATCTAACCTTGATTTGGTGATAACCGTATCTCATATCAATTTTGGAAAATAATACAGCTCCATGTATAACTCATCTATCAATTCATCGATCCTAGGTATTGGGTACCTATTTTTGATAGTCTTCTTATTCAAAGCACAATAATCAATGCACATCCTCATTGTCCCATCCTTCTTCACCAAAACAACAAAAGAAGCAAAAGGGCTAGAAATAGGCCATATATGCCCCATCTTCAAAAGCTCTTTTATTGTCTTCTCAATCTCCTCTTTGTAAACTCTAGGATGGCGGTACGGAGTAATCATGACAAGTTTAGAACCTATTTCCATCTCTATGATGTGTTGGAATCCTCCATCTGGTGGCAATCTTGATGGTAAATCATTGAATACTGTACCGTGCCTGTTCAAAATAGATTGTATATCCACATGATAAGACCTATCATTAGTATTCGAAGTGGAAATATATACCAAACAATGGGTCGCCCATGCTACTTGCCACTTACGGAAAGCTCTCTCCATCTGCTTTGTTGTGATAGCCTCGCCTCCCTTGGTTTTGAATTTTAGCTCCATATTTTGGTAATTCTGTGTGAATTGTCCAAGTGAATGCAACCATTGCACTCCCAAAACCACCTTGGTTTCTCCTATGCCCACCACGTAAATTTTTTCACAAACCTTATGTTTTCCAAGAGTAATTTCCAAACTCTTCATCCTCTTGGTGTATGGAATAGTAAAGCCATATGCTACAATAACATTAAAACCTTGGAAATCCCCTATTTTCAAACCTCTTTGGGCTATTAGACTCATCAATAAAGTTGTGAGTTGCCCCTCTATCAATCAAAATAGTTACCTTATGCCCGTGTAGTACTCCATGAATTCTGAAAGGATGATATCTGGAAGCATCTAAAAGTGTGGCAAGAGTACCATCCAGAACCTTTTGTTCGTTATTCTCAGCCATCTGTTCTTCCTCTTCTTTGTCTACTTCTGGGTCTTCTGCTTCCCCTTCATCATCTAATATCACCTCTATATAGTGCACTTGTCCTTTGAGAAGACATCTATGACCCGCCCCAAGTATCTCTGCAAGTGAAACATAATTTCTTCATTTGAGTTCATTTCTTGTCTCTATTTCCTCGTTGGTTTTTTGCAGCTCCTTTTGTTGGAGGCCACCCGATTGGAATGGCTTTTTCTGTTGCCCATAAGGTGTTTGTTTTAGCTGTGTTGTAGGATGTCCTATAGGCTGATATATCCCTTTTGGAGTTGAAGTCTTCAAATCCAAATCCTTTTTGATGTCTCCCTATAGAGTGGTAGGGCTGAAAGATTCACTAAACCCCTAAGAGATTCAGTTAAACCTTCCATGAACAAAACAACCAATCTTCTCTTTGTTACATCAGGGTCCATCACAAAAAGCTTCTGAAATTCAACTACATAGTCACTGAATGTATTTGTTTGAGTTGAGCTAATTTCCGAAAATGAATTTCTGGATCAACTCTATCAAATCTCTCTATCAATCTAGCACTGAACACAATATAAGAATCAATATGATTGTGCTCTTGAGTAATTAGCCCATGGTACCACCACTCATGTGTTATGCCTTTCAGATGAAGGGTTGCAAATTTGATGGCTTCCTCCATCATTGGCTTGAGTGATAAGAAAGTGTCCAACTTTTGTATCCATGCACGAGCTATACTCTTACTAGAGTTGTGAAAAGTAGTGAGTGACAACTTCTCCAGTGCTTGTTACAGGTCTCTCTGATTAGTTTGTGGCCTAGGATCAGCTCTTGGTCCACCCTTGCTTTTCTACAAATGTATAAAATTGGTGAGTGATATGGCCTCTTTAATCTCACGTGAAGTACCATGTACTTCTCATAGCATTCCATGAACATCATCTGCTATAGATGACTGAGTTTCTACCTCTAGAACTGTTTCCTCCTTGTGAAGGAAATTAGGCTGGAAGGGTGTGGCAATAGAACCGGGGATTGTGCTCTGAGTGTGGCGCTTATGGGTCACTCTTGAAGAAGTACCCTCTCTGTTTGAGCCCTTTGCATATTTGTGTTCTGCATGGTGTGGACTAACTGAGCCATCATGACAACTAACCGTTCCTGTCCTTGCACAAGCCTATTGAAACTTACATCTTTTGGGTCTCTGTTACCCATGATTCTTGGTTGTTATGTAGTTTTCTTTTTCTCGTTTTATTGGCACTTGACTTCTCTGTCACTACTTTGCATGAAGTTCAAAGCTGCAATTTATTTTCTTTTTCTCATTTTTAAAAAATTCCTGATTTAATGTAAGGGGGGTAGTAACCGATGGTAGACTATCCTAATCAATTACTTTTCAAGGCTAATTGTAGCAATATTAGGAATAATCATTGTAGTATATACAAAGGTAAACAATGAGAGATAATGAAACAAAACACTAACAATGAGGAGGAGACAAGAAATTAGTTGATATCTTGATTCGTGTGTTGATTTGGGATGATCTGATGATTGGAAATGGCTGGAAATGATCTGATAGACCTTTGCTATTGAAACTATGACTTGAGCAATTGTTTAGACTAGGGCGTATGGTACAGCCCAAAGCATACCCTCGGTTGGGCCTTTTTTGTACGCTTTGGTCCTTCTGTACTTTCAAACCTCTACAAATTTTTGTCGCTGTTCGCTGCTCCCTGTTCTACTCCTGTCTAGGATCTAGATCTCCGATACTATGTGATGCTCGCTACGCAACTGATTCAACCTTCAAAACCTGAGATGGTGAGAGAGTCTTGCAAAACAAACTTTAGGTGGGCACCCCTGTGCACTGCCGATGTCACCACTACTCTGAAGACGGCTCAAACCCACGTCTTTCTCGCCTAGCTTGTGATATCTAGAATGTATGCAACCAAATTGATAATCATGTTCCTGCAACAATGCGATTGTACTTAGCTCTTGCCGTAACTTGACTCGACTTTGATAATGTGGCTCTTGTTCTAGCAAACCTGAGTAGATGACTGCGCTAGAATGAATATGCAGCTTATATATAGCTTAAGGGATCTTGGAGTAGCCTTGCTAGTGATTGCTCTTAGTGTTAGCTCATTAGGATGCAAGGTGTTAAGTAGAATGAATGCCCTCTCCAATGTGAGATGAATAACTTGCTCATATATGTGTTCTGGATTTGGAAAACTCGAATAAGGCCGAGTAGGAATGTACCAAAGGGATTCAAATTATAAAAAGTGTCATTAGAGAAAGAGGGACTAAAGCGGCTAGGTTGGCTCATAGCATAAGGGCACTATGGCCCTCCCTATCCGCTATTGTCACAGATGCATGTGTAGGTGTTTTGAAAGCTGGAATTGTGATATTCGAGAGTATAGCCTTAATTTGATGGATTAATATGACCACTGTGCAAACAAATAGGTTGTGTGTGCAAGCAAGAATGAGTGGGATATAGCTAGGGATAGGTTAATTGGTTAAATTGGACAAGTGTGGACTAGTGTAAGCGTGTTGTACAATTAGTGTTGTTGCAAGTCATGAATTACCAAAATGAGTGGGTACAATTTCCTTCCACAAGATGGGAGAAAATTTGCTTTGATACCACTATAATATCCCTAAAAGCACTTTAGATAAACCTGAATATTTTTGTCAAACCCTAGGGTAGAAGTGTAAAAAGTCAACTTTTATGACAACGACAGTCTGATTTTTACATCAAAACAACAGCAAATCCAATGTGCCATTAAATTGATTTTTATTTATTGATTTCCAATTAGATACAATAAAAAAATATGAGTGTTTGAATATAGTTATTTTTTCACAATTGCTGATCTAAATGGAAAAATAGATGAAAGATAAGAGCATGCAAATTGATTTGATTGAAATTTGCCCCCAGGTACTGAAGCCCTAGCTGTACTTGTTGTTCCGGATGCTAAAACAACTTTGAATATGATGCCCTAGTTGAACTTGATGAACACTTGTACCTTGAATGACCACTGCAACTCCTAAATGGAATTGCCAAGCTTAGATATGAGGGATTTCTTCCTCTATTGCTGATGCAGAAGCAAAAGATACTTGCAGACAAATAAGTTGATAAATTTCCAAGATGATTGACCAATAAACCCCAAATCCGCTTTTATAACTTCCTAGGCCCTCTCCAAAGTTGGCGCCCCCTTTTGGAATTACGTGCATGCTCCACAAGCAATTAAATAATAATTTTATTCCTTCCCCATGTTGGTGCCCCATTCTAAGAATAGGAAAAAACAATATTAAAATACTTTTATCCACACTCCATCCTGAAAATAGGATCTTGATCCTCATGCAGCCCATTCTATCCTTGGTGCCCCCATTCTTATTTAAATATTATTCTAACTTTGGCACCCAATAATAGAAGTGCATCTTTTCTATTATTATTTTATTCTATTTCTGCTGTTTGGATTAAATATATAATTTAAGTGTCATTTTTCCAATTAAAATATAAAAATTCTTTTGGACCACTTAAATTAATTTATTTCCCTCTTTTATTTCCCCCTTAGCCTACGGAAAATATTAAGAATAAGCTTCAGGTATCTAGAGTTAATTAATTCTGAAAAGGGGATATTACAAAAAGTTTGCTGATAAAGAACAACATATTTAACATGTAAATAATTCGAAAGGATCTCATCGAAGAAAAGTGGTATAGATATGAGCAAAGAAACAATGCTCAACTTTCAGCCTAGATTTGGATACCCATGGCATTTTGAGAATGCAAATAACGCAAAGCCTAAGTTACCAGATACACCCGAGACGGGTGCTGTATTGTGGATCTAGTTATTGGATACACATGGGAAGGATGCCGTGTTGCTATTTAGTTACATCAATACACTTGGAAAGGGTGCTGTAAGTTGTAACACATAATCGACGTATATAATACTGATATATTCGTCGTTAAAGCCTGGATGGGTATTGGATATGTTTAGATCCACTTTGACGTATTCGTAATAGTTCTTGGGCCATATCCGGATAGGTCACGATGTATCTTGATACAGTTGGGATGCATAATGAACACTTATACACTGAAAAAAAGTAAAAACAATTGAACATATCTCTTGTAATGTAACCCACTACATAGTAGATTCGTAAGGTATGTATGAATGTATACAAATTTTGTGCATTATATTTCTTTAATGGAAATGTTCACAAAATGTGTGAATATTTAAGGTAATGTATCTTTTAAGGCATGTATAAATTGAACATAATCCTTTGTATGTAACCAGCTTTGTTATTTAAACTGTAAATTACTAAACATACAAGACATCACATTTCTTGAATACTAGAAAAATAGATTGTTTCCTTAAACAATGCATTGACTTAAACAAAGTAATGCACATTACTAGATGGAACATGAGATTTTCTAAGGGAAAAATTTGATGCATCAGTCAAATCTAGAATCCCAAAACCCTAGTGTGTGATCTAATAAAAATTTGTATGGAGGAAGGCATGAAGAAAGGAAAACCTTAAAGGATTGAGCTACCGACTAAGCTGAAGTAGGTAAAATGGATTATCATTGAAGGCTAGAGTGCTGTGTTGAAGTAGTTAGATTTGATGACTGCTGGTCAAGCTTGAGTGGAAGCTCACCTGATTTCTGAGGAAGTTGTTCCTTCTCAGTAAAGGAGACTAACAAGAAGGCACAATGATTGGCCCTTCTGATGGAGGAGTATTGGAATATGCTGCTTGAGGACTGTAGAAGCTAGCAAAGGTTTGGGAGTTGTTTATGGGAAGGGACATGTGTTGGACCCCTAAATTCTTGTATTCTTTATTATTGTCTACCACATTGGGGCTAAAACATTCTATGTTCTTTAAAACCATTCTTTAAAGGATGCAAAATGAAGAAAGGTTGCATACGAAAGGGACAAGAAAGAAGCGTGCAAGAGGACTGAATATAAGTGCGCAAGCAGGCTAGAGAGAAGTGCGCAGGAAGAAGGAAGAAGAGGCACACACATGAGGAATGGGAGAGCCAAGCATAGATGTTTTGGAAAAGAAGTAGCGTAGAAAGGGGCATAGAGTATTCAGGTGTTTAGCATGCAACACAAACAGATTGGAGAAGGACATGCAAGAAAAGAAAGGATGTGCCGAATATAGACAAGACCAAAAATAAATATTGAACTAGTAGTTTGGAATACTTGCATGGAAGCGACATAGGAACAATTAAAGAAAACTGGAGGCAATAGCACGAGGATAGCTTACAAGGTGGATAAAGCAAGGACGGGGCTAAATATGGTGAAGGAACTAGTAGAAACACTTACCATGTAGGATCTAGTAGTGGCAATATGTGGGCTAGCCACCGACTCATGTAACAAATAACTAGGAGATAGAGCTCGAGGGCTAAGAATAGCTTTTGAAAGGCTAGTGAAGGGCGAGTCTCCACTAGTATATATAAACCCCTTGAAGGGTTATTTAGGAGGGTCTAGTCTAAGTGGCGGTGTATGATGAGAGTAAGGGCATTTGGTCAAGTTGGTCTTTTGAACAATATGTTGTAATGTGATTATGTAACCAATGAGTGATCTATATTAGTAGAATTTGTTTTGGAGCAATAATATTGTTTGCACATGAATATGTTAATTAAAGATTTTTTATTAGTTATTCATGTATCGTGTTGACCTTTGATGAAACCCAGACTCTTCTGTGTTTTGGGTGAGCTCGTCTAAGCTCTCGCTTTGGCGTGATAGGCCGACGTAAGGAGTAAGGACAACTATTCTTGTAGACACCCTAATTTGTGCTCAAGTGCATATTTCTGTAGTATAACTAGATGCGCAACATTTTGGTTCCGTTCCCGGGACATCATAATTATGCAAAGATGAGGTGGACAAAAGATGTTCAGGCTCACACAAGGGAATATTGAGGCTTGGTAGCATAATATTGAAGATGCCTTTACAAAAAAACATCCAAGAAAGAAGGATTTTTCTCCAAGGGTTTGGGTGGAAATGAATCTCTATGATGAGTTATATGAAACATTCTTTTACAAAATTCTTATACACATGTATGCTAGGGTAGTAGCTTATTGTTTGGGAAAGAATCAGAACTCTAGGATAGAATCGTCCTTAGACTCCTCAGTATACAAGAAAAATTTCATGACACAGACAAAACTTAGACGTGATTAGTGGATTACTGGTGGAAAGGTACGCTTTCATAGTTATATTATTGAATATTCAGTATCTATGTTTTCTTTCATAGACGAAGCCTAGTTCAAATTATTTTGAGAACAACATGTGATCATATTTAAGGTATGTTTCCCTTGGAAATCAAGAATTTGATGATAGATATGGGTATTGAGAATTTCCCCATGGATGGATAAAACACTCCACATTCATGAACGACATGTAAGTGTAGGAAGGGAGAAGAGAAAATCTAATCTAAACCATGGACTCCCCGGATGAATGAACTTTAAGGAGGATGTGATATGAAGAAAAGAATGTGATAAAACAATAGAGAAGAGGGACTTGATCTACATCCAAGAGACTCCAACTCCAGGAACTACAAGAGAAGACCAACATCATTGGTTAAGGTAGGAAGGAGGAAACAAGGATGAAGAACTCCAAGAATAATGGATAGTGTACCATGAGATAATGAGGAACTTATAGGATGAAGAGGGGTAATATAATGAAGATGGCATCCTAATCCAACCTACTATGCCTAGCTCATGCAATTGGACCACCCCGTATAGAAGATCAAGTGTTGATTGAAACCGACAAGTGACGAAGAAGCATATAAAGCTAAGGAAAAGGAGACATTGAAGTAGTATATTTTCTTATGTACTTCAATCACCGACACCGACATAAAACAAGGATACAATATAATCCAAATCTCTTGAAAAAAACAAATATTTGGAATGACGAGTGCCAATTTAACAACACAAACCAATTGGCATGTATATAGGAAACACACCCGAACAATAAGTTACTAGAACTAATTGTCAAGTTCTAGTGGAAATGTTGGGGTGCCTACAACAAGTATACCAGTACAAGAGAAGAGTTACAGACTAATGTGCACAACCGGTTCTAGTATTGAATATATTTTATGAAATGTCTCTACATTTACCATAATATCGTGGTGTTGAGAATGCTGGAGAGCATGTTCACAAGTGTGAACTCATTTGATGCACAAAAGGCGTGAACTTCTTCAGAATGCAAATCAAGTTAGTTCACCACAACATTACTTGATCACACCCATACTTGGTATAGGAAGCATGATTCTTCGCAAGTTGTGGTGGATTATGGCCATCTTAAAATCAGCCTTCTTGAAAGAATTTTATATACCAAAATTTGAGCAAACAAAGTATCTCAACGCTTAAATAAATCAAGCAGGAATTAACATGAAAGTGTGCATGCTTATGATGTGTGGTTTAAAACACTCATCTCAAAGCTCTCATATGAGATACATCCAACTCAACATGCGAAATGGTTTGTAAGAGGACTTCTAATGCCATTCAGGCATGCCCTCTCGCATAAAACCTTCACCAGATCCACACGAAGCACTAGAAGCAATCGTTACGTGCCAAAAGTAGTTAGGAGAATCGACGTAGGAGTTAGTCCATTCATGGAGGCATGAAAATTATCATCTATGGTGACTCAGTTAGAGAAGTTGACAACAAATAGTGGTAAATCTAAACACATGCAAATGAGTGTGGTGCACTGATTGTGAAGTGAGGTAGTATACATGTTTGCGCCGAATGTAAAAGCATATTCCATTCAAGAATACATGTCCACACCAAAATATAAATGGAGTATGCTAATGATTGTGAAGTAGGATATATTGAGTATATGTGAAATGTAAAAGCAAGTAGCTTTTGAAATATGTTATGTAAGAAATTTCCCCTTACTACAATGCACAATGTAGAAGAAAGGTAGCAACCTACTGTAAAATTTGTGACATGCATACACATGATACATCTAACTACCACATAATTAATCACATTCATGAAGCCAAGATCATTAGGACTCAAACAAGGCCATACCATGAGATAACACTCAAGAAAGGATGCGGTAGGATATGAAGGGGTCCGAGGATGAGTATAGTGGATAGTGTATGTGGAGGCGAAGAAGATTCCCACCACTTGAACTTCTACAAGTGTGGGTCACTATACCATTATCAACATGACTTGCCTAATGTTCCCATTATGTGCGCACATTTCCAAAATAAGCACAAAGTTGAAAATTGTCCGGATCTTGTACACGTTCATGAAAGATAAAAGTGAAAAGGGCACAAGGAATGATTAAGATTGCATGTGTCAAATAGTTAAATAACATCAACCTAAGAACCGTTGTCACACCACAAGTCTGAACCTTCAATCAAGAATCCAAATAACCACATGAGGGGATACTAACCGTGCAAACACATCCACTCCAATTAAACAACATAAGACCTCAGAACTACATCCGGGAAAAACCTTATCCTTGATGTTAGGCAGTCAAAAGGAAATACTTCAAGAAGAAAAATATATGATTTGAAAGCTACAAAGGGAAATTGAGTTCCTAAGAGAAGACACGCATGACTATGAAATGAAAAACTTGAAGATACTACAGAAGACAAAACTAGTAAGAAATGAGTTTCAAGAAGTATGTAGGCTTCTAAACACAAAATCCATATTACCGTTAGCTTAATTCAATGGTTGTCACATAAGCTTAGAAATATGGTGCTAGGGAAACAATTGGGGCAGGAGCAATAAGAGAAAATGTCCACTCAATAAAAGTCAGAAGAGTTTGATCGAGAGATACTTGGTTGATGCTTGTATAGATGGGTGGAATATAAAGGACATATTGGTAGACATAGATGCACGAAGTCAATATCCTCACCATGGATGCTTAGAAAGAAAATGGGGTGACCTACGCTACACCCATCTCCACATGTTTTGTTTATGGAAAACAAGACACGAGTAGTTCCTATCGGAGTACTGAAGAATGTTATTATTAGTATAATGGGGGTCAAGTTCCATGGAGATTTTGATTGAATACCACTGGCTAAACAGAAAACTTTCTAGCGTTCCTTGGAAGACCATGGTGTTATAGAAATAACACTAAACTTGTGTTTCAAAAGAGAAGTATGTAAGCTTCGAAACTGGATCTCAGCGAGTCATATTTCCAATGGACCCAAAACAGAGCTGCACCATACATTGAAAATGTAGAAGAGTATGAATATTTGGAATGCCTCTACAATATATAGGATACATTAGGCTAGAGAACTATGAACCAAAATTGGAAGGAGATATAAAAGTGGGTTGACACCCAATCGGTATCAGATACCAAAAGTGTGTCTTGTAACAATAGGGGCATGGTTTGTATGAATTAATTGGATGAGATTGTGATATAATTCAGCACATTCAAAAATTAGTAATTGCTTAGGCACCCAAGGTATGTAGGGAAGGAATATCAAAGATGGATGGGAAAGGGAAATAAATAACCCACACCAAAATTCAATGGAAGTGAATATGTGAAATATTTCATATGTAAAATGGAAATTTATATGGAACTAGAAAAAGAAATAGTCCTATTGGTCTAATATATTTATTAAAATGAACAGTGATAAGATGATGGGATATTCATAGCTTTCTACTGGATGACATGGAAATAGTTCAAATAAGTTATGCACATCAGTTTTGAATGAAGTAATATGGTACCATGGAAATTTCTAAGCTATAGCATGGTGTCACGAAACTTGAAGAACATCTTCAAAAATGTGAAGAACTATGGATCAGTGAGGTGCTATGAAATCAAATCAGAATTGTGGACGCGTGTGTTCTATAACAACAATCCATGATTGGCCATGTGCACATGGTATGTTGTTTGTGAATTATGTAACGGAGATTTTTATTTTTTTGGGTGAAACTAAAGGAATGGATTTATGCAAACTTTCTCTTTTTCATCCTTAAATACCTCATTTGAATTACCCTCTTCAATGTATCAAAATGATGATATTTGGGTATGATGTAATTATGGAGGAAAGATTCCTGGAACTATACAAAAGGAAAAGGGGCCCACGCTAACTAAAATATTTGAATGAGAAATTTACAAATAGTGATTCAAGTGAGGAAGCTGATGAAATTTGGTTATAGAGAATTTGGACATGATAAGGCAATGAGAAACTTGGTTGACAAGTAGAAGAAGAAGTGAAAAATTACTTGAACGTAGATATCTATTATGGATCCAGAAAAGTCATTAAAAATAAGGAAGTAGGAACTCAACCATAGGATAACCCTTCAAAGGCTATATTGTTCAATATATGGAGTGGTGAAGTGCCAAAGCTAACAACAATTAACAATTATTGGTGTGAATAAGAGATTGTAAAAATTATGTCAAAATTTTGCACCAATATGAAGATATATTTCCAAGAGGATATCAAAGAAATGAAGGGTTTACACCCATCATTGGTCACAATGAAAATTAATTTAGTCAAAGGAGCAAATTTATTCAGGAAATGACCATACCAAATGAATCCTAGTCTTTGCACAAAGGTAAAGCAAGAAATTGACAACATGTTAGCCGCAAGTGTAATCATACCAAAGGAGGAGTTAGAGTGGGTAAGTCCAATGGTTATCAGTATAAATAAATATGGGTGCATAAAAATTTGTGTGGAATATATGAAATCTAAATCCTATTTGTGTTATCAAATCGTTTTTGACACCTTTCACTGAAGTAATTTGGGAAGGGGTAACGGGAAGGGAAATATATACTTTCACTAATGGATTTTATGGATACCACCAAGTTAAGATCATAGAAGAAGATAAAGAAAAAAACATTTTCAATCGAATGTGGATCATTCTCTTACATTTTAATGTCATTTGGGGTTAAAATGCACCAATGGTTTTCTCATGCATAATAGTAACAACTTTCGAAGACTTATTTCTCAAGTTTCTTCGAGTGTATTGAGATGAATAGATAGTAAATGGGTTAGTCAAGGATCATTGCGATATTATGAGACTTATGGTTGAGCATTTTTGAAATTTATAAATTTTCTTAAATCTTAAAAATGCTTCTTTATTGCTCCTTTTGGCACATTGTTGGGGCACATAATATGCAAGGATGGTTTGTTGGTTGATCCAACTAAAATTATAGTTATAGTTTATATAAAAGTGTCAAACGCAAAAAGGGAATTCTACACCTTCCTAAAACATTGCAGATACTATAGAAAATTTATTAAGGACTATGCCAAAATAACAACACCTTGGAAAAAAAATTGCACAAAGCTAGGGAGTTTCAATGGGGTAATGAAAAAGAAAAAGTGTTTGACAAGTTTAAGGAAATTTTGATGCAAGGTCACATATTATTGTTTCCAAATTAGAGTACACCCTTCCATGTACATGTAGATGCATCAGGAAAAACTGTTGGAGCAATCTTGGTGCAACCTAGAGAAGGAACCTTGGATCATCCCATCTATTTTGCCAATAGAAAACTAACACATGTGAAGAGCAGAACTATATAACTATGTAATGAGAAGGATTTTCAATGGTGTATGCACTACAAAAATTCAGACACTATTTATTGGCAACTCCATTTTTATTCTTCATGGATCACATGGCATTGAAACACTTGGTTAATAAGGTGGTACTACATGGGAGGATATGTAGGTGGATAATTTTGTTTCAAGAATTCCAATTTTCAGTTGTTATCAAACTCAAAAAAATAATGTAGGTCCCGATCATCTATCGCACATAACTACAAGAGAAAAAGTGACACCAATCAAGGAAGGCATGCAAGATGCACAACTATTTCAAATACAGAGCAACTAAGATGAACTAGAAGGACTTAATTTTCTTTCTACAAAATGGGGTTATACAGAAAAATACACTACTACCCAAATAAAAAAACTCACAATAGTAAAATTTGCTCCCTATCAATTGATAAGTGGAAACCTATACAAAATGGGGTGCGATGAAATACTACAAAGGTGTGTAATGGATCATGAGCTGACATGATATTCTATGCGAAGCACATGAAGGAATTACAGGAGGACATTACACTAGAGAATCTACAACACGAAAAATTCTTACAATTGGATTATGGTGGAAAATATTTTTTAAAGATGTCTAAGGAATATGGGAAAGCATGTGACTAATGCGAAAGGGTAAAGAAAACCCAATAAGCATGATCAAATTCCATTGATACTGGTTATTGCATAAGAACCATTTTCACAAAATGGTAATTTATTTTTTTGGACCAATCAATCCTGTTACATGACAGATAGCATCACATGTTATATCATTATGATGACTGACTACTTAACAAGATGGGTAGAGGAATCACCAAAAAAGGACTGCACAATAACAAGTGACCACAACATGATTTCTTTGGGAGAATATAATCAATTTATGGATGTCCATTAAGCCTTACAAGTGATAGAGGGACACATTTTTTGAATGATACTATTAAAATCTTAAGTTGTAATAGTTTATGGTTATACACCACAAAATAACTCCTTATCACCCATAAGCCAATGGAATGGTTGAGGTATTCAACAAAATCCTAAGCAACACTCTAACAAAGATTTGTGATGTCAGATGCAAGGATTGGGATGACAAAGTTTTAGTGTACTATGGGCATATAGAACAACATACAATGGTTAAATAAAGCAACACCATTTCAACTTGTGTTTGGAATAGAGGTAATTCTTGCCAATAGAATTTATGGAACCATCACTATGCATCATGCGAATTATAAATTTGGATGATGAGGCTTTCAATCATTAAGCACATAACAAAGCTATTACAATTGGATGAAAGAAGAATACATGTGTGATGGACTCATAACATCAAAAAAGTGAGACAAAAGGCATGACATGATCACAATATCAAAAATAAGATATTTGTAGTAGTCACGAATTTTCTGTTGTATGACTCAAAATATGCACGCCATCTAGGAAAACTTAAAAACACATTAGCTAGGTCCTTATGAGATAGTTGCAATTTTACCAACTGGGGCATGTCAATTAAAGGACCTTAATGGAAAATTTCTGTTTAGGCTAATTTAATAAATTAGGTTGAAACCCTACTACCAATGAAGCCATGTTGTAATTCAATAAGGCGCATGCCATTAGATTAGTTGTTATTTCAATTCTTAGTATTAGTTTTCTTTCTTGAATGTAATAAACACATGCTATTTATGCATTTATTTTATGCATTGTCTTGGTTTTATTTGGTTCCAATGCTCTATACACTATACATTATCATCTCAGGATCATGAATTAAACACATGGAGGACACACAATATTTTGTTTTGGGAGGAAGTTGGTGCCAAGGCACACAACTGAAGACATCTAGGTAGTACAATGTGCATGAACATGATAGATGCTTCTTCCGAAAAATGAAAAAAGGAACATAAAAAAATTTCATGTGAAAAGGGAGAGAAAAATCGAGACAAAAATTGAAGGGGAAGATGATCCAAAGAAGGGATAATGGAACATGTGAAAAAGAAAAGAAAATAAATAGAGGGAATGGTGTTTTGCAGAGAGCTCCGAGGCAAGGAAAGCACATGCAAGGAGAAGAAAGTGCACAAGGAAAAGTGATGTGGCCTAGGAACGTAAGCCACCTAACACAATTGGAGGTGCAAAGGAAAAACAAAGAGGAGTAAAAAAGACAAGGAAATTCACAATGCACACTTAAGGGACATCAAATCAAAAAAAGAAAGGAAAATGGACAACTATGTCAACAACTTGGCATTAATTGAAGTTGATGGAGGAGTAAAGTTTCACGCATGTGAAAGATAATAAATGAAGCATTTATGACCTATTCAGAAGGGTATAAATAGGGGGGTAATTCATTTGGAATTACCTTGCAGTTAAAACAGAGAGTTTGAGAGAAAAACAATGGAAAAAGAAGAAAAAGTGATTCAATGCATTCGAAACCTGAAAAACTAGTCGCCATTAAAAGAGTGCTAAAGATTTTACAGTCGACAAGGGGTTGGAAAGAGAAAAAGGGAGGAGTAAGAGTGATTTTTACAAAGAAAACATAACCCTCGACCACCATTAACATGGAAGTCGAGATTTGAAGCAGAATGAGGAACTTTGGGGCCAATAAACCACCTCAGAGTAAATCAAAGCGGGTTCCAGTCTAAGCACAAGATAAAAGACCTGGCAGTAGGAGGCATGAGTAAAAGGATCCACACAAGAATCAAGCACTTTGTGTGACACAAGTTCACATAGTACCAAAGATCAATGTTTGAGGAGGTTTAAGTGACACAATTATAAAGGAAACATCAAGTGGTGTGGAAGAAGTGTTTATAGAAGAGGAAGAAGTACAAGTCGATGAAGCAGGGATAAGTTCTTCCATGCCCTCCAAGAAGGATAAGAAAAAAATGGCCTCAAGCAAAAGAGCAAAGAAGGATCAAAGCTCCAATGTTGTACACTTAAAATTTGAAATGAGATACCCCAAAGAGGCAATAGAAGTGGGGAAGTGGCAAAATAGGTGGGAATAAGCAATATGTTGGATTGCAACCACCTCGCACATGGACTAGATGGAGTAATGGTCAAGGATTTGGTATGTGCCACAGATAAGAAGGATAACACAAGGAACATCATATATGATGATAGTGTAAAGGAGATGCTAGAGAAGGTGGGGGTTCTTCGTATTTGTATGATCTACCCTTTTTCAACAAACTAGTGGAGCTATTTCAATATCTAATCTCGCGAGTGCGCAAGGGTTATTTTTATTTTGTAGGTCGGTGCATGAGGATCACTGCCACCTCATTAACAAGGAGACAAGGTTGATCAACACTAGGGAAGATCTAGCGCAAGCCCTGGAAGAATGAAAAAGAGGTTGATAGGGTTGGGGACCTCCTAAATTACAAGCGAGTAGGGAAATTCATTCCCCATTTTAGACATCCAAGACCCTGGGAGCAAGAGTCACAATGTGACTGTTAACATAAAAATGTAAAAGGAAAAAAAAGGTGGACGGAAGTAAACAAGAAGTATTTGTGTGTTGTGCACAAAATGGCATAAGGGACACAATACAACTTGTCCCAATTCATTGCTGACAACATAGTGGATGATGCGGAGCTTGTGCATGAAAAAACATGCATTAAATTTTAGTGGGGTGCGATCCTTCTACTCCTTGGTATTCAATGAAATAGTCATGTGCCAAAGGGTGAAGGAGATCCAACATGGGTATTCCTTGAAGAAAATAAATCCTCTTTCCGAAAGATATAAGCAATTCATGGTGCCCATAACCCTCAACAATGCATATAAAGTGCGATTTGGCAATTGGCTAAGGAATTTGCATAATGTATTTGAACAAGATTGGAGGATCCCTCGCTAATTTCCCAAAGAGCTAGAAGGGGAAACATAATTTCGTTAGTAACAATGCACTATTGCTTGGCGCATTTCAAGCAAATAAACGGGAATTGGTCCCCATGGGCCAAATTTCCCTATGCCTTCACTACAGACTATTTTTGTGCAACCCGTTAATAGGATCAAGGAGGCAAAGAAGATAAGGATTTATGCGTTGATAAGTTATGTGGATATCCATACCCTCCGTAAGACCTATAAGTACCCTGATGCGGAGAAGCGCACTTGTGGAAACACATGAGTCTAATATCTACGCCCTAAGAAAGATAGAGACAATAATAGTCAAACACGGTGACACAAGGTTGTTCTACTATCTACGCCCAAAGAAGAAGAAGATTACAGGAGTCACCCAGGGAAAGCGAAAACTTGATGAGAAAATGATTATGCCCATTCGACAGAAACCCCACGCCAAAGAAAAATGAAAAGGCATAGAAAAGGGGGCAGCAGGAAAAAACCACATCAGAAGAAGAGGGAAAAGAGGGGCCATCCGAAGAAGAAACAAAAAGCGAATGTGGCAAAACCATCCAAAGCTACACCAAAGGCCACTAACGAAGGAAAGTGATAAACAACATGCGGGATGGCATAGGAAACTACTATGGGGCCAGTAGAATCTAGCGTGCCAGAACAAGCAGGCACCAAGGTTGGGGAAGGCGGGAGAGAAGCCAATAGTCACCCATAGGGGAAGAACTACACATAGAGGAACAAATGCAAAACACTCCTCAACACTCCGTGCACAGAAGATGACACACAAATGGGGGTATCCCAAGGACGTCATGACATAGGGACATCATCTATCCCTAAATCGACCCCAAATGTGATTTTAAGTTGAGGATGAGTCCTGGCAATGAAGAAGGAATGCAGGGAGAAGGTGGAAGCACAGGAGGAGACCATGGAGGTACAAGAGGAGGCCATGGAAGAGATGAGGAGGAAGGAGATTGAAGTCAAGATAAGGGAAAGCAACCAATACAAGAGCTAGAGGACGAGGATGATGAAGAGATGAAAAGTGGCGACCCAAGTAACCTTAATTCCATCCCTGTAAAATACCATAGGAAAAAGTGGTGAAAGAATTATTTCCATAGACATGCATGAAGCGATCCAAAAAGGGATTATCTTTTTGCTCTAGATGCCTATACAAAGGATCCAATTATTGAGCTGCCTAGTGATTGCATGCAGTCATCCTCACAAAATATGGTGATATAAGCATACTCACAAAAACTTTACCTCTTCGATACACAAGTAGGTGAGGTGCTCCTAAAGATTGTTGGAGAATTGGTGCAACAAAATCTACACAATAGCAATGATTGTAGGATACAAAGGGAAAAAGTGAGTAAGCTGGAGGCAAAGCTTAAGGAGAAAAAATACCTTGCACGAACTATAGAAGGAACATAAGGGCCTTTAGGAGAAATACGAGCGCATGGACTCTAAGGAAAAAAGAAAGATCTCTTCCATGAGCCTAAGTTTACAGAGACATACCTAACCTAGGGTGATAAGATCAAGGAATTGGAGCAACTGCTAAATTTGCTGTTCAAGCGAATTGAGGTTGACAAGGAGCGGGTCAAGCAACAAAAGGCCGACCAGGAGAACATAAGGCTTGTTTGTGGGAAGAAACTTGAGGTGTGTCAAAAAATCGCTAGAAAATTGGAGGACAAAGCCGCACATGCTGACAAATTGCTAAAGGGGTTTTTTCAAACAAACCTGAATTATTAGCGTGTGCTTGCGAGAAGACACCGAAAAGCAAACATTCTTGGAAGCCCAAATGGAGGATGATTCCATTGATAAGGCCACTTGCAATAAACTAATGGAAGAATTTGAAAGGGTTAGTAAAGAGGCCACTGAAAAACGGGAAAAGGTAAAGCAGATATTGACATAGTTAAGAAAGCTCACCAATGAAGTTGAGACCGAGTAGGAAGTTACGCGCATAGAGTTAAGCCCAAAGTTGCAGGAACTACATACAACAGTTAGAACTAGTGTCAAAGGCACAAAGGCTTTTACTGAGTTAGCCGCTTAGTTAGATAACCTAACCCCTCTCTTCCAAAGGCCATAAATAGTTGACACCCGCATGAAGATCTACTAAAATCTGAAGTGCCAGAATTATTTGAAGAAATACAAAAAGCTTCGCTCGAGGGCTGTCAATAGAATTAATGTGGGGTGATGTTGGACCCCTAAATTCTTGTATTCTTTATTATTGTGTCCCATATTGGGGCTAAAACATTCTTTATTCTTTAAGACCATTCTTTAAAGGATGCACGACAAACTGAAGAACGGTTGCGCGCAAGAGGGACAAGAAAGAAGCGCACAAGAGGACTGAATATAAGTGCGCAAACAGGTTGGAGAGAAGCACACAAGAAGAAGGAAGAAGACCCGTGGGTATGAGGAATGGGAGAGCCAAGTAGGGAAGTTTTCGAAAAGTAGTGTAGAAAGAGGCACAAAGTATTCAAGGGTTTAGCATGCAACATAGACAAATTGGAAAAGGACATGCATGGACAGAAAGGATGTGCCGAATATAGACAAGACCAAAAATAGACATCGAACTAGTAGTCTGGAACACTTGCATGGAAGTGGCACATGGACAAATAGAGAAACCTGGAGGTAATAGCACAAGGATAGCACACTAGGCGGATAAAGCAAGGACGGGTCTAAATATAGCCAACGAACTAGTAGAAACACTTACCATGCAAGATCTAGCCATGGCAACATGTGGGCTAGCCACCGCTTGATGTAACAGATAAATAGGAGATAGAACTTGAGAGGTAATAATAGGTTTTGAAAGGCTAGCGAAGGGCAAGTCCCCAGTAGTATATGTAAATTCCATGAAGGGTTCTTTAGGAGAGTCTAGAAGTGGTGGCGTATGATGAGAGTAAGGGCATATAGTCAAGTTGGTATTTTGAACAGTATGTTGTGATGTGATTATGTAATCAATGAGTGATGTATATGAGTATTAGAATTTGTTTTGGAGCAATAATACTGTCTGTTCATGAATATGTTAATCAAAGATATTTCCTTAGTTATTCACGTGTTATGTTAATCTTTATCTCCACCTCGTTATGCTGACCTTGATGAAGCCCGGACTTCTGTACTTAGGGTGAGCTCGCCCATGCTCTTGCTTTGGCGTGATAGGCCGGCGCAAGGAGTAAGGAAAACTGTGTGCTCCGATCCCCCTAACTCTCGCACAAGTGCATATTTCTGCAGTATAACAAGACATGCAACAACATGGTACACGCCATTTACTGACATCCTGCTCACTTTGATGCTGACTACATACAATGAAAAGAGGAATAATTCCTATCCAAAGCAATTGAAAATGTCTTGAAAAGCAAAGTAAATTAAATGGGAGTTGACAGCCTGCTTGAAGTGCATCATGTCTTTCTTCAGACTTGTAACTGGAGTAAAGTATTTCAATTTCGTGTTCAGCATAGCTAGGTTTTGGGTTGGGCTTTACTTTGTTAGTATTGTGGTCACATGGTTTTTGATTATAGGGTTACTCACTCTGTGGGGTCTCTATTTTACAAGTTTAATAGCTTTCGTATGTGGTGTCCTGGTTGGATGTTGTCAAGAGCCATTTTTTTTTGTGCCAGAGTTGGATTTTTGTATGATTAATGTGGTATGGCTGAGAGCCCTGAACGGAAACCTAAGTTTATGAATAAAATAAATTAAGACATTCAATTTGATGATTCATTCTAGATTTGAAACTGTAATATGCATTTTGAATTTCCAAATCATCTTTTTAAAGTTTTTAGTCCTAAAGTAATTTAAACAGCTTTGTTTACTTCTAAATTTTCAGTATTATCATGTTTCGAGTGTAAGTTTGTGCATATCTAATATTCTATTTTTATTTCCATTTTGTATGGATATAATTACTGAGGAGTCCCCAAAATGCCCCGTATCTGATATTCTATTTTTTATGACTATTTTGTATGGATGTGTCTTTGGCATATAATTACCAAGGAGTCCCCAAAATGCCCCATATCTGATATTCTATTTTTTGTATCCATTTTGTATGGATGTGTCTGTGCTGTATAATTACCAGGGAGTCCCCAAAATGCCTCGTATCCGATACCCATATTCTGGTATATCTATTGCAAAACACTGATATTTCATTTTTTGTTACTGGAACTTAGAATTTTCCAAACCTGAAACAAAATTCCAATCTCCTTAATCTCCCACCGGTGGCATTGTAATCCTCTTTCTGGTTGTCTTTTTTTATGTATTTTTGTTAAAAACTTGCTGGAGGAAAAAAATATCCGAATTTCTATATAATCAATTTTTTTTAGAGGCTCCATGAATCTGCAGCGATATGTAATAGTTGATATAGAGTCAAAGGAAGGCATATGTCAAGGGGCATATAAGTTTTTATGCATGCTCTGTCTTTGTCTTACTTTGTTGGGTTTGGGGGCTGTTTAGATTGGCTATGATGTCAAACTGAAACAGCTATATTTTGGATTGATGCTTAAAGCTCTTTTGTATTACGGATGTTTTACAAATCCCTCTGCATGGTCCGAGGATCATAATGTACAACCCCCTGCCTCCCCCCCTTGCCGCCTCCAAATTTAATATAAATATTTGACTTTTTAATCTCAAAAAACCTTGAAGAAAATTAGGCTTCGATACTTGATACTGATTGCCATTGATTTCTATTAAGGTTTTAGTTTCATGATTTATCAGCATTCCACAGGGACATGTTTGCAGGATGTGACATGTGTCTGGGATGTCTTGGTGATGGGAACTAAATTTGAGTTTTGGGGACTTGCAGATGTTCCCTGCCTGATAAGATGTCCCTCAACCATATTGGGGCTATCTGCTCATCCTGACTCCCCAGCGGCGTGAATACTTAAAAAACGGTTAAAACAAATAAAAAACACACATTAAAATTCTGAAAAACAGAAACCTTAACCTAAAATGGGGGTCCACCAATGCCCCCGCTCTAATTCAAATCCCCAAACCCTAAACTCACTTCATTTTGGAGAAAACATAAAAGAGAGGAAAAGACACGAGAGGAAGATGAAGAGGAAGAAAGAAGAAAGAAGAGGAAGAGGAATTTGCAGTCAAAGGGAGGCTACTTCATTTTGCATCCTTGACCATGTCTAACTCACATCTTTCCTTTATTTTTTATTTTTATCATTTTTAAGTTAGTGTATGTGTTTGTTCTTTATAAAATGTAAATAATGATGATCTATGTTTTTTAAACCATTGAACCAATGAACAATGAAATTGTCATTGCTCATTTGTTTTATTCATTAAAAATTCAGATTTATCATTTCATTTTTGTTTTGTTTTATTTTTTCCACTTTAAATGTGCTGAAAATCATTGTTTGCTTTTTTTTTTGGTTTGTAATTGTTGAATATACATTTTGTATGTTGTTTTGGCGTTTGCTTTTGATTTTCCAACGAAAGGTGAGTTTCATGAATAATAATGAGGAAATATGAGAAACAGGTAGTGGAAGTGGGGAGGGGAAAGAGTTGCGTGCACTTAAACTGAAAGTTCAGTTGGGGGTGCTTTGGTGTTTTATTTCCTATCAAAAATGTTAGCCGAATATGCTAGGGGCTATTCAATGAAAAAATCCATTGTGGCAATGTGCAGTGATTGTTGACACAAAGAAGGCAATTAATTTATAGGGGACTCGGCATGGGAAATGCAATATTTGCAGCAATGATTGGAAATGCATCATTACTAGTGTTTATTGTACATGTTCAACACATATACTTTGGGAGAGGGATGAAATGTAGAGGATGTTTGCTGGGAAGATTTCTATACTTTATGCTAGTGGTCCTTCATTCAAGACTTCACGACATGTTTTAAAAATTCCCGTGGTTCCAAATTTTACCGAGTGTGTGGTGGAAATCAAGCAAAAAAGAAAGGCCATAGCTTCAACTTTAAATTCAGTTACAAATATGTATAATGTACCAACATGATAGGATGCAAAAGATGCCATTCAAAAATTCTTCCTTGTCATGTAATATTATTGTACATAATCTTAGGTGTAGTGTTTATTTCATAGTAGGAAAACTCGGCGAGTACTCGCCAACTCTGTGCATAAATGAATATTCGCCCTTATAACTTGCAACTTGGGCTCGCCAAGTATTGACGAATATTCGCCAATGCTCAGCGAGTCTGAGCCTTAAACTCGCTAAACGTTGATAAAATGTGAAGTATGCTAAATACGTGGAAATAAAGCTGAAAAAACACTAAAATTTGTCTTTTTTAGGGCAACACATGTATTGTCCCCAAATGGACATATTTTGCCCTCAATGGATTTTAGGCAAATCCCACAACCAAATGCAAGCTCACAAAATTAAAAAACAGATTTTTACTATGAAGATCTGAATTTTAATGGAAAAATGCAACTAGGGCATAGCAAGAAACTCATACAAATCAGCCAATAAATTATACTTTCACCACTCCAAATCTGATTTCATCCATTTATAAATCCAAAATATGCAAGTTTCTGATGCAACCAAGGCTGAAATAAATTTATTTTGAAACCCCAGTCTGCATAAAATTATGGTAACTTCAAATATTCATAACTCCTGCAAAAATGCTCCGATCCACACAAATAAACTATGCACGGATTCAGAAAATTAAGGAGAATGCAATGATGTTACCCATGCATGCAAATGACCACCATAAGTGCCATAAACAGCCAAAACACCAACTCGCCCCTAGGGTTTTGGGCTAGAAAAATACTGAAAACTTGTTGCTTTACTTCACAAAAATCAGATTATGATATAGCAATACTAATCTGGTCTGAAATACCTCAAAACAATTCAGATTCATGCAAGAGATAGGTCGCCCCAGGCTGAAATAAAGCAAGAAACACAGTTGCACTCTCTTCCCTTTAAACCCTTGTACCAAATCTGCAAAATTCCTTCAAACAACTGTTGGAAATAGCTAACAACTTTGCAAGCTCAATGGAATTCCTTGTGTAGAAATTCCTCACATGCTTTAAGAGGGTTTTTGTCATCTAGAGGTAAATATACTAAGGGTTTTTGTCCTTAGAATATTTTTGACAAAAGCTCTAAGCTTCAAACACACTTCAGAAATTATAATATGATCATAAAATGCCTTTCTACAAGTCGACCTCTCATTTTTAAAGAAGAAATGACCCAAAAACAACCTCCTAAACATTCAATCAGCGTACAATGAATTTCTCTATGCATTTTTCACCCTCCGCCCTCCACCCTTTCTAGGCCAAGTTGCATTTTCCTTGGGAGGATAACTTTTGACCCATGAAATTTTGCCTTGTTTCTATTTTCTTATTGCTCCTCAAGCTGGTCGCATTTTCCCATAGGAATAAACAATTCAATAGGTGCTTTTCTCTTGTTGGCTTTTTCTATATTTATTTTATCATTAAGTCGATTACTTTATTATAAGTGCTTTTATAATGTTATATTTATTTTTTTGCACTTTATAATAAAAATAATAGAACTTAAGTTTCCTTTAAAATCCTCCTTAGCCATTGGGAAGACATAATAGGCTAAGCGTCTTCGATTGAGGAAGGGGATATTACAATCCTCCCTTTGCAAAATTGCTTGCTCCTCAAGCAATTCCAATTTTGTTTTGTCCAAGTGCCATGCACAAGAGACAAAACATGCTAAAGTGATCCGCTAGCCTGGCCCCTGTACCTGTCAAGTGGGCTAAAACTTGCCACCATATCTCATCCACAGGATGCTCATATACATATATAGTTGGAACAATGGTTCAACGAACTCCATATTGGAGACTCCACATTCTATCTTATCATACATCTCATGATGGAAATAAATTGGAATAGACAATAATAAATAAGACACATTATTATGTTCTTCATACCTCAGAATATCACCAACATCCTTGTCAATCTTGGCCTTCAAAATGGCATGACTTTGCCGCATGAAATTCTGAATATTCTTGTCCATAATGGGCTGCATATCCTCATAATAGAACTGCTGAAATAACATAGTATGACGCAATGGATCCTTGATAACACTAAACTCCTTGTAGAGAAGACCATCAAAGTGTTGACCTTCAATTACTGATTTGGAAACCTCCAAAATAGAACTATCCCTATTGTGACTCACAACACAAACATCAACATTCTTCAAAATTTCATGCCCATCAATACCATTGCTTGGTAAATCCATCCCATGTGACAATGACTCGTTCATGTGTACCATTGGAATGAAACATTTTCTTCAACTTTGCAAGCAATCAATTTTTGTTCCTCACTAGTGAAATTATTTTGCTCATTAGAAGTCATACCTCTTTTCTTTGAAGCTCCTTCTTTGCTTTGCATGGTGGAATACTCTATGGGCTGATTTCTCTCCAATTTTTGCATGGTAATTTTATCCTGTTGATACCTTCTATTTTAGCTTGTATCTTTACTATCTTTCAATTCACAAAAAATCTTCAAAGGTCAACATAGCTCTTACCTTGGGATTGAGTGTTGCATACTCTTTTCCCCATGTCTCCATGTCATCATCCTCAACTGGTTGTTCCCCCTTTTGGAGAAACTTGGTTCTGCTTCCTTCACCATTGTTGTCTCGATTTCTTTGAGAGCTTGATATGATAGTATTCATTACTTGTATAGATCTGCCCAAATCAACAATGGCTCCTATAATGGAGTCATATATTTCTTTGAGCATCCATCCAACAAATATGCAATTCTCTGTTGCTTCTATTGATTACTTCATTTATATAGTTCCTCTTATCTTCGTCCATGGTCACCATTTTTATCTTCAGATTTGATTTTTTCTTAATTCATACACAGGCTGGGAGAATCATTGCTCTAATACCATTGTAATGTCCCCAAATGGACATATTTTGCCCTCAATGGATTTTAGGTAAATCCTACAACCAAATACAAGCTCACAAAATTAAAAAGCAGATTTTTACCATGCAGATCTGAATTTTAATGGAAAAATGCGACTAGGGCATAACAAGAAACTCATCCAAATAAGCCAATAAATTATACATTCACCATTCCGATCTGATTTCGTCTATTTATAAAGCCAAAATATGCATGAATATGCAGGTTTTTGATGCAAACAAAGCTGAAATAAATTTATTTTGAAACCCCAGCCTGCAGAAGAATTATGGTAACTTCAAAAATTCATAACTCCCTAAAAAATGCTCCGATCCACACAAATAAACTATGCATGGATTTAGAAAATTAAGGAGAATGCAATGATGTTACCCATGCAAGCAAATGACCACTATAAGTGCCCTAAACAGTCAAAACACCAACTTGTCCCTAGGGTTTTGGGTTGGAAAATACTGAAAACTGGTTGCTTTACTTCACAAAAATCAGATTATGATATAGCAATACAAATCTGGTCTGAAATACCTCAAAACAATTCAAATTCATGCAAGAGATAGGTCGCCCCAAGCTGAAATAAAGCAAGAAACACACTTACACTCTCTTCCCTTCAAACACTTATACCAAATCTGCAAAATTCCTTCGAACAACTGCTGGAAATAGCTAACTTTGCAAGCTCAATGGAATTCCTTGTGTAGAAATTCCTCACATGCTCTAAGAGGGTTTTTGTCCTTTACAGGTAAATATACTAAGGGTTTTCGTCCTTAGAATATTTTTGACAAAAGCTCTAAGTTTCAGACACACTTCAGAAATTATAATATGATCATAGGATGCCTTTCTACAAGTCGACCTTTTCTTTTTAATGAAGAAATGACCCAAAAGCAACCTCCTAAACATCCAATCAGCGTACAATGAATTTCTCTATGCATTTTCCACCCTCCATCCTTTCTAGGCCAAGTTGCATTTTCCTTGGGAGGATAATTTTTGACCCATGAAATTTTGCCTTTTGTCTATTTTCTTTTTGCTCCTCAAGCTGGTCGCATTTTTCTATAGGAATAAACAATTTAATAGGTGCTTTTCTGTTGTTTGCTTTTTCTATGTTTATTTTATCATTAAGTCCATTACTTTATTATAAGTGCTTTTTATAATGTTATATTTTTTTTTTGCACTTTAGAATAAAAATAATAGAACTTAAGTGTCCCTTAAAATCCTCCTTAGCAGTCGGGAAGACATAATAGGCTAAGAGTCTTCGATTGGGAAGGGGATATTACAACACATCCCTTCATTTCTAATCACACAACCATTGAGCATCTTTTGCATGAGTTGAGATTTTATAGCGAATTTGAAGAGCAAATTTGAAGAATTTCATTTGGAGGCAAGTTTTTTTCGTTTCTTTCCAAGAATGCAAATTCATTTCATATTATTTATATATTATATCCAAATATGACTTACAATTTTAAATGCATTGAATTCCATTGCGAATGATTTTAATTTTAATTAACTTATTCATGTTTGTTTATCATCGTTGATGAATGAAATTGCTAGAATGTATTGTTGTAAAAGTTATTATAATTTTTTTTTGAGAATTTTTCTTGTGTAGGATTTACAATTATAACTTTGAAATTATGGTTACATAGGGTTATAAAGACAATTTTGAAATTTGGAAATGGCTTTATAATGTTGTTTTTAAATTAAATTTAAAATTTAAAATGGTTTTAAGAAGTTATTTTTTAATTAAGTTTAAGGCTTTTTAATTTTTTAAACGTACATTATGCTGCAGATTAGAGCTTAGCAATGGCATCAACTTTGGCATTTGGGTTAGCATCACTAGTAGGAATTGTTCCCACTAATGACCATACCATTGCTTAGAAATATGGTGTACATAGAGCAGTTGAGGGAGCCATGGTTTGAAATTTCTGCGGGATAATGTTTTCTGGAGGCATCAATTGCCTTTAATATCATTTTGCATGTATTCTTTTTCGGGACGCCGTGGTATGTCTCGATGTTACAAAACAAACAAAATGAGAGATTAAGGCAGAGCTAACAGAGTTGGAGGTGAAGAAACTAGAGAGGGAAAGGATGCATGCAGCCATATCAAAAGCCATAATGCCTGGAATGGTAGAGGATTTAGAGGACGATGCGGCAATGATTGTGAGATTTGCTCATGGTCTACGCATAAGAAATGGAAGAGGCACATCTGCTTCATCGAGTTCAAGCAAAGGGCTACATCGTTTGTTTGTACTAAGAAACATACTTGGGGCACAATCTTCGCTACCAAGCATAGGCTAGAACAAGGATGTGCATGAGGAAGCAGATAAAACATGTGTGAATTTTTGATAATACAACAACCTTCCCTTCAATGTGGCGAAGATCCTGCACTGGGAGTACTTGGTGACAACATTGATAGTTGTAGGGAAAGGGTACAAGGCTCTCTCCAAAAGAATCGAGTGAGAAATTGCTCAAGGGTGCAGATGCAACGACAATCCTAGAAGATTAAAAGAAGCAATGGTAGAAATATAAATGCACCATTTTTTTAGATGGGTGAACAGATAGAAGGAACCACACCCTCATAAATTTTAACGGCTTTAAATGGTGAGATGTTATTTTTGAAGTTAATAGATGCCTCTAACATAGTAAAAAATGTAGACAATTTGATTCTTATGTTGGAAAAGGTTGTATTAGAGGTGGGTATCGAAAATGTTTTGCAAGTTGTCACAAACAATGCAACAACATATGTGGGAGCTGAGAGACTACTACAAGAGAGACATCCATCACTCTTTTGGAATCCTTGTGCAACTTATTGCCTTGACCTTCTTTTGGAGGACAGACAAAATTGACTGGGTGAGGCCGGTTATAGAAGATGCAAGAAATATAACCAAGTACATATATAATCACCCTTTGGTTCGTAGCTTGATGAGAGAACACACAAAGGCTAAAGAGCTTGTGCGAGCTGGTGTCACAAAGTTTGCAACTAACTTCTTGACGTTGCAAAGTATTTCTAGTTTGTTGTCATCATTGAAGTAAATGTTTGTGAGTCAAGCATGGCTAGACTCACAATGTTCAAAGAAAGCAGATGGAAAAAAGACTACAAATATAGTTTTTGATAATGTCTTTACAAAGAGAGCTATAGATATCATCAAAGTAATTTCAAACTTCAATTTAAATTTCAAGTTGATTCTTTTATTTTAATTTGTTAAATATATAGTTATTTACTTATTTACTTTATCTGTAAATTTGTAACTATAAATTTTAATTTGTGTGTAGGTGTTAGAGTAATTGGTGAGTGTTTTGCGCTTGATTGATGGGGAGCAAAACCCAATGGGGTACATTTTTGAGGCCGTGGATAGGGCCAAAGAGGCCAACCAAAACTACCGTGGGGTGATATTGCAAGATTTGGTCCTTTTTGGGAGATAATTCATTGGAGGTGGAACAATCAACTCCAACCTATTCATGCAGCGGGGTACGACCTCAACCTCAAGTTTTTCTTCTCTGATGGCTTCACAAATGTGAACAAGGAGGGTATGGCGGGCCTTTCAACATGCATTGAGAGGATGATACCAAAGATTGAGACAAGGAACCTCATTATTTTAGAACTCTAGAATTACAAGCATGTTAGGGGTAGGCTTTTTTTCTTTGGCGTTAGCTATTTGAGGGAGAATTGCACAACCACCAAGTAACAAAAATTAGAATGTTTACTTACTTATATGTTACAAGTTACAAATTTAATTTTATTAATACTTGTAAACTTTTGATTATCTTGTTTGTAGGTTCTTGGTGGGAGGATTGGGGAGAAAATACCCTACATCTTCAAAAGCTAGCCCTCAGAATTTTATCTCAACCTTGTAGCGCTTCTGGATGTGAGTGCAACTGAAGTTTGTTTGAGGCCATTCACATGAAGAAGCCTAACAAGTTGACTAAAAAATGCCTTAATGACTTGGTTTTTGTGCAGTACAATCTCCGGCTTTGCACAAGAAAGGTGGAGGCCACATCACATGAGCTTATTGATTTGGATGAGATCAATCCATACATCGACTAGACTGGGCAAGAAGAGGAAATTCCTACGTTCATAGAGGATGAGATTGCTTCTTTTAAGAGGGAAGCTATGGAGGGAGAAGTACTAGCAAGAGATATTGGATTAGATGACATCTTTGGAGGTGATGTCAAACATGCAACAGAGGAGCCACCGCCATCTACTACCATGGTGGAGCCACAATCGAAGCCTTCTAGGAGTGAACAACCACAACCGAGTGTGGGGACTAGTAGAGACAATAGACCCTATCCCCAATATTTCTTTCGAATGGAGAAAAGGAAAATGTAAATTAGTGTAAATTGTATCTTGCATAGATATGCAATTTAAGATGATAATTTTCAATGATAATCATCATAAATTCATAACACTTATCAATTGGCTTTTGTATTCGCACGCTGATGTTATTTTTTATTGTATTTGTATTCAAATGTAATAAAAAATCCTTCAACATTTTACAGACTCATTTGATACATTTTGTAGCTATATTTTGCATAAAATTTATGTTTTTTAAAAAAATTTGTGTGTTTTTTAGTTTGCTGAATATTCGTAGTCTTGCCGAGTTTTAGCTTAGTCATTTTTTTTGGGTGCCAAATTTTCCGAATACGAGTATGTGAACTATGGTTTATTTGTCCTCACTTGGAATCTGAACGACCATCCTAAAAGTGGACTGAACAACCACATTCATGATTATTTATTCGTACAATGTACATCTCTCATTTTGAATGAACATAAACTTTGGCATGCATCAAATTTGTATCTTAATTTTCTGTCTGTTCCTGGTCTGACATTGGCATTAGAAGTCAAGCTTTTTCATTCTATTTTTCATCCTCCATTCTCCTCCCCCGCTGCAAATTTTCATTCCCAGCCATACTTATCTTTGTGCAGGCCATACGGCGCTACTTAAGCAATAATTGGTGCGCTGGAATTATGCATTGTTATTCAAAATTCATTCAAGGTCTGCTGTGAAAGGTGAATCAGTCAATTTGGACACCTGTTGAATGCCATGTGAAGATACCCATATATATATATGAAGATGCTTCATATATATACAAGAATTATTTACATCCGTGCCCATGTTGGGTTTGAACTTGGGACTCTACGTTAATACAAGCCCAATCACCTCGTTACTTGCCAATAGACCACACACCCATATCTTTGTTGGTTGCAATTAAGATTTTCCATGAAAAGACTGTTACATTTAGTCATTTGGTAAAGCACTTTGTGGGATTCTACTTGCACGCTTCTCATTTTTGGCTGCGTTGGCTGTCTTCCTACATTGGCTATGTCTTTTTGCTGCTTGGAATAATACTTGACGTTCAACCTACATTGGGTGCTTAAGAGTTTGGACTGATTTTTGTTTGTGCCTAGGGCAGTTGCCTCCAATTTGGGTGCATTCCAGCAGTCAACAATGATGTTGCATTCAAAAAGCTAAGTCCTTTTAATTTTGAAAATTTCATTTTCAAGCTTATTCAAAATAATAGCTTATATAATCAATTTGAATATATTTGACTTATTTAAATATTTGAAATAATTTCTTTTTGGTGCAAGCTTTTTTAAATAAAAATCAAAATTTGAAAACCAAAATTGAAGTGTTCAGTAAATACGATGGATCTGGTTTATGTTTATGAGTGATGTTGTCGCTTTGGAACTACTACATCTAATTCTTGATATAGATGCAACAATGATGTTTGAGGCGTTGACCCAATAAATCGCCGGGGAGAAAAAATGATAAAGTTCACATTTTTTTCCCCGTTTCCTTCCATTACAAATTCATTTCTATTGCTAGACGCAAATCTTGAAAGGAAGAAATTCCAATTGTATAGGGAAGTTACGCTCACTTATTATAATTTCTCTCTAGTATGTCTTTGATAGAACATATCCTTTTCATGTACTACGTAAGTACCATGTCTCATTCTGCGATTGCGTGAGTTAATGCCTCTTTCATGTACAACCGGGTATATCGAAAAGATGAATTTCTTTCACATACCAACAAACATATAGGAAGGGTGAGCATATTGAGAAGTTTGGTATATTGCTCTGGTGGTTTATTAAAAAAGGGAACCTATTGGAGGGATAAGGAGCCAATCCATCTCCCCTTGATACAAAATAGTTGGGACAACACTAACCAGGAAGGAAACCTAGTTATAATGGCTGTGAAGAGTTGAGAACATTCTCATCTTCAATGATTTGTGGCTCAACATTTGTGATGGAGACAAGCAACCAACTAAATCCATTGCAAATGCAAAATCATAGACATGGAAGCAAAAAAATTCTGAGGCATTGGCCTTGATCACATACAAGGGTGTGACACACCTTGGAAAGCACTAAACAAACTAAGGGATTGTATGATTTTCATTAAGAATTGGAATTTGTACTATTGTAATTGAAATTGTTCAATCTTGATTTGTATAACGGTGATATAATTAGTCCAGTGTGAAAAATCCATGTATCAAACATGATTTTGAGGCAGTTGGTGCCAAAATTGATGTATATAACTGCTTTCATAATAACTCTTTTCACACATATTCAACATATTTGAAGTTCTTGCAAGCAAGCAATCATTTGAAGATACTCATGTTTGATCAACTGGTGGAAAGAGAAAAGGCCTTTGGAAGAAAGACTGAAACCATAATTCGCATACTCATACTTGGAAAATACTCTATGGACAAAAAAAATTGACTCAACTTAAAAAAATCTAAATTTCTTTAAAAAACCTAATTTTCATGCAAAATGTTATTACAAAATGTATCAAACGATTCTATAAAATGTTGGGGAAGTGTTTTGTATTAGATTTTAATATAAATATAGTACTAAATTGCATCATCATGCGAATACAACAACCAACTGATAAGTCTTATGTAATTATGATGATTGTCATTGAAAATGATCATCATAAATTGTATATCTATGTAAGTTACAAATTACAATAATATACAATTTCCAAAAATTTGCCAAAATATACTTTTAAATAACAAACACTCGCAAAAAAAACTTGCAAATAATCACGAAAAAATTGTGAGTATTTGCTAAATACTCGGCTGGCAGGTTTGGTGATTATTTGGGGAGTTTACTCACCTAACAAAAAAATGTGGAGAGCACTTGCCGACTCAAAGAGTACTTGCCAACTTGAAGAGTACTTGTCGAGTTTGCAAACTATGACTGAAACCTCAGGCAAATGTATGTGCTATGCTCATCAAGAGTACAATTCTTCCAGTAAGGCTTTCACTTCTAGTGATAGAGGCAAGGAAAGAAATAGACGGTGAGGAGACAAAACTGACAAGAATAATGGTCAACAACAAGAGAGGCCAATGGATAGACAAAACATGTTTTACAAGTGTTGCGATGGAAAAGGAGTCGTGAGGCTCATGAATGCAAAACATTGCAGGACAAACTTGAGGCCTATAATATACAAAAAGAAGCAAATAAAGAAAATAAGAAAGCTTCAAAACCATACTCAGCTCGATTCACATGCGAAGATATGCTTTCCATCACAAATGAAGTAAACAATGCCTTAGTAAATACATCGTGGTTTGATGCTTGGGTCCTAGACACCAACCTCATGTAACACATGACTTTCTAAAAGGACTTCTTTGAGGAGTATCATGAAGGAAGTTGTAGTCCATTATACCTTGCAACAATAACAAGTTTGCAACCAGAAGGAAAAGGGGCAATTCAACCCAAGTCACCAACTCTTCCAGGTTTCATTGTTAAAAATGTCTTATACCTTCCTCTACTAAAAAAGAAACTTGTTGTCTTGGTACTTATCCAACAAAACCACCTCATTTTGCTAGATGGAGAAGTAGACATCATAAGAAAATGTGATAATGTAGTTATAATGATTGGATTTAAGGAATGCGAGTTGTTGGAACTCATGGGTGAGCCTTCAATGTCAAGAAACATTTCTCATCTCGTAGGAGGAATGCCACAAAGTCTTTTGTGGCATGCAAGATTTGGGCACACCAACTATGACAACATTTGAACAATGCAAAAGGATGGTGTTGTAGGTTCAACAACTCTGCCTAATAAAATTGAAAAATGTGAAGCTTGCATCCTAGCTAAACACGCAAGGGAACCATTTCAAAAATCAGAATGGAAAGTTGACAGAAAGCAGTTAGTTCACTCTTATCTGTGTTCTCTAGCATTTCTTTCTTTTGGGGTTCATAAGTACTTCTTGCTGTTAATTGATTGTTATAACATGATGACATGGATCTATTTTCTAAAACAAAAATCAGAATCCTTCAAAACTTTTGAACAATGATTTAAAATGAAGCACAAACCCACATTGGGACAGTCGAGACTAACAATGGTGGTGAATTCCCTTCAAAGGTGTTGAGCCATGTCTTAAGAAAAATAGGATCAAGCATCATCTCACAGTTGCTTACACTCCACAACAAAATGGAGTAGTTGAGAGGGTGAATAGAACTATGACGAACATGGTTCGTGCAATGTTGTATTTCAGAGGGATCAATGTGCATTTATCAGTAGAAACAACTCAAACAACTGTGCATCTCCGCAACTGGCCACCATTAACAACCCTTCAAATGAAGACTCCACATGAAGTTTGTTGTAGTCAACTTCCTTCTTTGAGACATCTTCGAGTTTTTAAATCCACATGCTACAAATTGATTCCAAAGGAGAAAAGTTGGACCAAAGCAGCCACGAATGCATCCTTTGATGATATTCAAAATCCTCAAAGGCCTAAAGGTTATTTGATGAAAAGAACAATAAATTTCTCATTGCAAGATATATTTTTGTGAAACTGCAAAGTATATTTTTGTGAAACTGCAAAGGACACAATGAGCATTGATCGACAATTGAGTCGACTTGAGAAATTTGCGAAATTTGATGTGTTTGAAGGATATTAATATGGTGATTCTAAACAATGGGGGGGCATGTAATTGGGATTCACTTAAATTTGTGTTTTCTCCTATAATTGAAAATGAAACTCCCCCTGCAACGAAAATTCAAACTTCATTAGACGATGAACACATGTTTCCAGAGCAAAATTCAAAAGATGAAGGCGCTTTAGATCAAGGAATTGAGGCACCAATTATTTTGCAAGAAACACAAAAAGATGCCAAAATGGTTCACATACACATTGTCAGATGTCAAACCTGATGAAGTCAAATTATTATAGGTATTATCAACCATGAGAGGCCTGGAATCGTCACTCTTATTGATGACGGGGAGGTGGAGGGCTTCGTGAAGACTCTCAAGAAAATGTAAAGTGTGGAAAATAATCCAATAAATAGGGATTGATGGACCCCCCCCCCCCCCCCCCCCCCCCCCAAATTTGCTTCTCTCCAAGGCTACAAGCTTTCAACTATAAGATGGATAACATATGGTGTTTGACAAATTAGTGTCGGCCATATTGGCATTTCTCATTGCTACAAATACTTGTCATTCACCTCCTTTTATAAGCATATAGTCCCTCAGTTGCTGAGAGGAATCGATCTACATATAGTTTTAATCCTCTCTGTTGAGAGAAACAAGCATAACTCTAGGAGCCTGGCGAAACTAATTGTTGTGCATAATGCTGTGTGTACCATCGATCACAAGTCAAATAAGTTCAACGAGAGTCCCACAACATGGTGGATAGTAGAACTTAAGGAGATGAGATGGGTTGATGAGAACCAACATGCATAGTAACTAGTTAGGATTGGTTGAAGTTCTATTGCATAACCCAAACGAGTCTAATAGCTCTAGTGTTGATGAGCTTTTCTAGGGATATCCATATGATGATGACTGTTTTTTTGAGCATGCTGCTCAATACAACTAAGCATTTTCATTTTGACTATTTGGTTTTCAATGTTCAATTTGTAACTGCATACTTGTTGATGACGAGTCCTGATCATATTACCGTTCAATGTCATGGATGGCCATTGATATAATTATAGTTTTTGATTATCAATTTTGAATTTCGAGGCGTTTGTAATGTTATTTCATATTGTATCATGGATGCTATTTACTTTCACTTTCAGCCTCTTTCAGTTTGTTAATAATATGTATTTTCATATTGTTCAAATTGCTTTAATTTTTTTTGTAATTTTATTTCAAATTTTATGTTTTCCAGCCACCCCCAAAATCTGGGATTTTTTTCTGCCATTGGAAACGCATCCCCCCGATCCTGGAGACTTGGAGAACCATTGTGATTTATTCATAAAGCTTTGGTGTGTGGTCCATGTATACAAAGGTTATTTTAGAGTATATCTTAAAATGTTCTGTTCAGGGCTTGCATGAAGTTGAGTGTTTTTTGTATGCTCATACCATTACTGCCATTTGTCCTATGTTGGAAAATGGATTAGTACAAAACATATGCCTTTCAATGTTTGAGGAGAAGATTCTGAGCTTGTTTGATAATACTAAGTTTGTGGTTTAGTTTTAGATCATTTTGTACTTGAACTTTTCTCTTTCACTTCCATACGTTTGTTCATTGTGACAGAGATAATGTGTTATGCTCTGTGTGTATTTCGCTATAGGAATAGTGAATCAATAGGTTGCCACACTTATTGATATAAATACATCAGGAATTGATAGGGCTTCTATATATGGTTCAGGGGGGGGACATGCTGGACTTGGAATCTGTACACACAGCCTATCTTTCGGATTCTTTGCACACGTAAGTTTTAAGAAAATGTGAATGGTACCCGGAAGATTAAAAAAATGCTCAAGAAATTTTTGAGTTGTAATAGTGCTATTTTCCGAATGATTTATAAGGATATTCACATAGGAAAGCAGCATCGTTTAGAAGCTGATAAAAATTATTTGGATCTTTTTGTACAGATTACTAAGTATACTTTGTTTTATTTGCAGATGTTTTCTTGATTTGGACATGAGTTCTGTTAAGGAGATTATTTGCAACATCATGCAGTGTGTTCTGGACTTCAGGTCTTGCTTTGATTATAAAGCTCAAAATTATGAGGAAGGTGTACCATTTGAGTTGACCAATAGGATCAATTACTCCCGGGTGAATACTTTACCTCCCAAATCTCTATGCTAAATGTATCTTGTGGTCTTAATTTATTTGCACCATCTCCCAAGACCCACCATATTTTCTCTCATCGTTTAAACTATGGTTTGTCCATGTGAGTCTAACAATCTTTAAAAGAACAATTTGAAAAATAATTTTCTGCATTCACATCTACCGCATCTATAATTTAGACATCAATTATCAATCATATTTATCATGTTAAAATTTTAATATGCTCGCTCTCCCATGACCAAAGGGAATGGTGTTGGTAAAAATTGCATATGTTTATTTGTGATAGAGAATAGTTCTTCTTGGTTTCTTCTGGCAACTGTACAACAGATTTAACTCACACCAAGATTTTTTAGGTTTTGTAATTTGATTGACAAACTGAAAGGTTCTTTAGGGCCCCTTACCCTTTTTGTATTAATATAAAACGGGTACATTTTAATTTTTTTTTACATAACATATACTTTTTTGAAAGAACATGAAGAGAGAGAAGATGGAAGAAATATGGTATGAGTTGAGAAGAGAGAAGAGGAAGTTTAATGGACTATACATAACCATTTTATTCATAGTTTGAAAGTAAACAAAATTTCAGACAGTTTATTATCTCTCTCTTCCTAAAAAATTAAGAGATTTCTTTTACCATTTTATTCTTGCTCTCTTTTCACGTTGGCATACTTGATGTAGAACTTCTCAGCTTGGCTGTAATATTCCGTTGGCATGTCAATAACAACATAGAGCCAGACATAGTCACCTAAGACTTCGGGACAGCAGAATGACAAGACATAGGGATGGAGTTTCTGGGATGGCAAAAACTTCCCAAATTTTGGAGACGGCGGGGGGATTGCTAATAAAATAATATATGTTACAAATCTAACATAAATGACTAAGACTTAAAGCTGAAAGCCTGAATGCTAAAACCATTAATCCATTTATTCATATTTCATATTGAGTTATTAACATTAACATAGAATCAAGATACATTGATAGTGATACAATGATACATCAACAATATAACAATGAAAAACAAAAGATTTCATTAATCAACATGATAAGAGTACATATGTCATAACCCAAATGGCAAAAACTAAAGTCTAAAACATAGTTCACGACCCAATAATCAAAGTCCTCCTTTGAAGGAACACTCACAAACCGCTCCTCATTGCTAAAGCTTGCTAGTGTGGGTTGTGGTTTTTATAAGTTTTTTGATGTGTTTTAGGGTTAGGGATTTATAGTGATACTTTAACTAAAGTTAGGTTAGTGTTTTAAATTTTATAAGCCTTTTTTTTTTTAATGTTTAAAACTTGGAGGTTACAGGGGATGCCGAGACATCCCTGGACCATCCTGGGGATGTCATGATGTCCCCTAATCTGCGAAGCACCTAGAATGTCCTGGGTGTGTCCCCCAAACTCTGGGAATGTTCCCGTTATTTTTTATTTTTGCCAAAACGTGGGTGGGACATTTCGTCCCTATCTCCAAGCACCCGAAACATCCTGTACATCCAGGACGATTTAGAGATGGGTTGCGCGTCCTTGTGCAACATTGTAGCCAATGGATTTCCTGAGCGAATGTAGCTGCCATATCAAATTCTGCAATGGGCTGATCCGAAGTTTTATATGGGCCTGAGAGAATGTCATGGATATGAGGTTTTTTCAAGAGGTTTTGCTATGTATGTTGACATGTATCTCTCCATGTATGGAACCCGTAGGTCGCTTACCTTTCCTTTGTTTGCAAGAGGAGATAGGAGAGGGAGAGACAACATGCAAATTTGTCGCTTTGGAAAGTTGGGGAGCCCAATGTTGACTACCTTTGATAGTTGTGCCTAGATAGAATGGGGGAGTTGGCAGGTACCGATTTTGTGAATAATTGAAGTGCAGTTTGCTCTAAAAGAGCCACCTGAGTCTCCAACTACACTAGCTGGGGCATATCAAGAATTTTTCCATTCCGTTGACCACGAAGGCAGGTAGGAAAATTGCTTTTCAAGTGCTTCAGGGGACAAAAATTTAATGTCAGCATCAAACGGAAAAGTTTCCAAAGATGGTGAGAATTGGTGCTATGCTCTTTAATTTGTTCCCCTGAGGGAGGTGGGACATAGGAAAGAGAACATACACCATAAAGTGGAATGAGTGAAACCCAGGATAAATGGTAGTGAGCTTTGAGATAAAATCTTCCCGGAATGTGGTGACGAGTTCCCTTAGAAATGTTGCTTTGTCCTATAACATACAAGACTTTCTTCAGCAAGACCATAGACACAATTTTTCTTTTTGGATGGTGACTTAAGCAATGAAAGCCTTCAAAGCCATGAACAAAGTCGAGGGGACAAAATTAGCCATGGCATGAAATGGTGAGAATGCTGAGTGAGGTTGAGTGGTAAGTGAGATGGGAATGTGTGAATGGAGGGGGAGAGAGGGGATGCTATAACGGAAGGGTGGACAGTTAAGGAACACACGCCAATGCTAATGGACATGACAGTATGGAAAAGGGGCGATAAGCTAACGATGAGAGTGGAGGCGAAAACATAGATAATAAATGTGAGGAGAGGTAGAAGGGGATAATAAAAAATATAACAAACCACATGTTGAGAAGGGAGGGGAATCCAGGGGGATTTGATGGCATAATCCATTGAAATCCTCCATTAGTTAGCTTTCGAAGGCTGAAAAGACTTTGAGTTGAGTGCCAAGATTTTCAAGATGCTCTGCTGCCTTATTCGCTTCCCGAAAACAATGATTGATCCTAGTTTGTGGGAAATTTTGATTCGAAAACGCAAATAAAGAGTGAAGAAAAATAAAATATATATGGCAAACATACACTCTTGCTTGTCGCCTTTTATTAAGCATAAAAGAAGCTACATCAGTTGGGAAGGTTGATAACCGACCTTTTTTTAGTGTTGAACTAATAGCTAATTAATAACACTTAACACCCTTCCTTAATTTCTGAACTGGAAGCTAACCTTGCCTTTGTAAATTTTTAGGAGTAACTTGGAGTAGTTTCTAGATTAGTCATTAAGGGGTGGTATTAAATATATTAATATCTATTTGTTATACTGTATTCATTAGTTGCTCATTAACTAATTATTAATTATTCAAGTACCCCAACCATGTTGTAGCTCCTTTCAGCATAATAAAATGATGCATGCACGTGTCTCAATGTTCCTCCCAATTTCTCTTCATGCTCTCTACTTCCACAGTTTGTACCCTTTTCCATGGCTTCCGCAAACTTTGTTCCATTCATACCTGACTAGGGCTTCCTAGAACAGTTGGCTCTCTTCTACAGTTCATACCTGACCAAGGCTACCTTGAACTATGCACTTTGTTATTTGTACCCTGCTAGTAGGGCTTCCCCTAACAGAGGCTGTAATCCCAGTTGTAGATAATGTAAAAAAAGAATGAAGAAAATGACAGGTATATGACACACTCACACATTTGTGAGAGTCTGTCATTTATTAAGGCATAAAAAGAGGTTACATCAGTTGGGAAAGTTGATAACCAACCGTTAGTGTTTAACTAGTAGCTAATTAATTTTGTAGTAGTGTGTGTGCTGGGTGCAAGTGGGAGTTTTAATTTCCAGAAATTGGTGTTACCTATCTTAAGAGCATTGCTGTCTATCTGAGAATCACCCTTAACTTCAACAAGAGTGATATTTCAATCTTTGGCTAGTTTGAGGCATGTACATAAAACTTGAAATCCTGCCCTCCTTGTTGGTTGCTTATCAAATGTATACAATTGAAGCAGCAATAAAATCTCCTTTATTGGCTCGTTAGAATACACCCCAACCTTGGATGATCTGGATTGTCTTTAGATGCTCCATCAAAATTCAGCTTAGCCCGGTCTGGAGATGGGAGAGCCTATGTGTATTCTGTTTATCATTATTTTGTACTCGTACCTTGTGAACGAGGTAAGAATTTTTAATTTTAATACAAATGAAATCAATAATTTAATTTAAATATGAATGCCCATTAAAGGCCCAATGTAGTCAAATAAATTGCAAAAAGAACAATAATCAGAGAATCCACTGAGTGCCTATCCCATCTCCGGTTAAGGACCAAGAGAAAAAAACAGCAATAGAAAAGTCCAAACAATACTTGAAATGGAGAAAAACCTGAGGAATATATGAGCATAAATCTAGAAGAGGGGTCTAGAATGATGCCTTAATGAACCACGAACAATCCAGGTAAGCCATGGGTGTAATGTTCAGCTACTCTCCAAACTTTCAACGCAGAAAAAATTATTGGTAATGAGGTTGGCATTGGTGTCTGGCTTAAGTCTCTATTTCCTATAGTTTCTTTTTTTTTGATAAAAGGCAAAAAGTATTGTATTGATATAAAAGGATAAAAGTACATGCACCTTAGCCTCATATAACACAACCGAAGGGTTGAAGTATAGCCATCCATAGGTTTTACACTGTCTGATTTGATCTCCTTTATGTGGTCTCAGTCCAAAGTATCTTGCAACATGGACCATCCACAATCTTGAAGATGTTATCATCTTGGTTCTCTTTATATGTGAGAACCTAGTGTCGAGGACTTTTTCTATGAATGGTATTAAACACGGAGCTGTGCTAAAGGAACTCTCAAACACCAAGGAAGCTTATGTCTGGTATACTTTATGGGCATATATTTGACTGTATTGGAAGTGGAGATAACACTTATAGTTGTGCAGAAGTGTAGGCGCTAAAGGTTCTTTTAACTCAGTCCATGTCATCATCTTCAGGGTTTGAATAAGCCTTATAAGTACTCTCATGAATGCCCTAATGAATCTCTTGATTACTTACTCGAGGCATTGATGGAATACTCTAGTAGAGAATTCCCGATATCAATATCAAGCAAATTAAAATGAGATGCAACCCTTGGCATACAAATGAGATCTCTATTAAGGTTAATTTGGAAAATTTGGATTGGAGAAACTAGAAGTAGTGGATGTCAGAGGAAGTAGCCCTTAAGGATATTTCCAACTTCTGATTACGTGTCAGGAAAAGATTGTGTTTAACAAGTTTGAAGCAAGTGTCATCGTTACCAAGTTTGGAAATCAGGATTTGTTCATAAGGGAAAAAATATGGAAATTTGGAATGCCTTAAAAAGTTCGGAAAAATTTGGCTTGGTACACACACACAACATTAATTCTGTAGGACATGCGGAAATATATCCATCTATTGAATAACGCGCATAAAATTAAAACTTGTAAAATTGGAAAATGCATAAGAGTTTGAAATTTGAATAGCACTAAGAGAGAACAAAATATATATAGTTTAGAGCCTAAGCTCAACATTGAAATGAAATGCAAATGTTTCAATCATCTGCAACCGTCAAGCTCAACAACACTCAATATTTTTATGAACTCCTTCAAAGGATGGTACTCCAAGGTAAGACTTGCCAGCTTTTGCAATGTTGCTCTCAAGTAATCGTAAATTGTTGTCAACAAACACAAGATTTGAGAGTTTTTAGCTCCTAGTCGATTTCTCTTATTAGTGTGGATCCAATCATGCATACTCTAGTTGCTTTTGCATGTAGAAGCATTGGCACATTGGCTGTGGACACACATGACAAACTTTTGTAGCTTTGAAGAGAAGACCCATAAATCTGGCACCATAAATGGGGATCTTTACAACCAAGAAGCAATAGCTTGGAGTTTATCAAGGCCCATGCTATGAGATTTCGGGAATTCAATGGAATCTTATAAAGTGGATCATTATAAATGTTATGAAGGGCCCATGCTATGAGATTTCGGAATTCAATGGAATCTTATAAAGTGGATCATTATAAATGTTATGATGAATTGTTTTGGGAAATCCAATGGCAAAAAGGAGGAGATTCATTAGCTTGTTATTTGCTTCGAATTAAGGGAAATGAAAGAATCTATAAGAGTAATTTGAAAGGCCCTAGAAGTAATTTTAGGAGAGCATTATGAAGATTTAGAGGTCCAACATCTGAATAAGGGAACAAATTCACAATTGTCCTTGCAGAAAAACATGCCCTCTTGGTTCTCGAATGTAATGAGATGCTTTCTCACCTCAGCCTTCACATCATCATTACCAACCAACCTGTTTATTGTTTGTAATATCCCATTCTTTACCTCATCATTCACATTATGATCCACCTCCGTAAGCTTAGGATTCAAATAGCAACGTGCTGCATGTATAAGATGATGTACCATATCCCATTGGATGTCCACAATGTCCGATATATGCTGAATTTCTATATCATCATTTGCTAACACTTTTTTAATTTATTCCTTTGCTTTCTCCATGCTTTTATACACAAAGCGAAAACAAGGTTTTTGCCATCAACCAATTTCAACAATTGGACAAGTAGCTCAAATGCTTTTAGGGCCTTCTTAGTGTCCTTCCAAAATGAATTCTAAGATAATTCTCTCAATATATTTTGCAAGGCTTTCCCTAGAACCAAAAATCTTGGATTACTTAGGATCTTAGTTGAAAATAGTGGTGGAGGCTGTGGCCGAATGGCTAGGACTTCAAATTAATTTTTAAAGCATGGTTACAAAATCAACGTTACAGATATAAGAAGCAGATTTTTGATTCTTTAGTTCGCTCGAGGCGCAAAAAGAGAGCATGCTTCTTTTTCAATTTCTAGACTCAATTACTAACCATGCCCCTAAGGCTACCTAGAGTCCCTTATTTATAGATAGAAATGAGGTCCTGCCAACAATATATTGCTTGGCGGCGTCCATCATTTCATATCTTGATAGCTCATAATATGTACAAAGATTCTCCACTTATTAAAGCGAGATTGAAAAGTCTCCACTAGAGAAGTCATTGTTTGATGATGATGATCTGTTAGGTGGGTCCAACAAGGCTTTGACTTCTATCAAAAGATCATCTTGGTTGATAGGATGAAAGAGATATCTGATTTGATATAAATGACACATGTTTCCATAATGTCCTTGGATGTCATTGTCATAGCTGGGGTTGATATAAAAGAAAGAGTCCCACTCTAACCTTCTATGGACAATAGTATGGACAACTGTATTTATAGAGAATCTTTATTGTTCATGGATGGTGTGTGGGCCAAAAATTTCAATGAATTGATGGAGACATGCATTGTACTCTATCCCGATCTTTATTCACCATGTCCAACTTGGTCTCCTTATCGAATCGTAGTATTGGCGTATCCGGAGTTCATTATTGAGTCTTATAATAGTGATTTAGATCCATTGGGTTTGCTTGAGAGAACCTTGTATATCTTGGCACTAATCCTTCCTTGACAATTTGCTCCTGGATTGCAATATTTAGTTTGCGGAACTTCATGTTTTTAATCATGGTTAGGTTGATACGTGAGAGTAGTGGCTGGGGTTGTGCTGAACCAATCAACAACATTGTTCTTCTTTCGTACAATATGTTCAATTTTATAATTAAATTGGTTAAAATAGTCTTGCCATCTAACAAACTTGCCTCGGCCATCCTTTCTGCTGTGATCCTTTTCCTTGAAGGTGACGAATTGATTGCAATCAGTTTTGACCAAGAACTGGTTCAAATGCATTAGTCTTAATGCAAATTTATCCAAATGCTTTTTTGCTGCATGAATTTATTTGTCAGATGAGATCCATTTTTTCACGTCATCTGCAAAAACACCACTTGCATATTCACAAACAAATTCTTTACCATTTTCAACACAACAAAGAATTCCTCTGTATGCAAAGTCGCTTGCATCTGTGTACAAAACAAATGAGGGGGATATACAATACTGGCAAAGATTTTACCTTATCCTTGATTTTTTGGACTGCTTTTGTCAATTCTTCACCCCAAACATATTTCTTGTTCTTCTTTAAGAGTTCTTGAAGTATGGCCCTATCATTTCTTGAATCTTCATAAAATTTGTTAAAATAATTAAGATGCTTTGCTGCCTTATTTGCTTCCCGAAAATAATGATTGATCCTAGTTTGTGGGGATTTTTTTATCATAAAACGTAAAGAAAGAGTGAAGAGAAAATGAAATATATATGGCACACTTCCACTCTCACGCGTCTTCCTTTTATTAAGCATAAAAGAAGTTACGTTAATTGGGAAGGTTGATAACTGACCATGTTTTAGTGTTCAACAAATAACTAATTAATAATTCTTAACACCCTCCCTTAATTTCTGAACCGGAAACAAACCTTTCCTCTATAAAATTTTAGGTGAAACTTGGAGTAGTTTCAGGATTAATCATTGGGAGGGGTATTAAATATATTAATATCTATCTGTTCTGTTATATACATTAGTTACTCATTAACTAATTATTAGTTATAAACTTATAAACTACCTCAACCATGTTGGAACTCCTTTCAACATAATAAAATGACGCACATACACGTCTCGACATTCCTTCCAATTTCTCTTCACTCTCTCTACTCCACAGTTTGTACCCTTTTCCATGGCTTCGCCAAACTTTTCTCCATTCATACCTAACTAGGGCTTCCTCAAATGGTTGGCTCTGTTCTTTGTCTCTTCTATTATTTGTACCCGAACATGGGTTCCTCAAACTCTGCACTTTGCTATTCGAACTCTGCCTCTAGGGCTTTCCCAAATTGAGGCTGTAATACTAGTTTTAGAAAACGTAAAAAAAGAATGAAATGAAAATGAAAGGTATACGACATACTTACACGTTCGGACGAGTCTGTCTTTTATTAAGCATAAAAGAAGTTACAGCAGTTGGGAAAGTTGATAACCAACCATTAGTGTTTAACTAATAGCTAATTAATTCTTTAGTAGTGTGCGTGCTCGGTGCAAAAGGGAGTTTAATTTCCAGAAATTGACGTTGCCTATGTTAAAAGCATTGATATCTATCTTAGAATCATCCTCAATTTCAGTGAGGGTGGTATTACGGAATGTATCCAATTGAAGCAGCAGCAAAATCTATAAAAGCACATCAACAGACATTGCATAATGTTGAAAGAATTCTCAGGCAAATTCTTTTCCCTGAATTATTATAGGTTCTTGATGTTTGTAAAATTTGCTTTCAAAAGATTTTCCTTGGACATCAAGAGACCTATAGATTTTGTCTTCTCTAAGTCTTTCCTAGTTTGTAATTATAGGCACCTCAGCAAAAGATAGAGGCTACTGTATCTACTGGGGCATCAAAGAGCTTTCCTGTGATTTCTTTTGATCTAAATTGAGCATACCTGCCATTGATGAGATGAGCAATATAGTCAGGTTTTGACTCTTCCTTTACTGATACTGTTGTGGAGACAAGTCTTTGGCACGAAGGGTCTCTTGCTGTGATGCTCAGGACTTATGTTTCATCATCAATTTCTTCAAGAGGTTCTTCAAAACTTTCATCCTCTGGTTCTACTGGCGTTTTATACCATGTATCAATTTTGCACCTGTCATAGCATTCATCTTCGAAATTATCAAATTCTTCTTCGTAATCATTTTCAAAGAAATAATTGTTTCTAGCCATTTCTTCCATAAGAGTCCTAGGGGATGGTTCTGGTTCCCATGCAAGCTGTTGTCGCCCTCGTTCCCTTTGCAAGAGAAAATCAAATTTGTTTTTTATCCAATTGTCACTTGGCATGAATGATCAGATTAATCAAATTGAATGGGTCTTTGTTCTGGCCTTCTGACTGTTGGTGGGATACGATGGAATTCTGGCTGGATTTCTCTTCTGCCATAATTCCTTCCTCTTGATGGTCTACCACTTGGAGGCCTTCTGCTACGGGATCTTTCTTCGTTATTCCATGGATGTTGCATCATTGTAGTTAATTCTTCAAGATCATTTGTTAGGCTCTGCAATTCTTCATCTTTGCCTGCATCATCATCTGAAATTTCTTCTTCATTAAGGAGTGGGTAATAAATGTCATTCTCTTGGTAGTGGTCTTCTCCTTCGTCAATAATATCCCACTACACTGCTGTCTTGGTATGATAGATGGCTTTAATGGCTTTGCTTTTACATGAGCAATGTAGAGAAATATGGACAGGTTGGTGGCAAATATAACATTTGATGGTTGGAAAGAGATCGTGGTGTTTGGCATGGACAGAGAAAGGTGTGGCGCTTATAAGTGATGCGATGTTGAGAATGCTTTGGTTTCTTAACAAATGGGCAACAACTAAATGTTGTGGTTTTTGGAAATCTGTGGATAGCTTGTGAGGCTTGTTGTTTGCTTAGCTTTTGTATGGCTTTAGTTTGGGATATGAATTGCATGACGGTGACCCATTGGTAGTTAGAGTCATGGCAAAAAGATTGAGGCCTTTGACATTAGTGTATGAAACAGCACAGTCAACAAGATTATAGGTAAGTGATTCAAGAAAATGTATTTTTATAGCATCACCAGTGTGGATTTTCCCTTCACAAGGCATTTTCCTGTATTTTTGAGCATAGGGTTCAAACTGCGTAAGGTCACAAAGTTTCATTTTGGCTAACCACTTATCAGTCTTTATCTCTTTGTTGCCTTGTGGAGGAGCAAATTCATTGATTAACATATGGGAAAGGGTGGACATGATACCTTGCTGGTCAAATCATAAAGCATCACGAAGAGCAGGAGTCGTGGAATTCCTGTCAGCGCAATGTTATACCCCAAAAATATCTTGTTGCAAATTTAGCTTTAGAATGGCCATCTATATCAGTGTTAATGTCCAAGGTCTTCATGGTGTTACACCAAGAGGTTATCTCATTGAGTGGGTTTAATAAATCATCAATGTTGAGATACCGTGGATTTATAGGAACGGAAGGCCTAATCATCATGGTCAAGGGGGCTTGTATCATGTCCTCCTTCTATTGTGCGATTTGCATGAAGACTTATCTTTTATGAATACAAGTTGCTATTGTTCGGAACTTTGATGGTATGTCATGCAATTACTATTCTATGTGAGTTATTTATAATCTAATATCTTAGTAGACATTTATCATAATACATTTTGGTGTCGTTGCCTTAAAAAATGTCGGCTCAAGTTAAAGTTTGTTCAAAGAGAAGCATGATGAGGCACCCCATTATCTGGTAAGATCTATGTGTGAAACATAATTGTGAAAGACAACGATACAAAGAGTTAACGAAGAAGAAAACTGACATGTACGAGCAATAATTCATGCTATTGATTACGAAAAAGACGAGAGAGAGACATAGTTAGGGAGGGGACCAAGAATTAAATGGTCTACTTGATTGGTGTAGCAACACGAAGGAAGACAAAAGTTGTGACCAACAACCAAGTCTAAAAAATCATCAAGCAAGGTCGAAGCATAAGAAGTCATAGCTATATCTAGAGCCGAAACAAAAAATGGTTCAACTAGAATTGGCGGACCCTACACCAATCACAACAAGGAGTAAGTAGAGATTTTCATAGCCCCTGTGGAAGGAAGTGCAAACTTTTTTGACTAGATTGAGCTGGAGAGTGCTGCAAGAGAATCACCCCCTTTTTGGAGGAAGTGTGGACCTTAATGATCTTGCAAAAGAGTCATGTGTAAAGCTCAGTTTTGGGCAGCCAAATGACAAGTTGTAGGGAGTCTACTTGAAAAGGGACTTGGCAGTGTGCAAGATATTCTATGAATCCCTATTGAAGGAAGAGTGCAATGTAGGGACGTGTCAAATTGTGTTGAGAGCGCAGAGGAATGTAAATGATGGCCTTCTTACGGGGAAGACTTATATCTGGAAAACCACACCAACAACCATGATTACCCTATCAAAGCCCTCTTCAGAAAATTAGAAGCGGCCAAAGTTCATCAGTGACTACATTGCAGAATGTGCATTGCCATCTGGACTATCAATAGGCATACAAATGAAGTTATATGATTAAGATATTTCCCAACCACTCTTTGGGTAATGGGTACTAACTGGTACATAGATGTACGAAGTTCAGAGAAAAAAACATAGAAAACACTTAGGAAAGCCATTGAGAAAGAATTCAGACTCTCAAGGGATGACAATGAGATTGTTGCTGAAATCTATACTCCTCGGTAGGGTAAACATGAGAATGTTCATGCTTGTAATAAAACAGTTAGAGAACCAATTGAGAAAATTTGAAAAAGAATCTAATGATGACTCGAAGAAGCGGTGGTTCATTGAAGGATTGGTACCCCTCATTGTTAGAAAGAATTCAAACTTTTGAGCAATGACGATGAAAATGAAGGTAAGGATCTTTTGTTTGAGATTTTCCAAGTTAGATGGCATTCAGACAAGGACTACCAAAACAACTTGCAAAATAAGAGTGGCCAAGTACTGTTGACACAAGGAGAGCCATCGACACCCCCCCATGATGCCGTCAAAGAACTACAAAAGAAAAACTAATACTAGTGGCGGGAGTCAAATTCAATACGACTCTGAAGGATGACCAATTATATAGTGTTGGGAATGCAATAAGTGGAGACATTTTTGCAAGAGATTCCCTCACCAAAATATTGTACTTCTCTATAGCTAGTGTGGTCCTAAGAACAACAATGGCAACTGTCCAAAGCAAGCCCATGCCAATATAGTTGACGTAGCCAAGGGCAAGGAAGCTATGGCAATTACTAGAGCACAAGTGAAGAAAGTCAATCACCTCAATCCATGAACGAAGAAGGAAAGGTTGGTTGAAGCAATATTATTCGAATGAACATACAAACACATTGACAAGTAGACCGGAGTTTGACAAAGCTATTATACTATAGTTCTTGCAGATCACTATAATTGTTAGGAAATGTTACTTTATTGTAAAGCATTCTAGAACTCAAGAATGCTCTCATTGTTACCTTACAAGACATTAGCCCGAACATGAGCATATAATTGTGCACCTAACGTCGGGTGATGGAGTGAGTAGAAAGAAAAACTAATAGTCTAGCCCCCTTGTCAAGTGACCAAGTGATCAATTGTATGCTCTTGATGATGAACTTAGCTTGACAACTAGCAATTGTGCATAAGGAAGTTTTGGGCAAGAATATGACAAACACCATCGTTAGCGGTGGTTATGGTTTGAATTTTCCTCCACAGGAGACTTGGAAGAGTCTTGAAAGCCAACTATGCGGCCCCTGGCATTCCCTCTTGTAGAAGCATGTCAACGTGGCACTAAGCTATTGAGTGTACGAATGGGTCAAAAGGTAATTATCGGAACCCAACCCTTTTTGTTGAATTTCATAGGCACATCTCATTGGTGAAGAAAACCTATGATGCACCCCATTGGGTCGGGACTGGTTGATAGTAGCCAAATTCAATCATAACAAGAAAATGGATCTGATCTCCATTGGAAACAAGGGATGAAAGTATGTTAGATTTAAAGAATTAGGCAATAAGGGAAGAAGCATCCACATTGGATTTAAATTCTGAAGAAGAACGCTAGTTGGTGAGAACTACTGTATGATGGACCCAAATGGAGTATTGGAGTTATAGTCGTGCTCTAAAGATGAGATGAGCTCCGTCGACAGTCTTTTACGTTGGCAATATCATCGAGATTATGTAAATTAAAAACATAAAAATGGCTAGTGGGATGGATAGAATCAGGTGTTTGTGATACCAAGTCCTCCTAAGCTGTTAACATCATAGTCGGCTTATTCATTAGATAACATGGAATACACCGTTTGGGAGGAAATATTCGATGGAGAGTATGACCAACTAAAGTACGATCTAATTTTGAAGCTCGTCGGGATACGGTGGATGTGTTCGGATGGGTAATATCCTGCAAATGAACTTTAAGGCTCGGGGCTCTTTGTCTAAAGTATGAAGGAATGCACAAAATTAAGTCTGGTAAGTTGAAAGAATTATGGTTGGGACCATTTAAAATTGTGGAATTTTGTTAAAGGAGCGGTCAAATTTGAATGTTTGAACATGAAGCCAATCAAAGACAATGAAAATGGCTCTATTGAGTAAGATCTAACAATATTTAGATAATAGTTATTAACTCAATGATAAAGATTGACCAAGTTGATTATCATGAAAGTCGGGATCCATCATTAGAAGAATCCAAAGTGAAAGACAAGGAAGCAATTAAAAGACCATATGAGCCACACACAACACACCATTATTTGACCTCCCCCTTTTGTTGTACACCCTTGTCTATTTGTTTGACCTCCCTCTGATGTTTGACCTCTTGTTTGACCTTATGCATGTACACCCTTATCCGTACATACATCCTTGTTGTTCGACCTTCAATTTCAACATTTTTGCCATTTGACCTCTAGTGGTGTTTGTGTATGTGACTTGCCAAGTCTCGACGTGGAAAACCCTTTGACGTGCTAAATGATTGACCCTATTTGATCTATATGACATGCTAGCAGCTGCACAACCTCTATTCGTAACCATACGACCCCTCTGACTAGTCGTACGATCATCACTTGCAATTGTTCAACCTCCTTGAGGTTCCTTTGCAATCAGAGGACCTAACTCGATCACCTATATGGCCAAAATCGTTGGATTTTCCACCCCAATTGCCTTTGTATGGCCTTTTGTAGTTGTTTGTTTGTGTTCAACAACAAAAGAATGTTGAAGGTGAACTAAAAGCATGGGTGACTTATAACAACATTTTTCAAAGAAAATTGGTCGTTGTCATGGATTTTTAAGTATTGTAGAAAGGTCAAATTATGCTTGGCTTTAGAAGCCCTTGGGTCGCGCAGGGGGCATTGCTCTCAACCTTGTTGGGGGATGTCACCCTTAGAGATCTGTTTTGATTATGAAAGAAGGATAAAAAAGATACATTGGTTGAGAATTGCATCGGGTGATGTTAGAAAACGTGCACAAGGAAGAAATGAAGAGAAAGTGGAATGCACACATTATCATTATGGGTTCGTCATTTTATCATGTGAAAGATCGTTACAAGATGTTTGAAGTAATTTCAATCGTTTATTAGTTAATATTTAACTAATATTAAACTATCACGAATAAATAAGCCTTATATTTTAATACCCTCTCCTAAGGCTTACACTGAAAAGAAGATAGAATTACAATCTTCAAAACTTTTGTTTTGAACAATAGTTCTAGGACCAGGTACAACTCCATCAAGCTGCCTCCCTAGTTCTTGTAAAGGTGTAGTTCCCGAGTTCTTGGATTCCACCTCCTCGAACTCCCGAATTACAAAATCTCTCAAATTGTTGGACAACCCTCCATGCTGAGCTACTCCCACAGTGCTCCATCAAATTGTCTCATGACCCTTGTAAGGTTAAATTCCCAAGATCCACAAACTCCCGAACTATCTGGAGAACCATCCATGCTGAGTTTTACCTACATTGGATCCCTTATTGTCTTAAAAACACTAACTTCTTAGAGTTCATATTCATCTTCCTCTCCATCAATTAAATCTTCACATCCAGTGGATTGTCAACAAAGGCCACATTTGCTTCTTTCGGATTATCTTTGAGTTTGCCTTTGAGAACATCATTAGCTCGAACGCGACAATTCCAGGTTGTATGACCTCTTCTCTTGCAATAATAACACTCAACTTGCCAGGTGCTTTTATTTGATTTTTTGTGATTATTTCTTATGTGGGAGTATGGTGCACTTTCATGTGAAGAAATACCTTTTGTATCATCCGCAATTTTCTTTTCTTTAGCCAAGAGAGCTGAAATCATATCTTCCAGGCTTTGCAAAGGCATCTGACTAAGAGTAAAAATGACATTGCTATATGAAGAGGACAAACTGTTTAACATAATGGCTTTAGAATCTTCTTCATCTACTGGAGCTTTTAACCTTTGTTAACATAGTAACATCATCAACCATCTTGAATCGAAACAATTGAAGCTTTTAAGAAAATTTAGTGTTCACTGTTTTTTCCCCAAACAATCTACTCAAGTTATCTCATATTTCTTTGGACGATTCATCTAAATCTATACAATGGAGTTCAACGTCAAAAAGAGCAAGCCTGAGTATAGTTGTCGCTTATCATCGCAACTTTCCCACTCTAATAATTTAGCAGCATCAGTGGCTGGTTTTTCTTTTCCATTAACTACACTCCAATTTTTTTTCATTAACTGTGTTAGGATTTTAACTTTCTAGGTGTGGAAATTGAAACCAGAATATTTGTCTATTGGTAAGGAAAATTCCATTTAAAAAAAAAATTAAAAAATAACTAGGGTTTGTTTTTTCTTACAGAAAAATTAGAGAAATAAGAGTTTATTTATTTGAAATTCGTGCCCTAGTTGAGATTTATGACTGGATTTTTTGCCCCCTTCCAAATCAGAGCTTGTGACGATTTGTCTTTTTTTCCTTGCTTTGCCCTTGAAATTTGTATTGAATTCATGACTGCAAAAAAAATCGTGAATCAAATGCCCTAACATGCATCATGACTGAACTAATAGATGGTGGCAACCCTTTTAGTGACTGTGCCCTTGTCAATGTCGATACAATATGTATTTTAATGTGTATATCCGGTATTTGCGACCATGATTGTATTCATGCCTTGGTTCGACATGATTTGACAATATAATATTCGCGAGCAATATTTTGACCTTGTTTTTGGCAGAGTGGAATTTCGACCTCTTTTGGGTAGTATTTTCACCTCGTTTTTGGCGCAGAGTGGATTTTTGACCTCTTTCAGGCCCTTATGACCTAGTTTTAACGTTGTATATTCTCTTTAACCTGAAACTTGCATTTTTGAGTTTGAAATAAACTCGTTCTTTCTAAAGGTCATGATTTGGGAATTATTCTTGGTCTTCCCTTTTTCGTCCTAAGTTTTTTTGTTTTGTTTTGTTAAGCCCCTTCGAGTAGTATTTGCTCTGATACCAATGTTAGAAAACGTGCGCAAGGAAGAAATGAAGAAAGCGGAATGCACACATTATTATTGTGTGTCCATCATTTTATTATGTGAAAGATGGTTGAAGTAGTTTTAACAGCTTATTAATTAATATTTAACTAATATTAAACTATCACTAGTAAATAAGCCTTATATTTTAATAGGTGAAACATGCATTTTCTTGACTCCATAGCCAATGGACTCAAGCAATTTGAGAATGTCTTTTGCCTTCCCTCTTCATTGTAATTTTGATTGTGTTGGCTATGAATTGTGTCGGAAGGGACTCTGCCTTGGTTTAAAGAGGGGGATAATGTAGACTGGCATATTAGTATTGTCATGGTTATCATCGTAATTACTTATTTTAGTTTGTAATGACTCTTGTTGGTTGTGATTGGGTGTTGATGGTTGTGTCAACTGAAAACCATAAGCCATTTGTCTTAAACATAGATGGATATACGTTGGGAAAAGGGTGTTTGTATTAGGTCCTCCTTGTACTATGAAAATTGTATCAAGGCTTATCTTTTATGAATACAAAGCTGCTATTGTTTGGATGCTTTCCTCTACCATGGTATGTTATAAAACTTCTATTTTGTGTACGCTCTTATTGATAGTCTAGTATTTTAGTAGACAGTAACCATACTAGACATCCAGACTATTGAGTTGCAATATTCTAATTATCACATCTTTCCCTTCTTGACAAGAATGGTTAGAGATTAAACATAAATCACTCAATAATCTCACATACTTTTATTTACATAATAGGGAGATATTTATGCAAAATATACTCCTACATAATAGGAGTGAAACTTAACAAATAAATCACCCATAATCCCTATATTCTCTCAACTACTTCTATTGTATGAGAATTGTTATCACAACTCCCGAATACTACTACGTACATCATTCTCTAACAATATTACAATTTCTCCTTATTTTCCTATTCATGTGTATTGTAGTAATTACTGCATACATTATTCTCTAACAATATGTTACCAATGTAACAGTAAACATATGAGTACTAATAATTCCTACCCCCCCAGTGCAAACATGGGAGAAAAACAATCACACTCCTCAACTGCAGCGTGCCGCCGTTGCTTGCTCATGATCTTGATCGACAACTCAAACTGAAGCTAGAGAAGGAACTCTTCAACTTCTCATCAACCATGCACTGTTGGGAACTCATCAACCAAACCAATATGAGAACTACAAACATGAATTCTACATCTTATTCAACCTTCACAAATGGTTTTACTTAGGATGGTCACTAACCTAGGAATGAACACAGACATTCAAATTTTTTCGCCCTTAACAAGAATCATGATGCTGCAATACATCGTGCTTTAGTTTTCCACCACATTTTTACATCAAAGGATTACATAGGAGTTGCTCACTTATCACATCACACAAAATGTTGACAACATGAAAAACTAAAAAGTGAGGACTAATTCCTCATCACCTCCTGTAGCCTTTGCACTTGATTGCTGCCACTTGATCTTGCACGATGTAGATAGTCGCCAAAGCCACTGGTGATTACCCTCGATATAGTTGTTTTGCACAATTTATTCACCACTACAACATTGTGCGGCCTTGTCGCTAGCAGCTTGTGAGAGGGTGCTGGTTGTCCTCCAGCCTCTGTTGCCTCCATCCTCCAGTTTGTTGCTGGTTACCTTACATAGCTAGATCAATGAAAAATATTCTTTTCCACCACAAATTGACTCAAGATGCCGTTTTCAATTGAATATGCGTCCTTTACAAAGTAAAGAGATTTCAGTTTTGACCTGAATGATGAAAATAATAGTTACCCTATTTAGACATGACAAGATGAGTTTTCTTTGACTATAACTGCTATTACAAGGAATTTACATCATTGATGACACGTATAAATAATGGACATAAAAGCTAAACCTAAAGGCTTTACTATAGACACAACTTGTCTTTTAATAAAATTGATAATTTTATAGTCACTATTTGGCTATGACCACTATATACTCTTATAAAATGACAAATTAGAAATAGGATTGATCAAAACGACTATACCATGAGTCATACATCTTCATTGATTAACAACCTGATAATTGATTCTCTCAACTATGGCAAGATTTGAGTGCATGGTAGAGAGAATGGTGATCATCAGCGATGGAGTTGAACATGAATATCATGCAAATAACCCAAGTTGATCTGTAGAGACATCAAAGATTACTTGAACCCGAATGTTGTGAAATAGGACCAACTACAATAACTTCACAAACATGAGACAAGGATAGAATATCGAGCATCCAGCTCTCAAATGTTGCATGTTTTGGACGATCAACACAATGAATATGATACATAGTGCAGATTTTCATGAAGTGGATAGAGGCCTTCAACTGGACGAGATGCGAAAGACAATGGTGGAGAAAGTGTGGATGCAGATGAGAACATTGCTGAAGTGAAAGATGCTGTGAATGAATACTGTTACTGTAGAGCACGTAGCCTTTGATGCATGGCACAAGACTACCAATTTTATATGTTGGATATCGTACAAGTGAACTGAGGCTTGGATCTACGTGGCGAAATTAATACAGTCACATGTCATTTCACTGACTGGCGATGATATTCAATTTGTCGTGTATTGTCTTGAATGGAAAATCAGTAGCAATGCACAAGTCTATAGTAACAGATAGGCATGGATGCACATAGACCCGAGTCCACGCCGGGCTTTGATTGGAGAAGACCATGCATTAAGGGCAGAAACGTATCACTCAGTTGAGGTGTCAGGTCTGCGGATTATCCAAATACAAAGATGTTCTCTTATGTGTTCAGTAGAATCAATTTGATGCTGGTCGTTGGCAAGGATGAATGTAGATCTTATATGACTGTAAACCACTTCAAAGCTACCTCAACAACTTATGCATGAAGACCACCACAGTTTGTTAACAAATGTGTACCCTGATATCCTTGAGCGTGCAGGCTGGACTAGGGATTTGAACATAACCCGTCTTTTATAAGAACTAGTTATTAACATTGATAATGTTGCTCACTCAAAATTGATCTAGACATTTATTACACGAAAGACTGCATCAGAGACTTTCACAGGACTGTGCCTAAATAATTTCAGTCCCCCTAACAACCTTCATTCCTCTACTATATATTAAACTTTGCCAACTTAATCTTATCATAAATCGGGACAACAGTTATCATAGTTGTCCCTACATACTATTCATTCTTCCATTACAAGAGGAAACATAATACTGCTCTGATACCAATGACAAGAATGGTCAGAGATTAAACATAAATCACTCAATAATCTCGCATACCTTTATTTGCATGATAGGGAGATATTTATACAAATTATACTCCTACATAATAGGAGTGAAATTCAACACATAAATCACTCATAATCCTTATATTCTCTCAACTACTTCTATTGTATGAGAATTGTTATCCCAACTCCCAAATACTATAATATCTCTCCTTATTTTCCTATTCTCTCGTTATTTTTCTATTCATGTGTATTGTTGTAACAACTTTTACATACATTATTCTCTAACAATATGTTAACAATCTAATAATAAACCATGTTAGTACTAATAATTTCTTTATACGTATATCTGCCCCTATTAGATTTATTGAAGTTTCTAATCCTTTAATTATTGCTCTTATAAAGGTTATCCGTCCATGCAAAAGGTCCCATATTTGATCTTCATCAAAATGGAGTTGGATAGAAGCCTACATAACATGTTAGATCATTACTTCAAAATTTTAGCCATTGAGGGCTCTTTCCTTGCCCCCCGAAACATCCTCATTTATCCTCAGACACAATTGTCATCAATATTGGATTAATAAACTACCAGAATTTGAAAAGATATTTTGAACAAATGCCATTTTAGTAGACCAAATATACAGCCAGTCTTTTTGTGAATGACAACCAACAATTATCTCCAAAGCGTTTAAGCGAAATTGCATGAGCAGCCTTACAAGGAGGGCCATCTATACCAGAATTTCAAAACACAATGTTCGTGAGAAGCTAGGACCACTGGAAGCAGACTCATGTAGGGTCTAAGAAACAGGACCAATTCAAAACCCACCATATAATTCTACGATATTGTTTGTTTTCACATTTATGCCAAATTTTATTAAGTGCAATGAAAGTTTAGCCCCCAAGGTCAAAAAGGTTGTATAATGATTTAGTAAATGGTGTAGCAAGCTAAGAAGGCTTGATTGTGGGGCAAACTCCATGGTTAAGTTTGGTTTAGCTGCAGTGGCATTGAAACAAGTAACTTCTCAGGAAGCCCTGGTGCTTCACCCATGTGAGCATCACCTAGAAGGCTAGATGCAATGAGTGCCAAGTGGACCATTCATGCTCATGGGAGATGGATTCTTGTGAACTACTAATGAAATATGTCAATGTAGAATGAGTCAAAACTAAGCATCTGAATCTTGAAACATCATATCACACAATTGGATGCATTGTGGAAATACCATTTCTATAAAATAAAAGGCTCGGTAGCTCCATAATGAGTGGTTGATAAGGCACAACATTTGCTGAAGATTAGGCTTGTTTCTGGGGGTAATACTAGAATGGGTGACCTCTCAGGAAGTCCCATTGCTTCACCTGTGAGCATCACCTAAATGTAATGAGTGCCAAGTGGGCTATTCATGCTCATGCGAGATGGGTTATTGTGAACCAATACTCAAGAAATATGGGTCAATGTAGATTGACATGAAAGTTGAAACCATAGTAGGAAAACTCGCCAAATCCAAAAACTCGCCAGACCCCCAAAAAAAAACTCAACAAAAACTCTCCAATATTCGGCCAATACTCGGGAATACTCGGCAACTTAAAAAAATACTCAAATTTCTTTAAAAAACATAAATTTTAAGCAACACATAGCTACAAAATGTATCAAATGAGCCCATAAAATGTTGGAGAAGTGCTTTCTATTAGATTTGAATACAAATACAATACAAAATCGCATCATCATGCGAATACGAGTACGACAACTGACTGATAAGTAATTTGAATTTATGATGATTGACATTGAAAAATATTATCATAAATTTCATATCTATGCAAGTTATAATATACAATAAATTACATTTTCCTCTTCCCCAATCTAGAGAAAAATTGGGGAGAGGGTCTAGTGCCTCTACTAGTCCCCACACTTGGCTGCGTCTCCACGCTCCTCCTAGAAGGCTGCGAATCTGGCTCGATCATATAACTAAATGGTGGTGCTGGTGGCTCCTCTGCTGCATGTTGGAGATCACCTCCAAAGATGTCATCCAGTCCAATATCTCCTCGGAGTCCTGCTAGTGCTTCTCCCTACATAGCCTCCCTCTCAAAAGAAGCAATCTCGTCTGCTGTGAACACAGGGTTTTCCTCTTCTTGCCTAGTCCACTCACTGTTTGGATCTATCTCATCCAAATCAATGAGCTCCTCTGATGTGGCCTCAACTTTTTTTTTGTGAAGCCGGAGATTGTATTGCACAAAAACCAAGTCGTTGAGCCTTTTTTGAGTCAACTTGTTGCGCTTCTTTGTGTGAATGGCCTCAAACAAACTCCAATTGCGTTCACATCCAGAAGCGCTACAAGGTTGAGATAGAATTCTGAGGGCTAACTTTTTAATATTTGGGGTATTCCCTCCCCAATCCTCCCACCAAGAACCTACAAAGAAGATAATCAAAAATTTATAATTAATTAATAAAATCAAATCTGTAACTAATAAGTAACTTGGTAAACATTCTAATTTTTATTACCTGGTGACTGTGTGGTTCTCCCTTGAACAGCTAGCACCGAAGAAAAGAGTCTCCCCCTAGCATGTTTTAACTCTGCAGCTCTAAAATGACGAGGTCCCTCGTTTCAACATTCGGTATCATCCTCTCAATACATGTTGAAAGGCCCTCCATAACCTCTCCGTTCATATCTGTGAAGTTGTCAGAGTATAAATACTTGGGGTTGAAGTAGTACCCCGCTGCATGAATAGGTTGGTGGAGTTGATTGTTCCACTTCCGATCAATAATCTCCCAAAAGGGGCCATATCTGACGATATCCCCCCTGTAATAGTTTTGGATAGACTCTTTGGCCCTATCCATGGCCTCATATACAAACCCCATGGGGTTTTGCTCCCCATCAACCAAACACAAAACTCTCACCAACGGCTCTGACACCTACACACAAATTAAAATGTAAGATTGCAAACTTACAAGCTACAATACATATTAGAAATGAAATAAAAAAGTGAAAAGTAGAACAATATATTTAATATTTATAATTTAACAAATTAAAATAAAGGAATGAAATATAAATCGAAGTTTGAAATTACCTTGATATCTCTATAGCTCTCTTTGCAAAGATATCATCAAAAACTATCTTTGCAACCCTCTCTCTGTCAGCTTTCTTTGAATATTGTGAGTCTAGCCATGCTTGACTCACAAACATTTGTTTCAAAGGTGTCAACAAACTAGAAATACTTTGCAACGTCAAGAAGTTAGTTGCAAACCTTGTGACATCGACTCGAACAAGTTCTTTCCCCTTTGTGTGTACTCTCATCAAGCTCAAAACCCAAGGGTGAGTGTATATGTACTTTGTTATAGATCTAGCATCTTCTACAACCGGCCTCACCCAATCAATTTTTCCTATGTCCTCCAAAAGAAGGTCAATGCAATAAGCTGCAAAAGGAGTCCAAAAGAGTGATGGATGTCTCTCCTGCAGTAGTTTCCCAGTCGCCACATATGCTGCTGCATTGTCTGTGACAACTTGCACAACATTCTGTATACCAACCTCTAATACAACTGTCTCTAACATAACACTCAAATTCTCTGCATTTTTTATTATGTTAGAGGCATCAATAGATTTTAAAAACACCATCTCACCGTTTGAAGCTGCTATAAAATTAACAAGGGTGTGGTTCCTTCCATTTGGCCACCCATTTGAAAGAATGGTGCATCCGAATTTTTTCCATTGTTTCTTGTGCTCTTGTAGCATGGTAGTGACATCTGCAATTGCACCCTCAAGTAATTTCCCACTCAAATTTTTTGGAGCGGGTGCCTTGTACCCTTTCCCTGCAACTGTCAACGCTGTCACAAAGTACTCCTAGTATGGGCTTTTTGCCACATTGAACAACAGGTTGTTGTAGTACCAAAAATTTGCACAAGCTTTATCCACTTCCTCGTGCATATCTTTGTTCTAGACTGTACCTTCCAATGAAGGTTGTTCTCCAGGTGTGTTCCTTGCCACAAAAAAATTCGGTATGCCTTTGCTCGAACTCGATGAAGATGTGCCTCTTCCGGCTCTTCCTATTCGTATGTGTGGACCACGAGTAGAACCCACAATTGTTGCCTCATCATCGTCTAAATCCTCTTTCATTGCAGCCCCAGGTCTAATAGTTTGTGCTATGGCTGCCTTCAGCCTTGCGTTCTCTAGTTTCTTCTCCTCTTAACTTTGCCAGCTCTGCTCTAATCTCTCGCTTTGCCTCTTTCGACACGTTGGGGTAATCCGTAACATCTCGGCAAACAATAGTTGAAAGGTGATATTTCAAATGATTGATGCCTCCATTCATTTTCTTGTTACAGAAAGTGCAAAAAATTTCGCCCGCACAAGTTTCACGTACAACATACTTCCATGCTATGGAATGGGCATTCGGAGGAACAATCCTTGCTAGTGATTCAGATGCCGAACCTGATGCTGAGCTTGATGCCATTGTTAAGCTATAATTTGTAACACAATGCACATTTAAAAAATTAGAAAATGTAAACTTAATTTAATTTTAAAAACAAAACGTGCTTGAATAACAAATTTGCGTAAATAAAAAAAATACATTACAATTATTCAATTTTATATTACATGTACTTAGAATTACACAACGAATCGATTACAATACACATACATAAAATTTAACTAATTTACAATGAATTTGCGTTAAAAAAAAAAATACATACCTTTGGCTGCAAATGAGTATAAAAAAATTACAAGCGTTCGATTTTACATTACATGTATTTAGAATTACACAACGAATTGATTACAATACACATACATAAAATTTAACTAATTTACAATGAATTTGCGTTAAAAAAAAAAATACATACCTCTGGCTGCAAATGAGTATAAAAAAATTACAAGCATTCGATTTTACATTACATGTATTTAGAATCACAATAGGAATCTATAAAACCTAAATAATATACACAAAATTTAGAAAAACTTCAAAGAATTAAAAAAAAAAAAAAAAAAACCTTCCTCCAAATGCAAATCTTCAAATTCTCTCATCGAATTCGCTCTAAAATCCATTCAACACAAGCAATGCAAGCTCAAATGGTTGTGTGAGTGACAATGAGGGAGTAGAGGGCTTTTTAAAGAGCCAAAACCGTGGTAAAAAAGCGGTTTTTGCGTGTGAAAACCGTGTTTTGTGTGTAAAAGCAGCGTGGGCGAATTTTTTGGCACGAACTCACCGAGTTTTCTTTTTCCGTTTTTGGCGAGTTTTTCGGTGATTAAACCGTTTTGCAGGTTTTTTGGCGAGTTTTCCATCTATGGTTGAAACCATGCAACTGAATCCCAAAAAATCATATCACATTATACATTGCAGAAATACCACTTCTCTAAAAATGATTTAGTAGCTGGTTCAAGAAATGACCAGGCAACCATTTGCCAATCATCAATACACAACCAATTCGGGCATACGAGGAATGGATACTATAAAATAGCCAAAAGTATACTAGTAATACTTTTTTCATAGCTAAGTAGCTCCTCCCATTTTTGGCTTCGTATGGTGTGTTGTTTAAGTAGGCACATAGTCTTGCATGTTTCTCCATTATGTTTTCGGCAAGTGAAGCATTCTGCTACCATTTTTTTAACGTCTCCTTTGAATCACTATGCTAAAATGTCACGCTTGACCTTTGGTAGGTTTTGAGAAAACCCAAATATCCTCCAATGGTTGAACTATGTAATTATGAGAGTAGCACATGTTTTAACTTGGGAATTCTTGCAAAGGTGCAACTTATCCTTGTATCATCATGAGTCGTCCCTCCACACAAATTTGTCATCCAAGTTGGGATACTTCAAGATTGCTAGGAGCAAAGGATTCAGGTCTTTATAGCTTTTAGATTATCATGAACAACTGGCTTCTTTGGGTGAACAGAAGATTCTAATCGCAAAACATAATACCTTCAAGGTCGGGCTTATACATTAATGAATATTTGCAGCTGTTGTTTTTGTTCTGTTATTCATTTTTTTCTTTATGTTTGTAAGCCAGTCTGATTGCTTTGACATCCACTCGTCCCCCCCTCCATAGAATAGAGGGGAGAGAGGGGGCCTATCAGTACAATAACTAAGGGAGGGGCTTCCGACTATAGAGTAGAGAGTCGCCCCTCCATAGCCATAGATAGTTCAGGGCTCCTCCCCCATCTAGATCTATATAGTAGGCCGTCAGGAGAGGGGCAGGATCCTCCCCCAGCTAAGCTTTTTTAGAATTTTCAGTTCAGGTCCCAGGAGAACAGAAGTGAGTGGATTCAACCCTTTTGTTATTGGTATTGCTCTGTCCTGTCATTATCTGGCTTCATTGCTCACTACTGTCTCATACATTCAATTGATTCATACACAATCAACAAGAAGGCACCTCTGCAGATATTATTCCAAAATGGATTCAACCCTTTTGTAACTAATATTATTCCGTCCTTTCTTTATATGCTTTGTTGCTCACTAGTATTGCGTACATTGAATTGATTCATACAAAAATCAACTAGAAGGCATTTGTGTAGGTATTATTTGTAAGTGGATCCAATGTTCAGTGTAGGCTATAGTGTACACCCAGAGGCTAAATCTTCTCCTCTCTCTCTCTCTCTCTCTCTCTCTCGTGCGTGCGCGCCCCTCCACCATCCCACACGTTCCCTCTCCTCATTGTTCCCTTCTTCCTACCAGGGAAGCCATTTGTTCACGATAATCTGAAAGCTAGTTACAAACTTCATATTTATTCACTCTTGGTGGATAAACTTGGATGCTTGTATAATATTGCATGCAATCTTGTGCAGTGACAGTCAATTTTCTTACCCAAAATGTGTGGAGTCTCTCGTGTATATTGGTTGTAGCTGTAAAGAACCTGTAATATCAATACTTCTAAATAATGAACAGGGCATTGTATATTGTGGTCCTTGTCCAGGATCATAAATGGAGGACTATTCTTTTGGTTTCATGAAGTACTCATTTGGGTGTTTTGGACCTTTGGTTGTTCTAGGACAGGTTCAACTATAGTATATACTCTTGGGAGAATAGTTCTATCTTTTTTGGTATGAAAGTATTGTTATAAGTAGAACTAATATGCAAATAAACGAGTCCGATTCATTGTTTTCTACTTGCATTTTCAAAGTCCGCATCTTTTCATGAAAACCTCTACATCTTGGTGTTTTAAGATTCAAGAGACATGGTGAAAAAAGGGTTTCTTCTTAACTCTCTATGATACAAGTTTCAAGTCTTCATATATTTATGCATATTATTGTTTTCAAAATTGACATTAAACTATTAAATCTTCCAGGTACTTGAAGTGAAGGGTATTTTTGAGAAGAATCTGAAGCAGCTTTATGAACGATATATAAAATTCAGCGAACAAAGTGAAATATCACTCAGTTATTTCTGGATGTTTCTAGATTACAATGAATTTATTTCAAGCACGATTTCAAAGAATATGTGAGTGTTTAAGCGTAACGGAGGTGATTGGAAAGCTCCACCCTAAATCACCTGTCCATCTTATGTCGCTTTGTCCACAATGTTGAGCTACAGAGATGTCTGCACATTTGAAAAGAAAGCTCGTCCTCAAATGTTCTCTATGTTGTGGAAAGAGATCAAGAATGATCAAGCCTATGATTTCTTAGAGAATGTTTCAACTGAGCAAAAATAGCTTTGTTAGAAAGGAAAGAGGTTTGCTCCCAGGACCAGATGTTTAAAATCTTCATTCGAAGCAATTCTTGAGGAAGTTTTGATTGTTTATTATTATTATTATTATTATTATTTTGGCATTGTATAATGATGGGGATAAAGAAAGAGTCGAGTGAGGGATATTTAGATTGTTGTGCTCATGATTGTACTGTTGATTCTATCAGAATGTGAATTTTGTTGATGATTGATTAATTGGAATTTGAATTTCTCAAAATATTTTTTTCTTGTATGACAAACATTCTAATAAGATGCTCAGGTAACAGATCCAAGTACTCTTATCAGTGTTGACCGGCAGTCTTACATGAATTAGGCTTTACATTCGACTACGGGATATTGAAAAACTAGCGCTCTATCAGGTAATATGTGACAAACTCGTGCTTAATTTAGTAACTTCATTCTTGTCGGATTGCCATTGTGATGTTTTAGCAGATAAAGAAAGGATTATATGGTTGACCTATAAGCTACATAATAAATAATGAAATAAAATTGTCTAATTTTAACATCCTTAATTAAATGCATTTACTACAAAATGAATAAATAGTCTGTTTATTGGAGGCTTTGTAGCTTGCTTGAATCTATTTTGATGTGGATTTCACTAATTTGGAGTGTCTAAAATTTATCAATTTACATTTATTTTTTTCCCTTTAAGATTTGTGTCGGAATTTTGATGTCCATAAAAGATGCATAAAATGTGTTGGAAATAAAAATTGGATTCCATTAATAATAAATGAAGTGAGAGGAGCCATTGAACCATAAATCTAAACAATATATAAAGATGTCAGATGAGATGGACATATTATCCTTGGATAACCCTTCCGAGTTAAAAACCCAACACAACAGTATTTCTTATTACATTAATTTTGAACCTAACATACAAATAGAACAATATATTTCGAAACATTGTAACACAGTACTCAGTAACCCATATACAAACAATGCACACCTACAATATTCAACTATTCAATTATCTCATCTCTAGGTACGTTCGATCTATATATAACATGTTAAGAGTTGATCAACTTAGTATATAAGCCAGCAAGTGCAATTATTGTTACAACCATTTCTTCCTTGTTTTATGCCTGCAAATCTACACCCTTTAAAAGCAGTTCCATGCTTGAAAGCATTTCATGACTTTACAAATAGATAATCCCGAAATTCTCTCTAATTGTTGTCCAGTCATTAATGTAAGATTAATCTTCCACCAGCCATGTTAGAATATTTTCCAGCACCTTGGTTTATAGCTTTAGTCTTCCTATCTAGTCAGACAAACACATCACCATCACACTTAAATGTTGTGCAAAGCCACTTTGCACCATAATGAAACTTCCATGTTGCACATATTCCAAACTGCGCACAATCTTGTACACAACACATTGTTGTGCACACAAATCTAAACCACATTACACAAGTTCTACACAATGCCCATGTGCCCATATACTTGTGTGGAAGCTTTTGTGATGGCTTTACTTGCACAACATCATTCATTGCATATTACACCTTGTGCAAACCTATTCAAAGTTGAAACATTCCCAACAAATAGACACCGAAATTTTAACAACATACAATGCATCGATTTTTTTCAACATTATCCCTTTTGTTTCAATGCCTTTTGAATTTAATGAGCATGCATGGTGAACACATTTAGTATTTGGCAAATGACAAGAGAGCATTTCGGGAAAACAATAGAGGTAGTTGAGTTGATAGAAAAACATGGGAGGGAGTTCATTTGATAGGAACCCATTAACAACTAACACCATGGCCTCATCCGAAAGGGCGTAAACACCATGTCTTTATGTTTTTGGTTGTTATGTGGCCATATTTTTGTATTGTATTTGGCATTTGGTTTTGCTTTTTGATAAGGTTTTATGTGATGTGGAAACTTTGTCACTGCATGTTTTGTTAAGGAACATTTTGATTGGACAAGAGGTTTTTGCAACTATAATTGAAGAAGAAATATCGAGTGCAATTGTTTGTTTAAGTACAAATGCCAAGCCCATGGAATACAATAAATTCTTGTTGAGACTAGAAGGATGAAATCAAATGTTGGGGTATTGAAAATGAACACAGAGAATGGGATGTTGAGTGTGTAGGAGTAGATTTTTTTTTTTTTTTCTTTGCGTTTTGCACTTCATATATGTAAATGTTGGAGAATATATAATTTCTATTATTAATAAAGTATTAGCCCATCTCTGCAATAACCTACTAACAAGTAAGAAATTATCCATTTGTTTAGACATTTCTCTTTGTAGTATAGTGATGACATTTAATTGTAATAAGTCTGACAAAAGAAGATTCAAGAAAGTCAAAAAAAGAAAAAAGAACTCAAAGTCAATTTTTGCTGAAGATAAATTTCTTCCTCAAACTCAGATTTTGAGACCTCTTTTTAGCATATCTCAATCATATAATGTCAAAATGAAAATTGTCAAAAGTGTGGTAAACTAGGCTTAATAATATTTCTGTAGAGTAGCTGCTTGATAGGATTTTTATAACTACAATTTTTTAATGAAAATATGAATTTGCATAGTGGAAGGAAAAAACAAGCTTTAAGGCAACAAGAAAACTTCAAATTGTTATACCTTTGGTGTAAGAAATAATTTAAAGATCAACTACTAAAATATTGAATCATAAGTACATAAAATGCAATGAAATTAATAGAAACATAAAACATAGTATAAAAGAGTTGAGACAAGATTTGTTAAGCGGTGAAACCAGTATACCGAAGAAAACCCCAAGTGTTATTGAAAGATGGCTCAAAACATTTACAAGATATCACAATGTGCATATAAGTTCTTCAAGGAAATAATAAAATAATGAGAGAATACATTCTAGAGAAAGACTAAAAGAAGTAGCCTTAAGGAAATTTCTAAAAGAAGATATTGAACAAGTGAAGAAAGTGCTAAGAAAGAGACTCGAACACTCTTGAAATAGAGTGAAGAAGAGAATAAGAAGTTACAAAGTAACCACAATCATTGCATTAACCAACCTTCCAAATGTGTGCCTAATATCATTAGTTCTCATGAAGTGAAGGGAAGTGGGTGCAATGTGACAAAGGAGTTACATCTAAAATATAATTTCAATATTCCTTATAATGAGGAATATTTCTAATAAGACAAAAAAGGTGAAAGCTACATACCACCTCATATTTTCTGGAATAATTTACATAATATTAATAATGCACCAGATTGAGATATTTAATATGCCTAAATAGATATTAAACTCCTTCACTCCCCCTTAAGGTTTATTTGGGGTTTACAAAGTAGGAACAATCTAAACATAGAAGGGAGGTGTTATTACATAACATTCCCCTTGACGACAACTTATTTCAAAAGAAAAATAATGATTTGAGAAAGAAAGAAGATGTGAGTAGGTGCAGTCAAGAAGTTTCCAAAGTGAACATCGACAATCTCCAAGAATCTTTTTCGAATAAGAAGATCAATCTGTATTGGAACAAAGACCAAAAAAGAAAGAGATGAAAAAATGATTCACTGTACCTGCAAAATAGAAACTTACACTAATCTTTATGTTAATAAAATATGGTCTACATCAATGTAAAAAAGTAGATCTACTACAAGACAATTGGAGCAAAAATGACTTCCTTTACAAAATGTTGAATCTTCCATGAAAAAAGAAGTTAGTAACAAAAATTAGCTCCAAAAAAGTTTTATTTTCCTTGACAACTTGCAAGAAGTAAGCAAAAAAAGTAAAATAAAATTAAAAAATTGAATTTTAAACTTATGAAAGGGGGAGATTTAAATAAGATGTTTCACTTTTCTCAAAAGATATCATACTTGAAGCAATAGAGGAATTATTAAAAAAAAGGCACATCAAAGTCTCAAGAAGATACCATAACTTTAGGGATCCCAATTGGTTTAACCTTTGAATAGGGTGATTTAGTGGTTTTCCTAGAATGTAGAATGTCATGAGTTGATTTATTGCAAGATTTGCATAGATGTAATTTCCAACGTTTAGAAAGATGATGCTCGTGATTACAACAATTCTCACAAATTTTTGTCATTGTTAACTAGAGTATGAACATGGAAAATATTATTATTAAAACAAATTTTATGACATTGAAGAGCACTATTATGCAATGCCTTTTGGTGAGGGGGACAATACGGTTTCAAATTTCTATTAGAGGCATTAAAATTAAGTTATGCGAAATTTGAATTAGATTTAAACAAAATGAGCTCAACAATGCCATTTTTATCTTTACTAAGACCACCTCCATTGTAACCCATCAATTTCACTATTTTTAAACCAGGGTTAGAAATATGATTTTGCATAGATAAGCATTCATCATTTGAAGGAGAAGAAAGTTTCCTATCAATATCAACATTAAAAAACGTATTTTCTAAAGATGCTATCTTATTAGTTAGTGTGTCAACAATATTATGCATGTCTACTAGCTTTATATCAAAAGAATTTTACAATGTATAAATAATCTTATTTAGTCATTCAAGTTGACATTTAAGAGAACAAATTTCTTTATTTCGAGAAGGAATTTTTTGCTTTAACTTTTAAAAGCTAAAATTAATCAATTTAAAAGTCACAACAATCAAATATATATAAAATAATGACCATTAAATAAAAATAAAAATAAGAAAAAGGCTCGAAATCCTGAAATGCCGAAGTCCAAAAGGTTTCAGATTTTCGGGGTCAACTCCCCCTTTCGGGGTCAACAGCATCGTGAAAATGGAATTTATGAGTTCGAACTCTGAAATTTCGAATTTCAGACTTTGGAGGTTCGGAGGTTTTAGGTCTTCGCTGAAAAAAATGGAAAAAAGTGAGCTAATGCCAGAAATCCTGAATTTACAAAGTCCGAAAGGGTTCAGATTTCGGGGGTTAAACTTGGTTTTAGGGTCAACGTGGCAGGGATTTTCAGACTTTCGGAAGGTCCCAATTTTGGCCTTTCAAAGGTTAGAGTTTTGGAGGTTTACGGTTTGGATTTTCGGAGATCTCGATAGGATCAAGCAAATGAACAATGTCAAAGGTCTGAAAGGTGTAAGGTCCGAAACCTGAATTCTGAATTTCAGACTTCGGAAGTTCGGGTTTCGGAGTTTCAAAACTCTCAAGACAAATTAGTAGATGAATAGTAACTCAACCTCCGAAGTCAAGATGACCGAAAGTCTGAATTTCGGATTTCGGAGGTTGTAAGCATTTTTCGGACTTTCAACAGTTCGCAATTTTTTGCACAATGACACCCTGATCTTCAGATGGCCATAACTTTTTACTAGGAGCTCAGATTTGCACAAGAAAGGACTTTTAGGAAATCTCACAGGGTCCTCTACACAACTACAACTGGTTATATTATTTTAAGTGGGACTACGTTCTTCAAAATGAAGAAATATAGTCCGCCATTTTTGAGGGTGTCAGATTTCTCACCTACCACAATGATGGGGTATGTGCTTCCTTTCTTGCCCAACAAGGCAAAAGTACAAGGAGGTATGGATTTTTCAGTAGCACCCATCATTGTTGCAGGTGAATTCAATGATTGGTGCTACTTGACCATTGTAATGCTACCTCCCATCAAAACTGTAAATGCAATCTTGCCTCTTGGCCATTGTAATGCACTATGTCAAATTTGTGGAGAAATAATAAAATTCTTTGGATGAATTTCATCCCTCTCTTATATTCATTCCATCTTCCTGATCTCTCATTGCAATCGTGGTTATCTGTGCATGGTGGTTGTATTACATTTTTAATGGTTTGTGTTTAATAGTTAGTGGATTCTCATCAGTGGATTGATTTGTGGTGTGTTTTCATTCTTCTTAATCTGATTGTGGTATCCATATCCATGCAAAGTAGGTGTTCAACATTCCTTTTGGTGTATCACCTCTGTTAGTTTAGGTTTAATTTTCTATAATCTTCTTAACCTTGTCTCCTTGGCAACTTAGAGTAGATTTTAATAGTAGACACTCTACAATTGGGATATGTGCATCAGAACAGAGGAATATGAACACGACTTCATCCGGAGAGCTTTCCTGATTGCAAAGTCCCACACTTTGGGAAAAACTCCATGTTATGCAATCACACTGATTGTAACAATCCTTCGAATTGCAAAACAAACCAGGGGTGCTATGATTACGCATCAACAATCACACAACTCATTAATGGTGATCGACATATCTTGAAGGAATTTATTTACAAAACACCGCAAACAAATTTTGTACCCTATATATCATGATCATGCTCATCATATAATATCTGAAACATGGTTTTCATCCAAACTGATGATCCCTATATCAAAAGAAATGTTTGAAAAACTCATGTAAATGTACCCTCTTCAAGTGTGGTTCTATCCAGTCACATCTTCCATCAGGAAATAATATTGGGAATGTCATATCAAGTAATTATAATGTGACATACACATTGATAGGAGATGCCCTGATCCCTAAACAATCAATCAGTTATCCAAGTTTAACATAAAGGTTATTTATCCAAGCATGGATTAGTTCCATTTCTCTTCTACATTTGATGATTTGGAGGCCATTGATGCTGTGTGAATAATAATATTTCCTTCATCCATCTCCAAGATTGTACCTACAAATACAATTTCATTTGCATCTGAATCAAACTCCATATGGACAAAGTTTAGATTGTTGAAGATATTTTCGTTAGAGTTGGGTGGATGTTCATCGAAATCATTTTCATAAATTTGAACATCTAAATCGAACTTTTCATTTTCTACTTTATATTTTAGATTCGTATCTACCCTCACTTTATTGACTGTAAATTTATATTTTTTTCCACATTGATCCCTTCTCCGAACAATTATTGTTGACAAATATTTTATTTGATGTGTTAAAACCTTCACAATTTCTTTTAATTATTGAGGAAATTTTTTTGTATGTATTTTATATTTATGTAGACCCCTAGTTGCATGTATCACTTGTAGGATTTGGTTTCAACACAAACTATCAACATTTTCTAAACTTGTGTTAAATTTGCAAGCTTCGTTGGTTGTGGCCCAAGATCCATATTGTTAGATGTTGAAAATCAATGATGTCATTTTTATTTTCAACATTTGATACATAAAGGACTTTCGGGTGTTCGGGACACATTTATTTCAACATAAATTTCTTGAAAAATATAACACATACTTGGTGAAAAAATCTTATCAAGACCATGTCTAAAAATCATTTGAAATGTGTTCATATCTCTCGCAAGCATTCCATTTGGATCAATTGTATTTTGTTCTCTTCTTCTTGGTTGTGATGTCATATACACTTGTTGATCATTATCTTCTATATTATTTTCTACATCAAAATCCATTGCTATATTATCTTTCATTTATAGAACAAAATATATGGCTACCTAATTAATCCTTCAGAACTAACATCAACATTCAAATTATTTTGACAATGTCTTTGAACCGCTTGACGAGTGCGTTCTTGTAATTTTTGTCCTTATGCCTCCATGAATGTATCTTAATGCCTTTTATTTTGCAATATTATTCTTAAAATATATTGTTCACCTTGAGATGTTCGAGTGCGCTATACTACCATTTCATTTGCATGTTGTCTTAGTTGTGCTTCAAGTTATTCAACTATAATTTCTACCCTGCATTTAGTACAAATTTCTCTTTTAATCTCATTTCAACGTTTCCTTTCTTCCTCTGTCATTTGTTCACATTGTTGTATTCGATATTGTTGAGCATATTGTCTTTGATATTCTCTTCCTTTGTGTTCATTTTCAAAATTCAAACATGGGGGCAAGCCTTACCAAAATATAAAAGCAAAAAAATTATAAATATTTGTAAGTTTCCCATTATAATTTTTTTCAAAACCTTAGATAAATATAATTTAACTATATAGTAAATTTATTTATTCATTATATAGTATTCTATACAAATAGTATAGTATATAATTATGTATAATATTTAAATTAATATAATTATATTAAATAGGTATATATTTTTGTAGATTAGGTAATTAATTGGTTTTGAGGGGACTAAAAAATCCTCCAGTACAACATGAGAGAAGATAAAACAAAGAAGGAAACAAGACACCGCCTCTATCTGCAGTGAAAAGAGACAACTAGAGAATAAACACCAACGCTTACAAGAGAAGCGAAGTCTAAAAAACCATAGAGAAGAAGGCCAAGCCAAAGGACGTAACAACAATAGTTATGTCAAAAAATCTTGACTTAGCTTAAATCAGGATTGAACGTCATCGGCCCCCCTGGAACAACTTCGTGTCACATGACTAGAACGGGAAAGTTTCTTTGGGAAGAACCATAGTCCACCCGTCTCCCCACCCACAACATCCGAAGATCCCCTAAACCATCATCCATCCAACACAAGAGCGATAAACAACTCGCCCTTAACATAATCCATCCTCCGTCTATCCATCATCAGTCCCACGCCACTTGGAAAGGGTAAACAACAATCAAATATATATAAAATAATGACCATTAAATAAATAATGTCAAATAAAAACACTCAAAAAATTATTACAATTGAAAATATGTTTTAAAAATGCTTATTTCAACTAAAACAATTTAAGAGGAAATAAGACCAAAAAAACTCAAAAGATTTATTTTTAAAGATAATGAACCTAAGAAATTTATATAAAAACATGACTATTTTTTTTTTTATGATTTATAAGAAATCTTATCTTATAAACCAATGCTATTTTTTATAGCATTTTCCCAACATAGAAAGGAAGAAATCCGATAAAAATCTAAGAAACTCAGATTGTACAGTAAAAGTTATGGGCTATTTCTCGAACACATTTAAAAACAAATCTGGGTATTAACTATTTAGAACAACGTACTAAATTACATTTTTATTTTAAATCGTGATATGAGTTTGACTAAAATTTTAACATATTCCTAACATAGAAATGAAAAAAACATTAAAAATTACAAAGATACAAATTATTAATTAAATGTTATGATTAATTTTTATATACGAAATTTATAAACAAAAATGAATTAAAAAACTCAAACAAATTGATTGTTTCTTTTTTCTTTTACAAAAAAAATGATGAAACCCATATCATAAGAGATGTAAAAATATCTCAAATGGTAAGAAAAAGAATCTCATGTCTTTTTTAACAAATAAACATAAAACACAAAAGAGAACAAATACCGTAGATTAATTGTAGACACCCTAAATTCATACTAGTTCCCAATATTATCCCAGTACAACATGTTATTCATCCTCTTACGATGAATTGATTAAATCAATTAAATCACTCACTTTCGCCTTGTTAGGATTAATTAAATTAGTCTCTAACCACACCTTTAGCTAGCTTAATTATCATTTATTAAAAAAAATGATTAATTAGTTAGTGTGCACATTATAGCTACTTAAATTAGCTATCTAATTAGGAAAATACACCTATTTTCCTAGTCAATTGCCACTTTGGACTCCACATTCTCATCCCAATCAACTCCACTTCACCAGTACAGTCAACTCAGGTTCTAGAATCCTAGAAAGGCAGGGACAATTTATTTGCACACACAACAACCTTTTTGGATGTAACTTCTACTAATTAAATTCATTTACTGCCCCTCAATGAAATTTATCTTCTCGGAATTGCTGTAACTTTCTCAACTGCTATTTTTAGCATGTGCATTTACCTATTGTCAACCAACTTTAAACCACTACTTAGCATCTATAAAACACATGCTTACCCTCTTACAAATCCACTTGGATTTACAACACAAAAACTATGCTAATTTTCTTTCCAATATTTGCATATTGAAAGCTTTTAAAAATTGCTCGTAACAATTTGCATCCCAATTTGGAGGTCATTTCCAAGAGCACCCACCATTAATTTCTTACAAGGTTACACAAGCTAAGCTTCATACAACCTTACATCGAGATTTACTAGGAAAAGCTATAGGAAGGTTTGCACACTTGTTTGTTTGTCTTCCATTTGTGTTGTTTTTCATTGTTCACATTTTGACATGCTCGGTGGGACTGCATCCATCTTCTTTCATTTTTTTCATTGTTCATTCATCTTGTAGTGCAAAGTTTCATTAGACTAACACTTGTGTTTTCCATTGTTTGATTAACATCTGTGTTTGATGTGTTTTTATTGTGTTACCGTGTTTTGCAGAAATGTTTTTGACTGCTTCCAGAGTAATTCGATAAAAAAATTAAATTTGTTGTTGTTGTTGTAAATTTTTGTGGTGTTTGCTGCAGTTTCTAATAGTAAAAATCAAATTTCTATCACAAAAATTTTCCTTTTTATTTTAGTACTTTTACCTCTATATTTAGCAAACTATTTAATTATAGCTATAATTGGGAAAATTGTTATCCTATTCATGTTGTTTTTCTGGTTTTTTTTACAAGCATTTTTTTTGAGTGGATATCCCTGTCAAATCTTCCCTTTTTGCTGTAATCTTGCAATATATTCAAACAAAAATATCAAACCAAATCAGATTTTACAAACAAATTAGCAAAAAATATATTTAAAAATAGAAAAAAATGGTTAAGACCTAGCTAAACCCCCTATCTACCCCCCACACCCCCTCCAGCTTGATCCCCAACTCGATTGAGATGGTTACCTGACTCACTCCCTAGGTCGACCTACACTTCTATGATTCACCCCGACTCCAACATACCCGACCCTTAACCGAGCTAACATAAACTGAGCCCGCATGCCTCACATTGCTCCCTCCCTGACGAGATCCTGTAAACACACTCCCCCTGCAAGTCACCCAGATCCCCCACATCCTCCGCTTGCCCAACACGCCCGAGCTACCCTGGTTAAAAACCCATCCTGCCCAGATCCATCCCCTTGAATCCCTCCCCCCGAGTTATCCCACCCTCACTCACCTCCCTGACTCGAAAATAAGTCAGACCCCTCACTTCGCTACCTCGGCTCTCACAGTGACCCCTCACCGCTCGCCTAACTTCTACCTTGCCCACCCCACCCCGATCTCACCTAGCCTAGAGTACCCTCCCTCCCGCATCTCGCCAGACCCATGCAAATCCCCTAACGAGCCCCCACAACTCGCTAGTTCTGCATGACTCCTCGTTTAACAAGCCCCCCCCCCACCCAAACCATTGACCACCCCAACACTTTGACACTGCTGCCGCCATCATGCCAAACTTGAGTCTTCGAACCTGCAAACACAAAAAAAATGCCAACTACAAACAAACGACATAAGTTTTTTTAGGTTTAGGTTTATTATTTCGCGTGACTTAAGTTTAGGTTAGTCTAAGTCTTAGTTGCATTTCTTCTTATATTTTAATTTTCATTAGCTAGATTATTAATCCTAATTAATACTATAGCTAGGATATTATCTATAGGTTAATTTAATTTATCTTCACTCATTACTTAGGTAATTATTAATTACTTATGTAGCTTACTGCGTTAGTTTTTTTTAATTATTTAATTAATTTCAATAGGTCCATTAAACTTAATTAAGTCCCTGTAGTTATTTTTTTCGTCAATTTCCTCAAATGGCCAAATCGTAAAAATTGCTAATATAGGTTTGTTGGACATTTTGGTCCAATTTTTGTCGCTTTTAGCCATTTTGTTAAATGTTTAATCATTTTTGCAAGTTTTTACAACATACACTAACACTTTGTGGCAGTTGTTTTGCTCACTTTTTCATTATTGTTTTTTTGTTTTTGTAAAGCTAGTCATAACACATTTTATGCCTATGTTCTTCTCTTGCGTTTGTTACAAGAGATCTTGAGAATCAGAAACATGATTGTGTTGTTTTTCATTGTTTTCTCTTTGTCTACCTCGGGAAAACTACTAACACTTGTTTACAGGAGTGTATTATGAAGACCACTTTAAAACTACTAACTACAGGTTGTCTAGATTGTGTGCTAAGTAAACTACTAATACTTTATGTGCATAGAATCTTTTTAATCAAGATAAAAAGAACACTACACATTGTATTTGCAGGTGTGGTTGACAAGAATATTTCTCAACTGCTATAACTATGGGAAGTACTTTGGCTTAAGCCCTACAACTCACTTGAGGAGTACTATAGGAACCCCAAAGTAGTCAGCAAATTGAGGGCACTGGTTGACAAAACAGGTACCCCATCCCAACTAAGTAGTGCACTTGTGAGATTAGAGTCATGGATATCCTTAGTGGTGACCCCAGTGTGATTCATTTGAGCAAGATATTTACTTATTGTTTCAAAGGGGGTAAAGTAAAGCCAACAACTAGTAATAGTACCACGATCACTCAGGTATACTGCTGACACCTAGTTGAGAGAACCATCTAGGAAGCCACTCCTTGACCAAGCCAATATAAGGTAGATGCCAATTTTCACTACATTTTTTATTTTTCTCACATATCACATATTTGTGTTTCACTCTTGTCATTCACATTTTCTCTCTCATCCACCTTGTCACTTTGTAAACGTGTCTAGGTCTTGGGTTGCGGACATCCATATCCGAACTTGAGCACTTTCATCCTCTTCATCTAAGTCTTGGCTTCCTGATACTTGCTTTATCATGGTCAAACACCTCTTGATTACCTTGATATTTCATTTTTGTAAGTCTTAAGTTCAACACTTACTCTTGTTGAACTTTGAGCATTCCATATCTTACGTCGTCACATTTCACATTCACTTAGTTGAATTGACGAAATATTCACTATCTCTCCTCCATATTCTTGTATCATCACACTTCACAATCAATTTGTTGCATTGTCGACATCCTCATCATTTTTCAGTTCTCTCTTTAAAGCATTCACATTGCTTTAATTTGAGATCATTAATCAATCACATTCCCTTTGTCTCTTATCTCCACTTTCGTCTGAGATTTGGACCTTCTCATCGTCATTTCTTCACTTCTTGTGACGAAATTCACTTTTTCGTTCTCTAAGTGCTCCAATTTATTTTTTGTGTCTCCTCTTTCAACACACTTTTGTTAAGAGTTGACATCCTTCATCATTAAGTCTCTTCTCTCTTGACAAACATTTGGTTAAGAATAGATCATTTTCATCGTCTTCTTAAGTCTCCTCTTTTAACACCCACCATGTTAAAAGTTAAACAAACTCAACTTTCTAATTCTCTTCCTCCTTAACACTGTTTTTGTTAAGAGTTGAGCATCTTTCATCGTGTTTTAAGTCTCCTCTTGTCACACTTATTTTGTCACAAGTTGAGCAAACTCACCTCTTTCACCTATTCCCTCTTTACATTCACTTTATAAAGGGTCACAAAGTTTTTTCAAACCTCTTAATATTTTTTAGCACTCATTTTGCTAAGAGTCCTCTAAACTAACATTTCAATCCATCTTCCACCTTAACATCACTCATTTTGTTAAGTTTTGTGAAGTCCCCATTTTCATTCCTCTTAACAATCATCTTATTAAGAGTTCCCCTTTTTGCATCTTCTCATCACACTTATCACTCTTTTTATTAAGAGTTGATCGTGTTCACCTTGTTAAGTATCTTCCACCTTAACATCACTCACTTTGTTAAGTGTTGTGAAGTCTCCCCCTTTTTTGTTCCCCTTAACGCTCATCTTGTTAAGAGTTAACCTTTTTGCATATTTTCGTCACTTTTATTACTCTTTTTGTTAAGAGTTGAACACATTCACCTTATTAAGCTTCTTCTCCCCTTAACATCCATTTTGTTAATGAGTAGATCACATCTAACCCCTTTAGCCCCTTTTCTCTTAACTCTCATATTGTTAAGATTCAAGCAATCAACTAGCCCTTTTCACCTCCTCCCTCTTCGCACTTATTTTGCTAGGGTCGAGCAACTTCGATTTTCCTCTTTTTCCATCTTGACATTCACATTGTTAAGGGTCGAATCTAACAAACTTTTCCTCCTTATCCGTCTTAACATTCACATTTTTAAGCGGTGATTCTATCAAATCCTTTCCACTCCTCTTTTTATTACATTCACTTTGTAAGGAATCGAGTAACCTTTTTTCATCACTAAGCCTCTTCCACCTTAACATTCACTTTATTAAGGGTTGAAAAACTTCAATTTTCAAACTCCTCCATCTTTACATTCATGTTGTAAAGGGTTGAGTACTCTATAATCATTACACACTTCATCCATCTTAACATTCATGTTGTTAAGGGTCAAACCAATCAAATATTTTCATCTCCTTTTCCATTCTAGCATTCACATCACTAGAGGTTGAGTATGTTCCTAACCTCTTCACCTCTTCCATCTTAGCATTCACTTTGCCAAGGGTTGAGCTCTCCAAAAATTTTCACCTCTTCCATCTTAGTATTCACTTTGCTAAGGTTTGAGATTTCATGCCTTTTCTCCTCTTCCATATTTGCATTTACTTTGCTAAGGGTTGATTTATTCATTGTTCCTTTCTTCGTTCTCCCCCATTTATTATTACAATGACGGATTCAAAAAATTCATCATTTTCTCAAGAATGAAAAATGATGAAAGACACCATTGTGGGTATGCAAAAACAACACAATATCAATTGAACTTTGGAAAATTGTTTCCTTTTCCTTTCTGACATGGACTTCTTATGAACACCCTTTCCCAAACCCTTTGAGATGCCCAAATTCAAAAAATACGAAGGCAAAAATGATCCTAGACAGCATATCAAATAATTTTCCATAACATGCCACAAAGTGACATATAATGATAGTTTTCTCTTGTGCATTTTTCCTAGAAGTATAGGAGGACAAAATTTGAATTGGTTCTTACACCTTCTAAAGGGATCTATCACCACCTTCATAGACCTCTAAGAGAATTTTGTTAAATTTTTTTATTTCAACCTTGAATCACAATAATCACAATACTAGAACTTTTCATGATAAAAGGTTTATCAACCTCAACTTTCTAAAGGCTTCAAACATAGTCTCACAAAAAATGGGCATAATGTGTAGCAATTACTGAACAATGAGATCACAACAAACTAATTCTAAACCAGCTCATATCACCATACTAATAAGAGCACATTCCCCTCCTCCTCATGATTACATACGATGATGACAATAGCATCGTTGGCCGAATATCTTTCAAGCATCTTGCAACAACTGGAAAGCCTCCAATATGGTCACTTATCATGTAACCCATACCATGGGTTGAAGGAGAGCCTAAACCCACATGTATGAAGTTGATCACATATTTTGATTTCCATCGCATTGAGGGTTACCTAACTGAATGATTGATTTGACTCAAGGATAATTCATGTCCAAGACTTATTTGATGACGATGGAGACATCTTTAGAGCTTGATGATAAACCTATCTTGCGACCAATGACATTCTCAACTTCCACAAATTCTAATGAATATGTTCAATTATCTAATCATCATATAAATACCAAAATTTACGAGATCACAATGACAACGATTTAAGTATCTTATCCCTCTAAAGCAATCCATTTCTTCTTCTCTAGATTTTAACCTCATGATCATCCGAATAGACATTGAACTATGTTTCAATACAATACTATTCTAACATCCAACAAGAGCTTGAACATTTCATTCAAGACATCCTTTCTAACCCCTTGACATCGTTTATCCAGATCATATAGAAGAGGTAAACAATGTCCCCTCTCATAGACCTATTTCAAAATGAAGACAATCTGAGATTTTCTATAAACTTTGACTTTCATTCATCCATATGCCTAGCATATAAACCTTATGCCTCTTCTTGTTTTAGAAAACAACCTTCTAAACGAGAGCTCTAGTACGCCATATATTCAAGACTCCCTTTCAACCATTGATATAATTGTACACACTACAAGAAGAGGGTCCATCATCAAACATCATTGATACTTGATTCTATTCTTTCACTACCAACTCCTATGCCTGATATCTCTAGCCTTTTTGTCAAACAAAAATCACAATAAGCATCTAACACTTGCAATGATGTATCCTTATTGTGTCCATTATACCTCACATGATCAATCTTGCATGACATCTCATCAATGATTATTCCTACCTATCAAAGACATCTATATGTGCACACTCTATGAGGTACGTATACCCAGGATTATCCTTATACAACTCTTCTTCATGCTTTAATATGAAAAACGTTTTCATCAAATCAATTAATTCATAGCCTCAAAGGAGTAACATTGGCTATTTTGATCTCTATAGCCTATAAGGAACCTTAGGATATCCATCTAGAGGTCAATCGTTTCTCTTTCACACTCTTCCACTCACAGATGAATAAGAATCTCAACATACTATCCACCTCAAAAATCCTCATTCTAACATCACATAGGTCTTTTGACTTCATCAAAGACTTATCTAATCTCATCAACTTTGAAGTCTCATTTGACTTGGATACTTATCTGCACCTAAGTCTCGTACTTGAAAATGATCCATCTCAAATCTTTCAATTCCCTCCTTTGACTTGGAGCCCATTCCACCCATGTCTCGTACTTCATCAGACTCATTGAATCATTTTTATTCACATCCTTTGACTTGGATCCTTGTCCACCAAAGTCTCATACTTTAGGACTCATTGAATCTATTTGATTCACTCTCTTGACTTGGATCTTGTCCTGCCCAAGTCTCAGTAGTTCAGGACCTATTAAATCTTTTGATTCCCTCCTTTGACTTGGATCTCATCCACCCAAGTCTCGTACTTCAGGACCCATTCAAATCTTTTGATGATTCTCCTTTGACTTGGACCTTATCCACCCAAGTCTTATAAATTTAGGATTTATCAAATCTTTGGATTTCCTCCTTTGACTTGGATCCTCATCTTTCCCAAGTCTCATACTTTCAAGACCTATCAAATATTTTGATTCCCTCTCTTGAATTGGATTTCATCCATGGTCAAGTATCATATTTCAGTGACCATTAAAATTTAATAAACATCAGACTGTCTTTCTTTATGAATTCCATTTCAAACCCATTCATCTGCCAAAATTTAGAAAACTTAAAAATCATAAAGATAAAAGAAACTACATATCTAAACCATTCCTTAAAGCACTATTTGAAAATCAAAAAATGAAAAGGTGAGTACAAATAATATTAAGCATTCCATCTATTAGACATGATATATTAATCATACCATTATCATATTCTCTCATTCTTCACCTATCACATGAAACATAGGTTAACCTTGTTCCTATTGGGCATTGTGTTTCTTATCCTTGTTATGGTTTCTACCATTTCAATTATTTTACCTATAGTTTTATCTCAAATCTTACTGATGGAAACTCATCCTTTTAAATAAGATCTCTCTTTAACAGAAAGTTCAAATATTCTTTACTCTGGATTCCTTTTTGATCACCCATCTCAATCTACTAGTGTTGAACCCTTACATCCTACTAGTCGCATGAGGCTAAGACTTAGGGGCAGAATATTCCTTCCCAACAAGCACACTATCAACATACAAGGAAAAATAAATCATAAAAATACAAAAAAATCTATAAAATCATCACACCTTTAATCCTTCATAGTCTTTTGTGATGAGCCCATACTTCTCACTAGTAGTATGAGACTGGGAATGAAAGAATATGTCCTTACTCGCCTATGCATTTTGTCTTCAGTGTTGAGCCCCTTTCATCTTATTGGTGGCATGGGGAAACATGTAGGGGTTCCCTTTCGAAAACAAATAAAAACAATTAACCAATAAAGCCTTTATAAATCTTTATCAATAAGTTATCAATCAAAACATCTCAAGAAGTTGTTTATGTTAAAGAGAGACAACAATTCCTTCAACTGAGATCTTGTCAATCAGTAGGCCATCTAAGGATCTAAGTCTAGTCAAAACCTATAAAGTGGAATCATCTTGAGATCGGTCAGATAATATTGACTAGAGATGAGTTACATTTTTGTCATATGAATCATTGTTACACCTTGTGTCTTCACATCCATCATCTTCACTTTCATATCACTATTCACCTTATTGTCATCATGTCTTTCCTTGGCTCTCGTTGATGAGTCCTCACATCTTCCTAGTTGCATGGAGTCACGAGCGGAGTGAAACACCCTATTATCTTATCATCTACATTTCTGCCAATGGAATGGAATGCTTCTAATTATTTTCACCTGTTTTAAAGCGGTGCACCCCTTTTACCGAGTTGTAAAATACCAAAAACATTCAAAAATACCTCACAAAACTTAAAAAAAATTCAAATATGTTTATCAAAATACAAAAAAAAATATAAAATTGTTCCAAAAATTAAAAAAAGTATTAAACTGTCAAAATCAAAACATTCAAATAATGTTTGACCAACTTTCAACAAGTGGATAACACAATTCAACAATTTGGCCTTTTGACGAGTGCTCCTCATGATCGTTCCAGCTCATATTTTGATAATCCCCTTTATTACCTGTGGTGTATATCTATGCTCAAAGTGAAATCATTTACCCTTTTGCAATATAAATTGTTTGGGGCACATTTAGATTTCACATTTTAATCCAATACATATCAAACTCAAATGGGATTTGATAAGAGTATCATTTGGAGTATCTAAGCATCACTCTGCTCTTCGGCACGGTCCAATCCTCTTGTGTTCTAAGATATCATTCAGGGGTTTTCTAGATCTTAATGTGGAACACATTCAAAGTGTCATTAGATGTTGTTATTGTAAATTGTGTTGTACTGTTGCGGTTTTTCAACATTGTGATGATGCTTTTGCTTCTTTTAGTTTATTATTTTGTTATACTTATTTTATCTTCACTGTAGACCAATTGCAATAAATTTATTTTCACCTTAGTTCACATATAACTTTGATTTGGTTCCTTCCTGTTCATATTGGATTTGTTTGTAATGCTTGTTTTGTGTCTTCTTGATCACTTGCATGTGTTTTATTTTTCGTCCTAGTTTATTAAATAAGCCATATAATGTTTTCCTTTTTGTTGTGTATTCAAGTTTGTTTTCATTTATATGCATTTTTATTTCACAATTTTCAAAAACTTCGCAAAATACAAAAAAAATCATATATTCAAAAATCCAAAAAAATAATAAAAATTTGAACAAACATTCACTTATCACAGAAATCCCACAATTGGAAAACCCTTGAAGTGAATATTTCAACATATCAATACGATCTTGATAAAGTCATACCTTTATCTACTACCCTAGTGATCGTTCCAATCTTATAACCATCACTTTCTTCCCTTTGCATGATAGGCTAACTCTGTTTGGGAAAAGTCATAAAATTGTTTTTCCTTCGCGATATAACTTTGCTTGGGAAAATTTCAACTCCGATCATTTCCAAAATGGATCCAACAAGAGTTTCATGATGAGTACCTTTACCACACTCTTTAGTTTGATTCTATTACTTCCACCTTGGGGAGAAATTTGCATCTACTTAATCATCATTATGGCACGCATTAGGGGCATAGTTGATTGTCTTCTTTTTCAAATTTGTGTTGCATTTCCAATGATTACTTTTCGGACCACTTGCAAGTAGTGTGATTACATATTGGTTACTTTATAACCCTAATGCCTTCACCTACTGTGTATATTAGTTTTGTTTTCCTTTTTATCTTTTCTTTGTTTTGTGTGTGTGTGTTCACGTGCATATGAATTACCCATCTTGATTCTTTCATAATCATAGTGATAACTATATTGTGCAACACTAAAAATAATGTTGCTCTAAATTTATTCTCCAAATGACACTCATACTAGGAGCACAATCCTTTCCCATCCTTGTTCCAATCCCTTGTCTTCTTCCTATCAAGCGGTCGTCCACCACCTTGTTGTGTCATTCACCTGCTTGAGGGGGAATTCCTTTACCATTATACTCGTTGGGGCATCCAAATGTTTAATTGTCTTCTAATATACATGTGTCTACTATCTTTAAAGCAGTATCACTTCACAATATCAATTTAAAGAGGGCAAAATGTAGACACCCTAAATTCACACTAGTTCCTAGTACAACATGTTATTCATCCCCTTATGATTGATTGATTAAATCAATTAAATCATGCATTTTCAACTTGTTAGGATTAATTAAATTAGTATCTAAGCACACCTTTAGCTATCTTAATTATCATTTATTAAATAAATGATTAATTAGTTAGTGTACACATTATAGCTAATTAAATTAGTTATCTAATTAGGAAAATACACCTATTTTCCTAATTAGTTGCCACTTTGGACTCCACTTCTTCATCTAGTCAAATCCACTTAGACTCCACTTCACCAATCTAATCAACTCATGTTATAGAATCCTAGAAAGGTGGATGTAATTAAATTGCACACACAACCACTTTTCTGGGTGCAACTTCTGCTAATTAAATTCATTAACTGCCCCTCAATGAAATTTATCTTCTTGGAATTACTGCGACTTCTATTTTTAGCATGGGCATTTAACTGCTACCAACCAACTTCCAAACAATACTTAGCCTCTATAAAACACATGCTTACCCTCTTACAAATCCTCTTGGATTTATAGGGCAAAAACTTTGCTAATTTTTTTTTCCAATATCTTCATATTGGAAGCTTTCAAAATGTGTTCGTAGAAATTTGCATCCCCATTTGGAGGCCATTTCCAGGAGCACCCACAATCAATTTATTATAAGGTTACACAAGCTACGCTTCATACAACCTTACATCGAGGTTTACAAGGAAAATCTACATGAAATTTTACACACTTGTTTGTTTGTCTTCCATTTGTGTTGTTTTTCACTGTTCACAATAACAAATTTAAAACAAGTTTTTAGTAAGCTTGTATAATGAGGAAAATCCTACAAAATTTTAGATTGCAAGAAACAAATATAACAAAAATAATAAATGGTTATAAAAAACACCAAAAAATATTTGCAAGGGTATGAAACCTTGCAAAAAAATGTGTCAAATAAACTAATAAATGTTTTTGCTTCTCCACCTAAAACCCTACCCACATAGAATATAAGAGTTAGTAGTAAGAATTGATTCTTGCTCTGATACCATGTAAGAAATAATTCGAAGATTAACTACTAAAATATTGAAATATAAGCAAATAAAATATAATAAAATTAATAGAAGCATTAAACATACCATAAAAGAGTTGAGACAAGATTTGTCAAGTGGGGAAAGTGGAAAGTGGTACATTGGAAGAAAACCCCATGTGTTATTGCAAGATGACTCTAAACATTTACAAAACAAAACAATGTGCATATAAGTTCTTCTAGAAAATAATGAAATGAAGAGAGAATAAAATCTGCAGAAAGAATAAAAGAAGCATTGAGAAACTCTCTAAAAGTAAAGATTGAACAAGTGAAGAAAGTGCTGAGGAAGAGACTCAAATACTTGAAATAGAGTGAAGAGAGAATAAGAAGTTACAAAGTAACTATTATAATCATTGCATAACCAATATTCCAAGTGTGTGCTTGATGTCACTATTTCCCACTAAATGAAGGGAAGTGGGTGTAAAGGCAAATGAGTTACATTTAAAATATAACTCCAATATTCCTTACAATGACAAAAATCTCTAATAAGACAAAAGAGGTGAAGACTTCATGCCACCTCACATTATCTGGATTATGTGAATTGATAATTCACATAATTTTAATAATACATAATATTGAGATATTTAATATACCCAAATAAATCTTAAACTCCAACATTAGACACATGGTGTTCAAAAAAGCATTATGACCACTCAATCCTAGGGTATTATAAATATCTTAAACATATTAAGGGTGTTATTTTTATAAATCAAATATCTTTATTGATATTTTTCAACATATGAATCATTTTGATATGTGATTTTGTCTTGAAAAAAAGAGTATTGGAAATTTGACAATTTTGAATGTAAAAGAGTACTTAGAATTGAAAAAGGAGGCCAAATTTTAGTGCATTATGGTTGGTGTTGGTACATATTCCTTTATTTGTATTCATGATGTCTACAATGTATTCTTGAGGCACCCAGTTATTTCTATTCAAGTGAAAACTACTAATGAGGAAAACATGATAACTAGATGTTGGAGACAATTTCAGCCTGCATCTTTGTAATTTTACTGCAATATTCACTTTTTTATAAATGAGATTTATCGAATACAAACAAAACTATATCTTATAAACAAGAAAGTTAAAGCTTCACCTTCACCTATTATCAAAAATGTTGTCAAAGATATGGTAAAACCTATTTTTTCAAAAAACCATGGGATTGTGAAGTCAAAGTTGATGTTTAGATTGTGGTAAACACTAATAGAACAAATAACATCCAGGTATAGGGTATGAAGTTTATATATTGATTTTGATATACATGAATTAATCAATGCTATTGATTTTTTATCAAGAATTTTTCTAATTGATTGTTGTCAAGTGAGTCCATCATCTTTGTAAGCTATTTCAAAGTGTGAAGTTTGTCCCTCTTTATTGTATGAATGCCATCATATTTTTTATTGTGTTAAATCCTCATCATCGGATATCAATAAAAGTTGAGAAGATACTTCCCCACTAGGGTTCATTTTAAGAACCCCCATCCAAGAAAAATTAGAATATTTTGGCAAATCTGTTGAAATTGACTTTCGTAAAAATGGCGAATATCCAAAAAGACATTTCGTGGAAAAGGAAATTCGATATGCCACATATTTTTGGGGTTTCACAAGGTTGTTGGATGCGATTCAAGTAGATGTTCAAAAAGGAAATATTAGACAGTTGTTGGGAGGATGTTTGTTAACCTAACATTAGATGGTATCATATTGGATGGTTGTCTCCTGCCTAGCCGTCTCAACCTAGAATAGACAAACACATCTTCCATGACCGTCTCTTCCAATCCTAGACAATTGTCGTTACTATGGTTATACACTTGTCTCACACATATTCAGAAAAACGAAATTATCATGGCTTTATGTACACGGTTAGACGTGCAGAACATCCCAAACTATCCCTTTATTTACACGTGTGTCTGTGAATCTATTCACCTATCATTTTATGCCACGTGTCCTGACTGGGAACCCTCAACCTATATATCACTATGCTCGTTCAATTTATCTAATTTTTGACAAAACTTCTAGGAATTTATAGTGCTCTTACGAATTCAATTTTGTACAAAACCATCCCGAAAGCCAAAACAACCAACGTGCCCAAACCTGTAGTTAATCTGCCCTCTGGACCCTCCCTCTTGTGAATCTTTTAAATAAAGGTTTCAAAAATGGCTAGTTCCATAGCCACTCCTATAACTTCCCCCAGATTGTAGTACAAAAATCTTACGTGCCCTCAAATCACTGCACTAATGAAACTCAAAGAAACACTTAACGACTGGGTGTAGAAAACAAAATTCACAAGGCTTGTCAACATGCCCCAATTTGAAACAGACACTCCTATCCGTGATTACCCGATCAATGCTTATAACTCATGCAAATGGAAGGTTTAAGATCATTCTAAATGATCATACATTTTCATTTGGCGTGGATCTCCTAAACATCCATCAATTAACTGGTTTACCATATTCACACCAGATGGTCATGACTACTAAAACTGATCTTAACTGATGCAAATAAAAATATGTGGAATATAATTACAATGTACAGGTTGATGGTAAGTTCAATTTTATTTTTCAATTATTTACTTTCTTAATATTAGTTGACTATCCCTACCTCTAAATTTTCATTTGTGTTGTTGCAGTTGTAACTAATCGATTGAAAAGAGGCCTTGTTATACAAGGCGTAACACATAATTCATTTCTTGTAATGATATCACTCTTTCAATATAGGATTGTGTTGCAGGGTATATTTTTTGACATTCTGTATTGGGTACTTAAATATTTATTGCAGACACTGGCTTAGGGAAACAATTTTATTGCTGCACATATTTTTCCAATCGAATTAAATCAGTGTCAACAATGCTTATTTCAATATCAATGCATCTGATAAATCAAAGACTTCATTTTCTTGTACCAATTATCTTCTTTCTATTAAGAATATTTCCACCAATTACAGAATGGATAAACTTTGAATGCAAAAAATGAAAAATTGCTCTCGATACGTGTTTCCGTTGAAGAAAAATAGGTAATAATTAATTTTAAAAATATAAAAATTAATTATTTTTGAATGCAATAATAATAGTAACTTATATTATGCACAGAATAATTGTAGCTGCAATAGCTCACAAGGAGGCTATTGCCCAGGGTACAACTCCTCCAAATGGTTTTGCTGATTATGATATGTATTCAACGGAATCAACCCCGGTTTGATATACTCGATAGAAAAGAGCTAGGGTTTAATCACCCCTCCTTTAATACCTCCGCCACCACCTTTGACTCCAATTTTTTCACCATGTATTTATTATAGATGCAAAAAGAGTGGTTAGTGCAAATGCAAACAAGAAATCAAAACAACTTGATTCCTAATCTAACACTCCTAAGAATTACTTCAAATTGATGCAAGATGGAAGGGAGAGAGAATGCAATACCTTCACTTACCAATAAAGGACTCCCTTTGATAACTTTTTTTGTGCTCAAGATAGTTGATTGAACTTGCTTACTTCAGATTTTCTGGATGCAAATGGTCAACACATGCCCTTAGTAGATTGGATATTTTACTTGAAGATGCTTGATGGATGTTAGATAACTTCTTGAGATATTTTGGCAGCACTTAGTTACGATATTTCAAAATTTTCTTCCATGGAGGGTGCATGCTAATTTATAGCTCGAGGGAGAGGAAATGGAGGGTGAGGATTGATCCAAGTAGGACGAGGATCAATGGTTGATGTTGCATGAGAGGATAAAAGAGTCTAGAATTAGAAAATTATAGAATTTTTGATAAGCCTCAATTGAATTTAAAATTCAATGGAGGGGGAAGGTTTATTTAAATATTTAAATTTAATGGAGGGAATTTTGGAGAGGCTTCTATAAATAGAAGCCTCTAGATTTGGAGGTAGAGGATTTGATTGGCTTAGGATTAGGTTAGGTTAATTATGATTAGGGATGTGATTACATGGAAATGTTAGGTGTAAAGTTGGTGTAGAGTGAGTGGGTAGGTGAGTAGGAATTTTAAATTCCTATAAATGTTTAAATAAGGTTAAGAAGGGGATTTATAATTATTAATATTGTTATTAATTATTATAAATTTAAAATGGGATTTGTAGGATGATAAGTTAGTAATAGAGGGGGTGAAATATATATCAGAGATTAATAATGTTAATAAATATTTTATTGATTTGTTAATTATGTCAACATTTTAAATGTCTACATTTATATTATTATTTATAACTAAGCTACTAGTAGGAATCACTAACAAGCTATCTACTTTTCTATAAGTGTTAAAGTGTTTTAATTTTTTTAATTTTTTTTATTTGAAAGAAACTTTTGAGTTTAATGGTGTAGATCAAACTTCAGGCTCAGTCAAAAATTTATATGGTCTTTTCTCTAACCATATAAGGTAATTTATAATGTTTAATTTATTTATTTTATTTACAAATATTATATATAGTATTTACAAGGGTATAATGTTTAATTTTGTAATACTTTACTTCTTGCAGTTAATAGATGAACACAAAAAATTGTAAATACATCTCCTCCATTTCCGCTGCCATGGGTGGTACAAACAAAAAATAAAATTTCTAGGGAAGAGTATTACATTTCTTGCTGACTCCATAAGAACAGTTCACCCTACAACCTTTAAATTTACACGTTTTTCACTAGGTGGTATCCAAAGTGCAACTGGTACCCAAATTTTAAACTAGATCGAGCTCGATGATGATTTTTTGGGGTTTGATAGTATTGACGCCGAGGTGGATAATTATCTTGACACCAATGATATGATACAAAGTACTCCTCCACCTGCTCAACCACAATTATGCATAAAACTATCCTTGAAATATAGAGATTCCCCTCCTCAACCAAGTCAAATTCCACTCATGGATGATAAAAAGACAGACTTTGCCTTTAAAAATATAATATCAGATAGTATGGGGGCCAAAATTTAGGAATTTGTCTCTGGAATATGTGGAATTAGTGTGTAAGTGTGAGTACATGGCCAAAGTTTTGATCAAATAAATAAATATCCGTTACCATAATCATGCTCAAAGGCACTCATTGTTCATTGCTGTAGAGAGCCAATAAAAAAGCCTTGACATTTTGCTAAATAAATATCAGTTTGGTACAAATTTGTATAATAATGAATATGATGATGAAATTGATAAAAACTACTCAATAAGAAAACATTGAATAATAATGTTATAGAAACTGAAATTCATTTAAGATATCTTTACATAGATGGAGCATACAATTTATAGTAGTTTGATCTCCTATAATGGTGGAGTCAAACCTCATCTTCAATCCCTCATATCTCTCTCCATGAATCTCTCAAATTTATCCCTAGGATATCTCTCTCATCCCTTTATTATCTCACACACCAAAATAACCATGTGAGTTATTCTCACAACTCACCTAACTACTAATACTAACTATTACAACTATATTATTAATATGAGTTCTATAAACTCATTATTAATAATATTACAATTTATTAGTAATGTCACAATATATTTGTAAGATTCACTCTCCTATTGTTAACATTATTAATTCTTAATATACACTCCCTTAATGCTGATATTATAGAAACAACAATCACACTTCCTTCTGCAGCTTATCGCCCATGCATGCTCATAATTTGGATGGTTTTGTAGGTCAACCAACAAATTGAAACAAAGGATGGTTTTATAGGACAACCAACAACCTAAAATAAAGGATGGTTTTATAGGACAACCAACAACCCAAATATCATGCTGCTCTTTTTCCTTTGTGCTTTTGTTTATCCACTATGTCTTTACTTCAGGGAATCATGTAGGAACCACTGATTACTGAATACAATGTTTGAATAGAGGGAAAATTGAACATTGAGACCATGTTCCAGTTCCCCCCTCAATGTGAACATTTCACTTATTTAAACAAGAACTTCTAAAATCATACTGCAAATATAAAATAAAAGAAAACACACATACACACAACCACCACAGCTTCGTACGGCCCCATCATTGGTGACTGACGAGAGGTCGCTGATTGACCTCTAGCCTCCATTGCCTCCTTTCTCCATGAAATTCACTCTTTACTTAATACAAGAAGTCTTCATCACTTTGCTAAGCATTTTTTCCTCATTATCAGAGTGGGTAGACTTCATATCCCAATCACTTTCTTCATCTCCTGTTTTCAGAAATGAAGGCTTTATCCTTTAATTCACCATCAAGTAAATCTTATGCTCTTTTCTTACAATACGTAATACCATGTCCAGGAGTATTACAATAGTGCAAAAGAAATTTTCGTGTGGACCTTGGGAGGTCAATTTTTGTTTAAAAGAATGCTCGAATCTTCCTTTAGCATATGATTTGTTTCTACCATACATTGCAGTTTCTTCTAGATCAATCTTCTTGATTCTATTTTCTTCTTCTATCAGAGAAGAAATTAAATCCTCTAGACTCGGATTTATTTTTACTCAAAGTGAAGACCATATTAGAATAATCAGGAGGCATGCTATTAAGTAATGCTTATTTTGCATCATCATCAAGAACATCAACTTTGATACTAGCTAATTGATTTGAAATAGAACAAAACTTACCAATATGTTCCACCATACATTCTCCTTCTTCCATTTTGAGTCCAAACAATTTTTGCTTGAGTGCCACTGTTGCGCTCTCTGCTTGTGACCCAAATATTTTTCTCAATGTCGTCCAAATCAAATGTGATGTCTTTGTTAGATCTATGTGATGCAGGTAGACATTAGATAAAGCTAGGCCAATAATTGCCATTGCTTTTCGATCCTTGATGTCCCATTTTGCTGCTTTATCTATGTCGTTTGGTTTATTGATTTTTCCTTCCACAATCTCCCATAGATATTTGTTAATCAACAAAAATTGAGTTCTAACCTGCTATGTATAGAAATATTTGCCTTCAAATTTTTCAATTCGATTCAACTTGTCCATGTTGATTTAAAGAATTGGAATGTCGATTTCAACCGAAAATGTGTCTGTAAGGCAAATACTTTTTTTTTGTTTTATAATTTTTGACAATGATGAGACAATAAAAATCTACAATACACACAAATAAACAATTGGCTTAATACAACTTTATAGCGTGTACATTGACACAAATAAAATTAACAAAAATATTTAAATTAAGAAAACTAAAAACAAAATAAACAATATAATTATAACTTTTATTTTTGACCTAATAATAATAACAAAACAAAAAAAGATAACAAATAATACTATATACTTTTTAAATAAATCCAAAAAACTATAATTTGTATAGACCTATTAACAATTACATAATATGACTTTGGTCTAGACACCAAAATATCAAACTAACCGGATTAAAGGAAAGAATCAAAACCTTATTTTTATAATAAATTTATAAAGACTATTTTGACAATTTAATACTAGAAACGGTTAAAAACCAGAATACTAAAAAGGAAACTATAAAATTAAATTAAAACAATATAATTAAATACTTAAATAAAATTTCAAAGACCATAAAAAAATTACGGGGACCTAGATTTCATCACAAACTTTTCACAAAAAAAAATACACATGAAAACCTCCAATATGATAATATACCCAAATCAAGCGGCTTGGATCTTATTTCTTTACTTTTGTTTGATACTATGGACAAGAATGTTTAAAAATTAGGTCCAAAAGAAAGTCACAGAATTGGAGACGTGACTGGAATAGATTGATGCACTTCCCGTGAGTCACTTGCTGCAATCAAATAAGGTTGACGTCCAAACAACCATGTCTAACTCAAACACATATAAAAAACTATTATGTGCTTCTTTACCTTTGATTGCAACCTGGAGGGTTGGTGGTGTACGTTCTAGGATTATGGCTTATCACATCCACCACTTATCTTAAAGGTAATGCAAAGTGTTGCCTCTCTTCCAACATATCAATGACACTCAACACTGGTAGTTCTGAGTAGAATGGATGAAGTACTGTATTTTTGAATGCAAACATACATCAAAGACGCTTCTCATTGAAACTTTCTCATTTCTCTATCATAAACCAGCTCTGATCACTGATAAAAACTGCTTAATAATAAAACACCGAATAATAATGTTATAGAAACTGAAATTCATTCGAGATATCTTAACATAGATGGAGCATACAATTTATAGTAGTTTGATCTCCTACAATTGTGGAGTCAAACCTAATCTTCAATCCCTCATATCTCTCTCCATGAATGTCTCAGATTTATCCCTAGGATATCTCTCTCATCCCTTTATTATCTCACACACCAAAATAGCTACGTATGTTCTCACAACTCACCCAAATACTAATAATAACTATTACAACTATATTATTAATATGAGTTCTATAAACTCATTATTAATAATATTACAATTTATTAATAATGTCACAATATATTTCTAACAGAAATTTTATACATAATGTTAAACATGTTGGAAAATCTTGATCTTGAAGCCCAAGTGTACTACAACAAATGGGCTAGAGACAAAAATAATGTTTTAATTGCAACTGTAGAAAAATAAAAAGTTGTGGTAGGTCATTTTTTACTCGTGAAAAATTGTGAAATTATGAGTATTGCAATAAATTATTTATAACTTATCTAACACATTTATGTTTACATGAAAAATATGAAAATTTAAAGAAAGAAGTAGCTATATTTGATGCACATTTAAAGAATGCTCACAAAAGATTGAATGCATTTATATAATTGAAAGAAAGGCTTATATTATTAAATAAACAAAATAATACACTAAGAAAGATAATCAAGAAGCATGGGATGGATCTATAAATATTACTGAAATAAAATACAGATGTTGATCCATCACTATTTTCATTAGGAGATGTTGTGAGGGAGGAGAAAAATATTCTTTCCAATATCAACACTGCAACAAATGATTTGTAGAAATCAAGAGTTTTAGCCCAAAGCATTATAAAAACTGAGCAAGCTCCGCCTTCATTACAAGAAGAAGCTCAAGTTTCTCCTGTAAGAAAAAATTGGAAAAAAAGTTAGTTTCACTATGTGATAGGTGTGTTGTCACAATTTTGAAACTGACATAGGAATTAAAAGATAGTGGCCAGTCAATTTTTCCTTTTTTTTATTCCATGTGGTAGAAGTAAGGAAAAATATGACTCAGAATCATCAGAAGAAAAAATGATTCCCTCGTAATGTGTTCTTATATGACAGAAATTTCTTGGAGACTTTGAAAAGAAATTGATGACAACCCATAATTTTGTAATTGTATTGGCCGATAATGCTTTATGAAAACATGTAAGTATTCATAAAGTAATCTGCCACTTGTTAGTATGTATATAAGTTTAATTGTGAATTGGAAACTTTATTTGCAGTTATGACACATTTTTTGAAAGTTTTGAACAATTTAATATGCACTCTTATATTCGGATTTCCAATTTCTTGTGAATGTTTTTTATGTTACTATTTGGAGATTTTTTGCATGATTTTAGATGTTTGGTGTGTGTTTGTTTGAGTACAAAAAAGAATTATGTTTCATGCATAGATAAAATATTAATCACATAGAGATGAATCTAAATAAATCAATATCCTTCTTAAAATAATTAAAAAATATATAAAAATGAATTTTTTATAAGTAAAACAACATATAAAGTCTAGTAACACGAGTTTATACCTATTCGATATGAAATACATAAATAATCATAAATTTGTTTCAATAGTCTCTAGAATGTAGACAAGAAATTAGGACTCTAGCAATTGAAACAACGTTGGAGCAACCCGTTCTTCATAAGTGTCCTTGAATTCTAATGAATTGGAAGAGTGTTTGGTGGATATGTTCGGATCCCCGCATCAGTCATCATATTGCCTACTCTTCTTTCTATGAGTGAATTCCATAATCCAAGTGCTTTTTCATAAGGAAAAGTTTCCACGGAATAAAATGAAACATACAGTCTCAGAAAACTTTCTAAATTTATATCCAATCTGTTACAATCTTTTGATTTTACGAAGGATAATGCACTGAATACCCTTTCATCTTCAAAAGATCCTAGGATCATAGTTTAGCACATTTCATATAGTAAAAAATACTCACTGAAATCACCTCGTAAAGTACTGCATGAATAAAGCTTCTTCCAAAGCCTTTTAATGGAACCATTTTCTCTTGGCTTGTCTAGAAAATGAAATTATTTTCTCATAGTAAGACAAAAATGCTATGACTAAGAACTCAGTAAATTCTTTTGCCAAATACTTTCAACTACAACGTTTTTAATCTCTTCACATTGATAGAAATGTTCCATTAGACTATTCATGTATTTTAAAAATAAATTACTAATGGACCTTTTAGTAACGCCACTAGTTGTATTCCAAAATAGTGGATTCACAACTCCCATTGCTTCAAGTAATTTATCTTTTTAAATCATTCATGGATCTCCGTAGATAAAGATAGAGAAATATTTTTCAATTTATTTTGTGTTTCACATAATAATATTTTATTTAAATTATGTGTTACTCGTACTTCTACCAACTCTGATCCAACCAAATCTACTATTGTCTGACAAGTGTGAAGTGGTATCTCTTTGCCATGAATTGTTATACACAAATTATCATTTATATTAAAATTTAAGTTGCTGCTTGGATTCTTGAGGTCAGTTAATGTATTCCATCTTTCAAAACTAGGTCCTCAAAAACTTCCAAATGACAAATATAAATTATCCAGAGTCATGCATACATGTTTTCTCAGTTGTATGTAGTCAGTAATGTAGATGGAACACTCTTGGCCATGCTTACTCAAAACATTGGTCTCATTTAACATTGGAAAAATACCACATAATGTAAGTAAAGTTTCAATATCTGTTAGATGGTACAAAAAAAACATTAGCTTTATCTACTTCCCTACGGTATTTATATATAAAACCTGTCAATGAAGGATATTCTTCAAATATTCTACAAGCAGGATCATACATGGAAACCCACATGGTGTCTACATCTTTAAGAAGCTTTTCCCTATTTCTCAATCCAATTGCAAAGTTCTGAAATAATAATAATATTTTTGGACTACTTGAATAACATGCATTGAAGTCATGAATGAGCTCCTCCACTCTAGCAAAACCTTCGAATGTGCCCATAATTTTATATGCCAAATTCATTCTATGAGCCATGTAATGAATTGTAATCATATACGGTGCAACTGTTGTTTGTAGTCTAATGAAGAGATCAGTTCTGCCCCCTGCATTATTGATGCAATGTCAATTTCAACACAAAATAACTTCACAACAATGGAAAAAATCATTCATACCTGTTATATACTTTAAAATTGACACCACTAATTTGTAAAGGTTTTTGTAATTACAATTTTCCACCATTTTATGAATAACTAGGAGATGGGGTTTTCTTACTTCATTTAAAAAAGTATAGACATGAATACAAACCCATGAAGTGTTGTACACCATTGTGACCTCATCAATTGAAAGAGAAATACACTTTGTATTTTTAATAGATTCTTTCAAATCCTTATTTTCCATCATAACAATACATTTTTCCATTTCCCATCCACTGTTATTTGACTAATTTGATCATGGAACATTCTGTAATCAAATAACCTGATACAAAAGTTTATTATCTAAGAAATCTGAAATAGGTCTTCCCTTTTTCAATATATGGAATATTGTTGAAAATTGAATACTTTTGATAAGCATTTTAGTATGCATAGCTTTTCCTAATTTTGTTGTAATTGTGTTGCCTTTTTCATTAAGATTTTTGAAACATTTTTTTAAATTTTTCATGCTCTTCAGCGTACTTTACATGCAAGCAATATTTTGCATTTTTCCATTTATGAGACCTTACTATGTGCCCATCCTTTTGCTTTTGTGAAATATATATTTTCCCATAGTGTTTTTCAATAGTGTCTAATTTGAGTTGATCTTTCCCTTACATCTAACTACATATTTTACATTGACATTGAGTTTGAATATCGTTACCATTTTTTGGCTCCAAAAGTTCAATAAAAGGATATTTGGCTGCCGAGTCAAACTTGAAATTCCTTGGTATTTTCTAGTTAGTCCTCTTTCTTCTCGCATATTTTTTATTACTTTCTTCAACTTGTGCCTCTAGGTCTTCTGTGAGTCTGTTCTCATCAGGAATATCCTGATCGTCAGGTCTCCTTTTTTTGGAAATAAAGATTGGAGTAGAAGCTTCGTCTGAGATTGGTGTTGGATGAGACCTTGATGTGTATTCTCCTAGTTTGATGTCATCAAGAGAATAAATGTTTTCATCAATAGGATCATCTCGAAATACATTAGTTTTTGAATGTGTTTGAGAAATGTCTGCATAAATAAGTGTCACAAAAATATAGTATTAATGATTTATATGATTAATATAACTAAATAAACAAGAGTACAAAGAGTAAATAGTTAATTTAATAAACAAGAGTACAATTTATTAAATAGGAGTACAAGGAAAAAATAATGTGGAAAATCTATGATTAAAATTATGTAAATTAGTAGATAGTACATACCTATATTTTCTGTAGATCCCGTCACTAATTTCATTTTTTGTGACTGGCCAAAAATAGCCAAATAATATCATCTTACTCTTTTTTCAACTGATAGTATCATTTTTACCTTGTTTTCCAGAATCCATGGATATGTCGCAAATATTGACTGTTGACAAATAGTTACAAAGCTAAACACTACAAACATCCACGGTAGAAGGTTTGGCGATACATGGGTGCACGACAGGGGGTAGGGCGGGTGAGGGGATGGATGGTAGCGGAAGTGGTTGGAAGGTAAAGATAGGTTGGATGGTAAAGGCATAAATTAGATGGTAAAGGAAGAGGATCACGATGTAGAGGTGTAAGACGGATGAGGGGTTGGACGCTAGATGTTAGATGACAGTATCAGGGAAGCAGGATGACAAATTGCATAACAAATGAAAGTGGGGCAACAAAGGTGTAGGACGGTGGGCTTGGATGATTGTGTATGTCACGAAAAAGGAGATGCATATATTTTTGTTGATAGATTGGATGGTTGATGTATATGTACTACACCTTTGCGATATGTATTATACCTTGGTGAATATGAGTGCAATTTGATTCAAAATGTTGGTGAGATACATGCATAAGTTTATTTTTAGTGTAAATAGTAGGGTAAATGACCCATACAAATGACTTGTTAGCCAAAAGTTTAGGCAAACTAGGTGGTAACCGATTGCTGCAAATTAGCCATTTCCAATTTCTAAAACCCTTAATATTCATGAGTTCACAAATATTTTCCACTAAAATTTTCCCTACACCTGTTGCTACTCATGAGTCCCATGTTGATCATTCACCATAGGATCTTGCTATTGAGCACACTCTCCCTACTATTGCCTTCACAAAGCTCATTTTCATCCATGTTCATGTATCCATTCTCTCTTTGCAATAGTGTTCTATTAGAGAGCCTTCCTATGAGACATATGTGACCATTTCCTCTCATTCTCTATTGCATCTTGTTTTCTTAGTTGATGACACTCCACATACAGGGGTTGTTATCTTTGCATCATCTTAGACTTCCAACAACTCTTCACAACAGTATTCTCCTCCTACTTCATGTTGTGATACTAATACATTCTTGTTAAGAAATTGCTCTCATTGAGAAACTCTATTGGGACGAGTATCTTCCCAACATGAGTTTTTTATTTACAGATTCTACTTATGTTTCATTACAAGAATATGCTCTAATTGAGACATCACACATTCTGGAGGGACCCATTCATCTCTCTCATTGGGATTTCCCTCCTTATGACATTTGTCACTTCTACTATTTCAGATATGTTTTATGATCCACCTCTTCTTGTGGATCCCTTTCTGAGGGTTATTCCCCCCCCCCCCCCCCCCCACCATTTTCTTTATCTAACATGTATAATGTAGTGGCATTCCCATTGTATTTTTTGCACACATTTTCCAAACCTATGCCACCTTTCAGTTACATACGAATTTCAGAGATCAAGTATTGCAAGATTACTCTTTATTTATAGAGTAGGCTGACTTTTAGTGCTCCCTTTTTGTCCTTCATAAGGGTAGGAACATTGTTTGTTACAGGAAGATTATCTTCAGTATTTATACAGAGGACTAAATCATCAACACTCTTCTTAGGGTACCTTCTTGTCCTCACTTATTTATCTCTCTACTTGGGGGGATGATCATTGTATGTGGGTACCTCATCAGGACGAGTTATTGGGACCCACTTCTTCTTATTCTCCAATTTTCTTGAGTGATTTTCTTGTCTCTTTTGGGGGGATTTTTTTCTCACTGGGTTTTCTCATTTTACTCTATCTTTATGAGAGATTTATTTTACGTGGGTGCCTCATTAGGCCTTGTTGTCAGGACCCACTTTCCTTTTTCACTGCTCACCTAAGCTATGCTTTATGGGGGTGTTATTGTAGGATATTCATTTTCCTTGTATTTTCTTATTTACTTGGAGATTTCATACACGCATGGGATATGCTCGATTAGGTGTACCAGTTGTGATGATGTAGTTTACCACTTGTGTTGAGTTATCTTACTAGTTGTGTGGAGTCAAATCTACTTCTAGTATCATTGAGTTAGATTTATTCACCACTGATCTACATCACTTTCATCATTCTATGATATGGAGCATTGAGTTGATTTGGATACATTATTTCCTTTTACATTTTATCTCATTCTTCTTCATAACTTACAGATTTGTATGTGTGTTCTTAGTCTTGCCTTTGTGTAATTCATGTCTCACATTTCTCACTAGTGCATTCTTCGATTTAGCGGATCCATGACATTCGTGATAAATTTGACATATGCATCCTAGTGGTCTATTATATTTCCATGTTGTGAAAATTTTTCTTCACATTAAAAAATACATAAGTATTGTGAATTAAAAATTAATTTTTTTTTGTAGCAATGTTTTTATCATTGTTATGGTCATGTTTGCATAATTTTGGTAAACTCCAAATGTATCCTCTCCTTATTATTTACATTTATTTTCCGTAGTTCTTGAGACATAGTCATTCAATTAGAAAATAATTATTTCTGTTGAACCTAAACAATCTACACTTTTTATAGGTGCATGGAAAATTACATGTGGTTGTGTTGATCGACTTAGTAAAGAAAACTTTAGTCTATCTACTTGTCAAAAGAATACACATTTATTTGAATATATAGTTCAATATGCTAGAAATTTACACAAATTTTTGGAAAAGATACAATAAAATATTTAGTCAATTTACACATGCACATAATAATGTTTCCAAATATTATCCGATGAAATGATACATATCATATAAGATTAGCTAGGATATTATATAAAATTTTAAGGCCTCATTCTTTAAAAATAATCCCTATTTTCTAGGGTTAGGACACCTTCATATGGAGAACTTGTGCACATAGTGAAAAATCTATCCTACACTCATTTTTAGGCTCTCATATTTAACAAGAAGATTTATGACACCCTAAAAAACATCCTTATCAATTTTCATATCACTTTCATACATCCTGAGATCCATTTTGATTGAATATGTTCCGAACCCCCAAACCCTAACCCTAATTTCTATATCTAATTTCTAGAAGTGTGTTTGATTAATATATTATTCTTTTATAATTCAGGACCATTTTATTGATTGTTTTATATTTTATTAATACACTTGATTACAATATCTTAATTAGATTGACTTTAATTATTATATTACATCAATATTATTTGTCTCCCTATATATTAATAGGGCCCAGCCTCCTATCTATGAGTTATCATATTCATGGCCTTTGTCTATATATTGGTTATTAATAAATGTACATACATGTGTTTATAGTAGGGATTGGAGTGATTACCAACTTGATCAAATATATCCTATCGATACAACACCTATCATATATCAAATAATGTATGGATCATATATGCATGACTATCAAATTGATCTATATGTTGATACTCAAATATGTTCCACTATTAAAATGAGTATAAGAATAAAGGTGGGTGGTTTTAATAAAGTGTTCCTTAACCATTCGGACCCATATTTGAGGCAACAAATGTGACTTCTGGTTTTGTAAGGACTAGGGGAGAGACCCTAGCAATTATAACACAAAATGGGCTAAAAAAAACACATTAGATCTATCAAAAAATGTAACCTCCATGACTAATCATTGAATTAAGTGTCAATTTGATATAATCACACTTTTTAAGGAAAATATACATACTAGAATTTCCCTAATGTAGAAATAGACGGATATCCATAACTTGTAGTATTTATCAGAAGTTTTAATAAAGGGAAAACAAATCCTAGCAAGTACGAAGCATAAATTTCTGCACATAAACCTTAAAATAAATGTAAAATAAAATAGAGATATCATAAGGAAAAGGTATAAAAATATCTAATATTAAAAGGGGGTGATCATTCTAACTTCAACCTGTGCCTTCTTCCATTAGGCCAACTTTGAAATTATTTGATGAAGGAATCGAAAATAATCTAAGAGTTGCATTAATTTACATAATTTCTACAAACTCCCCACAATTTAGACAATTAGTAAACCACATACATTGAGATTAAACTATTTATCAAATTGATCAAATTTAGAATCCAAAATATAACAAATAGAACATTAATGAATCAAAACAAAACTATAACTTCATAAGGATTTTATAAATTTGTGTTTCATTGATTACACATCAGACCTTAGAAACTGAATTCTCAAATGGAAAACCTAGTAATTCAAAATTTAATGAAAACTTCCCCATTAATCCACTATCTCACTTATGAGTTAATTAAGCATACAATGCTAATCTCCCAAATATGAAATTACAAAACTCGTAAATTGATTAACAATCATTCCAGTCCCAAACATAAAATATAGAAATATTACAACTGTTAGGAAATAAGGGATAAAATATGCGGAATAATCCCTTACAGAATTGTAATAGTAGAAACTAATATGCAAAAAATATTATAGATCTCAAATAAAAGTGCAGAATAAAATAACTCAACACAAAGAGACAATATTTAACATGGTTCACCCAATTTGGGCTACGTCCACCAAGAATCACTTGCTCAAATTTTATTATAAGCCTGATAGAAGATAACCACGGTGCCACCAATAATGTGAAGTCTATCAATACAATACCCAGATCTGTTTGGAGCTATGCTCAACAAAATCTACAGAATTCACACCCAAATTCAAAACACATATGTAATGTTACATTATTCCTAAGAGGTGTAATTGTAAAGCCATATGCATAAAACCATATAAGAAGACAACTGCTTAAGTAGTTTTACAAAACCGTGGGTATTAAAACCATGGGCTAAAACCGTCCCATAAATCTATGGGTCAAAAATACCGCCCATATGAGAAAAACACGTTTCCCGGTATATCGCATAAAACCATATAAGTAGACAACTACTTAAGTAGTTTTACAAAACCGTGGGTATTAAAACCATGGGCCAAAACCATCCCATAAACCTATGGGTCAAAAAACCCACCCATATGATAAAATCACATTTCCCGGTATATCAGGCATGTTTTAAGGCCAAAAACAATCGAGGGCTACACCCCCGGACCCCTGCTCAGGGCCCATCTCGGGCCCAAACCCCAGCAAGACAACTGTGGAAAGTGTACAGTACTCTTAGTGTATAGTCTTCAACACTTTCTCACATGAAAATAGGCTCCACAACCTAACAATCTCCCACTTGGAGACTAGTTTTCCTCTAAGCAAGCTTCTCAACCCTTCACTAGTTTTCGTGAAGACCAACCAAAGCTAAACACAGCTTCAGTTTTTCCCTTGTGACCACCTTGGTCATCATGTCTGCAGGATTCTGACTGGTATGAATCTTCTCTAGCTTCAACTTCTCTTCCTCCAAAGTGGTCCTGATGAAATGGTAATTTAACTGTATATGCTTTGTCCTAGAGTGGAAAGCAGAGTTCTTAGTTAGGTGTATAACACTCTGACTATCACTATGCAACTTTCCTTCCTCCTACTTATGCCCCAACTCCTCAAGAAATTGTTATAACCAAATCATTTCTTTGCTTGCCTCTGTGGCAGCAACATACTCAGCCTCTGTGGTTAACAAAGCCACCATCTTCTGTAGTCGTGAAATCCAGCTTACTGCTGTCCCACCTACAGTGTAAACATAACCTGTCGTGCTCCTCCTATGCTATCTACATCTCCAACCATATCTTAATCTACATAACCACACAAAGTGGTGTCTAATCCACTGTAGCACAAAACTGTCCCCATGGTCCCTCTCAAATACCAAAGGATCCACTTTATTGCCTGCCAGTGATCTCTACCTGGATCACTCATAAATCTACTCACTGCTCCCACTGCATGGGAAATATCAGGCCTAGTGCACACCATGACATACATCAAACTGCCAACCACTGATGAGTAAGGTACCTTGGACATCTAGTTTCTCTCCTGCTCTGTCTTGGGACACTGCTCCTTTGATAACTTGAAATGACCTGCCAAAGGAGTCCCAACTGGTTTAACATCCTACATATTAAACCTCTCCAAGACCTTCTTAATGTACTCTTCCTGAGATAAAGTCAGCTTCCATTCCTTCCTATCCCGAGATATCCTCATACCAAGGATTTGTTTGGCTTCCCCCAAATCCTTCATAGCAAAGGATTCACTTAGCTGCTTCTTGAGTACTTTTATTTCCTGCATGTTTTTACCTGCAACCAACATGTCATCCACATACAGACAAAGGATAATATAACTGCCATCCTCAAATTTCTTTGTATACACGCAATGGTCAGAGTGACATCTAATATAACCTTGCTCCATCATGAAGCTATCAAATTTCTTATACCATTGACGTGGAGCTTGTTTCAAGCCATACAAGCTCTTCTTCAGTTTGCACACCATCTCCTCTTTACCTTTAACCTCATACCCCTCTGGTTATTGCATATATAGTTCCTCCTCCAAATCACCATGGAGAAATGCAGTATTTACATCAAGCTGCTCTAAGTGCAAGTCTTCTGCTGCAACTATTCCAAGAACAATTCTAATAGAAGTCATTTTTACTATAGGAGAAAAAATCTCATCAAAATCTATACCTTTTTTCTGTGTAAACCCCTTGACCACTAACTGGGCCTTGTATCTTTTCTTTCCTCCTTCTTCCTCTTTGACTCTAAACACCCACTTGTTATGTAATGCTCTTTTGCCTTTCGGGTAGCTTCACCAAATCCCATGTCTGGTTCTCCATGAGAGCCTGATGCTCCTCATTCATGGCTTGCTCCCACTTCTTCCTGGCATCTACCTGCATCGCTTCATCAAAGCTCTCTAGCTCTCCACTATCATTGAGTAATAAATAATAAAGAGAAGGAGAAAACCGTTCAGGTTCTCTTCTTACCCTAGAAGACCTCCTCAATATAGGAGTTTGGGGTTCCTGTTGAGGAGGTTCCTGAACTGATTCATGCGTCACTTTCCCATCTGGAAGATCCTCTACCACTGCATATTCTTTCTTGGATTCTTACCATTTTCCTGCAACTAGTTGCTTATACATGACTTTCTCATTAAAGAGCACATCCCTAGATCGAATGATTTTCTTGTCCTTAATACTCCAACATTTATATCCAAAGTCATCATCACCATAACCAATGAAAGTACATTTTTATGATTTAGCCTCTAGCTTGGTCCTATCATCCTTATCTATATGGACAAACACCTCACATCCAAAGACTCTAAGAAATGAATAATCAACTTTCTTACCATACCAAGCCTCCTCAGGTATGCCTCCATCCAAGGCACTTGAGGGTCCTTTGTTTATCAAGTACATAGCTGTGCTCACTACTTCTGCCCAAAAAGAAAGAGGCATTCCTGCATATAACCTCATGCTCCTAGCACGTTCCATTATTGTACTGTTCATCCTTTCTGACACCCCATTCTGCTGCGGAGTTCTTGGAACCGTCTTTTTCCTATGGATTCCATTCTTAGAACAGTAATCATCAAATTCATTGTTGCAATACTCCCCTCCATTATCTAACCTAAGACCTGAGACATTTTAGCTTAAGACCTATTTCATTCTCTACCAAGGCTTTCCATTTAACAAAAGTGTCAAATACATCAAATTTGTTTCTAATACAATAAACCCAAACTTTCCTTGTTGCATCATCAATAAAAGTAACATAATAACTTGAACCCCCAAGAGATGATACCTGAATTTGCCCCCATACATCAGAATGCACCAACTCTAACTTACTCTCTTTCTTTGTAGGTCCAACCTTGAGAAAACATTACTCGCTTCTGTTTCCCATATATGCAGTCCTCACAGAACTCCAAACCTATTTCTGTATATCCAGGAAAATCCTTCTTTATGATCTCCATGCCCTTATGGCTCATATGACCGGCCTATAGTGCCACAATGTTGTATCTACTTCTGAAGCCACAAGATTACAAACATTAGTGCTATAAGTGGTTAAATACAAGGTTCCAACCTTCTTACCTCTTGCCACCACAAGAGAACCCTTGGTAACCTTCCAAGAGTCTACTGTAAATATCACAGTACAACCATCACTTCCCAACTTCCCTACCGATATCAAATTTCATCTTAATGTAGGCACATGTCTAACATCCTTCAATAGCCAAGTATTCCCATTCTGCATCTTAACCTGAATAGAACCTTTTCCAACTATGCTGAAAGGATCATCATCACCAAGAAAAACATGCCCAAAATATCCTTGAACATAATCAACAAAATAATGCCTATGTGGAGTAGCATGGAAAGAAGCCCCTGAATCTAAAACCCAAGATTCAGTAATATTGTGCAAAGAAAGAATCAAAGCATCCCGATATACATTACCCGTTGCCACATTTTCCTCCTTGTTTTCTTCCTATTGTTTTTTCTTGTCCCGAAGCTCCCAATAGTCCTTCTTTGCATGCCTAGACTTTCCACAGTGCCAACATACTATCTTGCTTTTGGATTTTGACCTTGCTCGATCCTTTGATTTTCCACACTTCCTCTATTCTTCTGTCTCCCTCTAGTTTCCATTGTCAAATCATTCCCTAAAGTAGAAGATTCCCCATAGCTTTTTCTTCACATTTCCTCACTTAGAATCACCCCTACAACATCTTCAAACTTCAACTTTGAGTTAGCTAGAACCGAGTTGTTTACCGTCATTACCAGGCTATTCTAACTCTCAGGTAAAGAGCACAAAACTAATAAAGCCCTAACTTCTTCATCAAATTCTATTGTAACCGAAGCTAGCATATTTACAACTCTATTAAAATCATTTAAATGATCAGCTACTGAACCATTCTCAGACATCTTCATATTAAACAACTTTTTCATTAAAAATATCTTATTAGAGGTAGAGGGTTTTTCATACAACTTCCCTAATGCATCCATCAGTTCTTTTGTAGTCTTTTCCTTTAAAACATTAAATAATATTGAAGATGCAAGAAACAGCCAGATTGTCCCAAGTGCCTTCCTATCTAGCAAATCCCATTCTGCATCCATCATGCTCGAGGGTTTGATCACCTTCTCAGACAGCAGAATATAAAGATCCTTTTGATAAAGGTAATCTTCCATCTGCATCTTCCAAAGATTGAAATTATACTCGTTGAATTTATCAACCCTATATCTTTCATCATTTGTCATAGCTCCCACTCAAGATAAAGCTTTCCCTTTGATCCAGCACTTTAGTAAACCAAACCAGGCTCTAATACCAATAGTTAGGAAATAAGGGATAAAATATGTGGAATAATCCCTCACAGAATCACAACAATAGAAACTAATATGCAGAAAATATTACGGATCTCAAATAAAAGTGCAGAATAAAATAACACAACACAAAGAGATAGTATTTAATGTGGTTCACCTAATTTGTGCTACGTCCACCAAGAATCACTTGCTTATATTTTATTACAAGCCATTCCTCTCTCAATACAATACCCAGATCTATTTAGAGCTATGCTCAACAAACTCTACAAAATTCACACCTGAATCCAAAACACATCTGCAATGTTACATTATATCCTACCATATGCATAAAACCATATAAGTAGACAACTGCTTAAGCAGTTTTACAAAACCCTGGGTATTAGAACCATGGGCCAAAACCATCCCATAAACCTATGGGTCAAAAAACCCACCCATATGAGAAAATCATGTTTCCCAGTATATCGGGCACGTTTTAAGGCCAAAAATAAAATTCGGGGGCTACCGCCCCCGCACCCCACTCAAGGCCCGGCCCGGCCCCGAACCCCGTCAAGACAACTGTGGAAAGTGTATAGTACTCTTAGTGTACAGTCTTCAACACTTTCTCACATGAAAACAGGTTCCACAACCTAACAAATACCTACATGTATGTAAGTAACGTGGAAGCATAGACAAAGCACATGAACTATTTGATAGTTATGCATCAAAGATAGGTGAATCCTAATTTGGAAGTTAGAATATGGTTAATGAAGACAACACTTCATATATTTATACACTTTCAATAGAAATAGAAAGAAGATAAAAAGGGAGGAATTTGAATTGTGTAAAACCTTATTGAATAAGAGATATGAAATAATCATACATGAATCAATCAAATAAATCCAACAAAGAATCTTTAAGATGCCCCACACATGTGATAAGAGTTAAGAATTTAGAGAAGGAAGAATAAAAAATGCTCATTGATAAATATTAAAAAAAACATCTTAAAATTATATCAATGTGTATCTCTTTTAACCATATTTCCATCACCACCAACCATTCGTAAAATATAGATGCTATTAAAAATAAACGAGCAAAAACATCGAGGCTTCAATTTTTCGCATACGATTTTTTTTTTCAACTATAGTTTTTCATCCCTTTTTCTAATTGGAACACATGTCACACTTTTTTTGGATATCAAAATCCATTCAGGATCCCCAACATTATTATGGTCCAATACCAAGAAACCACATAATGAAACCTAACACATTATAAATTAGATCTGTTGAGAAAGGAATGGAACTAACATTGAAGAATTTGCAATGTTCCTATGAATCCTTCTATTTTTCATATTGTATAACATGAAAAAATCCTACAATTTCTCTTATTTGCACTATTTTATATCTTCTAGGTCAAATTTCTCTAGAGCCCAACTTCTCGAGATTGTTACACATGCAAATTCTTCTTGGGTATCCACATTTCAATTTTCCAATGATCTTTCTCATGGAAAACAAGAAGAAATCATCTCATATGGATTAGTTCTCTGAAACTTGTTACAATTGACAAAAACTCTTCAAACTTTCTTTCATGCCTTATCTAAAGTTAAAAGAGTTAATTTCCTGGTAAAACATTAGATTCAATGGATAAGAAAAGTCTTACGAATACCATACAAATGCTCCACTATAGATTTCTCATTGAACATAATCCAAATGCACTCTCATGATTGTACATCTACTCACCTTCAAATCCCATTTTATCTGTTTTTAACCCATCTATTAGAAAAAGAGACATCATGGTTCAGTTGAAGGAGAAACGAGCATAAATGTTATTCATGTATAAATATTTAAGAACAAGAAATCCATAATTGATGTTGAATGATGTGTCCAAAGAGGAAAAAAGAGAGTTTTCTTTCCACATCTACAATTTTGAACAAAAACAAGATATAATTTTAAAGGACCTTGAGGTTTTTTCCCGAATAAAACTTAAATGTATGATTGCATGCCCATATGAACTAACCAAGCTCTAACTATTGTGATTTCAAGGATTTCTCAAGAAATATTTTCACAGATAGAATATCACATTAAAAAGCATGATAGATGTAAAATTGAATCAAAAATAATTGTACTGGAGATTGACTCATGAATTGTAGTATCCTTCAAGATACTTAAAACATTGAGGATTAGGAAATAAAGATTCATAAATACTTATTTGGAGAAGCACATATGCCAAATTGGAAACATCAAATTTCCCTCAACTTGGAAATTTACACTTCCTATGATCAACCTGTCGGACTAATTGGCTATGGGTAGAACTAAGGCAAATCCATTTCAAACTGAATAGATTGGGAAACTATGTACACTATCCTAGGAATCTAAGGGTTGTAGATTGAATACATAGAGGACACACATGGGTACTTCCCTACATATGTGAAAAAATGTTTTGTAGATACTACAAGGGAGGAAATATCTATGAGAGAGACGTATGGAGAGAGTAGTGAGAGGGTTTTGCAAAATAAATAACACAATAGAATTTATTACTTAAAACCATAATACATCCATGATGCTTGGATGGAGAAGACACCATTACATTTATATCTATTTTTTGGAACATGTATTACAAATAAAGGAAATTATAAGTGCATATAATTCAACATTTATATGCTCATTGATGACTATCCTGAGATGGAGACTGAAACATAAACATAAGGAGATCAGAGGATTTTGATCACTTGTTCCTAGACTTAAGATGATACCTTGTAAACAAGAATAACCATCCCTTTAGATGAAGAGGCTATATCAATTATCATAGTTTTAAAGACAATGCAACTGAATAATCTAGCCCCCATGATGAATCTTCTTTGGTCACATCACTTATGAATTTTCACGATAGGTCCCTTAGATCAATACAACTTAAGCTAATTAGTTTTGAGTAATTTGAGAGAGTAATTTTACATTTTACAAATATTTTATTGTCACTTAAGTAAATAGGACAAAATTTCATGATTACATACAATTAGGAATTAGAAAGGGGGAGGGAAGAGGAGAAATAATGAAAAGAGGAGAGAAAATATACTTCAAAGCATGGATGAGGGTGTCTTCCACCCTTTTTAGAGTTAACTAATTTGATACGCCTTGCATTTTCATATGAAATAAGTTGTGGTCCATGATTGATAGTCCAATAAAGGGATGCACTGTGAAAGCACTTTTTTGAAGCATCCTGTATACATTCTAAAATGATCCCCCTTGAGGAAGTTTATAGAAATGATTTAAGGTATGTCAACATTCTATCCACTTGGACCAAATCTATACAAGTCAGTGTTGAACATATTGATAAGTATACCTTTCTCAAACCCAATTGAGGCCAGAGCAATTTCCTCATTGTCAAGGAAAGGATCCTTGGGACTTATGGATTTTATATTCAGCAAAATTGATTTGTAGGCTTGAACAATCTAGTGTCAAAGGAAGAGAAGATAGTGCATTTCACTCACATCAACCAAGTGCATCACTTATTCCTATGCACTGTGAGAGAACTAATGGTGAATGAAGAATGAAGGAAAATCATTTTGATACTAGAGTAAGGGAATGAGAAAGGGAAAAAAATCAAATCCATTTGTCTTCTGATCATACACCCATGTGAGATGAAGTGAAATGGTTTTCAAGACAAAACATGCAGTTTCCCATTCAGGAAATTTATGTTCACTGCATCAGGGAATCCCTCAAGAATTTTTTTGTGCACTTAAGAGAATGAATCCAGTGAGTACATTGTGGGTACGTATGCATAAGGCTCATGAAGGTATGATAGTGGGTTTATCATTTCCATGAGCTCAATGATGTAATTAGGGCCTATGGGTACATATGTATAGCATACCCAAACATGATTACCCATACCTATACCAGGTACATCAATCAGGCTCTTTTTGAGTGTCTCGAACATGGGATGGGGTACTTGGAATGAGGTCTAGAAATTCACATATATTTTACTAAGTAATCCAAATGAGAATTAATAAAACCCCTAAAGTAGTATTCTGAGTGATCAGATTTGAATGAAACCAAGCAAAAGTTTGTATTTTGCATCCTGGGACTTTGCTTATATATTTTTGGAGGATTCCAAACAACAAGTTTCTGTAGATCTGAAAAATTGATATTTTTGAATGAAAATTTCAGATGGAGATAGAAAATTTAATATATCATCAGTGAAGGCATGTAGACACTCCTCTTAAAGGGTTTTTGTGAGGATTCTATACTTCAAATTTAATGGCAATCAAAACGGGCGTTTGGGAGAAACGAGTAAATTTTTGTTTTGGAGCATTAGGGTTTTTTAAATTTTTGGTAGCATAACAAAAAAGGACCATGTGACAGAGGATTTTAAAACATGAAAATGGATTATAAAATGACTAATGATAACTTTTATACCATCCCTACTTAATTTCCCCTTTTGAAACCTAGTTAACTCACCTTTTAACTCACCTTGCTTAACCAGGGTCAAGCCAACCCAAGTGGAACCACACACTATGGTTTGTCCCCCTAAAAAATAGGGGATAAAAGGAAAAAGGGACACCAATTCCTCAAAAATGTGGTGAGGGAAACATGAGAGGGGGACATGGAAAAAATGAGTTTGTGAGGGTGAAAACAACACGCCTAATCACCAAGGTTACCATTTAAGTGACGCAAGTTGATATTCCCATGTAGTAGTGAATTTTTTGTGTCCCCAATGTCCCTTTGGACATGGATAAAAAGGTACATGAGCATTCAAAAAGTGTTCCAATGGTCAAAGCATAATGAAGAGTGGGTAGGTGGGATTAGGTGAGAGGAAGACTCCATTCTAACCACTAAGTTGTTATTTGAGTGAAACAACTTATTTTTTGATGGGGGAGTGAAATTTTGTGTCCCCCATGTCCTCTTTTACTTATTAAAATAGATAAAAATACATCATGGGTGAAAGTTGCACATTTACCTGGAATAGATACCTACCTTCACCAAACACTGTCCGAAATAGTCATCTGAGTCTTATTTTCTCACCACCGGAGCTAGGATTAGACTTCCGATGGAAAACCTTATATGATATTTAATTCAAAAGGGATAAAAAAAAATTACAACAATTTTTAGGAACCAAATATGCATTTAATTTTCCATTTTAGTATTTTTTCAATTTTTTCCAAGATTGTTTGCCAGTGAAAGAAACTGCCACCAAAGTTCATGATGATAAAAAGAAGAACCAATAGCTTGGATGTGAAGGGTGCCTCACATATTTCACATTGTCCTTTTAATGAGGTCTCAAATAATCCTGAGGTGTCTGTACGTACCCAAAATTGTAGGGTACTGCACTTCCTACAACAACATAACATGCTCCCAAATGATGATACAAGTCTCCTCGCAAGGTGTTCGGGATCCAGAAAAGCTCTCCAAGTATGCGTTAACATCTCGCCTGCCTCGCCTAGCCCCTGTGTGCTTTGTTTTTCCCTTTTCCCCTCTTTTCTTGGCCTTTTGCTCTTCAGTGACGAAACTGGCCGCCCTGCCTGGGCGGCGGTCCTGTAACCGCTGCCCTGCTCAGGGCGGCGGTCCTTTACGCATTTTCCAGAAATCTCTTTTAACATGAATCAAGTAAAAATCAACGATTCACCATCTTTTTTTCACCGCCATAAGCTTGCCATTAATGATTCTGGTTCCATGGAATAGTGTTTTACCATTGTTTATAGTTTAAGAGTTCTATTTGGTTTTTACCTTGGGTAAATGCAAATGCTATAAATAGTTGGCTTGTGCTAAAGCAAATGGCCCCTCAAATTTTCCTCTAAATTTCTCTTTGCAATAGATTAGTCTTTCATTTTTTTTAGAGTCCTTAGTTTCTTTCATTGCATGCTTAGTTAGTATTGTTTTGCTGTTAGGAAGCCACATATCCATCTTGTGCAAGTGCTGTTGATTATTTCATCCAATCCATTGGAGTAGAATAGTTCCTTTTTCAATAGGAAGTCATTAAATCTTTGCAGGTTTTGTTCTTCAAGCAGGATAATTTTAGGTTCTGGATGTTTTATGTTGCATGACTCGCAATAAATCCCACTAGGAACTCCATAAGCCAAGCTCTGTACTCTTGCGCTATCCCTCTCCTACTCACATTGTATTCAGTCTGTATCTTGAGCTGCCTTTGTCCCAATATCTACTTCTGTTGATGCTAGCATTACACGCTTTCCTAGATCCACGTGAACATGAAGAACGAGGAGATCACACTGACGGGACAAGATCACACACACCATCGGATTTGCCACTGTTATGCAGAATCCAGGTTCTAGCTTTCAAAGTTCTAAATTAGAAAACATATCAAATAAAGTAGTTAATCACTTTATTTCAGTCAATTTCACTTTCGATATTGCCAGGGAAGTTGTGGGGATTGACAGTTTCTGAGAGACTATGAATTCATTCCTCACTTTTGAGGTAGGATCGAGAGTCTTGCAAATAGACTAGATCAAATATTTCATTATTTAGAATAGATTCACAGTTGCACAGACAAATAGCTATACTTGGTTATCTTGTTTGTTTTAATTTTTTATTTTAGCTGTCAATTCTAGATATGTTAAATAGTTACTCTTTAAATTTTTTTGAATAGTTCATCATAAAATAAAAAAATAGAGAAATCATATATGCTATAGATATACTCAAAGTAGTTAAATTTCAATTTGCTATAGTTAATTTACATTGTTGCTTCTGTATGACAATCACGGGACCTAGGGAGCCCAGAGAATACATATTCGAGCCAATCGTGCCCCAACCCAATCTCGTCACTAGCCATAACTGATATAGATCAGAATCTCAGGATCCAAGTCTTCCGAACAATGGTAAACTTGCAACAAATCAGTTTCTAACTGCACGGGTTAAACATAGAAGATGACCAAGCACACATATTTTGGTCAAGTCAACCGAATTACAGATTACCCTAGATACATGCCTGCATGACTGTGTTTGGTTATGATCCTTTGGAAAAACCCACAGCCGGACGTAGGAGACACCCTCATAGATATAGATACCAGCGTAAGAATTCAGGTTTCACGAACAACAGTAAGATATTCTGAGAAGATCGTACAGTTATTGATTCTAAATATCAAAGCTGAGAAAGCATATGATTACTGGATACTAGGGATTAGGGACTGATTCCATACATGACCATAGAAAGACTGCAACAACCACAAATATATGGTTGTGACCCACAAATCCCATAGCCCAACGAATCCACAGGTGAGTCTGACATAGATACCGGCTTATGTACACTAGTATTCAGATCTACTCCACTTCCACCTATCATCATCGAATAGTTATCCTTGCTAGACACAACAGCTAATGAAGCTAAGGAGTTCTAGAGTAGGCCAGAGAATCACCCATAGAGTCAACTATATTTACCATCCACCCTATGACCTTATCTGGAGACATACATGAAACTATCCCAGGTCATTTTCCACGTATTCCACAACCTATAGAACGAATCATGCCAGAGCTTGATATTGATTGGAGCCTTCGAGAAGTCATCCTTGCTGATCGATCTATCACATCAGTTCAGGTTAGAAGGGCCTTCATTGCCTTAGATTCGTAATTTCCACTAGTGTGTGTAGAAGACATTAGATTTCCTAACTAGTTTATCTGCATCCCACACATATTCCATCCCCACCGGATGTCTTGGCATGACCTCAGGAGGTTAGGTGCGAGGAAGAGTTACTTGAAGATTCCCAAGCTCGCTCGTCACTCTTCCGTCGTACAAAATTGGTGAACCTAACGTGAAATTTTCTACTTTTTGCTCTGGAGTCAGATTTCTACTAGTTCTTTCAAATTAAATAACTCTTTCGTCTTTACTACCTCATTAGCTTTTACCATCACCTTCGCTCCTTCCCATTATTCTGCGGGTATTCGATGCATATGGCAGACTACTCTTGAGTCTTGAGGCATACTACGCCCAACAGAACAGACAGTCATCACCCTCACTCTCAGTATAGGGTGATAACTACTCAACTAACCAGTTGTCAACAAAAACTGCACAAGGATTAGATATACCTCATCCCTCTGAACAGAGGAGTTGGATCAGTTCGCTCAAACACGGAAAATAGAGCCTTCAGGCTCGAACAATATGACGCTCACAGGAGAATCAAGTTCATCTCCTCAGGTACTACTTAGACCACAAATTAGAAGACAATCAGACTCATACTTGGGTTTAGATCAGATGAACATTCGATACGTTATGCCAGGAATGAACACCGTTCTTGAGGTATGTACCCACCTATAGGAGGTTTACAAACACAACCCGAGGTCTTTTTTCAAGAAAATACCTCTATGCCACTTGCATACAGAAAATACCCTCGGAGAAACTTGGCAGGGCAACGATCAGTTCATAACAGGATATCACATGCCTATACAACACCATGATATACAATAAATTCCACCAAGGAAAAGTATCGGGACTTCACCAAATGAAGTCATTTCAACTCTAGTAGAAAATGTTAGGGAGTTAGAACTTGCCCAAGCAAGTCAAAATTTACAATTTATGCAGGCAGGAAGTTCCAATCCTCCACACCATCCTAGCCAAGTAGACCTCCTCACAGGAGTAGGCACGTTAGGCATGACTCCTCAGTATTCACAACAAAGCCCCAACAAGAGCTGCCATTCCTAACACCGCTCCTCTCGGTCTAATACAAAGTAATCCATTTTTGGACCAGGGAAAATTTTAGTGGCGAGTATTCGTAATATGGCGAATATTCCATTTTTGAAAATTTTGAAAAGGTGAATTTTTTGGCACGGGCCAGTGACCTGTTCGCCTAAAAATTACACTTTAATTTTTTTTAGGGGTCAGCTTCGCCTACCCTTGAAAAATATCCCCTATATAAACCTAGATTATTCGCCAGGTAGAACACTTCTACTTCACATTTTTCAACAATATGATATATCCCGTATTATAGACGCGTGACAAGGGGGTAAGTTATTGATGCACGACAAGGAGGGTTTGCAGACAAGGAGATACTGTAGATATTGACACATAGTAGACGCATGACAAAGATTTTGTTGACGAGCGACATGGAGTTTTTTTCGATGAGCAAGAAGAGGGCAGAGGTTACAGACGCGCGACAGGATATTTGCTTGTCGCGCGTCAATAGACCTTATTGACGCATGTCACTAAGGCCTATTGACGCACGTCACTAAGGCCTATTGACGCGCGTCACTAAGGCCTGTGACGTGCGTCAAATATGGCCTTATGCGCGTCAATAGGCCTTAGTGACGCGCGTCAATAGGCCTTAGTGACGCGCGTCAATAGGCCTTAGTGACGCGCGTCAATAGGCCTTAGTGACGCGCGTCAATAGGCCTTAGTGACGCGCGTCAATAGGCCTTAGTGACGCGCGTCAATAGGCCTTAGTGACGCGCGTCAATAGGCCTTAGTGACGCGCGTCAATAGGCCTTAGTGACGCGCGTCAATAGGCCTTAGTGACGCGCGTCAATAGGCCTTAGTGACGCGCGTCAATAGGCCTTAGTGACGCGCGTCAATAGGCCTTAGTGACGCGCGTCAATAGGCCTTAGTGACGCGCGTCAATAGGCCTTAGTGACGCGCGTCAATAGGCCTTAGTGACGCGCGTCAATAGGCCTTAGTGACGCGCGTCAATAGGCCTTAGTGACGCGCGTCAATAGGCCTTAGTGACGCGCGTCAATAGGCCTTAGTGACGCGCGTCAATAGGCCTTAGTGACGCGCGTCAATAGGCCTTATTCACCAGGTAGAACACTTCTACTTCACATTTTTCAACAATATGATATATCCCGTATTATAGACGCGTGACAAGGGGGTCAAGTAAGTGATGTCAGTGCTGGCGACAAGGAGGTTTGCAGATAAGGAGTACTGTAGATATTGACACATAGTAGACGCATGACAAAGATTTTGTTGATGGAGCGACATGGAGTTTTTTTTTCGATGAGCAAGAAGAGGGCAGAGTTTACAGACGCGCGACAGGATATTTGCTGTCGCGCGTCAATAGACCCTTAGTGACGCACGTCCACTAAGGCTATTGACGCACGTCACTAAGCGCGCGTCAATAGGCCTTAGTGACGCGCGTCAACAGGCATATTGACGCGTGTCACTAAGGCCTATTGACACGCGTCACAGGCCTTAGTGACGCGCGTCAATAGGCCTTAGTGACGTGCGTCACTAGGGCCTGTTGACGCGTGTCACTAAGGCCTATTGACGCGTGTCACTAAGGCCTGTTGACGCATGTCACTTGCATTTTTTTGACGCACGACAAGGAGGTACAACAGATATTGACGCATAGCAGACGCACGACAAAGAGTTTGTTAATGCGTGACACGAAGATTTTTTGATGAGAAAGCAGAGGTCAGAGGCTGCAGACGCGCGATGGAAGATTTTGTTGTCACGCGTCAAAAAATGCAGTGACGCGTGTCAATAGACCTTAGTGACGTGCGTCACTGCATTTTTTGACGCGTGACAGCAAAATCTCCCGTCGCGCGTCTACAGCCTTCTGTCGCAGTTCTTGATAATCAGGCGAAATTTTTTCATACAACCCCCAAAAAATTTACCTTCCCATGAAACTGGTTCTGGGGATATTCGCCAGGTATTCTCCACCTCCGATTTCCAGGAGGTCTCTTAAAATGAACCCTGTTTTGGACAACATCCCTGCATACTTAAACATGTACTCCAAATCACCACAAGGGGATATGTTCTCCTCTCTCGGCATGGTACCTTAAACACAGGGGTTTCCTTACACCCTCACTAACATGTACGCTATGCCATGTCAACAACCCATTCCACCACCACTCCCTCAACAAGCACCATCAATGGTCGAAACCTATGCGATAGGGACCTACTCAGAATATTTGAAAGAGCCCTTAGATTTCACCATACGAAGTGTCATGCTTCCAAGACCTCTTCCTGACTTGCCCAAATACAAAGGTGAGGGAGATCCAAACACACATATCAAGGCTTACACTACAGCCATTCAAGAACTACTCCCATGGGATGGGGTTGTTACTAAAATATTCCCAAAAACCTTGGAAGGCATCACTCTCGATTGGTATTATAAAATACCTGAGGCTTCCATCCATTTGTTCAAGCAACTCGTGTCAGAATTCATCAAGGCCTTTGACATGAACAAATTATTAAGTACAGGAATCAGGGAATTCTTACACATCAAGTAAGAACACAATGAATCTGTCGCCCATTTCATCCAAAGGTGGCGTACCATTCTTTATTCTTCGGCAAGTGCTCCAAACATGGATCAGATGGAACTATGCGATTTATTCCTTCATTTTCTTAGCAGAGAGGTGAAGGAAGAAGTCCAGAAGTTCCCATTAAGAACTTATGATGAAGTACTTGAGAGTGCTCTCCGAATAGATCAAGCGGTAATTGATAGTGGTCGCAAAACATATGGAGCAAATGGGAGGTTAATCACCTCCAACCAGAACACTAAAACTTATCCTACTACCACGAACATCAATCAAGGACCTAAAATCCTTAATAAAAATCGGGGTGTAATAACATATGGAGTAACCGACCAGCCTAAGAAGGTAAATGTTGCCAATACTCCATCACAAATGAACAACCAACGAAACAACAACTTTACCCCGATAATCAATACGGTTGATTTTAATCATCCACAACAACAACAACAACAACGACAAAATCCCACACAGGGTCCATGCCAAAATTCAACTAGGTACCAAAACCAGAATTGAAACCAAAGACAACAAACGCAAAATTTTAATCCTAATAGGCAATGGTTTGATCAAAATTTTGGGCCAAAATATGCACCAAACCAACAAAATAGGAATTACAATCCTAATTCATATTGTGGTTTCCACAAAATTTGGGGCCATGACACTAGAACGTGCCGTGACTACAATAATTTCATGCAACGCTTGCCAGATGAACAAAGACAACTTTTCATGGATATGTTCTTGGCAAATCCTACGTCACTAGCATCAAATACTTTTTCAGGGGCAGTTTCCCCTCAAAACGCACCCCTGAAGATCTTTAATGATCCACTCCCAAATCACGATAACAATAGGCTAAATCTAACTGGGACAAACAAGAGGGTAATGATAGGAAACAATCACCATGAAGCTTCAACTTCGCTAAATCCATTAGTTGCGCCACAACTAGGGAGTCAGCCACGACCTAAGATAGTCAGTTTAGTAGAGTTAAACGCCGAACTACCCATCGAAGCTGTAACAAGGACACAAGAGTATTTCTCTCAGCCAAGTCCAAGCCACCTGTCAGGGATAGATAACTTCCAACAAGTAGTAGCAAAACTTGTGGGTGCCTATGATTTAATTAACGACCTAACAAAAACTTTCTCGCACATTTCATTTTTAGACTTACTAAAGAACTCTCCTGCCCACAGGGCTGCTCTTTTAGAAGCATTAGGTTTAGGTTATTTAATTAACATCACTCCACCTCTTGAAACACAGGTAAATCATATAGACTTTGATGTTCATCCTCTGGGGCAGGCGGATAGGGATGTCGAATTCATATTGGAAATAAACAAAATGCTCACAGATGCTGAGATCGCACGCTGAGGTGATCCAACCTTACATTTGCAAGTATGGGTTTATAACAACTATGTAAAGCATGCAATGATAGACAATGGGGTAGCGGTCAACATAGTCCCCTTCTCTTTTCTTCAAAAGCTAGGGTATGGAGAAACCAATTGTTCCACAACTCGAAACACACTAAGAGGCTATGACAGCCTTAACGCCGCTTCAGTTGGAACTATAATATTACCGATCACCTTAGGACCCAAAACCATCCTGATTGAGTTTTGTATTATAGATCAAGAAACTAACTATAATATGATCCTCGGCCGACCATGGATACACCGCATGAAGGCAATCCCTTCTACGCTATTTCAAGAAGTAAGGTTTTTACACTTAGGGAAGATATTCGTAGCCAAAGGTGATCCAAAACCATTCGATGTACACCTAGTTGACCTAAAGAAAATACCAGGCATGCACTCAGAGTTTGAACTCCCAACAAACCAACTTAACAAACCTACCGACACAAAACCAGAAGAAAAGTTGGTACCTACGACAGATTTTGAAACTATGAGCCTAGCCGAGGCAACCCCAGGCCCCAAAGAGGAGGCTAACGCTATAGAAACAATATCATTAGGAACTACTGCAAAAATTGTTAAATTATTAGAACATGATCTACCAATGTTCCTACCATTTGATTCTATAGGCGTGGGATATTCCCTAGGTGTTGGTTCTCTCCCAACGGTAGATCTCTGCATGGTAGAGGTAGAAGATGTTAACACAACAAATATCCCAACATCTATACTCCCAGCTAAATATTGGACTCTCCATTTTGATGGAGCTAGATGTCGTTATGGAGTTAGGGCAGGTATAATCCTTACTTCTCCCGAGGGAAAAGTCCTACCATTTACCTTTAAACTAAATTTCGAATGCACAAACAACGGCGCTGAGTACGAAGCCCTCCTCCTTGGCCTCATCTTAGCTAAGAGAATCGGTATTGATAACATCAGAGTCTTAGGAGACTCACAATTGGTAGCGAAACAAGTCTCTGAGATATATGAAATGAAAGCCGAGCACTTACAACTTTACAAAACAGCTGTATTAGATTTAAGCAAGGAGTTTGACTTCATATCAATTGAAGCAATCCCACGAGAGAAAAATATTCTCGCTGATTCAATAGCAACTTCAGCATCGCACTTCACTCTAAAGAGTAAGTTATAGGATACTCGTTTCATGGTATCCCTTCGTGATGAACCATTGGTAAAAGCAATGTCAAGCCCTCTTTTAACGAACAAAGATGAGGAAAAATCTACTATCCTAACACACATTGATAGTGATACAACCACTCTTGATTTCTTAAATGCCTATGCAACATTACATCTCTCCCATCACGTGATAGATTTGTCCCTAATCCCACATTCATCTTCCTATTACGGGAATCCCATGATGGAGCTTCTCCCACAAAAGGAACTTAGCATATACTCAGTTGAGAATGGAGACGATTTAGATTTACCTCTAGCCCCGCTTGAGTTTGAAGAAGGTAACGCCTCTTTGATCGAAGAAACAATTGATATTAACATTGGAACAAAGGATGAACCAAGGATCTTAAAACTAGGATCCTCGTTAACTCCATCAGAAGTAGAAATACACACTCGAATCCTCAAATAACATCAGAAGGCTTTCACATTTAGTTATAAAGAAATGACAGGAGTTGCACCGCACATTACGGTACATAACCTCGTCACTAAATCAGATGCAAATCCAATTAAAAAAAATCGAGACCAATGAAACCTAAGGTAGCTCTCATGGTGAAAGAGGAGGTGATAAAGCTCCTCCAAGTAGGATTCATCAAACCAGTTGATTACTCTCAATGGGTATCTAATATCGTTCCCGTTCTAAAAAAAAGGGAAGATACGCATCTGCATAGATTTTCGAGACATTAACAAAGCGTGTCCTAAAGATGACTTCCCGTTGCCATCCATTGATGTCATTGTTGATGCAACAGCTGGATTTGAAATTTTTTCTCTCATGGATGGATTCTTAGGATACAATCAAATCAAAATATCTGAACAAGATCAAGCTAAAACCACGTTCATAACTCCTTGGGGAACCTATTGCTATGCTGTTATGCCATTTGGTCTCAAGAACACTGGTGCTACATACCAGCAAGCTATGACATATATATTTCATGATCTAATTCATAAAATCGTGGAATCCTATGTAGATGACTTGTTGGCTAAGGCCAAGAAGCGTTGTGACCATCCAGAAGTACTTCACATCATTCTTTCACATCTGATAGAATACGGAGTCACGCTAAATCCAGAAAAATGTGTCTTTGGTGTAACAGGAGGGAAGCTTCTAGGATACATCATATCGTCACGAGAGATAGATGTTGACCCAACCAAAATTCGGGCTGTCCTCGAAATGGTCCCATCCTCGGATGAATCTGGAATAAGGTCATTTCTCGGAAAGCTTGGTGCAATTTGGAGATTCATCCCAAACTTAAGTTTCGCCATTCATCCAATCAACAATCTACTCAAGAAAGATTATAACATTGATTGGACTGAAGATTGCAATGAAGCTTTCGACACAGTTAAGCATTTCTTGTTATCACCACCTACGCTAATGCCACCTAAGCTAGATCACCCGTTAATTTTATACTCGTGAGCTACCAATGTCTCGCTAGCCTGTATGCTGGCTCAAGAAGATGATGACAAGAGAGAACGTGTGATTTATTTCAGTAGCCGAATGTTGCTTGACTATGAAACATGTTATACATAAGCAGAACGAGAATGCCTTGCCATAGTCTTTGCAACCAAATGCTTAAGACATTATATGCTAAATCAAGAAATAAGGGTCATGGTAAAAATGGACCATTTACGAACTTTCCTCACGCAAGGGTCCTTGTCTAAAAAGGCTGGACGTTTTATAACCTGAATGGGAGAATTCAAATTAACATTCGTAAATCAGAAGTCCATTAAGGGACAAATCATGGCAGATTGGTTAGCTGATAATCCATTAGATGGGGGTGATCTAGTAGATCTAGATTTTCCAGATGAGTACGTATACTACATTGAAACCAGACCTCCTATCTCCGAGTGTCCTTAGTACACTGATATCATTAATTATATCATGGACCATACATATCCAGAAAGTGCTACTCCACAACAAAGAAGGCGGTTACACATTATCGTAGCAAAATACGTCATTATAGAGAAAGTGCTCTATCGAAAAGCGTTTGATGGAATGCTTCTAAGATGTGTCGACACAAAAGAATCCAAGAAGATTCTCCATGAATCTCATAGTGGAATGTGTGGGGGTCACTTCGGCGGCCATGCCACCGCTCATAAAATACATCGAATGGGATATTTCTGGCCCACTCTAGAACACGACGCAGTAGAGTTTGTACGCAGATGTCATAAGTGTCAAGAATTCTCCCACGAGATTCACATGCCAGCATAAGCTCTACGACCGATCGCTACTCCGTGGCCCTTTTCCACACGGGGCCTAGATTTGATAGGAAAATTCTCTCCCTCATCCACCAATGGCCATAATTTTATAATCACGGCCACCGAATATTTTACCAAGTTAGTAGAGGCTATTCCTCTTACTACATTACCGGGTTCTGTAATCGCCAAGTTCATTTTGAACCAAATCATTTACAGGTACGGTGTCCCGTAAATCATTATCTTAGATAATGGAACTTCTTTTAAGAATGACGAAGTTCGTGAATTGTGTAATAAATTTAAAATAAGCCATCATACGGCTTCGTTATATTACCCTTAAGCCAATGGACAGGCTGAGGCGACAAACAAAACATTAAAAGCCATTCTCCTTAAAACGGTGAAAGAAAACAAACGAGATTGGAATTTGAAGTTATATACGGCCTTATGGGCCCACCGAACCTCAATAAGAACACCAACAGGAGTAACTCCTTTCTCGTTAGTATTCAGGGCAGAAGCAGTTCTCCCACTTGAGGTTGAAATACCCAGTCTCCGCATTTTGTTACAAGGGATCCTGGATGAAGACACTTATAGAGAGGCACATATTTCCCAACTAGAAAGCCTAGATGAAGCTAGGTTAGATGCTGAACAGTGGCACAGAGTCTATGCTGACCGGATGTGCCGGTAGTATAACAAGAAAGTCTATGAATGTGACATATATGAAGGTGATCTAGTTCTAAGGCTAGATAGCTAGATCGAAAAAAATACCGGCAAAGGAAGGAAGTTCTGGACCAAATGGTTGGGCCCATACCGAGTCATGAAGGACTATGGAAATGGTGCATACCTCTTATGTACGCTAGAAGGTGAGGAATTTGGTGAAACAGTCAATTCCCTACACCTCAAAATATTCTACGCTTAAGCAACTAGAACTATTTATAATTACATCTACATTGCATCTTCATATAGATTAGGATCATTTTGTCCGCTTGTTTTATGCAAAAAATAAGAAAAAATAAAAAAAAATGTGATCAAGGAATTTGTTCTCAAATCAATTCATTACAAACTCATGATGTTGTTGGCATAAACACTCTAATCATACTCTCAATTTCCATGATATCATCAAACTATCTCAGAATCATTTCATCAAATAAAGCTAGATATGAAAAGGTCTTAACGGTAACCATGCCAAGATCTGCGGGTTTATTCTCACTTTTGGTTTCTTCTTAGGATAGGTGTCTTGCCTATGGTCTATTCTAGAAGCTTCATGGTGTCACATCTATCCCATATGTATATCTCTTTGGAAATAAGCACATACTGACATTTTACTCAAGTAAACAAGTCAAATATTGATCAAACAGAAAATTTTAAATTTACACATTTCCTTGCCCCACCAACTTTTGGTGATGAGCTTGCATTTCTTACTAGTGACGTAGGGTTGGGAAAGGATGGAAATGCCCTTACTCACCTATGCCTTTCCCACGGTGATAAACCCATGCTTCTTACTAGTAGCAAGGGGCAAAGTGTAGGGGGTCCTATTGACAAACAAATGCAAAAGGTCATATTCAAACAATTCAAATCTTGAAGTCTTGAGTCAAAAACAAATGAATCGGATGTTTGAAATTCCAAGAGAGTTCAAAATCCTAAAATCCCAGATTTTGTCTACCATGTGGCCATCTACGGATCTAAGTCTAGATAAACCACAAAGCAAGTTGCATCCCAAAACTATGAAGTCACTCGAGTGGAGTAGGCTTGTGGCATCCTAATTTGGTTCCGCCAAAGCTTTGTCTATCTTTCATCACTATCATTTTAACACATTTCATAACTTGTGCCCTTCCCAACTCTCGGTGATGAGCCCTCGCATCTTACTAGTTGCGTGGAGTTAGGAGTAGGGGCAGGTTTATCTGCTCATCATATCAGTTTATCTTCACCACTTTGCCAAAACAAATACGAAGTATCCAAAATTGCTTACAGAAACTAAGATTCAAAATCACATTGTATCTACATTATCATATATCAGCATCATGAAATACAAAAAGAAAATAAAACACTTGCATCATTTGTTCTCCATTACATACATTCTATGGAGCATACATGCATAACATCATAATTTACATGAGGAAACTGGAAAGGAAACAAAGCCATAAATGCCAAAAGTATGATCCAAAAAGAATATATATATATGATCAAAATTTCTGTACAATGCCATCATGCGCTAAACATGGTCAAAATGCTCAAAGAGCTCGAGATATACAAAAGAATATATCATACAAAATCTAGGAGAGCCAAGTGGCTTCTCAATCCCTACGAGACCCCTCTGAAGGTGCACGCCCATGCCTAGGACTTCGGCTACACCGGCGCTTTGAGTGCACGGAGGGCTCAAGATCTTAAGGGGCAACTGCAGTCTCGCCACGAGAATGACTCCTCATCAAGCGCTCAGCTGTCCTATACCCCGCTAGCTTCGTGCGGAGATTCGATACCATCCTGGCCACATGCCAGACTTGGGAAAAGACGTCAGTATGTCTACCAGCTATTGAAGGATCCCCAGCGTGTACAGACAACTCTGCGCGGGTCCTCTCCATGGGGATCATTAGGGTATCGGTGCATACCCTACGAATCAAGTCCCACCACTCAACGGTGGTCTTTGCAAACAAAGGAGAAAACAAATTAGAAACAAAAAAAGAGATTAGAAATACAAGATAAAACAAAAAGAGAGATAGCAACTAAGGAAATCCTAACTAAAAACAAACATTAAAAGGAAGGATGGTAACTTACTCAGATCACCAAGCCTCCAAGATGGATCGCTAGGGTCAGCACCTACCATAGATGCCGCCGTTGACTGGGGTGCTGCTCCTATGACTGGAGCAACGTAGAATCCCGCAACGGACTCATCCTCCCTGCCATGGCCCTGGGAGAGTGGCTCCTCTGTGACCAGAGTAACTCTCTCTACACTCTGCTTGGCCCTCACTGCATGCATAATATCCTAAGTGTCATGCCACTCAGGATCGCTGTCCTCCTCTGTCTCTCCCCCTGTAAACTCCTCAGACTCAAAGTCTATGTCAATGGGGTCATCGCTACTATGGGCAGGGCCAGCAGAAATCTGAAGTAAGGGTGCCTGAGGTGCACTAGCTCTCCCTCTGGCATGTACTACCCTCCTGGCCGTAATAGGAATGCCAGGAGTAACCACTGTCCAACCCTGACCTCTAGGACCCCCTTTGGCCTCTCGAACTGACCTGTATACTGGCACTACTGGGGGAAGCATGCCCATGTAGGGTAGGCCAAATTGTTAAGGAACTCAGCCAAAGGGGTGTATCTCCACTCGTCCCACTCTGTCAATAAGCTGCCCTGTAGTGGAGCAAGAGATCAAAGTAAGAGCCTCCTCGCGCCATATACCTGCCATAGTCTGATACGGTGTGGCCTCCATGTCAACGGTGGTCAGTGAAGCAACTGGATGATGAGGTGCTCGGAGCACCGAGATATGTCCATCTAGCTACCCTCACAGCCCCGGGATATGTCACCTCTACACCTCTACCATAAGGAATGAAGTGCTCATAAACCCAACTCATGACCAGGGTCGGGTGGCTCAAGGACTGCCCCTGTAAATAGACTACCCTGTATAAATCGTGGTAGGTAGTCCCAAGAATATCTACTCCTTAGGCATATATCCGGCCGTGTCCCTCTATCTATGTAATGATGGGGGACCAACAGTATAATAGTGTGTCTCCTCCTTTGTCCCTGATCAATCTCAAGGCAAGGATCCCCATAATAGCCTGGCCAAGTAAGGGGATGGGCAAACTAGGAATGGATCGAACTCTGACCCCCTTCTTCGAACCCGTGGAGATGACTGCATCTCCCATGTATGTGGCCCACTGTACTATCTGGGCCTGTGAGCTTGCTGTCTCAAGGGTAAGACGTCTCCTAATGATTGGGACCCCCAGAATGCGATAAACATCCTCCGAAATGATGGTCCACTCACCGCGGACCCCTGGTAATCGAAAGGTGTTCTGATCAGCATCCCAATATGAGAATATGTCACAAAGAATGTGACTAGATGGTGCAACATGTGGAATGCGCGAGATACGTAGTATCCTGGCCCTCTAAAGAGTTTCCTCCTCATCCTGTGAAAGGGCATCTAGTACTCCTGGGAGCCATTCACACTCCCTCTCTCGGCACCACCGGATATACTCTTCTCTCGCCTGCATACACCCAAAACACACAAAACAAAGCAAGTTAGCATCTGAGTGATATTAGAAAAATCATGAAAACACGTAGAAATGCTAAAAACACAAAAACAACCTTAAACAAATATTCTTTTGGCATTCCGTGCAAAACCGCTGCCCTGAGTAGGGAGGCAGTTTTGTAACCGCCGCCTTAAGGGTGGCGGTCGTGTAACCGCGACCCTGAACAGGGGTGGCGGTCATGTGCCGAAAACCCACGTGTGTTTTATAATTTAAAAGGCCTAAAAACGCTAAAAAAGGATTATTTTGGCTAAAAACAAATCCTACCCAGTATGCGCCCCCCCTAGATGGACCTTTTAACACTAACATTTTCAAAAATTACCCCCCCATGACAAATATTTTAGCATTTTAAAATTAAGGGGGGTAAAAAGGATAAATTGAAGAAAACTAACCTGTGATCTTGCAGGTCGATGTTCCACTCGCAGAGGCATGATCACTATCCCGTCACGAACTTTTTGACTTTACTCACGCAAGAAACCATCACCGTGGGTTCCAGAGCTCAGAATCAATCAAATCAAATCGTGCAAATGAATAGGAAAATGGGCCCACTTTCGTATATATAGCAAACCTGACCTGTTTTAAAAATGTTTTTTTTACAGGTTTGGAGCACCGACAGAGGTAAGTTTTTATCCCCGCACGAATGGTACGTTCTCGTTTCCTATTATTTTAGCATTTATTTTCCAAATTATTGTGTCTATCTGCGCTTGAGTTCTCTTTTCGTTTTGCAGGTGGCAGAAATTTTGGACGACGTCATTTCAACACTATGGACGTATCAGGTATAACTTTCAAACTTTCCATTTCAGGACCGCCATACTCAGACCCACCTTTTTATGCATCTTCATGGCTAAAACGCTTCTCCGAGGGGGCAATATGTATGCACCCAAAATTGTAGGGTACTGCGCTGCCACAACAATTCCCCAATGATGATACAAGTCTCCTCGCAAGGTGTTCGGGATTCAAAAAATCTCTCCAAGTATGAGTTAACATCCTGCATGCCCCGCCTCACCCCTGCGTGCTTTTTTTTCCCTTTCCCCTCTCTTCTTGGCCTTCTGTTCTTCAGTGACAAAACCACCGTCCTGAACAGGGTAGCAGTCCTTTACGCATTTTCCAGAAAGCTCTTTTAACACAACTCACGTAAAAATCAATGATTCACCAGCTTTTTTTCACCGCCATAAGCTTGCATTAATGATTCTGGTTCCATGGAATAGTGTTTTGCCATATTTTATAGTTTAAGAGTTCTATTTGGTTTTTACCTTGGGTAAATGCAAATGCTATAAATAGTTGGCTTGTGCTCAAGCAAATGGCTGCTCAAATTTTCCTCTGAATTTCTCTTTGTAATAGATTAGTCTTTCATTTTTTTTAGAGTCCTTAGTTTCTTTCATTGCATGCTTAGTATTGTTTTGCTGTTAGGAAGCCACATATCCATCTTGTGTAAGTGCTGTTGATATTTCATCCAATCCATTGGAGTAGAATAGTTTGTTTTCAATAGGAAGCCATTAAAGTTACAGGTTTTGTTCTTCAAGCAGGATAATTTCAGGTTCTGGATGTTTTATGTTGCATGACTCGCAATAAATCCCACTAGGAATTGCATAAGCCAAGCTTTGTACTCTTGCGCTATCCCTCTCCTACTCACATTGTATTCAGTCTGTATCTTGAGCTACCTTTGTCCCAATATCTACTTCTGTTGATGCTAGCATTACACGCTTTTCTGGATCCACGCGAACATGAAAGAACGAGGAGATCGCACTGAGGGGACAAGATCACACACACCATCGGATTCGCCATTATTATGCAGAATCCAGGTTCTAGCTTTCAAAGTTCTAAATTAGAAACATATCAAATAAAGTAGTTAATCACTTTATTTCAGTCAATTTCACTTTCGATATTGCCAGGGAAGTTGTGGGGATTGATTGTTTCTAAGAGACTATGATTCATTCCTCACTTCTGAGGTAGGATTGAGAGCCTTGCAAATAGACTAGATCAAATATTTCATTATTTAGAATAGATTCACAGTTGCACAGACAAATATCTATACTGGGTTATCTTGTTTGTTTTAATTTGTTATTTTAGCTGTCAATTCTAGATATGTTAAACAGTTATGCTTTAAAATTCATTCGAATAGTTCATCAGAAAATACAAAAATAGAGAAATCATATATGCTATAGATATACTCAAAGTAGTTAAATTTCACTTTGTTATAGTTATTTTACATTGTTGCTTCTGTATGACAATCATGGGACCTAGGGAGCCCAGAGAATACATATTCGAGCCAATCGTGCCCCAACCCAATCTCGTCATAGCCATAACTGATATAGATCAGAATCTCAGGATCCAAGTCTTTCGAACAACGGTAAACTTACAAAAAATTAGTTTCCAATTGCACAGGTTAAACATAGAAGATGACTAAGCACACATATTTTGGTCAAGTCAACCGAATTATAGATTACCCTAGATACATGCCCGCATGACCGTGGAGGGGTTTTGAAAGAGAGCAAATGTTTGGTTATGATCCTTTGGTCCCACAGCCGGACGCAGGAGACACCCTAATAGATATAGATACCAGCCTAAGAATTCAGGATGCACGAACAACTGTAAGATATTTTGAGAAGATCGTACAATTATTGATTCTAAATATCAAAGCTGAGAAAGCATACGATTACTGGATACTAGGGATTAGGGACTGATTCCATACATGAGCATAGCAAGACTACAACAACCATGAATATACGGTTGTGACCCACAAATCCCATAGCCCAACGAATCCACAGGTGAGTTAGACATAGATACTGACCTACGTACACTAGTATTCAGATCTACTCCACTTCCACCTATCATCATCAAACAGTTATCCTTGCTAGACACAACAGCTAATGAAGCTAAGGAGTTCTGGACTAGGCTAGAGAATTTCCCATAGAGTCAACTATATTTACCATCCACCCTATGACCTTATCTGGAGACATACACGAAACTATCCCAGGTCATTTTCCACGTATTCCACAACCTATAGACCGAATCACGCTAGAGCTCGATATTGATTGGAGCCTTCGAGAAGTCATCCTTGCTGATCGATCTATCACATCAGTTTAGGTTAGAAGGGCCTTCATTGCCTTAGATTCATAATTTCCACTAGTGCGTGTAGAAGACATTAGATTGCCTAACTAGTTTGTCTGCATCCCACACATATTCCATCCCCACCAGCTGTCTCAGCACGACCTCGGGAGGTCAGGTGCGAGGAAGAGTTACTTGAAGATTCCCAAGCTCGCTTGTCACTTTTCTGTCATACAGTGTCCAATATTTGTTGAAAAATATCCCCTGAGAAAAAAGGACCTTTTCTTGCCCTGTCGGACAAGTTTCCAGGCTTTTGACTCCCAAAATTTGAAATGATTTTCTCCATAGTTAATTTGGCATCATAAGATTTCTTATTAGTATCTGATTTCCTTTCAAATCCTTCTGAGGATCCTAAAATGTATAGAAAAATCCAACTAGATTTTTTACCGCTTTCATTTTCTTATACCATGCTAAAAATAACCTGTTATTGCACAACTTGTTCCTAAACCTAAGTTTTCTTCCAAACCTTTCCTAAATCAATTCAATTCATCTTTTATCTCCTCTGCAAAACTCATAGGTGGCTTTTTCCTCAACAATGATATTTTGAGGGGTGTCCACTTTTGGAAGCATAATGGACTAAGAGGGGGGTGAATCAATCCTACAAAAATTTCAATTCATTTACCATCTCATACATTCATAATTTCATTAATTCATTTAGCATCCATAACCATAATTGTGTATTATATGTGTATTAAACATTCACAACAACATGAAATAAAGAAGAAAACACATGAACACCATATATAAGTGGGAAACCCTCATGGGGAAGAAAAACCACTAATTTTTTTTTTCTGATATTACTCACAACAAGTAAATTTAGTGAAGCAAAAGCTTCACAAGGAGCACCAACCCCTAGTTTAGTAGAGCACCAACCCCTAATTTAGTGAAATACCCACTCCAAAAGGAGGTTATAACCCCATAAGATGAATAAACACTAACAAAGCCACATGATGATGATTGATCTCTAATTTTTATTTTACCACAATTGATACAGATCACAATTTTAGCTCACAAACCCTTGCTCAAACCCTCATGCACACAACTCGCTCTTTATTCTTTCTAAAATTTTATTGGCTCTAAACACTTTATCTCATGCCTTTAATAAATATTCAACCTATCATGGTCTTCCTTAGCCTTTAAATCATGCGCACATACCTACAAAACACTCACACTAGGGTCACACTTTTCCCTTCAAAGGCACTAGCCCACGAATGGGCTCAAAACACTAGATTTATATGTTTTTCTTCATCTTAAAATGAGAGAGGTCAGTCAATCATTATATTTTTGACCCATACAACATTATTTAATTCAAATAAAATGATTACAAGGGTCACATATGACCCATATAGGTCGGTCATACCCAAAACCTTCATTCTTGAACCAAAAATCCTCAAAACCCCATTACTCAAATGAGAAAAATCCACTCATGAAAAAAACATGCTTATTCGAGTTCCCATATTCACAAAAAATAAGTAATATATCATAAAATCATTATAAATGGTCACACATTTACATTAACCAATCAAATTATTTCATTTAATGGGCCCACTGACTCATTTCCTTCTCAAAACAATTCTTTCCAACAACTTGATTTTACACTCAATGGAAAAACTAGAACCTGTAGAACCATTTTATGAATTTTAGAGCTCATTAAACAATCATATTTTCAAACCACATCAATGTTACCCTTCACCAAAACAGGATGCCTAAAAACTAGTTTTGCAAACTCAACTAGTTTTCACCCTTTCTGATACTTTTAAGATCTATAAATTCCTTCAATATATTCAAAATTCATTCCTATTAAATTTACATGTGGTAGAAAGCATAAACACATCCATTTTATGCTCCAGTATAATTAATCTTTCAACAAAAACAATCATATCCTGAAAAATAAGAAAACTTCTTTCTCACAAACTGACCTAGAAACCACATCAAATCAACTCATCATGAGACATAACTTATACCATTGGATATATATATATATATATATATATATATATATATGATTCCTCTTTCTAGAACATATTGTAACTCCTTCCTACTCTAAGTGGAAGGCCTTCAACCAAACCAATCTTTGCAAACTTATTTCTATACTTTCTTGGACTCAAGAACTAACTATGAGCTCAATATAATCATTCACATCAAAACTCACTTCCACACTTGAAAAAATATTAAAAAAACTTAGAAATGATGTATGAGCACTCATAAACCTTCAACAATCATTAATAACTCAGAAACATCATCTTACCTCATGTAGCCATTTGCACCCTGCTAGAACAAACATACTTCAAACTTGACCATCAAAGAACAAGTCATAAATTCTGCATACCATATCCAATCATCAATTTTTATATACCATTGGAAATAGATCTAAACCATAGTCACAAAAAAACTTTAGTTAACTCCTAACTCCACATGTAGCTCCTGCGATTCCACTTTTATTGAAGGCTTCTCCAAACTGCCCCAAAAACCAATCTTCACAAATAGGGAACAATTTGAAATTTTTACTTTAATCATGATCGAAAACTCCATTTGGTCTTACTAGAGACCCAATACATAACTCCACATAGATTCATAACTCCACCCAGTACATAAGGATCTGGATGTATAGAGAACTCATACTTCTTTTAAGCCAGAGACATTATGTGCATTAATTGACTACTCTTTGAATCTCAGAAACTATTACACATGTTTAAAGATCATCATTTTTTCATAATGTGAACCATCACCACTTGAGGTCAGAACCTGACTCATTTTTTAGATAAACATCTGAGACCTATTATAGACCTAGAAAAAAATTTGAAACCATATCATCTTTCTCTGTAAAAATTATTTTCCCTTCTTGACCTTAATACATGTAACATTTTTGAAGAAACATCAAAACTTAAACTTGATGACCTAGATTTTAGAATCCTTTGGGAGCATTCATACATGTAGGATCCTGATTGAAAGGTATCCATTTTGGTATTAAACTACGTCTCTTCATTTTTACCATTTAACAGACTTGCAATTTCTTCAAACCTATAGGGATCACTATAACATACTAAAAGTTGTCCAATTTAGTCTTAAAGAGTACATAACAGCTGTGAGACACCTTTGAAGAGCTTATTAGGCCTTGAAACAAAACATCACCATGTCACAGGCATCAAGAAACCTTATTAACTTTATTTAGATACTTCAATATTTTTTATAGAAGACCAAAGCTCCATTAAATTCTTGAGAACTTACATAACTCTTAAACACCATAAATATCTCTTCAAGGACTCACTGACTCAATACACACACAAACAAATCCTCATTATTTCCAAATTCACAACTTAAGACACTTTACTCACATAATACGGGCCTTTACACAACAAGTATCACATGAAAGATGGCTATTGTGACCAAAAATACACTTCACACACTTGAATATACTCCAAACATAATTTTTTTTTACATTAGGGAGTAAACACAACTCAGACCTTAAATATTTCTAATAAAGCATTATGCATAGACCAATAACTATATATATCCCCATTTAGATCACACCATTAATACTTGACATCCTTACTTAAGCACTTACACCTTGTGGATTGAATAAGAGTTACTCATGTTAATGAATCAGAGATGTAAACACAAAGATATACTTGTCTAAACTAAATCCTTTTCTTGACAGGGAATTTGATGTAAAATACACACTATGCACTTATAATTACTAATAAATACTTATGAGAAAAAATACTATGTGGAACACATCATTTCCATTTGATAAGAAACACACAACAAGACTAAGCATAGACCTTCAAATACAACTCAATTCCAAAACCTTAATACACAAACTTCCCTCATTATGTATCCAAGATGTTAATAAGATAAACTTTGTGATGGATGTTATAACTTCATGAATTTCAAAATGCTCTTGTACCTTAACAAACTTTTGAACAAGATTATAGACACAATCCATCTTTGAAAGAGACCTCAAACACACAACTTTAACAAAGTTTAGGATAATTTGACCTATTGCATAGACCTTGAAATACAAGTAGCTCATGAAAGATGAAAGTTATGAAAAAACCATTAGTTAGAGACTGAGATTCAAAGAATTTGAGATACTTTAGTCTTTTCACATCAGAAGCTTACCCCTTAGAATGAATTTTGAGACATCTTACTCTTGGCACAGATAGAGGATACTCTTTTGGTTAATGGAGACATCATGTACCTTGAATAAATTAACTCCCCTAGATCTTTAAATTATTTAACCACAATGAGAACATGACACTCGTATTTCATACATAATGACCAATATCCTTTGAAAACTTATAACAACATCACAAACAACATATTATGTGCACATAACATGAATGACCATATAATCCAAAACACATACATCTATAATAGATGCATGACTCAAAGAATTATAGAGATATTAATTCACATACCTTATACCTCTTAAAGTATCCAACATACCTAACTTCTTCAACTTTACATGTACAGAAGCAATAAGACATAGATGGTCTTGCTCAACTAGTGAAAACATGCTCCCTTGACCTAACTTGGGCTTGAGAACCTTGTTTTCCATCTTAATAGCATTGGAATATTCCTTAAAATACTTCATACATTACATGGTGGGATGAGAATCAATTTTCTTGACATCCTTGACTTGAGAAACCATATAATTGACCATAGGAGAAGACCTTACAATGAAATTCTTCTTGCTTTGGCAAAAACTTGCCATTTGACCTGATTTTTGACAATTGAAGAAAACAACTTCCTTCTTTCTTCTTGGATTGTATACACTAAAATTCCATGCAAAATCCTTGGCTCTATGGACATACTCACAACATGAATGACATTCACCATTGAAAAACCATACACCATTCCTATGAGGCCTCCATTTGCAATCTTTGAATCTATGACCAAAATCATGATAAACAAAGCAATATCCATTGAATGAAGAACGATACCTAATAAAATTAGGTTGTCTAAATGAGTTAGAACTTCTCAATTATGCCTTTTTGGTCACTTTCACATCTATTTTAAAATTTGGACCAGCTTCACCATCACTCTTTGCATGTTTTCCTTCAAACCCTAGGCTTGTTTTGTCATTAGCCACACTTTGGATCTCCAAGATCCCCTCAAGGTTTTCAAAACTCTTCTTCAACCTACTTAATGAACTCTCCAAATTCTATTCAAGGGATTTCAATTTTAATTTTTTCTTCATACCTGGAACAATATTCCTCTTTCTCCTTTAGGGATTTATACATATTCTGTACTTGAGATTTCAGATCTTTTATAGCTTGATCATGATCTTTCTCCATGTCACTCATTTTATCTTGCAATACAAAAACCAAAGACTTAACAATCTCATATTGTTTCCTACAAAGGACCTACTTTGATACCAATTGTTGGAAGGAAAATGGATTGGGGGGGTGAATCAGCCCTACAAAAATTTCAATTCATTTACCATCTCATACATTCATCATTTCATTCATTAATTTAGCATCCATAACCATATGTGTCCATTAGATGTGTATTAAACATTCACAACAACATGAAACAAAGAAGAAGCGACATGAACACCATATATAAATGGAAAAACCTCATGGGGAAGAAAAACCACTGAAAAATTTATGATATTACTCACAACAAAGAAATTTAGTAAAGCACCAACTTCACAAGGAGCACCAACCCCTAGTTTAGTAGAGTACCAACCCTACAAGGAGCACCAACCCCTGATTTAGTAAAGAACCCACTCCACATGGAGGATATAACCACCTAAGATGACTAAGCACCAACCTAGCCACCTGATGATGACTTATCTCTTATTTTTCTACTGTAGCAACTAATGGAGATCAAAACTTTAGCTCACAAACCCTCGCTCAAACCCTTGTGCACATAATTCTCTCTTTCTTCTTCTTTCTAAAATTGTCTTGGATCTAAACAATTGATATCATGCATTCAATTAGTCTTCAACTTGTCATGGTCTTCCTCAGCCTTCAAATCATGCACACATACCTGCAAAACACTCACATTAGGGTCACACTTTTCCCTCCAAAGGCACTAGCCCACACATGGACTTAAAACACTAGCTTTATATGCTTTTCTTCATCCAAACATGAGATAGGTCGGTATCTAATGATATCTTTGACCCATAAAACATTATTACATTAAAAAAAACTCATTAAAATTGTCACATATGACCCATATAGGTTGGCCATGCCCAAAACCTTCTTTCATGCACCAAAAATCCTCAAAACCCCATCAGTAGGATGAGAAAAATCCACTCATGCCAAAAATGTGCTTATTAAATATCCCATACTCACCAAACATGAGTAATATATCATAAAATAATCATAAATAGTCACACATTTACATTAACTAATCAAATTATTTCATTTAATGGGCCCTCTGACTCATTTCCTTCTTAAAACAATTCTTTCCAACAACCTGATTTTGCCTTTGTGCCTCAATACCCCTCAAGATGAAATAAAATATGTAATGTGACCAATAAATTTAAATACCATAATATGTATAAAATTTATATGCATGTTAGATATCATGAAACAATCATATGTTCAAACCACATCAACGTTACTCTTCACCAAAACAAGCTGCCCAATAACCATTTTAGCAAACTCAACTAGTTTGCACACTTGATGATACTTTCAAGACCTATGAATGTATTAAATAGATTAAAAATTCACTCATATTAACTTTTTAGGTGGTATCAAACATCAACACATCCATTTGATGCTCCAAACAACTCAATCTTTCAACAAAAGCAGTCCTGTCTTGAAAAGCAAAAAACCTTCTTGCTCAAAAACTGTCCTAGAAACCATAAAAAAAAAACTCATAATGAGATAAAAATTATACCATAGGAAATATATATAAATCCTATTTCCATACCATATTTTAAATCCTTCAAACTCCAAGTGGAAGTCCTTCAACCAAGTCAATCTTTGCAAACTACTTTTTATACCATCTTGGAGTCAAGAATTGATTATGAGCTCAATATACTCCACCTCAAAAATCACTTCCAAACTTTACCAAAGCATGGAAAAAAATTATGCATTATTCATAAGCACTAATAAAACTTCAAAAAACATGAAGAACTCAAAAAAATCATCTTACCTCATGTAGCCATTTACACCCTGCTAGAATAAGCGTCCTTCAAACTTAACCCTCAAAGAACAGGTCGTAAATTTTGTATACCATATCCAATCATCATTCTTGATATGCCATTGGAAATATATATTAACCAAATTCACAACAAAACTTTAATCAGCTCCTAACTCTAACTTTAGCTCCTCCATTTCTACTTTTATTGAAGGTTGCTCCAAACTGCCCCAAAAACTAGTCTTCACAAATAGGGCACACTTTTCACCCTTTCACATAAAAAATGACATTAAATCTTCATGGAAATAAATAAAAAACTCCATGGATAACATAAATTATAATTTAGTTCATACCTTGTTTGGAGAACTTTTCCACAAACTAGAACTCTTCAGACACAAGAAAATTCAGGTGGGGCCCACATACTGTCACCTTATCTATCTTACCTTTATGGAAATATTTAAGATTCTTATACAAAATAAAAAAATAAAATTTTCATAATCAATCAAAGTAGGCTCACTATACCTATTCTTTTACAAGATTCTCCTAACTAGGGTTTAGTTAGGGTTTCAAACCACTTTATCTTCTTAACGACAATCAAACCACCTCATTATTTTTTTGAATGATTCATAGCTGACCTAAGAAGATATGCCAAAGAGCTTAGGTCCACATGTAGAGTATACAATTCTCAATGAGCATCAAAAGATCAACTTTTGCTCTAGAAACTTACCTAGTTTTGCCAAAACTTGCATAACTTTCAATTCCTATGTCAGAATGACTTGAAACTTGTCATGAAGCATCATAAAAACATCCTATAACTTTTAAAACTCATTTCATAACCTAAATATCTCTGAAAATTTCTATCCATAATGACTTACCTATGCCAAACTGCCTGATTATCACTTCTTATTTCCCAAGGACCTCATAAATGCATCATTCCTCTGAATCCTAACCTGAATTTCACCATACATGTCCTATATACCATCACCATGCTGATTTCATGAACCAAAAATATTTATTTGGTCCAAATATCACATCTCCAACTCATTCTGCATGCTCTAGGGCTAGAAACAAGCCTAAAATGATCTGACTCAACACTAAAACTTCATGACCTGAACATACTGACCACATGAAGACTCAAGAGCACTTATAAAAAACCTCATGGAACATGTATGAAATCATGATACTCTATAACTAACTTATGAGGACTCATACTATGAATCAACTCACTGAAACATGCTCTAGAACATCATAATTCTTCACCAAACTCGACACTACCAATCAAACTTCATGTTTAACAAATGAATAAAATCACATGGAGACACACATTCCCAAATCATTTTACATCAATGGAGTTTACATCAATGCAAACACTAATACACAATGACCAACATCTACCAGTGTGGAAAAACCTAAAAGTAGGACTTTTGGGCCTCTGGGAGAAATTTCTTTTGAATGGTTCTAAATGAATGCATGAATCACCTCCCTGCACATGAAACACACTTGAAAATAATCTTATCTCATTCCTCATGGATATTATGAGGGTAAAACAATAACTGAGTTGGTCGGAGGAAAATTTTACATTGATTGGGAGAGGGATTTTAAAATGTGGGCTAGGTTGTCATGACATTTTTTTGAAGTTTTCATGCTAGACATTTTCCATGACAACAACTGGCTCCAGTTTGGGCACTTTTTCTGGATCAAACATAATGAGGACAAGACAAGCATGGAATCTAGAATCTCAAGACATTACGTATACCAGTACCTTATCCATTGGGTTTATAGAGTCAATTCCTTCATCATAAACACACACAACAAACACACCAACGGAAGGTAAACACACCAAAATGGAAAGCAAACACATAATGTAAAATGAAAATATATTATAGGTGAGGGAAATTTATAGAGGTGGGGGAAGAATGTACACATACCTAGAAATGGGTTGGGAGAAATACTTACCATCATGGAAAAATGGGATGAATTCAAACCTCTGAAGCTTAAAGATCATTATATGACCATGCCATTCTCTTGTGATGGATTTTCATGGTTTGAGAAGGAGATAAAAAATCCATCTTCATACTAATATTGTATGGAAAACATTTTTGCATCCAAGGACCACTTTGTAACATGCTTATGGGTCTTGCATTTAGGATTCTTCACTTGGTGCTTCATGAATATGAGAATCCATTCCTACATGTTCTCAAAAGTAAAATATTTGATTTTTTCATGGAAGCATTCATCATCCTTAAGTGAAAGTTTCAGCATGGAATTATATTCAAAATCAGCACAAGCTTTATAAATGGTGAAAGCAAGCCGATTCTATATCTTTTCACAAGAATCTTGCACATTCTCAGTTTGTTGTTCTGAACAATTAATTTTTTATACAAACTGGCTCAACATCGACCTTGGTATCATTTTCAATGATGGAGGTGTTATTTTCATGACTGAAAGTATCCATAGGATATTCAAGAATTTTATTTTCTTTCCATTCACCATGAATACAAGATTCTTCATAGGACAGAAAAGAGGGAGACTCATTTTCACATTCATTCTCATCCACCAAGGCTTCGAAGAGAACATTGAGCTCATATTCTTGTTCTTTCTCATTTTTTAGTAATTTTTCATCAAAAAAAGGATCATGATTGAAATCATACTTATTTTCCATAGCCATGACATGGGTCAAGATATCGAGACTTAGTTGAGGGTATTCAATCTCTTCTGTAATCTTCAAGATGTTTTACACATAATCCTCCTTCAAAGATTCGATGTACTCACTTTCACATTTATTTGAAGAGTCTTCAAATTTATCCTCAAGGAGATGGATGGAAATATAATCTACTCATGGCCAAAATTCATTTAAAAAATTCTCCTCCTTATGATACATACATATTTCCATCCATGAGTTACCTTCTTGCAAGCTTGGGAATACCTGGTCTTCATCATTTTTGGACAAAGAGAAGAGATCCATGCTATATGAGAAGAGTGTACCTTTCATCTCAAATTCCATTAGATAATTCTCAGGACAAGGGGAAGAATACAACATTGGGGTTGCAACATGAGAAAAATCTTCTTATCCATCTTGATAATTCATTATAGAGTCTTCTTGTTCACAAGGAAAAGGAAAGACTCCATGCTTGCTATGGTGATCAACATTACACCCTTTTGGTGAAGGTAAGGACATCAGCTCCTTAGATAGGTCTTGTTCAATTTTCTCATCCATGATTGTGTCAAGAGGGAATTTGGATTCTTTGATATTCTTCATCTCATCACTTGTCATCCGTGAATCAAAAGGAGAGACCAAATCAGAAAGAAAATCATCAATGATTACCTCAAAGTCATCTTCTTGAATAAATTGAGTTTGGGATGGAGAATTTATTTCTTGAATATCTTCATGGTTGGTGGAGTCCTTTACAAGTATTGGTTCATCTGTCATAGAACAAGCCATCTCTTGTATACGTTGTTTCTTCAAAGGGCTGTGCCTCAAGCCAAAATGACTTTATGAAGGGAGGCTCAAATATCATGCTTTTTTTATCATCTTCCAAGGTGCTGATTTGAATCTCATTGGAAGTTTCAAGGATAGAGCATTCATGAGAAGTGTACAATAATATTTTAGGAATAAACACATCATAATACAAACAATCATCAAGATCTTATTTTGAAAGATGAGTTTCTTCTTTTTCAATATTATGAAGTGCTTCAAGATGCTCATATATTTCTTGCATAACCTTAACATAATTTAGAATTTCAAGGTTGATTTAGGGATCATAATTTCCTTCCGAAATTCTCAAAATTATTTGCATGAACTCTCTTTTCAAGGTTGTAATTTCCTCATATTCATATGCAATAAAATCATCTAGAGGAAGGGAGACAAAAGATAATTCTTTGAGTTTCTTAATCAGTTACGTGAAGTTAAAAACATTACCTTTAGGAGATTATTCATCTTCATTCATTTCATATAGCATCTAGTATCTCTTCTGCATCTTTCTCATTAAGCTATTGGATTTGTCATCATCAATATGTGCAAGTACCATTTTATTTCCTTTAACAACAATCCACTTGAATTAAAGCCACCAAGATTTGATGAAAGGATATTCACAGACAACGATTTCCCCATTCTAGACATTATTTTCATGAGTACTACAGAAAATCCACTAACCTTCTTTCCCTTAGCTAATTACAATTTTTTTTTAAAGCAAGATACCTCTTCATTGTAACTGAATCTTTATCCTTGCAAGAGTTGGTCCAGAATGATGGCTATAAAAATATTTATAGGTCTTGGTTGTCATCTTCTTCATGATTGTTGTCACTCATTGGTGTTGAACACCAAATCTTGAAACTTCATCATTGCGATGTGGGAAACTAACGTGACATGGAATCATTCCTTAATGGAATCAACTTCAAAAAATGATTTTCTTTGAAACTTTTTTTTTTGAAATATATACTTTTCTGTATTTTCTAGAAATATTCATGGGTGCATAAGGGAAAATATATCCCTAGAAAAGTCACCAAAAACTGTTGGTGAAATAATTTTTCATGTTTTAAATTATGTGTTTCCACCAACAGTCACAAGGAAAATCCCCTCTTGTTTAAATGTGGGAAGCTCCATTTATTTGAAATAGAGAAATTATGTACACTATTCTAATAACCATGTTTGGTGGATCACATAGGGGTACTTCCCTACACACGTGGAAAAATGCTTGTAGATACTACAAGGGAGGAAATAGCTTAAGAGAGAGGTGCGAAGAGAATATTAAGAGGTTTTTTCACAATAAATAACATAGTACCGTTTATTGCTGAAAACCATAATACATCCATGATTTCAATGAGAAGACACTATCTACATAGAAAAAAGAACATGCTATAAATAACACAAATTCTAAGTGCATAACATTCAATAAGTACATGCTCATGAAGTGTAGTTGAGATGGAGAGGAAACATAGACAAAGAAGATAGAGGAATTTGATCACTTGTTCCTAGAAAGAATATGGGAGCACGTAAAAAATAATAACAATCCATTGAGATGAGGAGGCTCTCTCAATTTATTGCTTACAATACAACTCTTCATCTAGCCCCCCACACGACTCTTCATGTCTCATCACTTATGAATTTTCAATTTCCCTTGTAAAAGGACAATTAAGTACCTCTCTTATAATTTGAGAGATTTATTTTACAATTTACAAATATTTTATCATCACTTAAGTACATAGGACAAAATATCATGATTACATACAATGATTAATTAGAAAGGGGAAGAGGAGAGGAGAAATAATGAAGAGAGGAGAGAAAATATGCTCCAAAACATGGATGAAGGTTCCTTTTCCCTTGATGGAGATTAGATTCGATGATGATGATGATGAAATATTGATCCATGATGATCCTCCACTATGATGCACCTGGTGAATGTCTCTAATGAATGTCCTTTTTAAAAATTTCCCCCCTTTGAAAACTCTTGAAATGATGAACCTCTGCAACATTGTTTGGACACAATGAGAGGAGGAGTGATGAACGCTTGATAGGTAGACCACTGAGAGAATTGAAAGATGAATTAAATCATTGATACAATCATTCTACTTCTTGATACAGTGCCATATCTTTATGAACACTCATTCTCATGGGGAGAATTTGGTGTATTTCGCTCACACAACCATGATCATGATTCTTTCATCATGAGAGCACTAATGGTGAATGACGAATGAAGAAAAATCCTTATGATACTAGAGTAAGGTAAGGAGAAAGGGAAAAAAATCAATTTCATCCATCTTATGATCATGCACTCCATGTGAGATGAAGTGAAATGGTTTTCAGGACAAAACCTGTAGTTTCCCATTTAGGCAGTTTATGCTCACTGCATCGGGGAATGCGGGAATTCAATTGAGAATTAAGAGAATGACTCATGTGAGTGTCAAGATCATTATAAAATTCATTAAGTAATGATATATTATCATTTTGAGCTCATTTCATCCATTTATTATTTTTAGCATATTCATCATGATTGTCTATTTTTTGCCAGTTTCACCAATCTTCCTCTTTTTGAGTGTCTCGAACATGGGGGAATGAAATGAGGTATATAAATTCTAATTTTTCGTGGACTTAATATTATTAGTAAGTGATCCAATGGAGAATTAATAAAAATATTAATTTATATTCCTGGTGTCAGATTCAAACGAAAGCATTTGCAGAAGTATCTATTTTTCATTCTGGGCCTTTGCTCAATTTTCGGAGGATTCCAATCATTAGGTTTGTGTAGATATGAAAATTAGATAATTTGGATGAAAATTTCAGATGGCGGTATAAAATGGAAGATATAATCAATGGAGGCATGTAGATACTCCCCTTAAATGTGTTTTTCAAGGATTCTACTATCTGAATTTGATGGCAATCGGAGCAGGGGTTTGGCAGAAATGAGCAAATTTGTGTTTTGGAGCATGAGGGTTTTTGGAAATTTTGGCAGCATAATGGAAAGGGAGCACATGATAGATGAGTTTAAAACATGAAAATGGATTATAAATTGACTAAGGATAACCTTTATTCTATCCCTCCTTCATTTCCCCTTTAGAAGATTAGTTAGCTCACCTTTTAACTCACCTTGCTTAACCAGAGTCAACCCAACCCAAGTGGAACCACACACTATGGTTTGTACCCATAAAAAATAGGGTAAAAAGGGACACCATATCCTCAAACATGCATCATGGGTGAGGGAAACATGGAAAAAAGGTTTTTGTGAGGGTGAAAACAACATGCCTAACCACCAAGGTTACCATTTAAGTGACACAAGTTGACCTTCCCATGCAGTGGAGCATTTTTTATCCCCAATTGCCCCTTGGACATGGGGAAAAAGGTACATGAGAATGTAAAAAGTGTGCCATCAATCAAAGCATCGTGAAGAGGGGGGTAAGTGGGATTAGGTGAAAGGAAGACTCCATTCTAATCACTAAGTTGTTTCTTAAAGCGACACAACTTATTTTTTGATGGGGGAGCACACTTTTGTGTCCCCCATATCCCCTTTGACGTATTCAAAGGGACATCAAGGGTGAAAATTTATGCATTTACCCAAAATAGATACCCACCTTCACCGAACACTACCTAAAATAGCCATCTGAGTCCATTTTATCAGCCACTTGAGATAGTAGTATACTTACAAGGGAAAAACTTATATGATTTTTAGCACAAAAGGGATATGAAAACATTCCCACAATTTTCAAGAGCCAATTCTTTCTTCACTTTTCCATTTCGGCCCTTTTTCAATTCTACCCAAGCTTGTCCGTCGGTGAAAGAAACTGCCACTAAAGTTTGTGATGATCAAAAGAAGAACCAAAAACTTATATGTGAAGAGGGCCTCACATATTTCACATTTTCCTTTGAATGAGGTCTCAAATCTTCTTGAGGTGTCTAATATTTGTTGACCAATCTCCCTCAAGAAAAGGGACCTTTCCTTACCCTGTCGGACAAGTTTCCAGTGCTTCTCACTACCAAAACTTGAAATGAGTTTCTCCATAACAAATTAGACCTCATAATATTTCCGATGAGTATCTTGATTATTTTCCATCTCTTCCTTAGGATCCTATTTTTCTAATACAAGCCAACTAGCTTTTTCATCACTTTCATTTCCTTATACCATGCTAAAAAATAGCCATGCATTGCACAACTTGTTCCTAAACCTGAATTTTCTTCCTAAAATTTCCTTAATAAATTCAATGCATCTTGTATGGTCCTGTACAAAAATCCTAGGTGGGTTGTTCCTCAACAGTCATACTTCCGAGGGGTGTCTACCAGTGTGAAAAATCCTGAAAATAAGCCTTTTTGGGCCTAAGAGCAATTCCTTCTGAATGGTTTTGAATGAATCCATGAATTTCCTACCTATACATGAAACACACTTGAAAATCAAATTAGCACATTCCTTCTAGCCATTATAAGGGTAACATAGTAATTGAGTTAGTCTAGAGGACATGTTTACATTGACTGGGAGAGGGATTTTCAAATGTGGGCTAGGTTTTCATGACAATTTTTTTGAAGTTTTCATAGTATACATTTTGCATGACAACATGCCTATATGTATAAATGCTAATTAAGGGCCTAAATTCTTTATCAATTTAGTCTCACACCAAAATTATAAAGGCAAAGAGTGAAAAAAAAATTAATCTTTTGGTATCAAATATTGTAAGAGTTTCATTATATATGCAAGGACAAAATTTGAAATTCTCACATACTTCATATTTTCCATCAAAATATTAAAAATATCTCTAGTTGTAGGATTAAAAAATGAAGGTGAAAACCTAGTGAGATGTGGGACAGGAAGCAAGGTGAATTGGAAGTGGTTGTAGTAGTATTTGGCCATCCCCTACAGATGTGTGTGACCTATAACCTATCCTAATGACCTATGGCGTGTTGTTGCTAGTGTGATCTATAACCTTCTCAATAACGTATTATTACTCTACAATTTTACACCATCCCTCTAATATTCAATTTTATTGAAATAATATTTTGTTATAGCTCATGGCCCACACCAAAAATACAAGGTATGAATCCCTTGGGATGAAATCTGAATAATTTAAAGTGGAAGAGAAATATCCTTTTATCACCTTTGAACAAAACAAGATCAAAAAAGAAACATAATTTATTTCAAATAAGGTTTTTATCTACAAGTTTTGTGGCAAAGGGCCTCATGAGGAGGATTTAAGAGCATAGATAATAGATAAATAGAATGTGAAAGGGAATATAGACATGTTTACATAAGATCGCAAGGATTATTTATTTCCATTTTTTCTATTGGAGAGGATAAACTAAGTGCATTTGAATAAGGACCTTGGTTTTTTGATGGATCTGAGTTATTTATGATGTTGTGGAACCCCGAATTTGACTACACACAAAAATATCCAATGGAATCTCTAATATAGGTAATACTTTTCTAACTTATTGCTCATGTATGGGTGGAAGCCATTTTTCAAGTATTATACATTTGTAGTAGAAAGCATATTTCTTATGCCAACATTTCTATTTGAGTGAATGTAATAAATCCTTTTCCTACAAGAGTATGGTTTTAATCGCTTGAGGTTTATTTGTTTGAATAATCAATAGACTAAAAAAATCCCTTTAAAATGTTTGTGGTGCTACAACCATTTCCATTTATCCCTATAATACCCCCTGACTTCTAAATAAGAAAGGGATGCTACTCTGAGAAATGATAACTAGAAAAGGAGTAACAACTAATAGGAAGAAAACAAAAGTAAACCCTAAGATTGACTCTAAAGATTGATAAAATCTATGATTCCACATGGATGTCATCAATCCATGTGTCAATATAGGTTCTAAATATCTTATAGTTATTGACTCATATGAGGATGACCTTAAGGTAAATAAGCAATTAGACCAAAACTCCCAAAGGAAATTGTTTCTGTGAAACAAGGTAATTAAATTAATGGTTTAGTTGAGGGTTCTATAAAAAGCCTTGGCTAGTTTAATGGGGATCCTAGTATGTTCTATTTTAGCACTATTTTTTCCCTAAACTCCATTAATGGGTTTTGATGGAGGTCTAATGGAGAGGTAATCCTTATTGACTAACCTTATGCTTTCTCAATCCACTTTCCTACCAGGAAAAGGATAGTCCACCACTCTTAGTCAAGTATAATGTTTGTTTTGGGTTTTTCCCCTCAAACTATTAACTAATTATATTTTAGTTCTTGTGAGACTATCCAACCTTCTCACAAATATTAATGAGGTCTAAAATGATTGATGTTCATGACAGTTCATATTTCCCTAAAACTTTCCCCAGGAAGACAAATTTACCCCAATTTATATTACAAATTTGAAGTACTTCCACACGTATTATCCTTATTAAAAAAATTACTATTGATCTAGGGATATTGCATGTCATTATCCAACAAATATCACCCTTAAACATGGCTTATAAATCAATTTATTGATAACAATTCACAAGGGGTAAAATTTTTATTGCTACAGGGTAACGAAGGTATAGTTTGGAAATATTTTTTGAAACATGACCTTTCAAGCATTTTTTTTAGTTTCTTAAGAATCATTATTCTTAATAATATCCCTTAACACATCCAAACAATTTTAATGAATTTTTTTATATATAATAAATCATTTTCTTTCCTGTTTTCTATGACAGACTTGACTGTAATAGTTTGACTGACTTAGATAATGGTATCTTTAAGGTTTTCAGTCCCTTTAAATCCTCTATTGATATAAATAACATAATATAAACCTATTATAACCCTTTAATCTCCTTCCTTACATTATCAATGTAAAACAATGAAGAGAACAAGAACAAGAAAAATGTCAAAATACCAAATTTTACTCACTTATAGTCATATACAATAATATTTTGAACAAATGATCATAAAAGTATAAGACCAAACCATAAAAAACTGATCTCTATTGCACTAAAAAAATCTTGTTTACAATATCCTTTTACCTTCTGACATTCCCCTTTTGATCCTCCTAATCCCTTATAATGATCTCATTTGCTTAGTTTTATTATTTTGCAACCCTAACTAACACTAACCACCCAAGTGACTTAACTCAAAACCTCAACCAATCTAGTTAGCACATGTGGGAGAGGTTTTTTCACCTTAATATATTAAATGAAATCACTTATAACTCCCCATGATGCTTCATGATCAACTCATGTGAATAGAAGGCTTGAAAACACCTATAACTCATTATAAATTTAAATTTTCAAATCCAAGTTTTGGAGGGAAAATCAAAATAGAGGGATATAAAGGCTAGGGAAGGGTTTTAATGACCCTAAACCATACTTATTCATATCCTAAACCTATATAATCTATACCACAAAAATATTGAATGTTTACACTTGATGTTATTGCATCAAACTCCCTAAGTGGGAAAATTTGAGCTCCAACTTAAATGGAATTCTAATTTTCTTTTTTTATTCTTCTAATTTTATGGTACCTACATTTTCTCTCTCCTATCCTATTTGTATTATTTATGTTTTCTCTACTCTTTAGATTCATAATTTTTCTTGTCTTGTCTTCCTTATTCCACCTCTCTCTTGTCTTCATTAGTTTCCTTCTTCCATCCTCCACTATGCTCTTCCTCATATTGAACATGTAAGCAATTTTTTATCTTTACCTTGTTATGTAAGAGTCATAAATAGAAATATAAATGCTATGCACTTTCCTCTTTATGTTTTTCTTAATTCTTATCTTCTTCATCAAGTTCCCTATAGAACATATCCTCACTTTGCTTCACATTTCAGCATGAAACCCCATTGCAACCATATACTCCTATTGATAACTAGTATTGACCTTATGGATATTAAGGTCCTCATGTTTGGTTCACTCTCAATCAACCACAGGAAATTCTCCTCATTTTCGTGTTTTCCAATAAAATATTATCCATCATGCTTCCTCTCTAAGGCTTCTTCATTCCTATTTTGATCATGTTATTGGTTCAAGATCTCCAAGAGATCAACTTCTTCCTTCTTAATGCCTTCCTCATATCCCATGATATCCAATGATTGTGGTCATTGCATTATTAACTCACATATCATATCTTACTTAGTGTTCTCATCCATTTCATGTTTACTCCCTTATTCATTTATTTGGATGGACTAACAATGAGATCATTCATGAGCTTCATCTTCATTATTTCTAGTCATTTCACTTCTTGTAAGTGCTCTAAGGAATTCATCTTCTTGAAATATTCCTTCTCCTTATTCATTTGAAATCATAACCTACTCTTTGATTTGATATTCATCATGTGCCAAGTTAGGCACTTATTCATGTTGTATTATTGTTTGATGTCTTCCTTCTAACACCATATTAGGTTCTCTTTTTGTTCTCTCTCCAAGTACTACACCTTACACTATGTCTTCTCCTTATTTTGCCTCTTTTTATACTAGCTTCTTAGTCAATTTAACCTCTTATTTTTTCAGTTGTTAATCCTCTAAAATGACTGTTGGAACATAATGGTTAAGTGGGCTGGCCACCCCTTAATTAATATGGGTCCAACATTATACTATAGGTTAAATATTTAATAATATGAAATATTTATATTTCTATTATTAAATATTCAAACCTTGGAATATGTGTCAACCGACTTGGTTGAAAGGGTGAGTTCGGGAGACATACCCGATCACCTCATATAAAAAAGGACTTCGGGTCCTCATTTGATATATCAGAGGAATATATCAAAGGTGTGCAAATCAATATTAATTGATTTGGTTTTTACCCTTGTGATTAGGGTTAGTAAGGAGGAGGTTTCTACTAGATGTAATTGGGTTCTCTATAATAAAGGTTACTTTTCACAGTGGTTTTTTACCTTCGGGTTTTCCACTATAAATCTTGTGTTCTATGTTATTTACATTATGTAAGTATTTATTTAATTATCATGCAATATAGTTTATTAATGTGATGTTTATTTATTTATTCATTTTAATGTTGCATAATATATTAATGTTTAATATTTAAGTTGATTAAACCCGTTGTCATTCGAATCCTTGAATTCCAACATGGTAACAGAGCTTGGGATAATTAAATAAATTAGATCAAATATTTTTGTATTTACTTTATTTAATTTGTAATGGGTTTTTCAACCAACCCAGAAGGGTATTTAAAAGTATCGGGTCCCCTTCTTTTTCTCCCCCAATTTATTTTGCCACTACATTTGTGCAATCTAATTTTTTGTGTGCTTTGTGAAGAAGTGTAATTTGCAGGAAAAGAAGAGATTGTGGTGGACCCCCCTCTTCGAAACTCTTGGTAAATTTTTTAGGGTTTTTCAATTTTAAATCCCTAATTTTTTTGGGGGAGATGTAATATGATATGATTCTTACTTTCATTTACATTTGGAAATTATATGGAATATTTCCTTTGTTCTAACCTTTGAAAATTTAATGTAAATTCTTTGAAAGGATATTTCTTTTGAAAATTTTATTTAATTTTAGCAATAAAATTTTATTTAATTATGTTTCAAAAGTGGTGTGTGCAGGGAATAATCATTCCCAGAAAGTGGAAGTTTATGTCAGGAAATAGACTTCACAGAAAAGATCAAGGAAATTAAAATTATTAATTTAATTTCACTATAGTTGTACCAAAGAAAATTAAATTATTTATTTAATTTCACTAAAAGTGGTACTATTTGTTTTGTATTTTTTATATTTGCTAATGCCCTTTGGTTTTCTTCGTGTTTCTGAACTTGCTTGCATGGAAAATGGAAAATAAATCTTTGTCTCGGTTTGCACTAGCATGTCTTTGATAAATTGGATAAATTGAGGTGAATTCAGATCCATTATTTGACATAATTTTAGGTAAAATCACCCAAAATCGTGTAAAATTCACATTCTGGAAATACATAGGAAATTTTCACTGTGTTAAATTTGACGGTCGAATGACCGTCATGACAGACCAAAATAAGGCAGAATGATGGTCATTTAGATGTCAAATTTAAGTTGGCCAGATCTTTATCTACATTAACACTTTTCAGAAATTTGAAGTTGTTGTGCATTCTTAGGGGTTTCATCTTCACTTCTATATGGTCAGAAATTTTTTATGATAGGTCCTGGGGTATAATGCCAGAGCCCTTTATAATGCGGGTTATTATTTGATTATGGGAAGTTAATTAGTATGCATTTTAATGACAAAATTAGTTATGATCAAATAGTTTCTTTAGATCTATAAATTTAGATATGGTTCTATTAATATTGTTATGATCAGATTTTAAAAAATTAGTTATTTAAAATATATATATACTTGATTTTTTAATGAAATAGTACAAGTTTTTTAATCATAAAATATGGGTATTGTCATTTTTCGATCAATATTTTTCTAACTCAGTGGTGCATTGTATATCATAATGGGGTATGTTTTTCAGGTTCAGGAAATTTGAAAGACAATGGCGTCTAGTTTCTTTTACCTTGATAAGTCCCAAATCCTAAATGGAGTAAATTACAATATTTGGAAGATCAGGGTCAAATCAAAACTTATGGCAAGGAAACTTTGGATGATTGTTTTCAGGGACTGAGCATGTGCCCACCGGTCATCAAGTGAATGCAGAAAATATGAATGCATTCTCACAACATACACAGGAGGCCCTTTCCATGATCCTGTGCAATGTGAACGATGAATATCTTCTACACATTGGTAATATCAAACATCCTAGTGAGGTATGGAAACAATTAGAATCCATGCATGAAGGTACATGCTTGTCCAAAATTATTAAACTTGTTTTAGAATTGCTTACGACTCCTATGAAAGGAGATGAAAAGGTAGTTAATTTCTTAGCCAAAATTAAAAATATCAAAGCACAATTAGATGGATGCAATTGTGACTTAATTGGTGAAAAATTAATCTACTTTATTGTTCAGTTGAATATACATGAAATATTTAGGAATTTTATTTCTATCTTAAATTCTAAATATCAGAATGAGGATGAATTACCAAATTTGAGTACTTTGAGTTCTCTTTTGATACAGGAAGAGCAAGTGATGATGAACTTCGACTCTAAGGAGAATGCCTCACAGACACTTCTTGCTCAGAATTCAAAGTTCAAGTCTCGCAAGCCCTATTCTGATAAGAAGTTTAGATCTAATACTAAATATTCATTTGCTGATAAAAAGAGTTTTACTTCTGAACATTTGTGTGTAATATTTAATGGTAAATGTCACAAATGTGGAAAATTTGGGCATAAAAAGGAAGAGTGTAAATCTAAGAAACCTATCCATAAAAATCAGAAACAGACTGTCACATCTAAATATAATTTAAGGAAAAAGGATAGTTCTAATGATGCTCCTAAAACTGTTGCATTATATGTTTCTTTGTACTCTTCCTCAAATTCTGAATGGATTCTAGATTCAGGTGCTTCAAATCATATGACTGGTATTTCCAATTCTTTATTTGATGTTACGAAAATCAATGAACGTGTGTATCTTGGTGATAACTCATCTTTAGAAGCAATAGAGAAAGGAAAAGTAAAATTTGCAAATGGTATTTTGAATAATGTTTTATTTGTTCCTAAGCTTAAAAAGAATCTTTTTGTCATGTTCACAACTAACTCATGATGGTTTGTCTATTCAAATTTTGAAGGATACTTGGTACATCAAGGATAGTAATAATAATATAATTGCTGAAGGAATTCAAAGAAATGGATTGTATATTTTTGATGATTTTTCTTCTGCATCTTGTTATGTATCTCAAAGTTTGAATAATTCAAAACTATGGCATGAAAGGTTAGGACATGTTAATTATCGAAGCTTGTATGAAATGTCTAGATGTAATCTAGTTAAAGGTTTTCTTGTGTTGTCTTCAACTCATGATGCTTGTGAAGGGTGTTTACATGTGAAACAAAGTGTTAAACCCTTTCACTTACATCTGAGGAGAGTTCCTCTTCACCACTAGAACTCATTCATAGTGATGTTAGAGGACCTCTTGAAGTAGCTTTGTTAAATGGTTCTTTGTATGCTGTGACATTTATTGATGATTTCACTAGGATGATTTGGACATATTTTCTTAAAAATAAATTTGATGTATTTGGAAAATTTAAGGAATTTAAAGATTCTTACTTTTATCTGTTGAAAATTCATCAAATTATAAAATTAAGAGGCTTAGAATAGATAATGGGGGTGAATATGTTAGCAAGGCATTTGAAAATTTTTGTATTGATTGTGGTATTAAAAGAGAATTAACTTCTCCCCATTCTCCCCAGTCTAATGGTGTTGCAGAATGGAAAAATAAGACTATTTTAGATATGGCTCACACGATGCTTCATTTTGTTGGTCTTCCCAAATTTTTGTGGGCAGAAGCAATGAACATGACAGTCTATATCCTAAATAGGGTTCCTACAAAGCTATTCACCATTCGACCCCCTTAGAAAAGTGGTCAAATAAAAAACCTGATGTATCACATTTAAAAGTGTTTGGTAGTCCTACCTCTTTATATATCCCTAAAAAGAAAAGAAAGAAACTTGATATGACTTATTTTTCTTGTATTTTCATTGGATATGGTATTAACACTACAGGTTTAAGGATTTACGACCCTGTAAAAAGGGAAGTAACTGAAAACCGCAATGTTGTTGTTTTGGAAAAATGTTTCTGTTCATCTACAAATAGTAATGATATTCTTAATCATGTCAATATTTCTAATGATGGTTCTGATATTGATAATGAAAATATTGTAAATGATCATGATGATGTTTCTTGTGTTGATGTTATGGATGTTTCTGAATCTCTTGTCTCCCTAGCTAAGAAACCAAGATGGGCTCAAACTATGTTAGAAATTTCTAATCCTATTGACCTTAGGAAAATGACTAGAAGCCATCATATGTACCATGCATTAATGACCTTGTATGAACCTGAGCCACAGAGTTTTGAAGAAGCTTCTTGGGATGAGAAGTGGATCAATGCAATGCAGGATGAATATAATGCCTTGATTCAAAATCAAACCTGGGAGTTGGTTCCACCTCCAGAGAAAAGAAGCATTATAGGGTCTAGATGGTTGTACAAAGTAAAATATAATGTTGATGGTAGTATTGAAAAACATAAAGCTAGACTTGTTGCTAGAGGTTTCACTCAGAAACCTGGTATTGATTATGTTGAGACCTTTTCTCCTGTAGCTAAGATGAGCACTGTTAGGGCCTTGTTTGCTATTGCTGCTCAGTTTGGGTGGGAAATCCACCAAATGGATGTGAAAAATAATTTTTTGAATGGTGATTTAAAGGAAGAACTTTACATGTCTCAACCTAAAGGATTTGAAGAAACTGGTAAAGAAAACTATGTTTGTAAGTTGAAAAAATATTTGTATGGTTTAAAGCAAGCTCCTAGAGCTTGGTATGTGAAAATTAATGCTTTCTTCAAACAATTAGGTTTTGTTAATTTTTCTTCTGACAATGATCTATTCATTAAACAAGAAGGTTCTCACATTATCGTTGTATGTATATATGTTGATGATTTACTTATGACTGGTGATAGTCCTACTTTAATTCGTAAGATTAAAGAAAAATTGAAACAATACTTTGAAATGACTGATTTAGGTCTCTTACATCATTTTCTATGGCATGGTTGTATTTCAAGATAAACATTCTATTGTTGTTTCTCAAGCACAATATGCAACCAATGTACTAAAAAGTTTAATATGATTGATTGTAAACCAATTTCTACACTTATGGAAGTTGGAATAAAACTTGATCCTAAACCTGCATGTGAAAAATTTGATCCTACTTTGTATAGGTAGTTAGTTGGTAGTTTGATTTATCTAACTATAACTAGACCAGATATTTCCTATGCAGTAGGAATTGCTTCAAGGTTTATGCAGGAACCTTATAGAGATCATTGGAATCTTGCAAAAAGAATTCTTAGATATATTAAGGGAACAATCAATTATGGGTTGCATTATAATAAGGATGAAAATGCTAACTTGTATGGATTTTGTGATTCTGATCATGCTGGTGATGTATTAGATAGAAAATCTACTTCTGGTTATGTGTTTAAATTTGGTGCAGGTGTCATTACTTGGTGCAGTAAAAAAATCCAACTGTTTCTATCTCTTCAACTGAAGTTGAGTATAGAAGTGCAATGGAAGCTACAAAAGAGGCTTTATGGCTGAAGAGGTTGTTCGACGAGATAAAGATGAAGGATCAAGGTAGTGTTCCTTTGTTCTGTGACAACCAGAGTGCACCATAGCTCTTGCACATAATCCAGTACAACATCATAGGATGAAGCACATTGAGATACATATACACTTCATCCGTGAGAAGGTGCTAAGTGGTGAGATAGATCTCAAGTTTGTGCCAATTGAAGAGCAGGTTGCTGACATCTTCACAAAGCCCCTGAGTACTGCAAAGTTTTGTCACTTTCATGAAAAAATTGGATTGTCAGAGTTTCCATTGAGGGGGAGTGTGCATGACAATGTCACCTCCTAATGGAACTTGGTATTTGTAAAATGAAAAATGCATTGTAATAAAGACCTTCGGGAAAGTGTAAAAAGACCTTCAGCATGTGTATACCTCCTCGGCTTATTTTTTAGAAAGAAGTGTAGAAAGACCTTAAAGGTGGTCTTCAATAAACTCTTTAGTGTTATTGAGTTTACTGGTAAACATCCAGTGTAAGCATATTGTAAAGGAGGTCCTTGGTTATAAAAGGATCCTATATGCTTGGTTTCAAGTAACCTTTTATGAGAACTTGTGAGAACATGTAAAACTCACAAATCATACTTAGCCACTGATCATGGGATGATCTTTGGGATTCCAAATCCTTTTGTACCAAAAGGTAACTTGAGTATGATGAAGGTGTTATAATTCCTTCAACCTATATGCTAGCCTAAAACCTTTATGGTTTAAGGATTGTAAATCTTGTAGTGTACCACGAGTAGGTAATCTATTGGCATATGTTACCCCACTTAACATTAAGGGGGAGTGTTGGAACATAATGGTTAAGTGGGTTGGCCACCCCTTAATTAATATGGGTCCAACATTATACTATAGGTTAAATATTTAATAATATGAAATATTTATATTTCTATTATTAAATATTCAAACCTTGGAATATGTGTCAACCGACTTGGTTGAAAGGGTGAGTTGGGAGACATACCGATCACCTCATATAAAAAAGGACTTCAGGTCCTCATTTGATATATCAGAGGAATATATCAAAGGTGTGCAAATCAATATTAATTGATTTGGTTTTTACCCTTGTGATTAGGGTTAGTAAGGAGGAGGTTTCTACTGGATGTAATTGGGTTCTCTATAATAAAGGTTACTTTTCACAGTGGTTTTTTACCTTCGAGTTTTCCACTATAAATCTTGTGTTCTATGTTATTTACATTCTATAAGTATTTATTTAATTATTATGCAATATAGTTTATTAATGTGATGTTTATTTATTTATTCATTTTAATGTTGCATAATATATTAATGTTTAATATTTAAGTTGATTAAACCCGTTGTCATTAGCCTACCTGTAGAGTTAACACAACAAAAATTTACCGAACAGAACTCCAATTCTATTTTCAAAATCCATATGCCATCTACACTGTTTAATGTTTTATGTAATGATTTCCAATCTACATGTGACAATGGTGATGGGTCCCAAAACTATTAAGTCATAAAATTTTGAAAATCCCCCAAAGAAATATGTTGGGTGGGTATTTATAGATCCTTGTTCCCACTCAAAATGAATTTGAAATATCTTATGGAAACCTAATAGAATTCCACTAAATTAGGAATTTGAAATCATGTGCATTAATGGTAACCACCTATCTCTGGCTTAGTAGTGAGAGAGTTCAACTAGAAATGAGTTGTAATTCTTCATACACCTACCACTTGTATTTTTATTTCTTCATGCATTTTCTCTGCACATAATCTAATTCTTCCTAAAATATCTACACACCCCTATTTCATCTAATGCCTTCCAAAACATTTTGTTCAATCTTCACATGATGTTGTTCTTTTATTCTCTCATTCCTTAGTCACTTAGCTGATATTATTTAATTATTACACATGCCAATTTTCTTATCCAAAATCATATGCAGTTACCTGAGTCTCTTGTGATACTTCTGCATCAAACACCTCAGGTAACAAAAGTGAGCTCCGTCTTATGAGATAATATTCAAAGTATGGTCTAGCTGAAAAATTTCATTCACACTTATCCATGTCACATCCTATTTTGTGTGATATCTCCACTTCACTATATATTCCATAATTTTCTTACCACATATCTTCTTTATCACCCTCAAGCCTAGTATAACCTCAATTTCTTCAGCCTTTTTTTCCGGTATTTTCCTTCTCTAGTCTAGATTATTTTTAATTTATAGTGCATTGTCTCCTATTTCCTCTGTGTGATTCTCTTCCTCCTATCTACCGGTTGCTCCTTTATGGAACTCATATAAATTTGAAACATTGAATATTAAAGAGATATGTAATCCCTTGGGCAACTCTAACTTGTACACATTTGGCCCAATCTTCTGCACTACCTTATTTAGTACAATTTTCTTTAGTTTTAACTTATTATAAGTTCCTATGGGGAACCTTTCTTTCTACAAATGTGTCATTACTTGATATTATTCTTTGAATTCCTTGCTTCAACATCCTTTATCTATGTGTTTTTTAACCTTTATTATTTATTTCTAACTTTTCGTGCACTTCCTCATGAAGCTCATGCATATACTTTTCATATTCTTCTATTTCCACACTTCGTTTATATATTACCTAGCACAAATCCATGACTCCTATTGGAATCGTTCCATAGATAATATAAAATGGGGTTCTCTATGTATTCATATTAACTAAATTGTTGTAGGTAAATTTTTCTTGTGTCAATATCATGTTCCATTTTCCTGGTCTACCCCCTATAAAGTTGTGCAACAAAATTCTTAAGATTTTTTTTACCACTTGTATCTGCCCATCAATTTTTGGATGGTAGGTTGAAGTATAAGTTAATTGTGTTCCTAACTTCCTCCACAAATTTCTCCAAACATTCCCTAGGAACTTGGTATCTCTGTCTGACACTATACTCATTGGTAACCCATGTAATCGCATGTCTTCTTTAAAAAATAGATGTGTGATACCAGACGTATCACTAGTCCTTTTGCATGCAATAAAATGTACCATATTTGAAAATCTATAAACTACCACAAAAACGGCGTCATTTCCTCTCCGAGTTATAGGAAACCCTAGTACAAAATCCATGTTAATGTCTTGTCCCTTTTTACACAAGCTAAGGTTGATATAACCCTGTGTTTTGTTTGTGCCCTTTGACTAACTAGAAAATCTGTATCTTTGCACATACTTGTGTACATACATACTCATGTTTGGCCAATAGTATCACTCACGTAGTTGCACCAAAGTTTTTTCACCTCCAAATTTTCCTCCAATTCCTTCATTATGATTTTCTCTAATAAAATTCTCACACATTTACCCTTTTGAAATACACCACCAAGTCCCTTAGAGAAAATTTCCTTCCTGGATAAAATAATTTAACCCAGGCATTCTATCCACACAAATTTGTTACTTACATGTTTCCCATGCCACCTTGAAATCCTTGTCTATTGCATATAGCTCGTTTATGGTTTCAAATCCCATAATTTCATTACACATTTATATCAGTATAATCACTCTCCTAATTAATGCATCCATGACCTTGTTGTATTTTCCAGTACAGTGCTTCAATATAAATGAGTAACTTTGTAGGAAATCTAACCACTTCATATCCCTTTGGTTCAATTTGGCTTGGCTATTGACAAACTGTAGCACTTGATGGTCAATGTAAAATACAAAATTATTTAGAAATAAATAATGCCTCCATTTATTAAATGCCTAGATTATCATGTAGAACTCCTGATCATAGGTTGAGTACCTCAATGCTCGTAGCTTGCAGCATATCTTCTCATAGCCAAACCTCAACGCTCATCAACGGTGTTGGATGGAGTTCCTCTGTGAGTATGACATGGAAGTGCATTATATCAAAGGAAAGGAAAATGTTGTTATATATGTACTTAGTAGACGATGACATGTGCTTACTTCTTTGACACTTCAGTCAGATTTGAGAGGAAGGATTCTTGAGCACCTTCCAGAGGATAGGTTTTATGAGGGAGCTAGATAGATGTTGGAGTCACAGGGTTCTTTAGAGGGTAGATATTCTGGGTGTGTTTTAGAGATAGATGGTTTACTTCAGTTCCAAAGGTGCATCTACGTGCCTAAGTCAGGTGATTTGCATAGCTTCATCCTTACAGAGGCACATCGAGCCCCATATGTAGCACACCCAGGCGTGAAGAAAATTCACGCTGATATGAGGGAGTTATATTATTGGCTGGGTCTTCAACGGGACATAACAAATTTTGTTGCACGTTTTCTTGAGTGTCAGAGGGTCAAGGTAGATCATTCTCATCCCATAAGACTCTTACATCCTCATGATATTCCTGAGTGGAAATGGGATGTGATCTCCATGGATTTCATAGTTGGACTTCCTATGTCCGTTTATCATCATGATGCCATTATGGTCACCGTGGATAAGTTGACCAAGGTTCTGCACTTTTCACCAACCAAGGTCACCTATAATACACAGGCCATCGCCAAAGTATTTATGGAGGACATTGTTAGGTTGCATGGGATTCCGAAGACCATCATCAATGATAGGGATACCATCTACACTTTAGTTTTCTGGACTTCCTTTCAGACTACTCTGGGTACTTACATTAATTTCAGTTCAGCTTATCATCCAGAGATAGATGGACAGAGAGAGAGAGTTAATCAGGTACTGGAGGACATGTTGAGGATGTATGTGATGGATCAACAGAAGAAATGGGAATATTATTTGTATTTAGTTGAGTTTGCCTATAATAACAACTATCATAGTTCCATTGGTATGGCTCCTTACCAGGCTTTGTATGGACGACCTTGTAGGACACCTTTGAGTTGGGACAGACTAGATGACAGGATTATTCTGGGACCCACTTACCTACAAGATTTAGAGCAGTAGGTTGTTCTAATTAGGCAACGACTTGAGTAGGCTAGAGCACGCTAGAAGGTGTATGCAGACACCAAGAGGATTGATCGTCACTTCTCAGTGGGTGACAAAGTCTTCTTGAGAGTTCATTCTCATAAGAGCCCAATCCATTATGGAAAGGGTTCTAAGCTATCACCTCGTTTTGTGGGGCCTTTTGAGATTTTAGAGGTCATTGGTCTAGTTGCCTATCACCTAGCTTTTCCACCACGCCTTGCATGGGCCCACGATGTTTTCCATGTTTCTGTACTACGTAGATATGTACCAGATGTTTCTCATGTTTTGGATTGGTTGGCATTACAGGTAGAGGATGGAGGACAGTGGATACTCGAGCCCGTACGCATACTAGAGCACCAGAGGTTGGCCCTTTGGGGTCAATACTTGGACCAGGTTAGAGTGCAGTGGGACCGATACAACAAGACAATAGCTACCTGGGAGGATGCGACACCTTTAAGGGCTAGATATCCCTATCTCTTTCAGTGACTTCTAGGAAGAAGTCTAATTTTAGTAGAGGGGGATGTAGTGCCCACACTTTTATAGCTCAGTTACTTGTTGCTAATTTCTCATAGACATGTTTTGACAGAGATTTGATATGTTTTGAACATTACATTAGGAGATTTGATTTGATTAGGCATGTATGGACATTTAGGCGTATAGTGCCGACTTAGCTTGATTACTATGTTGTTTGCATTATCTTATGATGTCATGGATACTAATTGATATGATGTTGTTTTGGAACATAGTTATATTGATGGATACTCAGTTTGTTGCATGTTGGGATTCTATGGATACATGTCATTTTATCATTGTGACTAACTTATGGTGAATTATGTATACTTGTGCACGTTGTCGCACTTTCAATTCCAGAAAGATGAAATGTTAGTCTAGAATTCATTGATATCTTATTTAGTAGTTGATTTATATTTTATCAGACAAGTGCGTTTAATGTGTGTAATGAGTGTGCAGGTGACAGGTCACAGGAGAACATGGGACTCAGGCCAGCTACTGCAACTTTGCACAAGCAGCCCACGGGCTAAGCCCTAGCCATGTTTATTGCTTGAGGCCTTAACGTTAGAATTATTGTTTTGGGCACCATGGGTGACCCTCATTTGTAATGTAATATGTCTTGTAATTATTAATTTTTCTTAGGGTGTTTAGTTTGTGTTGTAAACTAGTTTTGGGGAATTAATGACCCCACTTGCATTAAGTTTTGAATTAGATTAATGATGTACTTAATCTAGAGGGTTTAGGGTCACATGTGAACCCTTGGGTGGGCCCCACACCCTCTACCCTTGTGCCAAATTTTGCCAAACCCGAAATTGGGTTATTTTGGGCATTTTTAGGGACCCCTTTTTAGTTTGGGAGTTCCCTTAACATAAAAATGAGCCCTTGGACCCTACCTAATAGGTAGGGGGGCTTATTTCCAAGGCTAGAGGGAGTTTTCCCTCCCTTTTTGCCTCTCCTTTGGTCACATCCATGTAAGAGGTATGGATTAGTGTGCTTGTTAAAAGTTGCACAAAAATTGTTTTGTTATCATTTAGAGTAATTTGGGAGAAGAGGGCTAAAAGTCATTTTACCCTTTCTCTCATTTATCCTTGGCATCTTTGACCTTGAAGGAGGAGAGGGGTGACACATGTCACCCCCTCATTTGTGAGGATTTTTGCTTGCTCCTCTTCAAATTCCCCCTCATGGGAAAAGAAGAGAACTTTTTTTGGAGCTTTTGCTTGGATGCTTGTGGATTTGGAGCTAGAGTTTGCTTGAGTCAAGAAGTGGAAAAGATTGAAGTTGGAAAGATTTTTGGAGAGCTTTCTTTGAGGTAGGTCTCTTAAGCCTTATTGTATGTGTTGTATTCATGCTAGTTGTTAGATTTGTTTACTTGGAAATGTGGTTGTTGCATGTGGATTTTTATTTATTGTTACTTGTTTTTTTTTTGCTCCCTCCATCATATGGCATGATGGAGTTTTGGAGTTGTGGGGGAAGAGAGAGGGATTTTTCCCTCTCAATCCTCATAGGCTTGATGGGCAAGCCTTGTAGGATTTAGTTATTCCCCTCAAATTGGTTTGAGGTGGGGAAGTTGGTTCATTTGGCTTGAACCCTCCTTCCCCATTCTTGGTAAGGAAACCCCTTTGGGGTTTGAAAATCCTTCCAAGAAGGATTTGGTGAAAGGGGTGGAGAAATAAGGAGGGCTTGAATGAATTAGGAGAAATAAAGAGGGTATGGAGATCTTGTTTTTATGCAACTATTGTTGGTTACAACCTTTGGAGAACTTCTCTCCTCTCTTCCCCATTTGTTTTAGAGGTAGAACTTGGGTTCTCCTCTTTTCATCTTTAAAAAAATTTGGAGTCTTGTTTATACTTGTCTTGTGTTTCATGTGGATGTATCATTGTTTGTTCACCCTCACTCTTGTGCAAGTTGTGGTTAGTTTTCCTGTTTCCCATGGGCTTGGGGGAGGCTAGCATGCATCCCAACCTTGGGAAAGGCATGTATTGATGCCTATGGTTGGGTGGCAAAACAAACTTCTTCTCCTTGTTTGGATTCCTTGAATGCATTTGAAGTTGGAAGTTTGGTGATAGTTGGATTTTGTGACTTCTTGATCATCCCTTGTAACTCTAAAGATATGGCCTTGTGGAAACTAGTATTTCTTGTAAACCCCTTATTTTGTAATTTTCATTCTTGTAAACTTGAGTCATTATTGATTTGGCAATCTTCCTATCATCTTGTAAGAGGCTTGTAACTCATTTAATGAGTAGTTATGTATTTTGTGAAAAACATATTGAACATTGAATTTGAGTCCATTGTAAATGAAATTTGGGATAACTCTTCTTTTTGAAAATGAGAAGTTAATTTTTGAAAGCATGTCCCTTCAAAAGAAAATATCATAATTTTTGGATATCTTGCTTGTGTGTGCAAATCTGAAAACTTTTAATTAGTATGGAATTTGATAAGAAAATAAATCTAATATGGAGCTTTTGGATTTATTGTATGGAAATGTTATTCTTCTTGCAATATGTCTTATTCTTGTAAATTTATTAGTAGCATTATGGAATATAATGGACTTAGTTTTTCTTCCTTTCTTTGTGAAAGCTTAAGAATTTCATTGTATTAGGAAATCCAATATGAATGTGTATTCTTCTTCTCTAAGCTTTAAGTTTATTCAAAATTTCCTCTCTTCTCATTTGGAAAACTTGTGCTTTTCTTTACCACAAAACAGGTAAATCTTTTAGTATGGACAATTGAATTCCTTTGAGCTATTTTCTGCATTAGAGTAACAAGATAAAATCTATTATTATCATCTTGAATTAATTTGTTTCTATGCTATAAATACTACATATATATCAAAATGAGGTTATAGTTATAATAGAGTTATATTAAAATATAATAAAGTATATTATATTCCCTTTTATATTATAATCTAAATAAATTGTATTTTATATATATATATATAATATATATATATATATACATACACATAATATAATTAAAATGTATTACAAAAACAAAAAAAACGAATTGAATTTGTTTTAAAGTTTTTATAAACAAAAATATATATAAAACAAATATGGGGGAGGCCGAACCCTCCCCCAGCCGCCATTGTTATGGGTGCCCCAACTTGCCCCCCTCGCACCCTGTCCTCCTCCACGCCGTCGCGGCCTATTCCCCGTGCCTATCCTCCCATGCCTGTGCAGTCTCCACGACCCTGACCTTCCTCCCTTCGACATATCCTCCCTCTGTTGTCCCTTCTCCCTGCGCGGCCCACTCCAAACCCCCACCGTGGCCACAACCATGTCCCTCCACACTTCCCCTCCTCTCAGACCCACCGCCCTATTCCTCCTTCATTAATCCACCCCCCGCCCCTTAAAACATACATTATATATATATATATATATATATATATATATATATATATATATATATCAATAAACCAAAAAAATACCAAAACGTTTTTGAATGGATGGTTCAAAAAAAAGAGAGACATAAGGAACAAAACAAGCTTCCATGGCTTCCCCACCCTTGACCTACAAGAAGGAACAAAATGAAAATTAACAATGAGAGGAAAATAATATGGAAAAGAAAATAAAAGAAAGAGATAAAGAAGTTTAGGGCACAAATTTTGATTTAGGGTTGAGATTTGTTTAATCCTAGGGCTCAAATAAAACCCTGCTCACATTAAGTCACGGGTTTTTGGTGGGAATGGTCATTTAAATTAAAAAAGAGGGTGTGGGTAAATATATGTATTAGGGGATGAATTTATTTAAGGATGAATAATTATTTTTCAATGTGGGTGAAAATTATTTAAAGGATATGTGTGTGTGTGTGTGTGTGTGTGTGTAGTTTAATAGAAGATAAATAAATAAAATTAATTAGAAATAAATGTTTTAGCAGTTCGGTTAAAATCATATTTTTATGAATTTAATTATTTAATGAGAACGGTTAGGCGAAACATTAGACCTCACTATCAAAATTTTTTTTACCAACTTTTTAGTCTATTTTCCCGTGTCCCAAGGCGGGGCATTACACATACCTTTTTTGGGTTCATGTGTAAACCTTATTGGGATATTACGAAACCCAAATATAATAAATATTTTCATATAAAGATGAAATTTTTAATTTTTATTAGAAAACTTTCTTCTTGTAAGCGCTTCATTACCTTGTGCAGGTGTTCAATGTGTTCTTCCTTCATCTTTTTGAATACTAGTATATCATCTATATATACAATCAAAAAATTTCCCAAGAATGTCTTCAATACCTCATTTATCAATCTCATGAAAGTAAATTTGGGGCATTGGTTAACCCAAAGGGCATGACTAACCATTCATAAAATCCCTCCTTGGTCTTAAATGTAGTCTTTCACTCATCTCCTTCCTTGATGCAGATATGATGATAACCACTCTTCAAGTCAATCTTGGAAAAGTATCGTGTGTCACTAAGGCAATCCATTAAGTCATCCACCTTGGGTAATGGGAACCTATACTTAATATTAATCTTATTTATGGCTATGGAATCAACACACATGCATCATTCTCATACTTTTTTTGGTGTTACACTGCTAGTACTGCAGATGGACTCAAAATTTTACGTATTATCTTTATATCAAGTAATTATTGCACTTCTTTGTGCACTTATTCATTTTCCTATGGGATTATTCTATATGGGTGCTTGTTTGGAAAACTTGATCTTGGTATCAAGTGTATCTAGTGACTAATACGACACATTGGAGGTAATATGTGTGGTAATTCTTTTGTCACAATTTATGAAAAATCTTCCAATAACTTACATACTTCTGCAGGAACTTATTTTTTATACAATCTTCATGTACTTATCTAGGGACTAGTGCTTAATATGCCTCTCCTTTATCCACCTCTCGCAATAATTCCTTTCTTGATACTAGTAAGAATCTTGCGCAAACTCCACTATGTACTCCTTTCTCCTCATTGACAGGTTAAAATTATGCCCATCCTTCTCAATGTGAATAATATTCATGCGCCCATCATAAAAATCCTTCCTATCATACTTTTAGGTCCTTCCCAATAGCAGGAGAAAAAATCCATGAGTATCACGCCACACAATACTTTATCGCAATAATTCCCAATCTAGAATTTGACAAGACTTTTTTCATTTACTAAAACCCGATGTCCCTTTTGCAACCATGACAATTTTTAAGGGTTTAGATGTGTAATATTCTTTATTCCTTAAAATTCTCCACCATTTCACAAGAAACAATATCTTCCATGCTTCCGTTGTCTACAATTACTTTACAACAATTTTCTCTTGATATGTAAATGGTTCTAAACAAGCTCTTTCTCTTTGTAGGTTCATATTCTCTCTATAATGTCTTCAAAAACACCTTCCTCATCATCAAGGTTTCTCTGTGCTCTAGTATCTCAAAATGTTATGCAGATCCCACTGATTCTACATCTCCATGTATCAAATATGCTCTAGTTTTCATACGCCTACTCATAACTTCACCTTATGTATTTGGAATTTCAAATGCATGATTTCCTACGATTCACACTTATAACATGTTTTGGATAATCCTCTTCCCTTTCCTTGAATAAACCTCCTACTTCCTATTGAATATTTTGACACTTCATTACTCTGTGTACTATTCTTAGATGGCGTATATGTACTAATGTGCTCATCTTCCCATGGTCTATTATATCCTCAGTTGTTTTCTCCTTTACAATGTACATTATAGGTTCCTTTTCTTGATTCATTCTAAATTTTTCTCACCAATTTATCCTCCACCTTCAAGGCTAGTTGATAAACTTCTTCCACTAATTGAATACCCAACATGATAATTTCTTCCTGGATTCCAAACCTCAAACTATTTATATATCATGCAACCATCTCTTGGTCAACTTCCACATGTCTAGATCTTATCATGATTTGGTGGAAATCTTCTGTGTAGTTCTTAATGAACATCTCTTTTTGCCTCAAGTTATAAAAATTCTTAAACAAACTCATTTGTTAATCTAATGGTAGAAACTTACTCCTCATTTTTGCGACCATGTGATACCAGTGCACTATCTTATTGTTATCTCTTCTTCATTATTCATTTTACACATCCTTCCACTATAATGCCGCATGTAACCTCATCTTGGTTTGTGTTACGTTGACTCATTGTGGGTCAATAATTTCCTCAAACTCAAATTATTCCTCTATACTCATCATCCAATCTACAAATTCTTCTGGGTCCAACCTTCTAGAAAATGACAGGATGTCCATCCTCATTCCATGACCCATTTTAGAGATTTCTTGTAGTATTCATTCTTCTTATGTACTTATGGCCTCATCCTCTTCTTATACATCCTCCACATCTTCCATGTTGCATGCATTTATTCTTAATTTTTTCTCTTACTTTTCACTTTGTGCATCTAAGGACACAAATCCCCTTTGTCCATCTTCTTTAATGACTTCAATCCTTTTTCTCACACTTTGTAGCTTTCTCATCACTTGTTCCATTGCTCCCATGATAGTTGAATTAACTGCATTGAATACACCCATATTGGTATCTCTTCTTAGAGAAATCATCTCTTTTCTAACTAGTTATCTCACAGTCAACATTCTAACAGTCCTTCTATAGAAAATTAACTTGATCTAATGCCACCTAATGAAAAATAGGGCCTCTATCGGGTACTCCCTCAGCCTGCTTGTAAATTTAACACAAAATAAATTTACCACAGAACTTCAAATCTAATTTTGAAATCCATACGCCATTTACAATGTTTAATGCTTTATGGAATGCTTACAAATCTATAGGTGACAGTGGTGATGGCTCCCAAAAATCTTAAGTCACGAAAATTCCAAAAATCCCCCCAAAAAATATGATGGGTAGGTATTTATAGATACTTGTTCCCGCTTAGAAGGAATTTGAAATATCTTCTGGAAACCTCTCAGAATCCTGTTCAATTAGGAATTTGAAATCCTGTGCATTAATGGTGGCCACCAACCTCTAGCTTAGTAGTGAGAGAGTCCAACTGAAAATGAGTGGGCATTCTCTATACACCTGATACTTGTGTTTTTATTCCTTCAAGTAGTTTCTTGACGTATACTCAATTTCTTCCTACAATATCCAAGCTCCCTTATTTCCTTTAATGCCTTCCAAAACTTTTCGTTCATCTTCACAAGTTGTGCTTTTATTCTCTCACACCTTATTTGTTTTTCTAATCTTATTCAATTCTTATGTGTGCTACCTTTCTTAGTCAAAATCATATGCAGTTACCTATGTCTCTCGTGATGCTCTTGCATCAATAAACAACTAAATAAAAAACAATTGATAGAGAGATTAAAATTTGTAATAATTATCTTTCAAACCAATTTTGTTGTTCTCATATGCATTATATAAATAGAATATACTTATTTTTGGTTGTTTATATTTTAAATTAGGTATGTATATTAACTATGGAAAATATTACATAACAAATATGATTGCAAGACTAAATAGACATGGATTTTTTTTTTTAACTTTACAAGTATGTATTATCACATCAATCATTAGATTGGGGTTTTTAGTAATGTCATTATTGTAAAAATATTAATTATGCAATTAAAGTTAGATATTTAAATATTACATATCAATTAATACTTCAAAACTAATATGTACAATCTTGTACTCTACATGTATGCATGGCCACATCAATAATGATATTGATTTTTTCAACAAGGTCATTGTTTCAAGAATGCCAATTAAGATGGTATAGTTAGATATGGAAAATATTTCCTATGAGTCAATACTATACTGCTCGATATGAAAACTATTGTACTATAAAGGTCTGTAGAAAGATCCATTAACATATTAAGTATTTCTATCACCGAGGTCACTCCTATCTTTATAAAGGATTATGCTAATGAAAAAGAGAAATATCTAGAATTTGATCCCATTCTGTCATGGTATAAAAAATAAAAAATAAAAGTTTTATTATACATAATGTTATTTGATTTTGATGTTCATCTCTTAGTTACTAAATTATTCATTTAAATTCATTATCATTAAATAAATTTATTAATTATGATTTTGTAATATAAAACATAGTTCACTTTTTAATATAGATATTTTTCCTATATTTCTAGTGAATTTTATATGAATTGGATGAATAGGGTGAATATTTCAAAAATATTGAAGAAATGTTTTTCTTATGGTAAAAATTTACTTCTTATTCATGATTATGATGATCCATCCAAAAGATAAATATTTTACCACCAACATGATCACCTCAAAAATCACCATCACAGAGAATAAATTTTTGCATATGAGAACTTTCTAATTTCCCACAACCTTATAGAAGATCTGCTAGGATAAGATATGAACCTACTAAAATGTCTAGTTTCATTTCTTTTACATATTATTTTTTAGGGATTAAAACCTCACATATACCATCTATTTAAATCAAATATCATGTTATCAATTATTGTCATCGATAAGGACAATCATGGCCCAAATTCTTTGAATAAAAATAATAATGTAATACTATCGCTTCCACCTCATTTGGAAGAAAAGCACACTTTTTTATTGTATCATGAGATTAAAATGTATGAGTATTTTAATTTTTTGTTAAAATGTTGGTTGATTATATTGAAAATAATTTTTTGATAATGTTTTTTTTATTATAAGGTAAAAGAGGGGGTTTTTAAAGTGTCCTCTCCCTTACAATGCAAAAAAGAGTATAACAAAAATAGCTAAGTACAGCCATAGATAAACCAAAAATAAAACTAGAAAAGTAGTAAATCCCACAGTGGCAAGTATTTATCAGCACAAATTTATTAAATGGTTAACTACCCAATAAAATTATTTAGACTAAGAGTGGCTTCCCACTCCTCCTTCATGGATTTGAGTTGTTTCTATAGAAATTTTAAGTTGTTCTTGTTTTTGTGATCAACGATCTTAGTGCTCTTAGGTTTCTTGTTTTTAACTTTACTAGCAACTTTAGAACTCTCTTCAACAAGTTTCATTTAAAAAAAATAAAATCTTGCATAATTTCCACATTCCTAATGCAATTGTTCATTGCAATCTTGTAAAACTCAAGGATTTTATCAAATTTTTATACAAGGAGAAGTTGTTCTTTCTCCAAATATAGTTATTATTCTTCATGTCTTTGAAGCTTTCTTTGATTTGGCAACATTCAACATAAAGCCCCATTTATCATCATTAACAACCATGTCTTTTTTATTGTTATTCTCCATATCATTGTTGACAGAGATAAATTTTGTATTTCATTAAATTTTGGTGTGAATTAGGTGTTAGAGGTCCTCTTAGGTGTCTAGGCATGCTTTCTAGTCCTTTTGGATCATTCTGGAGTGAAATAATGAGGTCTTGGAGTTTTCCCTTCAAAACCACCTTTTTAAGTATTTGAATTTCACTAGTGGAGTTTAGGGTATCTTGGTATTAACTTAGGTTGAATAAAATGATTTAAATGTCATTAATGACTTCTTATGTTGTAAATAGCTTATTATATCCCTTATATATGGTTTCATGAGTTATAGTTAGCTCTTACTCTAGTTGAGTTAGCAAAAAATTGTGTAACTACCTTTAGTCATGATCATATATGGATGAATTAGAATTGTAGAGAGTTAGTTAGGTTTGTAAGGAATTTTAGTGGTGGAAATAAGTGTGGAGGAGCCATGAAAGGATCTGTAATTTGTAGGAGCTTATGGAACATCATGTAATACAGGTTATTGTTGAATAAATCTATGTTATTCTTACAAAATGAATGGTGTTTAAGAGAACAATTGTGTTCTTGTGTTTCATTCAGTATGTATGCCTTGTAATATTAAATTAGTGAGATTTTACTAATGGTAGTATTGATAGCATGACAGGGTTTATTTTCTTGGAATGAGGCTAGAGATGTATGGAGTATATTCTCATATGCTTAAGGATAATTTTGTGTTTATTTATTTTATCATGAATTTATAAGTTATAGGGAAATACATTGGTTTGATTAGTGTGAGAATCATGGAATTAAATTTAAAAATTCCTAAATGAACCCAATAATATTCATGTATGAGGAGGTAAGAGACTTGAGTAAGCATCTTTTGTTGTTTTGTGTTCCTTATAAATCTGGTAAATGGTATGAGGAGGATAGATCATTAAGAACCAGAGTAGTATATATGTGTGGGAATGGTTCCAATGGTGTGAAGAGTGATTTTATTCATACAGTGATTGCTATGATAGTGGCTCACTTCATAAATGCTCTAAACTAAGCAAACTCAATATTCATTGTCTTGTATGACTGGTAAAAATAACATTTAGAAGGGTTAAAAAAGTTCTAAGGAAGGTTTAACCTTGAAGTATGTTGAAATAAGGTGTGTATAGGTCTGCATAAGTATTTTAGACCTTGAAGAAGCTTTCAAACTCATGGAAACAAAAATAAATCAAAATCCCTCCTTGCTGGTCTATACAACCCTGTCTAGGGTTTGAGAGAGGAAAATAGGTATAAAATCATTTGCATGCATTGAAAAATCATGAAACTTATTAGAAAGGTGTAATTTTATATAATTAAGGTTTCTATGGAGTTTCAAGGTGAATGGAGAAGAATCGCTAGGTCATAAGTTGAGAATATAGTCCAAACTATCCATTATACCTTGTTTTGAGGGTTTTGGATACAATTTTGGTCAAAGGAAAATAAATATTATATTCTAACCAAAAAATGGTAATGTAGATGGAACAAGGTGTAATAAGGGTGTTGAAGGAGTTGGAAATCATAATAGAGGATTAAGAGAAAATAAAGTAGGATAACTCAGACTTAGAAACTTGTCTTGCACATTCATGAGCAAGGTAGAGAGAAAATTATGACTGAGTTGAATAATAGTTGATGAGGGTTTAATTCATGGTGGTTAGAATTTAAATAAGGTGAAAAAATGTGTATGATAAAATACCAAGAAAATTTGGAGTAAAAACAAGAAAGGGAATTCATACCATGTTTAGGACCTTAGTCAAGAAAGAGAGAAATTTGTACTTGAAAGCAAAGTTGTGTTAAAGAAAAAATTGGAAGAGTTAAGACTTGATAAGATATTTCATGAAGAGTTTAGAGATGGTTTCAGGTGCATGGGGAATCCACTAGTCTAGATAAGGGTATATAAACTTGAGAAAATTAGTCTTAACAAAAGATGAGACCTAATTTATCTTGGTGAATAGTGAGTTAAGGAGGTTATGCTTGGAGATAAGATATAAAACTTGGTGGAAATCAAGAATGGGGTAAACGGTACTATAATATGCTTTTATTTTCTTAAAAACCATTGTCAATTGTTATAAACATTGATACTTACATAATATAGGGGCTACAAGAGAAATATGGCTAATTGAAGACAAGGTTTGTAGTTTAAAGGAGTTATACTAAATCCCAGAGCATGAAACGTTGACATAAGTTGCAAGGGCCAAATGGGTGTTCAAAAATTTACTTTTTTGTGTTAAAAAAAAGTGATACATTCTAGGAAACATGGTTCAAGTGTGTTTTTTAGGGCTTGAAGAGCTATTAATAAGGCTTAAGGAGGTGAAAGAGTTAAAATTGAGTTTTTCTTTCTTGTGAATGTCTTATTCAAGATTTTTGGGTGTTTTTAAGTAGGTTGAAGATGATAATATCTTTTTTGTTAGGTTTGGTGAGAAATTTGAGTATTAGATGCATATGAAGGTCTTGAGTTCTTAGTCATATTGGCATGATTGGTTGAGTTTACTCTAATAATTTATATTGTTGTTGTCTTGTGAAGGTTCCCACCATTTGTGAAATGGAGCAGAAGAGAAGGAATGACTGATGAATGAGAGGAGGAGATTTTGAAAAAATATGGGTACGAAACTAATGGAAGAGGGATTCCACCCAGATCCAAGGATTCTGTTATAACAGAAGGAGACATAGTGGGCCATGGAAAAGATTCTGACAAGGAGAAAGAGAAAAAATAAGGGCTTTGATTCATGGTCAGGTGTGGTGAAGAATGGTTCCATATCGAAAGGCCTAAAATGTTTCCTGCAAGTATCCAGGGAGGCTTTAAGATACATCCCAGAGATTCCTAATTCAATTTTAAATAGTACCATTAAGAACTTTGACAAGGCATTGGAGGGAAATATGGCTGGGGGTAGGACCAATATCGATGCAATAAGAAGATGAGAAAAACTTAAATGGAACCTGAAAAGACACCTGGAGGTAAGTGATTTACCGAATGGATTCTTTCTCTTTAAATTTATCATTTAGGAAGACATGTTTAGGGTTTTGGAGGATGATTCCTAGTTTTGGGGGAAATCAGGATGGTACTTAAGGAAATGGGAACCAAATTTTGACTCGGAGAAATAAACTTGAATCAGCTCCCTATTTGGGTTCATTTACCTAGTCTTCCTTTAGAGTTCTGGCATGAGGACATCATTAAAGGAATATCTAACTCTTTGGGTTCTTTGGTGCTCATAGACAATGCTACTCTCAATATGACTCAATTAGTGTGTGTTATATTCTACATCTACACTATTTTGGGTACTGACATTCCTAACAACATCAATTTGAATTCTATATTAGGTGTATGAGAATAAAAAATTAAACAAGAAAACAACCTAAAAAATTTACCAAATGCAATGGATGGGGACACTCGACTCAAAATTACAAATTCAAGATATCTGTGGTCTTCAAACTTGCACCCTGTGTCTCGGATCTCAGAAGGATCGAGGTGTTTGAGACTAATAATAGAACCCGTCCCCAAGTTGTGGGACCTTTCGCACCTTGGGACATATGTCCAGAGAATGTCGTTTCCTCTATCTATTTCTATTGCTACTGCTACTACTACTCCTAGTGCTAAAAGGGGAAACTAAGCTAATAAATGCCAAGGGACCAGGGATAGAAAGGTAACATGAAAGGAAACTACACTAAAATTCGATAACACTAGAAAGGAGGGATGAACACTATTTGTTCATGATGCGAAAATGAGAGGAAATGTGTAAAATAAGGCTAGGAACGTGTAGCACAACTTAAAAATGTATTCACCAGACAAATTTCATGGTATACAACCAAATAAAGAGTTGCAAGGGACGTGAAATGGCAGAACTAGTACACAACACACAAAAGAAAAGGCAAGAATAAGGAATGCAAACATGTTAGGACAAGATAATAGTCATAAAATGATGCTTCTATTACTTACAAAAATGCATAGAACGGTTACAATGGTGAAAGAGGCCAGTATCCACATGCAAGAGCTAGATCTAGAGGTATGCAACTCAAAAATATAGAAAGTATGAAGTCCTTAGAAAAATGCATAAGGATCCAGAGTATCCAACATTAATGAGCCCAACTCTTACATTTATAGATGAATCTGTAGAAGGAGAAGAGAAGGAGGGAAAACTTGAATTTAAAATACAACCACCAATGAGATGCATTCAATGCATGAAAATCCACCTGAGAATCTATCAAATGCACTTCCCCAGGGATATTTTGGCATGTTGGATGAGGAAGGAGGGTGGATGATATCAGATCAAGTGGTTAAAGCAATCGATCTTCTTCATTAATGCTCAAAAAGATGTTGTCCCATTTCTCACCTACCAGATCCACCAAAATTTGAATTTGAATATCTAGCACTGTAGCTGATGTCAGCAGACTCTCTGACAAGTCCTAGTATGTGCCGATCAAAGCTCTATAGAAGAAGATATAGTTTTCAGAAGATGTTAGGGCCATGTTGCACATGCAAGACACGTGGCACGTGTAGATTGGCTGAAATGATGGCCAAACTGTGAAAATATGTTTTTCATTTTCTGCCACATGTCAATCACTGATTTGTTGTAATGATTTGATGCCGTATTAGAGTTCTTTGGCTGGTTATGTGTGGCATACTAAAGTATGTCAGAAGATGACCTGACACATAAGGGTATAAAGGATGATGAATGGAAGAAAATAGAGGAAGATGCAGAGGAACGTGCGCGCGATGCACGTGGGGAAATGAGGAAAACTGGTGAGTAGAGAATACATGGTCAAGGGGAAACTATTACAAAGTATTAGACATAGTGTGTGAGAGGGCTAGGAACTTAGCTGATTGAAGAAAGTGTGAGGCGTGCAGAGAAGAAACTACTTAGGAAGAAAGTGAATGCATAGAAGGTGGGCACAAGAGAGGATTTGAACAAAGAGGGAAATGAAAAGTGAAAGAAGAGAAAGAAAGTGCACAAGGGTGCGTGAGGAAAAGAAGGGGCTCCAAGGGAAAACTACAACCAAGAAATTGTGCCAACTAAACTTGAGCACGCGCAACCTTCAATGAGGAGTTCAAAGATAGAATATGTATGAAGTTATCCAAATAACTAGGAGAGTTATTTGGATAACAGTTTTGAAAACTTTTGGGGCCATCTTCCTACTAGATGAAGGAGATCAGTAGCCTGGAGCATCCATTGGGCATGAAGTCTACTATGTAATCATGAAACTGCCCTCGTAGTCACTTGAAGATCATTCTTGATCTTGATTTTGAATCTTACAACTATGCTGAAAGAAGATATGTATTTTGGAAGAAACAGAAGAGCATGTGCAGGAAGCATGCGAGAAGAAAGAACTATGTACAAACAAACAATGTGCGCACAACACACTCGGAGGAATTGAAACTACTCTAATATATACAAAATGATGCAGAAAACTTAATGGAAGGGTTTGAGATAGATTCCATTTACTGAGATCTGCAACGTGCTTCCATCAAGATGAGTTAACTCAAAATATTTAGCCTCTTTGCATGAACTGATGATGTATGGGTCACTCCAAAGTGCATCAAAATTTGAATGGCACCCTGGTTTAGCTCTGTCAAGCATCCCATTTAGGACTAAGTCCCCAAATTTGAAAGCTTGGGGCCTAGCCTTTCTATCAAACCATTTCTTTGTTGCTTGTTGATGCTTTTCTAGCTTGATCATGGAAGAGTTCCTTAGCTCTTCAAGATCAACCAGCTCCGCCATTCTGATTTCTCTCTGGTATGCGCCTTCGAATTTCAGCTGTTGGGAAAGCCTAATGAGTTTAATTCTAGTGTCAAAGGAAGGGTAGCCTCCTTGCCATAGAAAAGCTTGTAAGGAGAAGTTCTTATTTCCTTTTTGAATATGATTCTATCTACCCTAAGTGCACACGTGAGACCTTTGTATGCCACTCACTGTCTTTGGCTGATGTTCATTGTGCACTTCATGATTCTGATCAGGGTCTTGTTTGTTGACTCTTCCAAACCATTACCTTGAGGGTAATAGTTGGAAGAAGCATTCAAATAGATGCTCATATTTAGAGCCCAATTAGTGTTTTTAGTACCAAGGAAGGTTTTTGCATTATAAGAGATAATGGTTTGAGGGACACCAAACCTTATGACTATACCTTCAAGAAAGTCAAGGATGACTGACTCAGTTGATTCCTTGAGCGCGACAACTTTTGTCCATCTGGTGAAATAGTACATAGCTGTCAGCACCCACTTGTGTTCATGTTCAATGCTTGAAGGCAGATTGATCATACCTATGAAGTCAAGACCCCATTGCACAAAAGGATGATCCGCTTGGATTGGTCAGAGGGGAAGTGCTGCCAATTTTTTCTTTCCTATAAAGAAAGCACACTCTCTACATTTTGTGACCCACTTGTGTGCATCTACAAATAGGGTAGGCCAGAATATTCCTACCATTATGATCTTCATTGTTGTAGTTTTGGCAAAAAAGTGTCCACCAGAGAATCCATCATGAAATTCTGCTAACACTTTTTCAGTTTGTGTGTCGTTGATACATCTTAACAACATGCCATCAAGATTTTTTTGAAGAGAAGTCCATTAATCAAAACATAAGGGATAGATTGTAACCTAAAATGTCTTCTCTTTGCCTTGTTCAAACCAGGAGGGTATGCACCCTCAGAAAGGAATATGATCATGTCCTTCATCCAGTCACGCACTCTAGGATCTGTATTATGCTCAAGATCTATGTAAGGGAGATCCTCATCCAGAAATAATGAAGTCTCAGATTCAATCTACGCATCCTCACCAATCTCCCTACAGAGCAAATGCTACCTCTTACCAGTTTTGTTACTTTGATAGTCACATCATACTCCATGATTTTGGTCACCCATCGTGCTCTCTTTTCACTAATCTCTGCTCCCATGATGAAGTCTCTAACATAAGAGTGGGAGACTAACACCTTGATATGATTTGTGGCAAGCATACTTTTGAATTTATTTGAGTGCGCATGATGGAAAAGACCTGATTCTTCATGTAATTGTATCTTAATTTGTAATCCTTCAGCGTCTAGTTGAAGAAATCCACTAGTTGTTCTAGCCTTGTTCATTTTCTTGTGTTAGGACAACAAAAACACTAGTATCAGTGCCATAAGCATAAAGGATGAAATCCTTGGAATAATACGAGGTTGATGAGTGTTGGTGGACAAGAAATTTCTTGCTTGATTTTGTTGAAGCTTTCTCTTCCTTCTGTTGTCCATCTGAAGGCTATGTCGTTTCTTGAGCATCAAGGTGATGGACTGAACCAACCTTGCAAAGTTAGGGATAAAATGCCTAACAAAGTTGATCTTACCAAGGAAGGACTACAAGGCCTTTTTTGCACTTATAGGGAAAGAGCTAGGATGGCTGAAATGCACTCAGGATCAATTGCGATACCATCCTTTGAAACCACATGGCCCTAATATTTTTCCCTGTGCCACCACAAAAATTCACTTCTTGGGGTTAAGAGACACCCCATACTTTATGCATCTCTCAAAGACCTTTTCTAGGTGTGTCATATGATCCACGCTCTTCTTTGAGAAGATTTTTATGTCATCAAGGTGAACCAAGATGAACTCATTGATGTAACCTTTGAAGGAAATATCCATGGCGTACTGAAATGTGTGCCCACGTATGACAGACCAAAGGGAATTTTATGATACACATATGTTCCCCATTTGGTTGTAAATGCTATTTTGAATTGATCCTCTTCCTTGAATAGGATCTGATTGAAGCCTGAATATCCATCTAACATTGAGAATCTTTGCGCACCGGCCATTAGTCTACAGAATCTTCTCCATGGAAGGAAAAGGATAATGATCCTTTAGAGATGCCTTATTCAAATCTCTGAAATCAACATAGAGTCTAATTTCAATGTTATTTTTGCGCATTGGAACTAGATTTGTGACCCAAGTAGAGTATTTGATGGGAAAAATAATTCTTGCATCAATGAGTTTGGATAATTCTTTTCTCATGAGGGGCTCTATCTTTGGATTGACTAGTCATTGCTTCTGTCTGACGAGCTTAATACGAGGATCAAGGTCAATGGAGTGTTGAGAAACACTTGGATCAAAACCTTTGAGGTCTTCATACTCCCATGAAAAGATATCATTGTATTTTTAACACAGAGAGATGAATACATTTCATCATGCGCACAAGTATTGTTGAGAGACTCCTTTATGCATAATAGTGACTGGGGGTGCCTACCTTTTTAACCTTGAACTCATCATCAGGGCTAAACATTTTCTCTAAGGTGTAGCCCTTTAGCTAACTTGTTTGTCTTCAGACTTGGTCACCATAGCATGCAAGTCATCTTGCCTTGATGCACAATAGATGAACTAGATGATCTACATGTCACTTTAAACACTTCCAGCTGGTGTTGTTTTCTAGAATGGTTGGTCTAATCACCATCTTAATGTGTTGAGTGTTTCCTTTGACAAATTCCTCAGCAAGAGAAATTCCATTTGGTTATTCATTTTACCGGCACTACCTAAAAATTTAGAGCATCAAAGTTCTCAAGGAGGTTAGACTTTATGTTTATAAGATTTAATTCTTTTTCTAGCATTTTTTGGTAACCTGGTGGATAACCACTCTGTGTCCCCAAATATTTGCAGTTGCTTTATTTCTTTCTTCTCAGCAATGAGAAAGCCATGCACAAGTGCTTCATACTCTACCACATTTTTAGAACAACTGAAACCTATGCGCAAAGACTAATTTCTCATCTTAAGGGAAATGCCACTCCTTCCTTCATTTCTGCTTCTGGAACCATCAAAGTATAACTTCCATAGGCCAGGTTCAACTTGGTATTTCTTAAGCATGCATGACATCACAAATTCTTCTTCAAGAATGCAGTAAGTACCAAGCCCACTTTCATAAGCTTCTAATTCTTCAGCATATGGATCAAATTTATGGTGCCTTTCTACCCATTCATCAAGTACTAGGTCAGGAACATAGGGTGGAAGAGTCTTCTCTTCAGGAATTAAATCTTGTTATTGGATTAAACAGTTGGCTTGGAGAGGGGATGAGACATATGATTCTACATGATAAGAAAATATAGGCTCAGCTTGTATGGTAAACTGGGTACCATACCTTTTCTTGAGTAACATATGAGACCAATCAAAAGACAAGTAACCACCCACTTTAGTAGTAAATTTCTTGATAGACAGAGGGAAAACAAAGGAGGTAAGTCAATAATTGACACATCTTGAGTAATTGTTAACTTGGACATTCATGAAGGGTCAACTCAAGATCCTTAATGACTCCTAAGGTATTGACAATTGAGCCATCCGAGTTTTAGGACTCCTTTAGATAAGGGGCTATACCTAAGACCTAGGACATCAGCTATCTTCTTGGGCATAATAGAGGTACTAGCACCCGAGTCAATCATGCAATTATGGACTAAATATGTCTTCCTATGATCAAGGACATGTAGAAGGGTGGGGTTTTAACAAGCTTTAATTACTTACTTCTCTTCTTGGAAGATGTTGATAGTGTCACGTGGCTTGTGAATAGTTGGATCAGTGCATGGAAGTTGGGACAGGGCCTCATGCAACAAGTCTCTTTGAGAAGGAATGGTCAGGGCATCTCAAATTGTGACATTTATGTTTGTTCTTCTTCATCTGGTCCACAATGTTGAATGGGAAAGGCCACTGTCTTGTGTATTTGGGGAACAACATCCCTTTTTGACTATTTAGGCATGGAAGCCTGGAATTTAGCTAGAGAGGCTTGACCTACTAAAGGAGGGGTGTGCGCTACTTTAGAAGGAGCTTTACGTGGGGCCTCTTGTGTAGGTACTTGATATAATTTTACTACTAGATGCCTTGGCTACATCTTTTTGCTTCTGAGGGTCTGCTTGTTCATTGGGAGTGTGACATGTGCACCGGATTCTAACATTCTACTTCTTTGTATCTTGTGTTGTCCGCAACTTGGGCATGTCATCTATTTGTATCATCTACAACTTGGTTGATTGCATAGAATTCCTCAGTGCCAAAGAACATCAAATTTACCTCTGGAGGAGCTTCTAGTCTTTCTTGGTTATTTGCTTCAGTAGGCACTTGTTGAAGGCTCACTGGCGGAAGCATTTTGGATCATGTAAATCTTGGGTGCATTCAACATTGGCATAATGATATTGAATATGAGGCATATTGCAAGGGAAACACCATTCTGACTCTTGTGCCAAATTGTTCTGAACTGGAACAAGCACTTGAATTGTACTGGGTACTGGAAGAGAAGGCACGGGAGGAATAACTTACAAGGGTAGATGTGCATTAGCATGTCATCTATCATTTGTTGGTTGGGTGTGTATCTTTTATTTCCATACTGATTCTACCAAGGCTGATTGCTTTGGCCATGCACCTGATTAGAACTACCTCTATAGGCTTGCACCTGTTATTTCTCTAATGATATGACCTTGTTTGACAAGTTTCTAATCAGGCCTTCAACTCTCTCATCTTCTTTTTGTTGCACTGGAGAGTAGGATGTAGATGCAAAAGGTTTCGCTTTGCTCAGGAACATAGCATAGGGGCCACAGAAGGTTGGGGTGCTTGTGAGATTTCTGGGAACAAGGGCATAGGCAGTCTAGGAGCTATCTTTCCCACCTGAATAAGACTATTTTTTGCCCTTACTATAATACTATAAGCAACTGGTAAGGTCCTACCTCCCATGGATTGGATCATGACTAAGATATCACTATTCAATGCCTTTAGGTAATATAGAAAAGAATGCTAGGTTGTAGGCCTTACCACCAGAGGGATTCTATCCCAAGTCTTCTGAAATCTGATGTTGAAATCAGTCATATGCTCATTGATGCCCTCCTTGTTGTGTCAATTTTCTCTAACAGAGATAGGTGATCTAACTTATCTTCAAATTAATTGCAAAGAGTTGTTCCCAGCTCATCCCAGGTGGTGATAGATCCAAGTCTCAAGCCTCGGTACCATTGAAGTGCTTTACCTTTGAAAGAGGCTGCAAGTAGCCTGACTGCTACATCATCATGTGTGATCAAATAGAGTGAACACACATTTGCTACATCCTGGATATGTTCCTGAGGGGTGACTTGATTCTCACCAGTAAAGTATGGAATACTCTTAAGCGCATCATTTGGCATATCATTTTACACAGCCAAAACCAAGGGACTTCCTCCAATGAAGTTTACAAAGTTCCTAAGTGGAGGAGGTAAATTGATGTGCCATTGTAGGATGCGTAGGTTGTCTTCTTTGAGGAGGAGTTGAATGGGTGTGGCGCTGCTGGAGATAGAGAAGGAGATACGTGCATGGGATTTTTGGAATGAAATATTCTTAGGGATATCTGGAGGTGCTCAAAAGAATCTTTAGCTACCACACTTTTTCTTGTATGCACTCTTCTCATGAAAGGTGCTCAAGACTGCTAAAATAGAGATCTGGAAATGTTGGGAAGTTGTCGAGATGTGTTGAAATGAGCCTCTAAAGGCTAAAAATACTAAGTCCACACACCAGAACTTAGCAATATGAAATTTAAGCTTTCATTGTTGGTCCCACCAGGCGTGCCAGAAACTATTGGTCTTCAAACTTGCACCCATGTCTCAGATCTGGAAGAACCGAGTTGTTTAAGATTAAAATGGAACAGTCTCCAAGTTGTGGGACCTTGCACGCTTAAGACGGATCTTCGGAGAAGGCTGGTTCCTTTATCTATTTCTACTGCTACTGCAGCTTACTCCTAGTGCTGAAAGGGGAAACTAAGCTAATAAATGCCAAAGGACCTAGGGATAGAAAGATAACATGAAAGGAAACTACACTAAAAGGTGATGGCACCAGAAAAGAGGGATGAACACTATCTGTTCTAAGTGGGAATGAAAGGAAATGTGTGAAAGGAGGCTAGGCACAAGTAGCACAACTAGACACATATTTACCAAATCATTCTCATGGAACATAACTAAATAAGGAACTGTAAGGGACATGAAATGGCACAACTAGCACACAACACAAAAGAAAGGGAAAGAAGAAGGAATGAAAACATGTTAGGACAAAGAATAGTCACAAAAGGATGCTTCTATTACTTCTAAAAATGCACAGAGTTGTTACAATGGTGAAAGGAGGCCGATATCCACATGCAAGAGCCAAATCTAGAGGTCTGTAACTCAAAATACAGAAAATATGAAGTGCTTAGCTGAATGCGTAAGGATCCAAAGTTTCCAACATTAACAAATGAGCCTAGCTCTTACATTTATAGATAAATTTGTAGAATGAGAAAAGAAGGAGAGAAAACCCAAAGTTGAAATACAACCACCAACAAGAGGCATTCAATGCCTGTAAATCCACCTAAGAATCTGTCAAATGCACTTCCCTAGGTCTTTTTTGGCATGTTGGAAGAAGGAAGAAGGGTGAATCAGATTAAATTAGGTGGTTAGAGCAATTAGATCTACTCATTAATGCTCAGAGAGATGTTTTCCTGATTTCTTACCTACCAGATGTGCCAAGAATTTGAATTTGAATATTTAGTACTATAGCTGATGTCTATCAAAGCTTTGTAGAAAAAGATATGATTTTCAAAATATTACTAGGGCCACCTACGTACGAAAGACATGTGGCACATGCTGATTGACTGAAAAGATGGTCAACTGTCTAAAAGTGTTTCATCATTTCTACCATGTGTCACTCACTAATTTGTTGCAAGGATTTGGTGCCCTGTTGGCGCGCTTTGACAGGTTATGTGTGGAACACTCAAGCATATCAGAGAGATGACATAGCACAAAATTGTGTAGAGGAGGGCACAAAGGTAGGGCACGCAGAGGGATTGAGGTTTGCAGAAGAAGGTAGAAGGAAGGCATAGTGTAACTCGTGTACGACATGTGCTAGAAGAAATGGGGAAAAATAGTGAGAATAAAAAAGGTATGGTTAAGGCATAACTATTATAAAGTAATGTGTGCAAGACATGAGAGGGCCAGGGACTTAGCTAATTGAAGCAAGTGCAAGGTGCACACATGCACAGAAGAAGAAGCTACTTAGGAAGAAATCGAATGTGCAAAAGATGCGACGTAAGGTAAGAGTGGGAACAAAGAGGAAAAGGAAAATGGAAAGGAGAGAAAAGGGGAAGCACACGAGGGTGTGCGAGGAAAAGAATTAGCACCAAGTGAATTGTACAACTAAGGAATTGTGCCAGCTGAATCTAAGCGTGTGCATACCACTTGATATAAATATCTTTGAGAGCCAAGAATATGTATGTAAGTTGTCTAACTAACTAGGAGAGTTATTTGAATAATAGTGATTTCATACGTATGTTGTAGGATAAGAACTGACCTTCTTTTAATGGTAAGATAGTCATCCATACAAGATATCATGCAAACCTTTTTCATTTCTATAAATATGGGTTTGGTTCAAGAATGTTTACAAAAAATGGGTATAGGCCTCATTAGAAAAAACATGGTAAGAATGAGTAAGGTCTCCATGAAATCACCTAATCAAGCTTAGGATACCATTATGAACATGGATTCACATTTCTTGGCTGACACACCACATACAACATATAAGGATCACTTATACTCTTATCTTCATATGTGATTTATGGAGAACATTTTTGAATTTTTGATGAATAATATGAAGCACTTGGTAGGATATGTGGAGCTTTCCTATAGAAAATAATTTCCAATCACAATAATCTCCTAACATATAAGGTAGATGGCTAATCCCACTCAGTGTCACATGAACCTGAACTCATATCTCAATTTTGGAGGAAATCTATCTGGAATATGATCCAACAACCCGGTGGACAAAGTTCCAAATGAAATTTGATAATTTTTAGAGTAATATATATAGTAGTTATGAGAAATGATAAATCTAATAGAAGACATGAAATCCTTACATGTATATCATGACATTAATTCCATAAGGACCCGAAAGTGAAAGTAAGATTCAAAGGAAAATGAAGATTCACTCCATTTCTATTTGCGATGCCTTATCCTATGCTACTCTCTGTTTTACTTTATTTCTACAAGGTTCTGGGTGTGAACAACTCTAATAAGTGTGGTGTTTATGGATCTTCCACATAAAAAACATGACAGACTTCAATAAATTTAAACTAAATGGCCCCAAAAGGAATATTTCTTAAGATGTGTGTTTTGGATTCCTAACCTTGCCACCCAAAATACTGGTATCATGGATCACCTAATGTTTTTAAGGATTTGTTTTATGACATAACTTAGAAAAAATGAACTCCAGTATTTTTCTCTTTTCAATGTAAGGGGGCTTTACCACATTCATTTCCCAGATAAATGGAGGATCCTTAAATATTTAATGGAAGGCCTTAATCTAGATGTCACGGGAAAAACAAGAATCTTACAGTTAATGTTTGTGAATCCTATGAGGCCTTTTCCTAAGCTTCTGCAAGTACTTCCTCGGTTGCACTCTGAGGCCTTTGCTATTTTTATTCCTCTAATAATTCCGTTATGAGGGATCCCTTGTTCCTTATGGCCCCTTCTATCCCAACTATTTAAGGCTCTTTACTTCTAAGTTTCTCAAGCTCAAATTGTAAGTGAAATCCCTGAAGGCCAAACCCAGTTCTTGAGATAATCTTTAGAATTGATAAAAAATGGATAAATCTCATATATCTAGGGTAAGACAATCCAAATGTAGTTCAATAAAGGAAGAAATTATGACACCATTTTTTTGAGGGGGATAAATCATAGAGGAATATCATCTATTTCATCAAATTAGTTAAAGGTTGGTGAATTAAATACAATCATACATGGCCCTAACAAAAATAATGGATCTATGGAGCTATATAGTTGGGATGGAGGATTTCAATGATCTTGGTCACTTAGCTAGTAACATTAATGTTTTTTTAATGCTAAAGGGATATAAAAGAATTCTTTATTCATACATGAAGAGTTCTTCTCTCAACTTCTCTAAAATTCAGACTGAATAGGGTTTGGAGCTGCACTATAGTCCTCTTCTAAGGATATTTCTATGTTCTCCCTCACAAGACATTGGTTTAGATGCACATACCCAATTCTCTAGTGGCAATAATAGTTCTTCTTCTCAAGATTGAAAACTACCTTTAGATATGAAAAACTGTGTCTCTAAAGTGAGGATCTAAAATATCTCATCTTTTATTTTTGGATGTATTAACCATGACCAAGGAACTAATAGTGGATTTTGTATATATATAATACTATAGAACTAGCAAGTGAGGAACCCAATAGAACCATAAAAATCACCTATAAAGATTTTTGGGATACATTATGCTTCTGTAGACACCTAAATTTGATAATTTATCACCTGGATAATGTCTTACTATGTGGCTTAAGAGTCCCGAAATAAGTGAATTGTGCATGCAGATATGTCCAATACTATCAATTAGAAATACCCTACTATTCAGAATATGCAATAGCATCTTATCTCATCAAGAAAATTATTTGGATTCAAAACTCAATATTAATGTGGCTCAAAGCAGGGTGAATCCAAATTATTATATTCTTTCACTTGAATTCACTTTGCAAAAGAATTTTTAATAGCATTGCATTTCTCCTTTAGGATAATGGAGGGGGAAATCCTGGAAGAAGAGAAGAGATAACCGCCCAATGCTATTGGGTCTAAAAATCAACAATCTGCTGTACTACATCCACCCAATGGTTAGTTTCTCAAATTTAGGAAAGGTAAATGACTTTATGGGTCATCTACTTTCCCTATAGGTTGGCCTTGATGAAGACAACAAAATTATACTCTATGTAATCCATCTATGGAAGAGGCCGAAGTTAAATGGTCATCCATTTACTAACTTGGATAATGCTCCCGGTCCGGATGCTTTGTCAGAGATTTGTACTTCCAGAAGTTATGGGACATAATTAAAAATGGTGTTTACAAATCTCTGGAAGAATTATTCAACCATGAAGTAATGATCACAGGATTACTGAAGTACCCCCACACGGGTCTTGTATCGAACACTCCAAATGCTATGGAATTATAAAGTCGATATTCTTCCAAGCCAAATATCCTTAGAGCCAATTACAACACAATCAAATAAATTCTACACATAGAACATCTATCAAGCTGATCGATTTATCAAATGCTAGTTTCATCCATACAAATATAACATCTCTAGGTGGCGAGCTATGCGTGGTTTTAGGCATACAAATGGAGTAGTTCAAAATAATGTACTGTGGTATATGAGACTATTCACACAACTAACTAAGGAAACAGGTAACTATGATCATTTAGGTGGCTATGGAAAATACATATTATAATGTATGATAGAGTTATCTTCTAGACAAAGTTATGAGGAAATTTGGCCAAGTGACAACTCATCCTATCATGAGTTTGGTCAATATCTGCATTTAACACGTGTTTGAGTTGATCTATCCTTGTAAATGGGGCCCCTTTTATATATATTTCCCATACACAAGGATTTGAGGAAATATTTAATCCAATAATATCCCCATATACATATATTTTATAACCTTGATGCTTTAAGTAGGAGAATAAATGATGAATCCCATAGAGGAACAATCAAATGTATATCTCCAGCTAGAGGAGTGTAAAATGTCTCACATCATCATTTTATCGACGACATGATTTTGATGATTGAAGCCTCGGTCCTTGAAGTAAAGTGTTTTAAGATGCTGCTAGATGACTACATGGAGGTTTTTGGGCAATTTGTAAACTATATAAAAATATCCATTTATTTTCTAAATACTTTGGTTAGTAGGAGCAAGAAGATTGCAAAATTTCTAGAATGTGACATCAAACTTGTTCCCACTATTTACTTGGGTATGCCATAAGGAGAAAAGAGACCCCACAATGGTGAATGAAACTTCCTAATAGAAAGGTTTCAAAGGAAATTGGCGAGGTGGAAAGATAACCTTCTATCACAAGTGGGAAAAGTCATTCTTCTTAAGAGATCCCTTCAAAGCCTCTCGGTGTATGTGATTTCTCTTTATCAACACCCTTTGAAAGTTGCTGAAAAACTTGAAAGTATTCAAAAATGATTTCATTGGAGTGGTATAGAAAATAAATACCATATCCCATTGGTAACATGGAAAAGAGTGTGCAAAACAAATAATATGGGGGTGGGGGGGTAGGCCTTAGAGACTAGATTAAAATGAACAAATATTTATTAACCAAATTTTTTTGGAGGCTAATTTGTGAAAAAGGTGTATGGAAAAAGATTCTTAAAAACAAATATTGTGAGGATGCTAATGACGAGATATGGATTTTTAAACCTCCATATTTCAATGGGTCAAGTATTTAGAAGGCTATAAATTGGGATAAGGAAACCTTGGAAAAAGGGTGCAGGTGGAAAATTGGAGACAACACTAAAATTTTGTTTTGGAAAGATAAGTGGGTAGGCATTTTCAAGTTAGAGGATAAATTCCCACTAATATCTAAGCTGTTGGAGGAAAAATATGAGACTCTAGTTAAAAACTACATGAGGGAAGAAGAGATTTTTCAAACTTGGAAACATCTGGATATGGACAAACAGGACCTAAAAAATCAAATGGAAAGATTCAATGATTTTCTTCAAAATCAGTTGTCTTGCAACAAAAATGAACTAGACAGAATTGTATGGTACAAAGAATAAAATGGTATTTTCTTATTCAAATATGCCTATGATCAATTTTTTGAAGGATAAGTGAGTGAGAAAGATTCAGTAGCTGGAAAAATATAGAATAAAATTACTATGCCAAAGGTTACCATGTTTAGTTGGCTTACTGTGATCAATAATATTTTATCAGTAAACAACCTCACTAAAAGAGGCTTTCACATTGTCAACATATGTGTTTTATGTGAAAATGATATAGAGATGGTCAATAATATGTTTATGGACTGCACTTTCTCTTTTAAAATCATATCCTCTATCCATGATTTATTTTTAGTAAATTAGGTAATCCCGAATTAGGTCAAATCAACCTGGTCTAGTGGAATTGTTCTTTCAAAATCCAAGGCCTAAAGAATCTATGGATCATTAATATTGGACACCTATGGTGGGAGGTATGGAAGATAATTTCACATAAGCTCATTTCCAAAAGATGCATATAATCTATTAAAAATAACTTCTCAATCTTTAAAAATAAGGAAGTGGAAATAGTGGAAGGAGAAAAACATATCTTTAGTAATTTGAATTTTACATTTGTTGAACAAATAATAAAAATTAATCCAAGAGAAGGAATTAGATTGAATAGACCTTTGAAAGCTTTTATAAATCTAAATTTTGATGGTGCAACAAAAGGGAATCCTGGGAAAGTTGGTGGAGGTGGTATTTTCCATGACTTCAAAGGTAACTTTTTTATTACCTACTTCTTTAATTTGGTTATACAAACTAACCATGTGGTTGTGGTTGTGGTGATGTGTTGGGGAATTAAGCTTTCAAAAGAGAAAGCTTTTAAATATTTGATTTTTGAAGGTGACTTTTTGAATATAAATTCAAGTATGTTGGGCAGAAACTCCATATCATTGACTATAGAAAATTTTATAAAGATCTCCAAAAGCAAACTTACCTCCTTCACTTCCATATATTTTCAACATATATACTATCAAGGAAATGGATTAGCAGATAATTTTTCTAACAAGGGTGTTGTTGCTAAGGATTTTACTGTGGTTGAAAATATAGCTAGCTTGGATGAGAAAACTATTAGAATAATTGAATGTGACTCTTACCCCAAATCTTTGCCATCATAGTCTATTTTTATCTGGGTTAATTATTTTAGGAATATCATGATGAAAACTATGGTTTATGATGATGATAATATAGATAATTGTAAAATGATGGAAGTACATGCTCTACTCATGCCAAATATAATCTCTCATTACACCAAGGATTGGAAAGATAGGGCAAAACTTCTAATTATTGGCTCCTTAGAAAACTTAACCCTAAATTTTAAGATATCCCTATTGTGGAGTTTGTGCTTGGAGAATAAAATTGTGAAAGAAGAAATAAGGGTTGTAGCAGTGAAATGGGGGATGATTTAGTGAGAATAGAACCAACTATTATACCTGACATTACTGAGGAGGCCTCTGTGTTATTAGAAAAGCAGGGTTGTTAAACTTCTTCAAAATATTTAATGGGCATGATGAAGAATTGGTTTCTTGGATTTTTAACACCTATAATGAAGCCCAAGTTTTTATACAGAGCTTATCATTCACAATTTTTCCTAATATCATAGACACAGTCACTAGTATTTCCTTAGAGGGCAGGTGTGTTTTCAATCCCAAATCGGACTATATCCTAGAGGTGGATAATTTTATGTAAGGTAAGGGTATTTTAAAAAAACATTTCAATGGCTTCGATAGAGAGTATATACCTCCCCCTTACAATGAAATATAATTACTACTTACATCCTACATTATACTTGAAGGCCAATTTAAGGTTGTTTACGGTTACCATTTTCCTATGCTCAACTATATTCAAAATGGTAGACTGTATAAAATCCCTAACTTTATTTACAAATATTTGGCTAAATATATAGAGCTGGTTGGGAAAGTTACCTTCACATTTCCCCTACATCAAGACCTTCTAAAATCCCTAGTTAAGAAAGGTACCCCAAAAATTAGGAAAAGTGAGATATTTGGTGTTAAATCAGAGAACCCTAGCCTTGAGGATGTAGGTAAAGTAGTGGCCAAAAGGACAAGATCCTGTATAGATAAGGAAATTAAAAGGAAGAAAATGAAGGAGGAAGGTGATTCAGGAAAGAAGAAGAATATTGAGGTTATCTTAGATTCAGGGGAACACGATGATGGTTATGACTAGGTGGATAGTGGCAGGGATGTGCAAGTGGAGATAAAAGATGAGGTTGTCAATGAAGCACCCAAGTAGACTTATATCCCTACCAAAAGGATGAATACATAAGAAACTTCCAAAACTCATACTCATATTACCAAAAAGAATATTGCAAGCCCTTAAGCGCTCAAGGTTTCCTAGAAATGTTTGTTTTTAGCTTAGGACTCTATGGTGAAGATCAATGCTTTAAAAAAATATTTTAAGAACTGTAGACTTGACACTAACATCAATAGGAACAAAATCATTACGGTAACTATCAATTGTAGGGAACTCTAGGATAAAGTGGATAAGCTCATAGTCATTGTGGTCAATGAAGACTTAAATAATGCAAATGAAATATGTATGTATATGGAGTAAGACATTTAGAAAATGAAGGAAAATATCATGCAAATTAAAGAGGTCCATCTTCTGAATATGAAGAGAACTATACATCACCTCAAGATATTGAGGTAATTGGTATAAGCTATGCAAATATATATGAAGATGGAGAAGGACAACACCTTTCCTAAAAGGGAGATGACTAAACCGGACTACAAAAAATGGAGGATTACCATCACTAGATTAGTTAAGGAATGGAATTATTGTTTGCATACTGTGGGTGAGATGATTAAGGAATGATTCGATGTTTCTTGTTTGTGCCATGTAGGGATGGGTTCCCCTTTTGTTTTGTTGTTAGTTTTAATGTTGTTACTTCTATTTTTGTTAGGCTGGTTAATGTTGGATGTTAGTTTATCTATAGTTTTTCTCTATGTTGGCTTAAAAGGTACCCGCCATACTTATTATCATCACTCATGCATATTGGGGATGTATTACTTTAATATGGACACATTTCCCACAACATGATTAATAACATTGTTTTGGGATTATATTGCGTTGGAAATATCAACCATAGATTCCCATGACATTTTTCGATAAATTTATTTGTATTAAGATATTCAAAGAAATTAGATTGGTAAACAAGAGTTTAAGGGTAACTTTCCTTGTGTATCAATTTTTAATCACCAGAGTGACAATCGGTCTGGGACATAACCAGGGGTTCGGGATCCCAATTCCACACAACCTCAAAGAAACATTGTAACCCATAGACTACAAATCATGCCAATATTCAAGAATTACCACAATATAAATTACCTCTTCCATCAAGGGACTCACCTGTGCATTCGATAGGATCCATTGTTGAATACTCGTGGTTACAACTAGCCTCAAATTCCTCAGTAGAAATCAAACCTTGGTGGGCTTGGAAACATCCAAATGACCCAATCAACTCACCCCCACTTCATTAGTAATTAATATAATCAATTTTATTGTTTTTTTTCCAAATGTGAAAGTGTTGAAAATATGGTGTTTGAATATAATATTTTTGGATCACTTGCAACAATTTAATACAAATAAGTGTTCTATTAACACTAATTATGTACCATGTTGATCTAAATGTTTGATTAGTTCCACCATGTGCACAGTTGGTGAAAATTCATCCAAGTAGGGACTAGTGTTAATATAATGCAAGATTATACTTGATTGGACCCAATCAATACCAATTTTCATTATAAATGCTCAATTGGTTCTATCTTGTATAATATTGGGACTATTAAAGCCTTGTAGGTGTAAGTATGAAAATACACCATTGACCAATAGTTGATTGGCCCCAATCACAAGAAAAATTAATTCCAATGCTCAACTCATTCTTTATTTGCATGATAGGGTCCATTCAAGCATTATAGGAGAAAGGTTAAAAATTCAATGTGGATTAATGCTTGATTTTACATATTGTATGCCAAGTTGATATAAATTCTCAACTAGATCCATGTTGTACACATTTAGGGCCATTTGAGTTCCATATAAGTAATTTCAACAATATAATGTAAGTCAAAGTTTAATTGTTCACAATTATGTGCTCGATTGATCCAAATGATCAAATAGTTCCATCAAGTGTAAGTTTGGGGCCAACTGAGTCTTTCCCCAGTCCTATACCATGTTGATTGAAGTTTTTTTTTGGTTCCATCAAGTGCATAGTTGGACCCATTTGAGCCCCATAGTAGTGAGTGTGATAATGCAACATGAATATGTGATTTATTATCCCCAATCATGTGTGGCATTAATCCAACTTTTAATTTTCTATCGAGTGCATTTTTTTTCTAATTACACCCCATATTTAGTGAGTGTGAGAATGTAACATTAATCAATGCTTGATTGGCCCTAATAACATGCCAAGTCGGGTATAATTTTTTATTGGATCCATCTTGTGTGTGGTTATACATTCAATCCATTTAAGACATAGTGTGAGAATGTAATGTATATTGGCCTACTCAATTGGCCCCAACCATGTGCCAAGTTCAACCATTTATTGATTGTTTCAATTTTATTTCTAGTTGGGGATAATAAATACTCGTATTATCAATTTTGATAATGAAATTTGAATAGGTGTTCTATTGGCCCCAATAATGTGCCATGTTTACCCAATTATTCAATTATTTCCATCATGTAAATGGTTAGGATAAATCAAGCACTATATGGGCAAGTATGAAAATGTAATGTGAATCGATGCTTGATTGACCTCATTTGTGCTAAAATTTTCAAAATTCTATAATGGTTTTATCTTATACATATTTGGGTTTATTAGATCCCGATTTAACATAAATGGTTAATTCTTAAGGGATAGTGATCGATTGAATATATATTAATCAACTAGTTTCTAAAGATAATTGTAAAAATATAAGGATAATACATTAAACAAGATAGATAATGTTACATAAATGAAATGAAGTACTAGCAATGAGAAGGAGAAGAGGACTTAGCTAATATTTTGGTTTAAGTGCTGAGTTGGGATGACTCGATAACTTGAAATGGCTAGAAATATTCTGACAGAGCCTCACTACTAAAATTGTGTCCTAAGAAGCTTCCTGGACCAAAACACATGATACAGACCAAAATTTACCCCCACTATGTCCCTTTATATATGCCATTTTTCCTATGTTCTTTCATCTTCTGCAACTTTTTGTTCATGTAACTTGCTTCTTGTTTTACTTCTATATGGAATTTGGGCCTCTGATACAATACAATGTCAGATGTACAACTAATTCAATATTCAAAATCCTAAATGGTCAAAGAGATTCCTACAAAAAAAATTAGGTGGGTTGTCATCACCCCTGTGCCACCTTTGACTTCACCACTACTAAAAAGAGGGCTCAAATTACATGTCATTACCACCTAGCATGTGATATCTAGAATGTATGGAACCAAATTGATAACCATGATCTTAAAACAATAGTATTTAAATTACTACTTGCCATAGCTTGACTTGACTTTTGAAATGTGTCTGTTGTACTTGCATAGTTAAGTGGATGACTTCCCTAGAATGAGTGTGCAGAGTATATGAAGCTAAAGAGATTCTTGGAGTATATTTTCTTGTGATTTCTCTCAGTATTTTCTCATCAGGATGTTAGGTTACAAGTAAATAGAATTCCCTTGTTTAATGGGAGATGAATAACATATGTATATATGTGTTCTAGATTTGAAGAGCTTGAATATGGTCAACTAGAAGTGTACCAAAGGAATTCAAAGTGATAAAAGTACCATTAAAGGAAGAGGGACCAAAGTGGCTAGGTAGGTCCATAGTGTATGGACGTTATGGCCCATTCTAGACGCTTTGATCCTAGATGCATGTACTAATGATCTAGGAATTGGGATTGTAATGTGTGATGGTATAACCTGATTTGATAGACTAATATGACCGTTGTGCAAACAAGTAGGTTGTTTATGTAAGAAATAATGAGTGATACATAGCTAGGGATATCCTAACTGGTCAAACTAAATAAGTGTGGTCTAGTGCAAGAGAATTATAGAATTTGTGTTGTTACAAGACATAAATTACCAAAATTAGTGTCTACAGAGCCCCATATAATAAACTATGGAAATGATGTGAATTTGTGCTTTATTGGCCACAATCACGTTCTAATTTTATCTAAATTTGATTGGTTCTATGTTGTATGTGGTTGTTCCATTCAACCCTCATATGAGTGATTATGAGAATGTAATGCAAATCAGTACTTAATTGGGCAAATTTTCATGAAAGATTGATAAAAATCTTGATTGGTTCCATCATGTACATATTCGCATCCAATCAATCCTCATAAGAGTGAATAAATTAATATTATTTTTTGGTACAATATTGATATATATATATATATATATATATATATATATATGCACCTTTTATTTGATTTTACTTAGCTTTATTTTTCATTTGTTAACTTAGTTTAGTATGCAAACCTCTTAGGCTTAAATTAGGATAAGTGGCACTCATATCTTGACCAATTCATCTCACATGTACATATTCATGTGGTAACAAACATAAATATTTTTTTATTGATAGAGAAGTGGATCCTTTACTGTTGATTAGAAAATACTTGTTAAAGACCACACAAGAGGTCTGCAGAGGAGAGAAAGCTAGGATCAAGGGTGTGGAGGGACAGGAAGAATCCACACGCAGAGGGAAAGTTCAACATTTAGGACTTAGCTGATTTTGAGCATGAGGACATATTTTTAGAAGATGGTGTGTGGAACACACCAACGATGTAGAGACGTGCGTGCCACACATTGTCTATCTTTAGAAGATCGGATCGAAGCGTTTTGCATGGAGACAAGCTAAGAATAGGATTGACACTCCAGTTAACTACAAGAGGTCTATAGATAACACACTTGCATGTGTGGCTATGCCTGTAAATGGCATGTGGCTATTAATAGCATGCGGCCTATTTTTGAAATAGATAAGCGGTGAAGGGAAAGTTCTTGCCATATATATATATATATATATACATACATACATACATACATACATACATACATACATACATACATAGAGAGTGTAGAAGAGAGATGGATGTATGGAGATAGAGAGATATGCACATATTATTGGATTATTATACCAGATCCATGCATACATAGTATAGAATGCCACTACTGTAAGGAGCTTCTGTGTTTATTAATAAATAGAAGATATTGGCTGAATCTAAGTGTCATTCCCATGTGTAATTGAGGGGTGCATGTTATTGATTCAATCATGATTACTATTTAAAACTTGTTCTTTCATAAGTCTAAATATGATATGCATTGTAGAATGATGGATTAGTTATGGATTTATATGTTTCTCTCTTCATCAGGCTAACATCCTACTATAGTAACCCTAAAGAGGGACCTATTACCTTTGCAGGCTTCGGGTGAGCACTCAGTCTAGGCTGAGTGATGTGCCAACGTGACTAGGGTGTTATCTGGTAAATTCTAGGCTACATCATTGGTTCCATTTCTGGGACCTATTTTTCAATTGTTTTCAGGATGGTTCGTGATGAAGACGTACAGGTTAACTCTAGCAAGTATTGAGGAGTGGATACATGATCTGGAGGAAGAATATGCATGATGGTTCACTAGTCAATCTGATTTTAACGCACGCACTTGGGTTGAACAGAATCTGTATGACAACTTATATGAGAGATTTTTCACCATCTTTCCAGTAGAACTATATAAGTGGCTTACTACTTATGCATGTCAGTGGAATTGGAGGTATCACGCACTTGTCTAGACACAGGAATAATTTCAGGACCTTTATGATGCTGATTTGGTGTGGACTCACATTGTGGATACGGGGTTTCGTGGTGTTCTAAATAGTTATATTTTGGAATATTCAATTTTGACGTATTCCTACCCAATTTTGAGGTAGCTGAATTCCAGTTGTTGCAGTATCCAAGAGGAACATATCTGCAAGGTATTCCACTGGAAATCAAGATATTGATGGTAAATTTGAACCCAGAGAGTAAATTGATGGCTAACTAAACTTCACCAGGCATGAGGGCAGGAATAGGTTTGATGAAAGATGGCAGACCTAGCAGAAGAGAGGTAGAGAGAGGAGAGGCAACATACCATTATAGAAAGTATGGATTTAAGGAGAGATATTTCTTGTGAAGGATTTGAAGCTCCCAAAGAATACATGGAGCCAAGCATCAAGAACTCCCTCATCTTGGAAAACATAACAAATATCCCCCTTGGCCTCACATAGAAGTGCACCAACAAAGACTACCTGGGCCACGGGTGTGCATCTTAATCCACCTGGTGACCTAGCCCTTGCGATTTGTTTTCCAGTATCTAGTATAACAAGTAACCAACAAACTAACTTGGGAAGTAGGATAGTAGGAGTAAGTCAAGGAATAAGTACATAAATGGTAGGACAGATGACTTCAATGTTATTTTGAGGTGTGTTTTCAGGAAAATCATCCACACAGAACGTGAGCATGCAGAATGTTGGGTTCATCTTTGGAAGTGGAACTACCTCAAAGACTGTAGGGGTTTAGTATAGTACTACTGTCGGAGCATAGGGGAGTACATCTACAGGTCCTATTCTAGCTACACGTGGAGGATCATGAGGTATAGGTGGTTCTAGTTCCGGTGGATCTAGTGGTTCTAGAGGTAGAGGAAACACAAGAGGTTCTAGATCAAGTGGTCAAGGCCTGCAGCAACCACAAAATATTTATATGGAGATGTATCTTCTTCTTCTAGAGCATAGGGGCATAGAGGATGTTGTTGAGCATGTGCATGTGTGAAATCTTATGGCGTGCTAAAGGGATCACAACTATTGAGTGTAAGGCAAGTCAATTTGCTACTAACTTATAGGGATGAGCACATAGTTGGTATAGGAAGTTTGACCTTGATCAAACTTGCGTGGATTATGCAACATTAAAGGATGCTTTCTTAAAGGAGTTCTATATCCCATAATTTGAGAAGAAAAGTATCAGTGCACTCAAAGATATCAAGTAGGGCACCACCGAGAGTGTATGTGAGTATCATGCCCACTTTAAAACCCTTCTCTCTAAGCTATCTTATGATATTCATGCCAACCAACATGCACAATGGTTCGTTGGAGGATTGATTACACCATTAAGAAGAGCATTGTCACATAAAACATACACTGATCCATGTGAAGCACTGGAAGTAGCTTTACATGCTGAGGTAGTTGGGAGCATTGACACTGGCGTTAGTCCATTCTTAGAGGCACAAATTGCAGCTATGGCCAAACAGTTAGAGAATCTATCAACGAATTCAGCCCATGAAATGTGCTCAGGAATTTGGTGTACAAATTGTGAAGTAGAAGGTCACACCAAGGATAGTTGTCTTTGCAGAATAGTAAGCTCATTACTTTTGGACTGTGAGATCAATCATTTGAATCATGATGCTAATCACTGTCCTTTGTTACAGCGTACAATAAGGAAGAATGTATCCAACTTTTATAAAATTTACAGATCCATGACCCATGATACTAAGAATTGTCGATTGATTGGTCAGATCCAGGATGCCATAGACATTGGGGTATGATAGATAAGTGTAACAGATAATTCTAAGGGTAACAATGAGCACCAGGATTGGGATCATAATCAAATGTGTTATGACAGGAATGAGGGCCATTTTGAACGAGGTCATGGAAGATGACGTGGATATCATGGTGGATATGGAGGATGAGGCCATGGTAGAGGAAGAGGTGAGTTCCCTCATGGAACATGTTATATGTGTGGATCTGCTGACCACTATAGGTGTGAATGTCCTCAGAATATTGTATGTTCTTTCTGCGGAAAGAAACATAGCTATGAAGAGTGCCCGGACTTATATGAGCATCTGAGTAAGCAACATAAACAAGAAAACAAAGGTGTCAGGATGGTTATAATCCAACACATGGTAGAAGATCAGTAGATGCCCAAGATAGTAGAAGGACATGAGGAATTAACAGTTAAGATTACTACATGAGCTGAAGTGGCACGCGCAAGAGAGGCATTACACCAGAAGCCTACGATCACCAAGGAGGAGGTTTTGCATGCAAGGTACCCAGATCTTTCTCATCAGAAGGAATTTTACCAGGATACCATGGAAGTGCTAAGGAATATTCAAGGTGAGATACAATACTTAAAGGAGTAGAAGAAAGCATCAGAGATAGTACAAATTGATATCGATGATCTGAGAGAAGTGTGCAAAATGTTGTGCCAGGAGAACATCATTCTACTATTAGTAAGTTGGTTAAAAGGGAACACTCTGTGCACAAGTATTGAGACCATATGACATATTCTGCATGTAAATCTTGCCCCTGATAGCATTGACTATGACAAGGAAATAACTTTGAATGCTATTGTGGATGGGTGCTTGCTGAGCAACATATTGATTGATATAGGCACGGACGTAAATGTGATTACATTAGATGCATGGGTAAAAATGGGGAGGCCTCCATTGTAACCATCATCTAATGTTTTTTTTATGGAAAACCAGACTAAGGCCACTCCCATAGGAGTTTTGAAGGATGCACCTATAACCATACAAGGGGCCAAGTTCACTAGGGATTTTGAGCTATTAGCACTTACAGAAGAAAACAATTTTCCAGCCTTTCTTGGATGTCCTTGGTGCTATGCAAATAATGTTGACTTGAGATTTAATAAGGGATATATCAGCTTTGAGAATAAGGAGGAAAGAGTTGTGATACCTCTAACAGATGGGAAGTCTACACCATATGTTGAGCCTCTAAGTGAGGGGGACTTAAACAAAATTTATGTACGTGTTATTCAAGACCCAGAGGTCAATGAGCCATTAAAAGAAGGCAACCTACAGTGGGAGGATTCTCATTCTATTATTGATACTACGAGTATTGCTTGTGAAAATTGGGCTCATGGAACATATGAACTAGTAGGGCACGATGTGAAAAGCATGGTTACGAAAAAGAATGGACTTCATTCAGTTTGATGGATAGGTAGCACAATACCTTGGTATACAGGGGAAAAAGATATTCCTGTATTTTTGAAAGCCATGGAACCATGGTGGACAGATAAAATTAAGAGATGAGATATGTTAGTATATACCTTATGCGAGACAGTAGCATGCTGGTGGGAAGTCCATAGAGATAATATTTTAATATGGGAAGAGATTGGAGTCACCTTATTTATTAGGATTGTAAGGAACAATGCACCTACGCAGATCTACACTTATCATAGTGATCACCCTGTTCAACATCGCATTTGGCAATGTGAGAGACTCTAAACAACAGGTCATGAAGCATTACCACCATCACTCTGGGTGCATAGATTTTACTCTATGCTACAAGGATGCACATGCACTTGGTATGTATACGCAAAAATAGATCGAGAGACTGGGAACTGGAAAAATTTAACTGCAGGAATGATCCAAACCTTTGAATACATTTCTTCCCAACCTCCAATAGAAGAGGCATTAAAATTTGTCAAGAGCTTAACTATGGGAGATAGTGCAAAATCCAAAGATTATATTCAGGAATTATTTGGTGAGGTAGAGTCTGGAGTGCATTTTGAAAAAGAAGAAGACATGGAATCCATACTACTTGAATGTGCTTTCCTTAAGAAAGAGAAAGGAAATATGGTTTACATCGTGGATGATGAGGAAGTTGAGAACCTAGATATTGAACATTCACAAGGGGTGTGCAAGGTCTTGGACAGTGTATAAAAGGATACATGTGCTTATCACGAACCCATGAAGACAAAGAAGGTGAACATAGGTTTAGAATCTTAGCCTAAGGAGGCCATAATTGGAGATTACTAGTCAGACTTGGAGGTAGCAAATATCATTGAGTTACTCAAGGATTATCAAGAATTACTCCCTCGAGGGTATCATGAACTTAAAGGCATACATAAATCACTTGGGGAAATGAAGATAAAACTTAAGGAAGATTCACACCCCGTGAGAAAGAGACCTTACATAATGAATCCTAATTTACATGGAAAGGTCAAAGAAGAAATTGATAAAATGTTGAAATCTAGAATTATCAAACCCCTTGATGAGTCAGAATGGGTTAGTCTAATGGTGATTAGTATCAAGAAGGATGGAAAAATTAGAATATGTGTGGACTACAAGGATTTAAATGTTGCATGTGTAATAGACCCATTCCATATGCCATTCACTGAGGAAATACTAGGAGTGGCAGGGCACGAAATATATTTCTTTCACAGATGGGTTTTCCGGGTATCATCAGGTTAGGATTGCTTAGGAGAATCAAGAAAAGACAACATTTACTACTGAATAGGGCAACTTTGCCTATACTGTGATGCATTTTTGGATTGAAAAACACACCTGTTGTATTCTCACATATAGTTGTTTTCGGTATTCAAATACTTTATTCACAACTTTGTTGGGGTTAGCACATCAATTGTATAGATAATATATCGGATCTAAGCATACTTGCAAATAAATTGGATATTCTACTAGAAGAAATATACAGAATAAGAGATATAAATCAATGCTAGATTTAACGTGGTTCACCCAGTGTGGGCTACATCCACCAAGAAACAAGCCAATCTATTATCCAAAGCTTTCAAAAGATATACCATCTTCCACACCTCTTAGATGTACAATACTTTCTTTCTCTCAAACTTCTCCTTTTTCTCCAAGAATTTTCTCTCTCACAATTATTCTCACAATAATCATTAGCACACAAATTTTACTTCTAAACTCTAGCTTTTATGCTTATATAGGCATATACAAACTTAGGGAACTTAGCCATGCAATTTACAATCAATAGATATGCTTTAATGCTAAAATTAGATCTAATTCCCGTGATTTAATTAAAACACTCACACACAGGTAACCGACACTGGTTAGCCCTAACCGATGTTGGTTCCTCCTTGCCTAACTGATATTGGTCATAAGTGACCGATGTCGATCCCTCCTTAACCAATTTCGGTTACTGTATTTTCTTGCAAGTTTCATATTACATGCTAATCTGAAGTAATTAAACTCCACAACTCAACAATCTCCCAATTGGAGATAAATTACTGCACTATACCTATACAACGTCATTCTTGGATTTTTTCTTAGCTTTGTTTCTTCCTCTTCAAGTCTCAAACTTGAAGACCAATAGAAGTGGAGTGTAGCTCTAACTTCTCTTTTGCTAATGGCTTCGTTAGCATATCCACAGGGTTTTCACTCATATGAATCTTCTTCAATTTCATCTGCCCGTCCTCCGATACCTGCCATATGAAGTGATACCTCAGCTGAATGGGTTCCGTTCTTGAATGAAATGTTGAGTTATTTGTAAAATGAATTACACTCTGACTGTCACTAAACAATTTGTAATCATCTTGCTCCATTCCGAACTCTTCCGTGAACCTGCTCATCCATAACATCTCCTTGTTAGCCTTTGTAGCTGCAACATACTCTACCTTTGTAGTAGATAAAGCCACAACCTTCTGTAATCTCGAAATCCAGCTAACTTTCGTCTCATCTACTATGGAAATATATCCAGTAGTGTTCCTCCTACCATCCAGATCTCCAGCCATATCTAAATCAACATAGCCACATAAAGAAATATTTGAACCTCCATAACATAACTGCATGCTAGATGTCCCTCTCAAATACCTGAGTATCCATTGGACTGCTTTCCAATGTTCTTTACCTAGATTGGCCATAAATCTACTCACAACTCCCACTACCTGTGGAATGTCTGGTCTAGTACAAACCATAGCATACATGAGACTCCCAACTGCTGAAGCATATGGTACTTGTGTCATGTATTTGACCTCCTCATGTGATGAAGGACACCGATATTTTCTCAATTTGAAGTGTCCTGCCATAGGTGTACTCACCAGTTTTGAATCTTGCATGTTAAACTTTTCCAACACCTTATTGATATAAGCTTCCTGAGACAAATACAATTTCTTGTTCTTCCTGTCTCTATGTATTTTCATGTCAAGGATTCTTTTTGCAGCTCCTAAATCCTTCATAGCAAATGTGTGAGCTAGCTTTCTCTTAAGGTCACCAATGTCCTTCATACTAGATCCTACAATAAGCATATCATCTACATACAGTAACAACATAATATAGCTCCCATTTTCAAGCCTTTTGGAATAAACACTATGGTTAGATTCACATCTTAAATAATCATGCTCATGCATGAAACTATCAAACCTCATGTACCATTGTCTTGGATTTTACTTGATCCCATATAGGCTCCTTTTCAACCTGCACACTAATTTCTCCTTACCCTTGACTTCATACCCAAGCGGCTGCTGCATATAAATCTCTTCATTCAAATCACCATGAAGTAAAGTCGTCTTCACATCTAGTTGCTCTAAATGAAAATCATGTTCTGCAACTAAACTCAATATAGTACGTATGAAAGTCATCTTAACAAAAAAAGAAAATATTTCTCACCAAAGTCAATACCTAATTTATGTGCAAATCCTTTTACTACAAGCCTTGTCTTGTACCTTTTCTGTCCACCCTCTTCTTCCTTGATCATGTAAACCCACTTGTTCTACAATGTCCTCTTACCTGTTGGCAACTTAACCAAATCCCAAGTCTGGTTCTGTTCCAAGGAATCCAACTCCTCATCCATGTCATGCTTTCACTGCACGTGGGTCTTATCCTACATTTCTTCTTCAAAACTTTTGGGTTCACCATTATCAGTTAATAATAAATAAAATAGAGAAGGTGAAAATCTTTCTGGAGGTTTACTTACCCTTTGAGACCGTCTCACAGGAGTTTGGGGTACCGGAGGCTCATTATGGACCTCCTTGACATTTGTATCCAAATATGACAGTGACCGACACCGGTCACCTATAACCGACATCAGTTATGCTAACCGATTTCAGTTTGGATCTTCTGTAACCGATATTAGTTCAACTGACCAATTTCAGTCAGGGGTCAACTAATATTGGTTACTGTGTAACCCTGTCGGTATTATTTTAAAATCTGAGAGTTCATTTTCATTCACAAAATTCTCAACCGGTTCGTCCTTGGGTACTAAAATTTGATCCCTGTACATTATCTTTTCATTCCATTCAATATCATGAATCCTAATAATTTTAGAATTCTCTAAATCCCAAAAACAGAATCTGAAATCACCAGATCCATAACCAATTAAAGTACATCTCTTGGATTTTTCATCCAAGTTTTTCTTATTCTCTTTATCAATATGCACAAAATCTTCTGAACCAAAAACTTTAAGAAAAGAAAGATCTACCTCTTTTCCGGTCCAAGCTTCCTCTGGTACTCCTCCATCTAGTGAACTTGAAGGCCCATGGTTAATCAAATAAACCATTGTATTAACTACTTCTACCCAAAAACTGCAAAGGCAATCTAGAATGTATCCTCATACTTCTAGCATGTTCCATGATTGTCCTATTCATTCTTTCTACAACACCATTCTCTTGTGGTGTTCTTGGAACCGTCCTTTCTCTATGTATTCCATTCAACCGAACAATAATCATTAAAAGCCTTGCTACAATATTCACCACCATTGTCAAATCTAAGGCACTTTAACTTTGAATTTGATTCATCCTCAATAAGGGCTTTACATCTTTTAAAAGTATCAAAAACATCATATTTACGTTTAATACAATAAACCCATACCTTTCCTTGTAGCATCACCAATGAAAGTAACATAATACTGTGATCCTCCATGAGAAGTTACCTGATCTGGTCCCCACACATATGAGTGTACAAGCTCCAACTTCTTCTCCTTATTAATTGCCCCAACTTTGAGGAATCTCACTCTCTTTTTCTTTTCAAAGACACAATGCTCAAGAAATCAAGATCTAAATCTTTCAAATCTGATAACTTACCCTTAGCCTTTAAGATTTACATTCCTTTTTTACTCATATGACCCAACCGATTATGCCACATGCATGCATCTGAATCTGAAGTAGATAACATAGAAAATGAATCACTAACATAGGTAGATAAAAATAATGATCCTACCTTCTTACCTCTTGCCACAACAAAAAACACCCTTCGTGACTTTCCAAGAGTTTGTTGTGAATGTAACCATGCAACCCACTTCACCTAGTTTCCCTGCAAAAATATGATTCCTCTTGAGGCTTGGCACATGCCTCACATCTTTCAATACCCATGTATTTACATTCTGCAACTTTAGATGAATTTATCCTTTACCAATAATACTGCAAGGTTCATCATCACCCAAATAAACATACCCAAAATAGCTCTTGACATAAATTCTAAAATAACCCTTATTAGGGGTTGCATGGAAAGAAGCTCCTGGATCTAAAGTCCCATGATTATATTCTATTATCGAAATAAAGAATAAAAGCATCTTGTATTACCTTTACTGCAATATATGCCTCCTTATTTGACTCTTTACCTTTGTCTGGGTGTTGGTTCTCTTTATCCTTTTGACCAAAAATATTTCTTTACATGTCCTTTCTTTCCACATTTCCAACAGGTAATTACCTTACCTCTAGATTTAGATCTGTCATCCCTTTGACTTTGATTTCCCATTATTCTTACTCTTAGATCTCTCCTTATTTCTGCCTCTACTTTCTCCATATTCAAAGCAATCCTAGATGATGATTCCTCTATACTTTTTCTGTGAATTTATTCATTCAAGATTATACTAACTGAATCATCAAACTTCAAAATAGTATTAACAGACATTGTATTAATAACATCCATTACCAAGTTATCCCAACTATCAGGTAAAGAACATAAGAATAAAAAGTGCTTTCACTTCATCATCAAATAGAATATCAACCAATTTTAATTGATTTACAATAGATTGGAAATCATTCAAATGACTAGATGCAGATCCACCTTCATGCATCTTAGAACTAAATAGTTTCTTCATCAAATAAACTTTATTTGAAGTACTAGGTTTTTCATATAAATTATCAAGAGATTTCATTAACTCTACCATATATGTTGCTTTTGTAATATTGGAAGCCACAGATGCTGCCAGACTCAATCTTATAGATCCCAAAGCCTTTCTGTCAAGAACCTTCCATTCTTCATCTGACATCTTCGTAGGTCTAGAACTTTTCATCCAACGGTAAGTACAAATCTCTTTGATACAGATAATCCTCAATATGTATCTTCCATAATTGATAATTTTGGTCGTCAAACTTCTCTACCTTCTATGTGTTTTCTTTTGCCATTGTTGTAGCTTCCACGAAATCAGAAAACCCTCTGTGAGTAAATTTTTCAACACATAAAACCCTCAAATAAAGGCTCTGATACTAGTTTTTGGGGTTAGCACAAGGTTGTACATATAATATATCAGATCTAAGTATACATGCAATAAAATTAGATATTCTACCAAAAGAAATATATAGATAGAGAGATATAAATTAACACCAGATTTAACGCAGTTCACCCAGTATGGGCTACATCCACCAAGAAACAAGCCAATATATTATCTAAAGCTTTCAAAAGATATACAATTGAATATCTACAATCTTCCACACCTCTCATATGTACAATACTTTCTTTCTCTCAAGCTTCTCCTTTTACTCCAAGAATTATCTCTCTCACAATTATTCTCACAATAATCATTAACACACAATTATTACTTTTAAACCCTAACTTTTATTCTTATATAGGCATATAAAAACTTAGGGCACTTAACCATGCAATTTACAATCAATAGATCTACTTTAATGATAAAATTAGATCTAATTCCCATGAGTTAATTAAAATATTCACACACAGGTAACTGATGTCGGTTAGCCCTAACTAATGTCAGTTCCTCCTTGCCTAACCGATATCGGCCATAGGTGACCAATGTTGGTCCCCTCCTTAACCGATGTCAGTTATTGTATTTTCCTGCAAGTTTCATATTGCATGCTAATATGAAGTAATTGAGCTCCATAGCTCAAACACTACTTGGTTACCACTACGATTTATATGAGAAAATGAGAGCTCTAAGAAAAAAGAAGGAATGGGGACCTAATCTATTGAATAATTGGCTCCAACACCAATTCCTTGATGTGGTTTGATTTTATGGATTCTATTATGATCTAAGAGTCCCCCTCTATCTATAAACAGAGACCATTTTTGATTTTTTGCTATAATAAGCCCAAAGAGAAGAGTCATGCCCTCAACATTGTTATTGGCTTAATCATCACAATCTACTGCCATAGCCAGCAAAGGCTAACTTTTTGAGTTCCTAAAAATACAACCACAACTAGCTTTAGCCAGATTCCCTTTAGAAGCTCCATCAAAATTTAATTTTATCCACCCTTTCATAAGGGCATCCATAATGTATCTAAATCAATGCTACTCCCCATTATCAGGAGGCTCTCGACTATATTTCCAAGGAATTAAGGTTGATTTGTAGCAAAGGCCATTATCCTAATTGATACTACAAACCATATTCTTGCCCCATATCTTAACTGATTTTGAAAGAATACCTTCAATCTTATTCCACACATGCACCTAAAAGACAACTTGACCCACTAGAAAATTCTTCAATTACGTTCCAGCCATATTCTCTATATTACGACCATTGGGGTTAGATTATAGATAAGCTACAAATCCTCACGAGATACTTTCCAATACCATTGCACTACTAACTCAAAAACCAAGCCCAAAAGGACCCAATAAATATTCCACTACCTCCAGAAAATCTCCCAAATTTCTTTAGAAAAGGGACAATGGATAAAAATATGATTTCCTGATTCCCCCCATTCTTCACACAAAAAACAATAAGTAGTCCCATGGAAGCCTCCTTTTATCAAATTTTCAAAATTCACACATTTACCTAGAGATGCAAGCCATAGAAATATGTTTGCTTTTTGAAATCCTTCTTTTTACCAAATAATTTTTCTAGGAAAGCTCATATATTGATCATGTCTCACATAACACCTCATAAACCCCTTTCATAGAGACTTCCCCATTACTTTCCTCTTTTTAGATCAACCTATCCTCTAAATCTCTATTAGGTAGGGAGGAGTGGCCAACAATCATTTCAAGAGAAGTTGTACTGACTTTATTAACACAATCCTTAGTGGATATGCTTATCTATCATCTTACCCCTTCCTTGACACATGTATAGTCGTGCACCAAGGTACCCCATATTTTAACAAATTCTTCCTTAAACGATCCAATGACCGCATCACTGGCCAACACCCCACTTGGATGCCAAAAATCCTCCCATAAATAAATCTTATTTCCCTTATGTAATTGCCATTTTATACCCAGTTACGTAATACACATACAAATCTTAATGAAATTCCATATTTCAGACCCCGAGGGGAGCTCTTCCTACAATAAAATTTTCTCAGGATCCAAAGAGTCCAAATATTTTGCTCGAATGATCCTACACCACAAATGGTCATTGTCTTTATACACTCTCCAAAGGAGCTTGGTGCCCAAAGCTTGTTTCATCATAGTATAGTACCTGAAACCCAAACCTCCCTTTTTTTAGGTTGACAGACCTCTTCTCAGGATACTAGACAAAACTTCTTTTTCTCCGCAGAACCACTCCATAATAAGTTCTTTTGAAGCCTAGTTATAATCTTGGCTACTACCCCAGGAATTTTAAAGAGAGACATATAATAAGAAGGATATGTTTAAGGAGATGAGTGGATAAGTTCATCTCTATTCTAGCTATATTCAACCACTTGCCTTTCCAAGAGGCCAAATTTATCTGAATTCGATCTACCACTAGTTTCCATAATACTTTCCCAGCCAAACCCCCAATCAAATGCATACCTAAATAAATGTTAGGAAGAGACCCAGTGAAAAATCCAAAAATGTCATCTATACTACGTTGCAAATCTGGTTGCACATTTAAGAAATAAACTACTGACTTTTGAGCACTTACCTTCTATCCAACCGCCCTTTCGTAAATGTTAGTGTAGGCTTTATTTTCTGCATTTTATTTGTATTATCCTACTCAGGATATTCCACCTCACTTGGGGTTTCCTTACACTTATGGGATATGTTTACTTAGGTATACACTTGACTACACTATTCTAGGTGTTGGTTACCACTTGTTACACTATTCTAGGCATTGGTTACCACTTGACTACACCATTCTAGGTGTTGGTTACCACTATTCTAGGTAGAGATTGTCATGACTCTAGGAGGAGGTAACACATTCACCTCCTATATGTACATCTCTTGCATTATTCTATTTAATCGTATTGAGTTAGAGATATTTATGTGTTATTATAGTTATCTCTCTTTTATTTTCATAATTTGGAGTTTTCTATGTGTAAATACTAAATCACGCACGTTGGGTACATTTCTAGGTCCTGGTCATATACCACTATTTATACGATTCCTAAACAAGAAAAGTACTAATTAACAACTATCTTTGGCCTCTTTTCTTTCTTTTTGGTTTCCTTCTTGGTCTTACACACCCTACTCTGCCTTGTCTGACTTTCAATACTTTATATTTTCTAAGTCTATACACCAGTACCTTGCTAGGACACAAGCGCCCAGGTGCCCTCGTCCCCTCTAGGAACCCCCAATGTCTTTGTATTTTTCTCGGTTCTTTTGGGCCTCTTCTGTCCTTTGGACATATTGTGTTCTTATGGGTCAACCTTTTAGTGGTTAATTATGAAATTCAAACAAAAGAATCATATAAATGCAAAGCTATGTGACCATAATAAAGGAACAAGCACTAAACATCTGCTATCACCACCTAAGGTTGCATCCAAAGGCATTTCAAGAGAATCAAAGCATCCATCTAGCTTCACACAAGGTACAAGGGAATGCATACACTTTATAGGATGGGAAGTTCATTTTTTCATGCACACATCTATTTACATCTTCTACATCTAGCTATTGTTCACTATCAAGTGCATCTTATAAAAAGAGCCACCTAGGGCACGATTATACACACACATTTGCTGAACTACATGGAGTTTGAAATGTAGTGCAATCTTGGTTGTAAGCTCACTTTTTTGAGTGACCACCGGGGTCAATTAAACTCCCCATTTGAATCTTTTTCTTTTTATGTTTTGATTTATTTTGGGGTTTTGTAGGTGCTCTTTCTCTTTTCAGGTTACAGGTGAATTCTACTGGCATAGTATGATATACATGCGATCAACAACAAAGGGGCAGTGACATCGAAGCAACACAATGAAAATCCTTTTCAGAGGTTCTACGCAGTCACGGGCACCCAGAACCAGTCTCCAGTGCCTAGGCACCCCTGACCCAATCCAATCACCCTATTCTTGGCATTTCTGACAATTCTACAATTTTATGGGCTTGGTTGTGATAGTCTACCTTCCTATTCCATTAGTTTTCTAGCTTGGTCCATCTTCAGGATTATTGAAAAATCAGCTAAATACTTTATCCCTTCCCTTACACCTAGGGTTTTAATTTTATTGAGCTTATTTCTTAGGTCAGATATGTACTTTATTTCTTATTATTTCATAGTGACTCTGTAATTAGGGTTTTACAATTTTAATATTTGTTAAATCATTTGGTGAACCCATTGCTCGAACCCACCTTATTTCTAGGTCTTTTATCATCATCTTATTATGGCTCAATCTTATGGTAAATTTACTAGAGCCCACCTTCAAAAGCTCAATGATCATCTTTTTGAACATCCTCACAATCTAGATCTACTTGTATTCACTTCTCATGAGGAAGCCACCAATCTTACAAAGCTTAATGTTCCTACTTCCATCCTCACTTTCATGCCTACTGCTACTCAACCTCTTGCTTCCACTCTTCTGCCTACTTTTGTTATTCCCATTTCCATTCCTAATCCCATCAATCACTTCAATTCACATTTTTTTTCTCACACGCGGCAAGTCTCTTCCGCTAGCACTCAAGACTTAGCTTATGTTTATCAAAATATTCAAGTCCAAATACGTCAATTGCAACAAACTACTTCTTGTGCATCTCTGTCTCTATATTCCACATTACTACTTCACACTCCTTTCACACCTGTCATTTCCACTTATGCACTTCCTCCAAAGTTCATCACTCCCAAGCTACCCATTTTCAATGGCCATGGTGATCCTCAAGAGAATCTTTGAGAATTTCATATAACATGTCTAGATTTTGAGGATGATCACACTTTACTTACAAATCTCTTTCCTAAAAGTCTTTAAGATTATGAAATGTGTTGGTTCTACAATCTACTTGTCCACTTGATAACATCTTTCACGCATCTAGCCGATGTTTTTTCTCATGCATTTCTCAATCAATATCGGCTCTAATATATCATATGCTCAATTAACAAAAAGTAAAAAAAAATCTAATGAGAATCTAAAAGATTATGTCTTACGATATAAGAACAACTATAGCTAAGATGTCTAATGTACTAGCAGACTCTGAAGCTTACAAGATATCTTTTGTACAAAGTCTCTTATCTCCATTACAATAAAGTTTCATCTTTAAGACATCTCCATCATTCGATCATCTATGTCATACTATTAAATTACATGAATGCAAACTTCTCTCCATGGGAAAGCCTAAATATCATGATTAGGCTTCATCTTCTATGGCTCGTTTTCAAAGAAAATCAAACTTTCAATCCCTCTACTAAGCCTACTGAAGCTAAAACAATTGTTAATGTTGTTACTACTCTTGAGAAGCTTCAATGAAAACCTCTAAAGTGTACATTTACAAAGCTTTATATTGCTCCTCATCTTCTATTACCGCAACTAGTTGAGAGAAATCTTATTACGCTTCCTCCTCCACTAAATTTGGACAATATCGTCTAAAAGGTCATAGTTACAATGAAAATTTTCAGATGTAATTATCATCAATGCATTGGGCATTCTACAAATCAATGCTTCAAACTTCATAATCTTATTCAAGATCTTATCAGTATTAATGCAATTAGAGCTTCTTGAGCATACAACTTCTACGTTGGTAAATGAAAACCACAAGCTCAATATATTTAAGAATCCTCTTCCTAAGAATGGCAAGTAAGCAGTTGATTCTTCAGCTAATCATACATATCGGGTAGTGCCTCCTCCTTCATCGAGGGCTCTTTATTTTCTAGTTGCTCACCCTCAATGCCATCTTCACCACTCATTACTTTCTCTGATCATGATTATCATGTTGCATTCTCTTCTAACACATTACATATCAATGTTTCTATTTGATCTTATGTTATTAACAATACTATGATCAGCTCATGTTGTCTTCTTTTTATGTGCGTTCTATTGCGATCCTCGTTGTTATCGATTATTACGTTCTCACAAATTACATATCCAGTGCCTAAATCTCTACGGTTTTGTCAAGCTTCCAGATCACTGTTGGTCCTCTTACCATGCTTGTGTTCCATTCACTTGTGGAACCTTCAATTCAAAGGGTGTACCATGCTATTAGGTCTTCCTTGGCTTCGTACTACTCACACTGTCATTTCCATGAATCACTTATGTCTGAAGCTCATTCACATGACAAGAAGTGTGTCATTACTATCAACAGTGTTTCACCTTGCACACCGTGGACATAGCCTCCTCTTGAGGTTTTCCATTACAATCACTAGAGTATCTAGGTCCTCGCTAGACCTCCCATTTCTAAAGCGTAATTTTCTCCTAACTCGCATGTCAGCACACATGACCTATTTGGTGTCATCAATATCCACTAGTTCATCTCATTAGTCTAGGCCCACCACTCGAATAAATCCTTCACATAGGTGCATACATTACCTCCTCAATTTTCTTCACATATGCATACATCATCTCCACTATCTACTTCTGCACATAGAGTGCATATCACCTCCTTAGTCTCCTTTTCACATAGGTATACATTCACTCATCGTCACATAGGTCATCACATGCCACATAGGTATTCATTACCACCAAGATGCACATAGGTCTCATTCACCAATCATCATCTATATCACCAATCTGTCTTTAAGCATGACCAAATGCCTTTATCTCTGCAAGAACCAGGTGGAGGACCCTCATCCTTCACTTTCATCATATATATCACTTACCATCATACACTTGGGGGGCATCATGCTTACTCTTCCCCCCTTCTAACACTGTCTAAGGTGTCTCCCATGTATACTATGTCACTTCATATTTTGAATCTCATCTTTCTAGTACATCGTGATACACTTGTCATCATCATTACCCTATGACACAATCTCTTGTTAAATGGTTCACACTTGACTATTGATGCCATACTACATTTATAAACCTCACATCACACACCACATTTCATACGCTGTGCATTCATTGAACATATCTTTCTAGCATCACACTCTCACACATCGTCACTACACGATGACACACTCTAGTGCCACAGTTCATACTTGACTACTTAGGGTCTAATTCTGAAAAGAAACTCATCACACTCACTCACTCTTTATGCTCTATGATTTCATTCGGATAATATCTTTCTAGTGCTCACTATCAAACCATTTCTCGATGATGCACACTCTTGTTCTATGGTTCATTCTCGACTGCTGAGGGGGAATTTATTAATGAAATTCATCTCATGCATACTCATTCACTCAGGGGGCATGTTTCCGCTATCATAATCACATTTGCATATCCATCCCATCTCACTCACTCACAACATACTGCATATCTTGGTCACATTTATTCTTGCTTACTTATACTTACATGTACACTTTGCTTACTATGTTAGATAGATACATTCATATGTCATTATCTTTATCTATATACACATACACGTTCACTTTCCTTCTAGTTGTGAATGCAGCCTTTACATAGATCATTACATGTGGCATATGTGTTTGGCACTGCACCTCTTACTAGTCCCACAACGGCTCTTGGGGGCATCTACTTTCACATCACATGTGTTATTGTTTCATTTTATAGTGCTTCTTATTCTTACTAACACGCTCCTTTATATTGGATCATACATACTTTGACATAATTTTTATCTTTTTAACATGCTAACAAGTGCTTCTTGTGCAACATTTTCTTTTCAAGGTCTATTTGCCACCATGGTTGTCTGTAACTTTTCTTTTGCTACTGTTTGTCATTGTTTTCCATTGTGTGCAGGATTTTCTCTTTGTATTGTTTGCACATTGTATGCTTTTGACCAATTTGCTTCCTTGATTGTCTTGTGACATTATGAGTGATGTCATATGTTTGAAACCCACTTTTTGCATGGTCTACATTATTTTATTGCTTGCTAGATTACACATTGTCTCTATATATGCATCTTTGTCTTGTTTACACTAACACTTGTTTCTAGGCACTTTGTTTGCATTTCCTTGGTTTTTACCAAGAACATTCCTCACCTTGTGGGGCATAAGTTTCAGATAAAATTCCAGTCCTCTCCTTTGAGTTGCATTCTCCTAGCGATGTCACATGCACCCCAAACAAGGGGGGCATACATTGGGTGAAATCAGTCACCCCATTCAGAAATTCAGAGTCATAGTACATCATAGTTCAGTACCGGTATAACATAGTCTTTAGTCTCAGAAATGGCCCAGAATCTTACTTGGGTCTTCAACACAACATAGACGCCAACACCCAAACATAGACATGAGTGCCTAGGTTCCTCTTACCCTTCCTGGAGTTCCTATGACCAGGGACAATTTATAATGTTTTTCTCATATCAACATAGTTTTCACAATAGTTACACAACAGTTTTCTCAGTATAGGCACAATCCTCTAACAATCAACATGCATGTTTTCTCCATTTTTTCTATTCATGTTGGATCAAACTAGATCAAATTTGAACAAAGCAGGATCATACCATTTGCAGTGGTATATAAATAATTGGGAATTCGGTCAAATAATGTAGAATAGCACTAGACCTTTCTCCTTATACTTATTTTATCGTGGAGTGAGATCACCCAAACTTGCACTTGGCATGAGATCACTCGCACTTAGCGTGAGATCACCCTAAAAAACTCATACTTTGCGTGAGATCACCTAAAAAAACTCATCCTTCTACAACATTTTCAGGATTCTTTTCTACACTCTTCACTCATCATGGATCATGTGGACATGTTCCTTTTCACATTTTATACATACTTTTACAAACATATTTGGATCGAATTTTCATATACACATATTTGACTACTCTTTTGCTCTTCTCTTTTATAGGTCTGTCCTTATGGGAAGAAAAAGTCACATCATTAAGCACAACAATGTGACAATGGACAAATATTACAACACGACATATACAAATACACTTTCACCCCTAGGGTCACTTCCTCTTCTCTATCTTCCACGCTTCATTTTTATCACTCCATGTTTTTTCTTGTCTCCTTGGCATCCTTTCACTATCAATCTACATGGTTATTAGGTATGCATCTTCTATCTAATTTATGTTATGGAGCATTCACTCAACAAAATAAAGTGGGGGAAAATATAGACACTAAATCATACACTTTGGGTACATTTCTAGGTCTTGATCACATACCACTATTCATATGATTCCTAAGTAAGAAAAGTACTAATAAACCACTATATTTGGCCTTTTTACTTTCTTTATGGTTTCCTTTTTGGTCTTACACACCCTACAACCTAGTTTGACATTTGATACTTTAGCTTCTTTGAGTCTGGACACCAGTTCCTAGTCAGGACACCAGTGCCTAGGTGCCCTCATCCCCATTAGGCACCCCCAACCTCTTTGATCTTTCTCACTTCTTTTGGGCCTCTTATAGTCATTGGACATCTTGTTTTCTTATGGGTCAGCATTTTAGTGGTTAATTTAAAAATTCAAACAAGGGAATCATATAAATACAAAGCTATGTGACCATAATAAAGGACCAAGCACTAAGCACCTGTTATCACCACCTAAGGTTGCATCTAAATAAATTTCAAGATCATCAAAGCATCCATCTAGCTTCACACAAGGGATAAGGGACTGCATTCTTCTACATACACTTCATAGTATGGGAAGTTCATTTTTTGCATGCACACATCTATTTACATCTTCTACATCTATATATTACTCGGTATCAAGTGCATCTTACATATGAACCATCTAGGGCATGATTCTACACACACGTGCAAAACTACATGGAGTCTAAATTATAGTGCAATGCTTGGTTGTAAGCTCACTCTATCGAGAGACCATCGAGGTCAGTCTGAATCCCCATTTTCATATTTTTCTTGTTAGGATTTAATTTATTGATGGTTTTACAGGTGTTCTTTCTATTTGTAGCCTACAGGAAAACTCAGCGATCTTCCAACGACCTATAGGTGACCAGCAACAAAGGAAAATGACACTTGTGTGACATAGTGAAAATCAATTTCTAAGGTTCTGAGTAGTCACAGGTGCCCAACAGTGCTCTCCAGTGCCCAGGCACCCTTGAACCAGTCCAAGTGCCTGAATTATGACATTTTCGATAGTCCTGCAAATTTCTATATGTGGTTGCGACAGGTTCCTCCTCATGTTCAGTTGTTTTCCAGCTCGACATACTTTGGGATAAATTATGAAATCAACTAATTACTTTATTCCCTTGTATCACACATAGGGTTTCATTTTTATCTTTTTTATTGATTAGGTCAAATCTATACCTTATTTTTATATCATTGTGTTATGGCTCTGCAATTAGGGTTTATCATATTTTCAATATTTGTTAAATCAATACAATATATTTCACATAAATCTATAAAACTTATAGGGTGCTTGGTGTAGACACTAAAATCTACACAAAATCATTATTGTATCATGATTTTATTACATTTTCATATGCATAAGTTCTTAACCTTTAAGTTATGCATTAGTGGCATGACCCCTTATTCTTCCATCCTTTATTTCTTGGTTTGACTAGCCTTGTGTCGGTGTTTTATTATTATATCATGATTTTGTGGCACATTACAGTGACCCCTGACCATGTCCTTCTTCATTTATATCCCATATTCTATCGGTTAAAAACTATACAATAGGGTTAGGAACGTACATATGGTCTTGCCCCTAATTGTGTAGTCCTAGACCCCTCTGTTTATCTCTTATTTGTATCTTCTTAATCGGTTCATTACTAATTTTATGGTACCTTTATTATGTTATGGGTTACCCTTTCTTGCTACTAATGTTTGAAATTCAATTTAAAAACTTCTATATACAAGTCTAATGTAAACATTTACTATCTATTAAACATATATCTAGCTACCATCTACTGAGCTAAGGAAACAAGAGATACATATCAATATTGCATACACAACATAGGAGGGCATAAACTTGAATTTTTCATTTACACACAATGGTTTCTATTGGGATGAAGTAGCATATCCCGCTATCGTTGTTAAGGCACAAGTTTCAAACTAGGCCAAATGCTAGCTACATACACATCAACACAAAGCACTGGGAGAAATACAATGCGTTTAAAATGTAATGTACTACTTGGTGACTCATAAATGGGGTGATTGTTGAGGTCATTTCAACTCAAGTATTTACATCTTTATTTTTAGAGCTAATGAATGCTTGTGTTTGATAATATAACTAGGGTTTATTTTGTAGGTTTAGGTGCGACATCTAGGGTTTTTTGTGAAGTTAAAGATATCAAAGAGAAATAAACAATGATACATAATGAACACTACCAATTGCATATCCTTGTTTTATATATGTGTAAAGTTGTATAACTTGGTTTTTACCATACCATCTATTCATTATCTTATTGTAAGTTCATATGTAAAGAGTTACAGATCCATAGAAGATGATTTCACTAGTTGTCATATTTTGGTCCTATCCATATCACTCATTGACATACTCTTACAAAATTGTGAACTAGCTGTGTGTCTCTTTCTATCTTGTTTACACTTCAAACTTCATGTATTTGTTAGTTATTGTGATTTCCGTGTTGTGTACTTATTCTATTTGATATGTAGCATAAATATGAGAGTATTTATAAGTTTAGTCACTATAGTACCATTTATAAACCTAATTAAAATTAATTAGGGTGATACATTTTGGCTAACCCACTTTTTCTTGAATCCTTCAACTAATTTTGGGTCTTGTATAGCCCCTTTGATAAGTCCTACTGATTTCTCAAACACTAGGGTTGAATTAGGGAATGTGTATCATTATTCTGAGTTCCTTTTTTGTAATTTTTGTCACAATGGCTTGTTATTGGAATTTGTAAAATCATAAGGGTTAAATTCCCTCTAATCATGTCTATATCACTTTTGGTTTTGGATAGTCTCCTAATCGTTTTAATCCTATTCCTATTTTTTGTACTTTATCTTGTGGTTCTACTGCTTGTTTTTCTAGTAAGAGCTTTTGTTATGAGGCCATCCCACACTCAGAGGATTACTCCTATTTTTTCCTTCTCTATCCTACTAGGGATGATATAGAGTTTAATGATGATCAATAAGCTAATCATATTGTGTTTCGAGAGAAAAAACCTAACTTTACTACTACACCTATGACATCCCCTCAACTTATTCTCCAATTTGTTGATGATATAATGGTATTTGTATTACATAGTCTTACCACCACTACTATTGTTTCTCCTATCCTTGAGGGACATTTAGATGCTTAGGAAAATGATGGTGACTAACTACCTTCCCCTCTACCCATAGATTTCCCTCCTACAATTATACATCCTATCTACTCTAGTGATGATGAGAGTGTTTATAGTTTTCATAAGGATGATATTCCTTCCGTTATTACCCTGATTGATGGTGAGTCTTATGTTTATGATGATGAGTTATCCTCCTCTCATAGTGATTTCCCTAGTGATACTTGTTATCCCGTAAAATTGACAAGGGCAATTTTACCGATAACCATACCGAAATTTTGTTTCGATCCCTCGTTAGGGATCCCTTGCGTTTGAAACGTTATAAAATCCCTTCCCGGGAAATCTGGTTTTTCGAACTTAGTCTTTTGAGCCTTTTTTTGGCTGGGCGCATGAAACTGCTATGTAACACCAACTTTTGGTGCGCCCCCTTTAAAACCTTTGGCGCATGATTTTCAGTGTCAAAACACCTTTTGGTGTGCCAAAGTATGTTGAGCCTTCCCTGCGTGCGCCAAGGCGCATGCGCCTTTGTGTTGGCACAACTTTTGTTGCGCCATGTTTTGGTGCGCCAAAGGGCGCACATAACTTAATGTCGACATAGCTTTTGGTGCGCCAAAGGCGCACTTAATTTCTTGCTGGCAAACGTTTTCATGCGCTAAAGGGCACATGCTTTTCCCTATTGACAACAACTCCCATGCGCCCTTTAAAAAGTGGGTGGTGCATTAATGACCAGCTCACCTATATATATATGTGTTTGCACGCCCAAATGTCATTATCATCAGACGTATATCACATGATTTTTATTCTCTGAGCCTGTCAGCCTCTGCCTCGTCATTTTCAATGCATTGTGGACCCTTTTTCAAGATTTTCACTATTTCTCCAGGTAAGAGGTTCTTCTCCCTCTTGTGCGTTTTGCGTTTTCGGTTCTTGGTGTGTTCGTGGTCTGGTTTTAGTTTGCGTTTGGAGTTTTGGGGTATCAAAATGTTGAGCTAGCCATCCCCTGTGCTGTCTTTCCTTATTGTCCTCCCCCCTCTTTCAAGATCTGCTGGTAGAGGATGTTATTTTGAAAACATGGTCTGAAAACCCTTTGGATTTAACCGTTTTACTTCCCAAACACATCTTAGAAGGAATGGAGAAAAGAGGACTGTTTTTCCCTTGGGCGCATCGGTGTGTCCTGCAACATCATAAATAGTTGCACCCCCATGGCGCATCTGTCCCCCTTGCAACATGATAAAACCCGCGCCATTGGTGCACCCATATTGCTTGCTGCAATCGCTAAACTTGCGCTCCAATGGCTCGCCAACCTTCCTTGCTGCATCCCATTTCCATGCGCCAATGGCGCACCCAACATCTATGCAACACCGGCTTTATCTGTGCCGTGTGAAGTTATAAAGGCGCAGGCACATCCCTCCTTGCAGCAACATCATGTTGCGTTAACCCTTCGTGCGCCGCACCATATTCCCTTTGGTGCACGAAAATCTCATGTTACACAAACCTTACATGCGCCAAAGGGCGCACCAAATCCCAGTGTAACATGAAAAGTCTATGCGCCAAAGGGCGCATCCTATCCCTATGTAACACAATGTTTTCATGCGCCCTTTATAAAATGCAATCTGCAGTATGCATGCGCCATGCGCCTTTGGCGCCAGTTTTATCCTTGCAACACCCTCTTCCGGTGCGCCCTACCTATTTAGCCTTGTAAGCTGAAATTTTCATGCGCCCTGCACCCTGAGCCTAAAAATCTCTAACTCTTTCTTCTGCTAACATTCCAATGGAAGATCAAATGGCTAATTCAACCTTTTCGGATTGGGTCTCACTTCTTCTTCATGCAGATCAGCAACTGAGTTTGAAAGAACATATGTCTACATCTAGCAAGAGACCCACCAAACCGAAAGGAAAGGCTAAGCTTATGGAGGAAAAAATGAAATACAAATATTAGAGGGTCAGAATGCCCGAGTCACAGGACGAATGTAGCATGGACGTCAGAGACTCAGAATTAGGGCATATCGACATGGAGGAATTCTGGGCCAGAACTCAGAAAGTTACAAGAAGTCCATGGATGGACAAACTAATAGGCAATGCCCTGCACTTCGCCGGAGGAATCCCCGTCAGCACCGTCAACAATGAATTTATGATGGTGGTTACCCAGTCTTATAATAAAGACACAAGGTGTGTCGAAAACAGCAAGGGCAAGGTAGTCATTAACCTCACTTCCCGTCATTTTGAGATCATACTCGGCATCCCTCACCATTGGCACTTTGTGGCCGTTAGCCAAGCAGAGTGCATCAAGGCCTGGGAAGACAATGAAGACCAATGTATGCAGCTAATGAACGAAGTATATCTGAAAAATAAGAAGGTGGTAACCCGGTGGCCCCAAATCATCCACCGCAGTGACTTCTCAGAAGAGCTCAGCGATACCATTACCTTCCTGAGCAGGGTCTTCCGGCTTTCTGACACCCATTACTTCCATAAATGGATGCTGCGCTACTTGGAAACAATGAACAAGAATTTTCCTGATCAATGCTTTTGCTGGGGGGAATTATAAGCAGCACCATCTCCGAGTAGCTACAACAATTCAGCACAACGGGAGTATTCCATATGAACTCCTATGTGGTCTACGCTGCAGCGTCAGAGAGGGATTATCCAGGCCTAGCACGAAGTGGAGTTTGGCCTCAGGTCAAGATATACGAGTACTACCCAGAGTTGAGGCTGGAGAATAGCATCTCCTAGTTCACAAAAGTTAACGATGTGTTTTTCTATCACATCATCTGCCTGCTGAGGCCGAATATGACTCATGGTCGTACGACAAAAAACATAGTGGCAGCCACGGAGAAATGGGGGGCCCTGTTCACCCAATTTCCCTGATTCACCTATCTAAGGGCTACCAACTTTTTGGGAGAGCCAACCAGGCTACCAAGGTATGCTGGGCCTAAGCTGATTCTACTGGAACTATCAAGGCAGCTAATCACATACCACGAAAAATGCCTGAAAAGGAAGAAGGGTGGAACTCCTTTCCCCCTCACAGTGGGCCGATACACATGCTCTACCCACCACAAGGCGAAGGAAATGTTTGCACAACTGGAGTTACTTAATTTGAAACACAACTTCCCAGCCAGGCCTACCTTCGACCCAAGGGGCTTCCTGCCAAGAGCAAAGCTTGATCCAATCCATGTTCCTCAGATCGAGGATATTTATATTGACGTCCTCCATGAGGTAGAACTCAGAAGAAAGGATCATTCTCGCCTAACATTGGTAGAGATTATCCAATATGGGGTAGCCATTGTCCCTAAAGGCTTCCAAACTATGGAAGATGAAGTAGACAAGGTATATACTGACACAGATGGGGACGATTGGCCCTTTTCGACCATTGATAGAACTAAAGCTCCTCAAACAATTGAGGAGAGGGTCAAGGAGACTTTGTGGAGGACAGAACATTGGTGCCAGATGAACGGCCTAATTTACCTCGTGGTTGATTTCACAACATCCCCATTGGGCAACGTGCCTCCACGATCCAAGAAGCAACTTAAAGGCAAAGGTGTAGAAGGTGAATCCATCACCATTCAGGAAGAAGCCCCTGAGAGTCCTCCTTCCGCAGCACCAGAACAGGTAATAACTCTGGATTCGCCAGAGAAAGAAGCAGTAGAGGATAGTCCCATAGGCCCATCCACTCAGGATGTCGGCATTGCTACCACAATAGAGGTCCCTTCTATCCCTTCTTCTTCTCTTCCTTCCCCTCCTCGAGTGACTCAAGCGACCATCCCTTTGGTCGTGTCCTCTGTCCATTCTTCTACTCTTTCCCCTGCTTCTTCGTCTATCTTCTCCTCCCTCGCTGATCTGTCCTCCTCCATTTCTTCCCTCATCTCCGGGCTCCCTTCCCTTCCTTTGTCTTCCACAGCTACAGTTTCCCTTCCTCTCGTGGACACTTCTTTGGCTATTCTCTCAATGCCACGCCGCGTGTTTCCATGTTTTTCCCCTCTTCTACTGTAGCTGCCTCCTCCTCTGTCTCTGGTCCTTCTTCCATAGGACCAGCCTGGATCTCTCAGCAGCTAAGCCAGCAAAAGAGGAAATTTCCCATCGCTCCGATGGACTTTTCAATGATCCCAGCCAAAGGGGCGAAGAAGCAGAAGCCTATTACACGCTTCTCTAAAAGTGCTGCAGGTGAGAGAATCATGGAAATTGCATACCCCGATCCCCTCAAAGAGAAAAAGGATCTGTCTCCGACAGATTTTACGGTGACCCAAGTCACAATGGGGACATCTTCTGAAAGTCTCCAGGGGGAAGCTCTTTCCGCTGTTGATGCCCTCTGTCAAAAGCTTCAAGAGACAAAAGAAGAGAAAAGGCTACTAAAAGAGCAAAACAAATATCTGCTCCAAGCCTTACAGAAGATGGGTAGTGCGCCTCCCACAACTTCCGCTGAGACTTCTGAGCTTCTCAGCTAGGAGAAAATCAACGAATATGCCAAAATTGGCGAGCAGGGTATGGCCGTTTCCGCTTGGAGGAGCTAAATCCTCAAAGACAGTGAAAAAGTGATCGCCGAGCTCTCTGACTTATACCTGAATATCAGTAAGGTGAATAAATAACTCCAAGCGTTAGCAGGGCCCATATCAGAAGAGCTAGCTAGAACATGCTAGATTGCAGCACGAGGCCCATATCACCATTCAGGAAGAAGCCCCTGAGAGTCCTCCTTCCACAGCACCAGAATAGGTAATAACTCTGGATTCGCCAGAGAAAGAAGCAGTAGAGGATAGTCCCATAGGCCCATCCACTTAGGATGTCGGCATTGCTACCACAACAGAGGTCCTTTCTATCCCTTCTTCTTCTCTTCCTTCCCCTCCTCGAGTGACTCAAGCGACCATCCCTTTGGTCGTGTCCTCTGTCCCTTCTTCTACTCTTTCCCCTGCTTCTTCGTCTATCTTCTCCTCCCTCGCTGATCTGTCCTCCTCCATTTCTTCCCTCATCTCTGGGCTCCCTTCCCTTCCTATGTCTTCCGCAGCTACAGTTTCCCTTCCTCCCATGGACACTTCTTCGGATATTCTCTCAATGCCGCCGCCGTATGTTTCCACGTTTTTCCCCTCTTCTACTGTAGCTGCCTCCTCCTCTGTCTCTGGTCCTTCTTCCATAGGACCAGCCTGGATCTCTCAGCAATTAAGCCAGTAAAAGAGGAAAGTTCCCATCACTTCGATGGACTTTTCAGTGATCCCAGCCAAAGGGGCGAAGAAGCAGAAGCCTATTACACGCTTCTCTAAAAGTGCTGCAGGTGAGAGAATCATGGAAATTGCATACCCCGATCCCCTCAAAGAGAAAAAGGATCTGTCTTCGACAGATTTTACTGTGACCCAAGTCACAATGGGGACATCTTCTAAAATTCTACAGGGGGAAGCTCTTTCCGCGGTTGACACCCTCTGTCAAAAGCTTCAAGAGACAAAAGAAGAGAAAAGGCTACTAAAAGAGCAAAACAAATATCTGCTCCAAGCCTTACAGAAGATGGGTAGTGCGCCTCCCACAACTACCACCGAGACTTCTGAGCTTCTCAGCCAAGAGAAAATCAACGAATATGCCAAAATTGGCAAGCAGGGTATGGCCGTTTCTGCTTGGAGGAGCCAAATCCTCAAAGACAGTGAAAAAGTGATCGCTGAGCTCTCTGACTTATACCTGAATATCAGTAAGATGGATAAATAACTCCAAGCGTTAGCAGGGCCCATATCAGAAGAGCTAGAACATGCTAGACTGCAGCACGAGGCCTTCCAACAAATGTTTGACTGTTCAGTCGAAGATCTGGTCAAGTTCGGCGTCTTCGTCCACCCAAGGGCTCTCAACAAAATCATGTCCACTCTGGACTATCAGGTGGATCAGCTAGAATTTATTCTAGAAAAGATTGACAAAGTCAAGGAAGAAGCCTTGGATGCGATGCATCAAATGGAGCGAATTGTTCTCAACATGTCTCTAGGGTTACTCACTCCTTCCTTTACCTTAAGGTCAGCTGATGAAACCATCCAGATCTTTAAGGAGATCGCTTCTCAAGGAATGGGGCCAGAGGTCACATTTGACACTGAATCTATCAACGACCTGCTAGCCTGTAGGGACTTCGTCGGGTTCCTCATTGAGGCGGAGAAGGACTTTCCCAAACTCCCAGAGAAGCTCATAGATGAGCGGGAGACTTGTGAGGCAATAACCGATAGGCACAAGGATCCTTCTCAGGATCAACTTGGGCCAATAATTAACAAGTTTTTGGAATACCGTGCTTAGTTCCATATCTCATCACATGAGCAGCATCAAAAGCAGGCTACCCCCTTTCAGCCGCAGGATGATGACGACGAGTAGCTGCTGCTCCTTCTTCTTCTTCTTCTTCTTCTTCCCTTTCTCTTCTTCGTCTTTCTTGTTGGAATGTCTAAAGTATGTTGGCACAAATGATGACATCATCCATGTTGCGTCATGGGATGATGTCATCCATCAAGTTTTCAAAAGTCAACATGACTTTTAGATATTTTGTAAATATCTTTGTAAATAGGTGGTTGGCTCCTTTTTGCCTTCTTTCCTTCTCCTCTTCTATATATATTAGAATACTTGTTGTATTCAGGGGGTGGACATTTTTTAGATGAAAATAGAAGTGAGGAGAGAAAGACTTTGAGTTTTCTTGTAACAGAAGAAAAACAACAATACAAATATTGAGGCTTTATACTGAATACTTTTGTTATACATCAGAGCTTTCTTATGTTAGATCTGTATGTGTTTATTCTGTTAGATTCATATCTACCTTTTTGTCATTTGCTCATCAGTATTGCTTTGTTTGTTTATGTAAGTAGGTTTGGCTCTGTTTACTACCAATCCCAAAACATAAATCTTCTGACCTTTCTACTTTGGAATTTATTTCTTTTCTTCCTTTGGACCTGCTCTTTCCTCATCCCCTTTTCCTTTCCTTTCTTTTCACAGTTGGAAACACCCCACTGGGATGAGATCCCAAACCCCCGAAGGTAGAATCTGTGAGACTTGCATAGATTCCTGCTGGTAGAATAGCAATAAACCAGTTTTGCTTTGCTGACTCAAAGAGGGGCTATGCCCTGCACACTGTTGGCTCGTTTATCCATAGATCTTCCCAAGCGACAGATTTTCGGATCAACAATTTTTGGTGACTCCGCTGGGGAATGAATAGATCTATCAGATCTATGATGGTGGTAAGATAGAAAAATCAGAAAAAATAAGAAAATCGCTGCCTGTTTGCAAATCTGAACTTTTTGATAAAAATCCAAAAATTTGCAAAAGTGCTCTGAATTGAAAATTTTCTTTTGAGATCCATAGATCTATCCTAGTTACAGAGCTTTAGTTCGCTGATTTTTTATAAAAATTAGTATTTTGCCGTAGATCTGGATTTTTGACTGTTTACCAAAAGTTTGAAACCCTCTGAAAAGAGTCAAAACCAGATCTGAAAATCAACTTGCTATTCTTACCTGCCATCTTATCCTCGTTGTTATTTGTCATTAACCGCAATCGGTTTTCTAAAGAGGATAGTTTTTAAATATTTAGAAAAGTATTTGCTGCTGGTTTTTGACAGAAAAACTAGAAAATCAGCAAGTACAGCCAAAAAGAAATTTTAAATCTGCGCTACAATATCGCAGATCTGGAAGGTACATTGGTGAGTGAACCTTTTACGCGCAGCAGGAGAGCCCGTGGAGAAGCTGATCCTACTTTTGATCTGCTTCAAAGGCACAATTTCAGCGTAACGCTGGCACATTTTTCAGCGCTTAGCTCAGCTAGCCAGACATCCAGGAGTGTCTCACCTTCACGAAGAAAAAGTCTTTCGCAAGGGGCATCCACATCGCTTTGTAGTGCCTTGCTACTCAGCGGAACCACACTTCCAGCTCATGTTCTCTTTCCAGATTTTCAGATGGTGGTACCATGGGGAAATGCGATGGGTCCTTTGGCTTTAACACATCCAGTTCACGTGCTCCCTCATGGAAATCGAAAGAATTTTCCCAAATTCGACGAGAGCAGAAATCAAAGTACGGATTCCCACATATCTGCATTCATCATGTCATGCAGTATCCTGGATGTAACTCACGAGGATGTGTCGGTTCACCTTTTTCTTGAAACCCTACAATGGCCTGCGGCTAAATGGTTTCAGCATTTACCGGCCGGGTCTATTACCAGTTGGGCCACTTTACGGGATGCTTTCGAAGACAGGTACAAGCCTTCAGAGGATGCATTTGCATTATTATCACGGATCACTCACCTGAAGAAAGAGGCAAATGAGACCATGCACGATTTTATCACCCGGTTCAATGCACTAATCAACCGTGTCCCTGTTGCCATGCTTCCAACACTGGAAAATCAAAAGTGTTTCTTCGTAAACGCTATGAGCTCGAAAGTTAGTTTCTTGCTCCTTCAGGAACGAGTTGCTACCTTGATTCTCGCCCAAGCCGCTGCCATTCGGATAGAGGATAATCTGATAATATTTGGCGAATTGAAAAAGGAATCAACCAAGCCTAAATCTTTGGGCCCTTCACCCACTACTTCGTCTAATCCAGCCTTTCAAAAGATGGCGTATGACTTGCTTGCATTGAAGAAGCAGTTGACCCAGGCCTCCCCCAGTTCCTCATACCGGGATATTCCGCGAAGGAATTTCATTCCTAACAATGTTTCACAAAGGCCGTGCCTACCTACAGCTGCTCCACGGTTGACGCTTGAGGCTCCTCCGGTCAACGCTCTGGCTGAAATCGAAGAAGAAGAGCAGTATTATGAAGAACCTTCATCTCAAGGTGAAGATGATCAAGATGTCAGTGAACCGGCTGGCGACTCTACTATCGGGTATATGGAATTTGATGAGGAAGAATTTGATGAAGAAGAGGGTACCCAGGGATATGCAAGCGGACAGTCATATGCTGTTTTTACTCGCTCGCAAGGAAAATAAGTGGAAGTTGCTGCCCATGTCCAGCAGGAGAAGGCCGTGTCAAACGTGCCTCCGATCATTGCTAAAAGAGGTAATCATCTTCCTACTCAACTCCCTGGCAAATCTTTTACAAGGAAATCTTTTCCCGCTATCTCTCCTCCAAATCAATCCTCTCACATTCCTACCAAGGCCACCAACCCTATTCCATCATCGCGAAGGTGAGGGACTCATTCCTTTCACCAACGCAACCCTTGGCCGCATTTGATATCATAGATCATGCAAAAAAGACCAAGATCCAAATGTCTGAAGCCGAGTACCTTCAGTCAAACCCCAAACAGCTTGTAAGATTGACCAAATATATTCAGAGTCAAGCTGTTGCATCTAAGCTGGTTTCCCCAAAAGGAATCCTTTCCACTCCCCCTGAATCCCACATAAATTTTGCTTTAACATCGGCGTCAGGCAAGATAGAGCCTTTCTATCTCTCTCTCCTAATCAATGGCCATAAGTTGAGTAACTGCATAATTGATTCCAGAGCTTCTGATAACGTCATGCCGGTGAAAGTCGCCCATGCTTTGGGCCTGACTCTTACCAAGCCTTTCGGCAGATGTTATTCATTGGAAACCAAGTAGGTTCCGTTGGTTGGCCAAATCAAGGATGCGCAATTCGCATTTGCGACTTTCCCAGATAAAAGAGTAAAGATGACCGTCCTTCGTTGCTGACATTCCAGTAGCCTATGGAATTCTGCTGGGAAGAATTTTTTGCAGCGAAGTTGGTGGAGAAATTCATATGGATTGGTCTAAAGCTAGAATTCCAGTCAAAGGCGTAATGCAGACTTTGGAGCCGGAATCACAAAAGAAGTACTTGGTTACCAGCTCTGAAGACCCCAAGGTCTCAAATCCTTTTTGAATCATCAGGGATGGGGAACTACTTCTTATCTACCGAGACAGATAAAACAGGTGTTCTCTTTCAGGAGGGAGATCTTAATAAGATCTAGACCTTGTAGTTTAATGGAAGTTGCGCGAATAGTGGATGTGGCGCTGGGGCCGTGCTGATATCTCCCGAAGAGGAGGTAATTCCTCTCTCATTCAAATTGCAGTTTTTTAACACTAATAATACTACTGAGTATGAATCTCTGTTACTCGGTATGCAAGCTGCAAAAGAAAGAGGAATTAAAAATCTAAAAGTACAAGGTGATGCAGAGCTAGTTGTAAATTAGGTCAAGAGGATATATCAAGTAAAAAATGAAAGGCTCAGGCATTACCGTAATGCGGTATGGGACAACATTGAAGAATTCGATGCTTTTTCAATAGAATCCATTCCAAGGGCCCAAAATGACATGGCCGATTCATTGGCCGTTTTAGCGTCCCTCATGCTCCCACACCCAGGTTTGAAAACAAACAAGTACACCATTGAAGTGGTTTTCTGCCCGAGCGTGCCAGACAATTCTCAGCATTGGTAGGTGTTCAACAACGATAATCAACTCATTGCTTTTCTAGAAAAGGTAGAAAATTTTAAAGAATTACACTTTGAAGGATATACTTCCACTTGCCGTGAATCGGTCACCGATCAAGGTGATGAACCCGAAGGGAATGATGGCATATGTCAGCTCAAAGGAAATAAAATTCCAAAAGGCCTAGTTTCTCTGGAGCGCCTGTTCAACAGGCATGACCGTTTTGTAAAAAAGAAAAAGTGGGATGACCCTGACTCATCCCCGGAAACCGAACCGGTCAATATAGGTTCGATAGAGCACCCGTACGATTTGTGAACATTGGCAAATGTTGCACGCCTGAGGAAAAGCGAAAATTTGTCAAGTTGCTAAAAAAATATATGGACGTGTTGGCGTGGTCCTATGCCGATCTAAAGTCCTTTAAGCCAAAGGACGTTCAACATGACATTCCGTTGAAAGATGATGTCAAAGCCTTTTGCGAGAAGTAGAGGCACTATAATCCTAAGATCTCGGGTACTATCCAGGCCGAAATTCAGAAGATGTTGGATGCGAGAATCATCTTCCCCATCCATCACAGTACTTGGGTAGCAAACATTCTGCCAGTGCGCAAGAAAAACGGTGAGATACACATATGCGTAGACTTTCACAATTTGAACCAGGCTTCCTTGAAAGACAACTACCCTCTTCCGATAATGTATCAAGTTCTGCAAGCAGTAACTAGATCAGAGATGTTGTCCATGCTTGATGGTTTTTCAGGCTATAATCAGATTGAAGTTTCAGCTGAAGATTAGTTTAAAACAGCATTCACTACTCCCTGGGGTACATTTTCCAACAACAGGATGCTTTTTGGCCTAACTAATGTTGGCGCCACTTTTCAGTGGGCCATGGATTTTGCATTCAAAGGTATGATGGGGAAATTCATTATAGTTTACCTAGATGACTTAACCATGTTCTCTAAACAACGAAATGATCATTGTGATCATTTGGAGCAAGTGTTGGCCAGGTGCTGAGAACATGGGATTTCCCTAAATCTAAAAAAAAGTCTGTTTTCAGAGTCACGGAAGAAAAGTTTGCTAGGGCATGTGGTTAGCAAAGAAGGAACAAAGATAGATGCCGAAAGAGTTAAGGCTATTCAAAGCCTTACTCTGCCTACAAGCAAGACTGGTGTTCATTCTTTCTTTGGAAAGGTGAACTTTCTCAGGCGTTTTGTTCCTGACTTTGCTGAGAAGACTCGTCACATATTGAACATGATGAAGGGGTCACCAACTTTCAGATGGAGTGAAGAGGGAAAAATGTCATTTGAAGAAATAAAAGCTTTCGTTGCTCATGCACCAGTCTTGGTATGTCCTGATTTCTCTAAGGACTTCATCATGTACAGTTACGCATATGAGCATACTGTGTCCGCAATTTTAATGCAAAAGAACTCGGAGGATGTTGAATCTCCAATCGTGTTTATGAGTTCTCCCCTCAAGCCTCACAAACTAAAAATTAATCAACTGGAAAAGCATGCCTTCGCCGTTGTCAAAGCAGTGAAGAATTTCAGGTATTACATTCTAAAATCACATACGGTGGTGCTGGTCCCTGACACGGCGGTGAAATCAATTCTAACTCAGCAGGAGTTAGGAAGCTTGTGAGGAAATTGGATCGCAAAGGTCCAGGAGTATGACCTGGATATTAAACCAACCAAGCTGGTGAGGGGCAAGGGCCTGTGTTAGCTAATGGCTGAAAACAAAGATTCAGAAAACCCTGATGACAGGGGTGACTACACCGACGAAACACAGGACCGACAGGAAGAGCCTGATTCTCTGCCTCTGGTTCTATTTGTTGCAACTAGTGATGAATGGTACTCTCGACATCGCTTTCTTCCTCACCTACGGCGAATGCCCAATGCACCTAACTGCAAAGGAGAAGCGCACTATAAAGCTCAGAGCGGCTAAATATGTCATATGGGACGACGGTTTATATAAATGTGGGATAGATGGCATATTTTTGCGATGTGTTGACAAACCCCAGCAAGTAAAACTATTGGAAAGTTTTCACAATTCAGCCTGTGGAGGGCATTTCTCTTCCTCTGTAACTGCACACAAGATCATTCAAGCCAAGTACTATTGGCCGATGCTCTTTCAAGATACAGCCATCTGGGTGGCGAAGTGTGAACCCTGCTCAGCAATTCGTCGGCAAGCCCAAGTTGGCTGCCTTTCCCCTAAGCCCGGTCATTATCAATGAACCATTTAGGAAATGGGGAATTGATTTTATTGGCGCACTCAATCCTCAATCGAGTGCCGGACATAGCTATATCCTTACAGCAACGGATTACTTCACCAAGTGGGTGGAAGCCATACCTGTCAAGCATGCCACTTCTGAGGTGGTTTGACAATTTCATTAAAGAAAATATCATTGTCAGGTTCGGCGTTCCAAAAAAAATCATTGCTGATAATGCTTCTAACTTCTCCTCACGAGAAGTTATTAGTTTTTGCTATGAATATGGGATAACTTTGGCTCACAGCCTCAGACTATTACCCTCAGGGAAATGGTCAGGTGGAATCTAGTAACAAGAACTTGGTGACCATCATACGGAAGTTAGTAGATGAGAATCAACGTGAATGTGGCACAAGTCTTTGTACGAAACTTTGTGGGCCGATCGTATTACTCCCAAGAGATCTCTCGGCATGTCACCTTTTCAAGTGTTATATGGCACTGATGCCGAGCTTCCCTTTTCTGCGGAACTTTCTGCTCTACGCTTGGCACGAGCCATCGAAGACGAAACTTTCCAAAATTCTCTTGAAAAGAGAATCATGTATCTGGCAGAACTTGAAAAAAAGAGAGTAAGGGTGGTCGACAGGATCACTGAACATTAGAATCAAGTTAAGAGGATTTTTGATAAGAAGGCCAAGCAAAGAGATTTTCAAGTGGGAGATCTCATCCTTTTGTGGGACAAGCGAATAGAGCCAAAGGGCATGCACAGAAAGTTTGATTCCCTGTGGAGAGGGCCCTTCAAGATCAAGCAGCTCAACGGAGAGAATAGCTTCTATCTCTCATATCTGGATGGAACTGAACTCCTGCTTCCTTATAGCGGGCAGCATCTGAAATTCTTCAGGAAGTAGAGCTTGCTCTCTTCTTTGTACAGTTTTCTTTATGTTGTGTGTTTGCTTTCGTCGTGTGGTTGCTTTCGGTTTGTTGTGTGTTCCCTTCCTTCTCCCTCCGGTCACCCTTGTTTTTGACTATGTTACCCAATGGATAGGCACATGAGAACTGGGATTCTCTATCCCTAAATTTGCTCAAGGATAGTCCCCCAGAAAGAGCCAGCTGTTATCCCGTAAAATTGACAAGGGCAATTTTACTGATAACCATACCGAAATTTTGTTCCGATCCCTCGTTAGGGATCCCTTGCGTTCGAAACGTTGTAAAATCCCTTCTCGGGAAATCTGGGTTTTCGAACTTAGTCTTTTGAGCCTTTTTTTGACTGGGTGCATGAAATTTCTATGTAACATCAACTTTTGGTGCGCCCCCTTTAAAACCTTTGGCGCATGATTTTCAGTGTAAACACACCTTTTGGTGCGCCAAAGTATGTTGAGCCTTCCCTACGTGCGCCAAGGCACATGCGCCTTTGTGTTGGCACAACTTTTGTCTACGCCATGTTTTGGTGCGCCAAAGGGGCACACATAACTTAATGTTGACATAGCTTTTGCTGCGCCAAAGGCGCGCTTAATTTCTTGCTGGAAAACATTTTCATGTGCCAAAGGGTGCACGCTTTTTCCCTGTCGACAACAACTCCCATGCGCCCTTTAAAAAGTGGGTGGTGTATTAATGACCAGCTCACACATATATATATATGTGTGTTTGCGCGCCCAAATGTCATTATCATCAGACGCATATCACGTGATTTTTATTCTCTGAGCTTGTCAGCCTCTGCCTCATCATTTTCAACGCATTGTGGACCCGTTTTCAAGACTTTCACTATTTATCTAGGTAAGAGGTTCTTCTCCCTCTTGTGCGTTTTGCGTTTTCAATTCTTGGTGTGTTTGTGGTCTGGTTTTAGTTTGCGTTTGGAGTTTTGGGGTATCAAAATGTTGAGCTAGCCCTCTCTTGTGCTGTCTTTCCTTATTGTCCTCCCCCCCTCTTTCCAAATCTGCTGGTAGAGGATGTTATTTTGAAAACATTGTCTGAAAACCCTTTGGATTTAACCGTTTTACTTCCCAAAACACATCTTAGAAGGAATGGAGAAAAGAGGACTGTTTTTTCCCTTGGGCGCATCAGTGCGTCCTGCAACATCGTAAACAGTTGTGCCCCCATGGCGCATCTGTCCCCCTTGCAACATGATAAAAAACCCCGCGCCCTTGGCGCACCCCACCTTGTCTACTTCATCTTCTGAAATTTGGTAGCCTTTGCGGGACAATGGCGCGCCTACCTTCCATATTGGATCCCATTTCCATGCACCAATGGCGCAGGCGAGATCTATGCATCACTTTCTTCTGAGCTCTACGCTCGTGTGAGGACATCAATAGGCGTAGGCATATCCCTCGATCTGCAGGAACATGGATGTTGTGATCAACCCTTCGTGCGCCTTGGCAGGCATTCCCCTTGGGTTGAAGGTAGGCCTGACTGGGAAGCTCATGTTACACAAACCTTACATGTAACTCAAAGCTCTGCACCAACATTTCCTTTGCAACTTGTGGTGGGTAGAGCATGTGTATCGGCCCACCGTGAGGGGGAAAGGAGTTCTACCCTGTCTTCCTATTTCAGCACAATGTTTTCATGCGCCCTATGTGATTAGCTGCAATCTGATAGTATCCATGCAGAATGCAGCCTTAGGCGCCAGTTTAATCCTTGCAACAGCCTGGTTCCGGCTCTGCCCTAAAAAGTTGGCAGCCCTTAGATAAGGTGCAATTGTCATGGGAACTGCGCCCTGAGCCTACAGGGCTCTAACCCATTTCTTCCGCTGGCATGGCAATGGATGATCAAATGGTCGTAATTCGACCTTTTTGGATTGGGTCATCGCTTCGGCCTCATGCAGATCAGCAACTGATGTGATAGAAAGAACACATCGTCTAACATTTTGTGAACTGGGAGATGCTATTCTCCAAAGCGAAAGGAAAGGCTCAAGCTTACTGAGGTAGTACTCGTATATACAAATGACCTAGAGGGCCAGAACTCCACTTTCCGTTAGGCACTGGCCGAATCCCTCTTTGACGCTGCAGCGTAGACTCACGAATTAGGAGTTCATATGGAATACTCCCGTTGTGCTGAATTGTTGTAGCTGTTCGGAGATGGTGCTGCTTATAATTTCCCCCCCAACAAGAAGTCGCATGGATCAGGACAAATTCTTGTTCATTGTTTCCAAGTAGCGCAACATCCATTTATGCCGAAGTAATGGGTGTCAGAAAGCCCGTCAAGACCCTGAATTCAGGAAGGTAATGGTATCGCTGAGCTCTTCTGATAAAGTCACAAGCGTGTGTCGATGATTTGCAAGGGCCACCGGTAGTTACTAACCTCACTGCCCGTTATTTTTCAGATCATACTCGGCATCCCTCATTAGCTGCATACATTGGTGTTCATTGTCTTCCCAGGCCTTGAGTGCACTCAAGGCTTGGCTAACGGCCATAAAGTGCCGGTGTATGCAGCTAATGAATGAAGTATGATCTGAAAAATGACGGGAAGTGAGGTTAATGACTACTGGTCGCCCTTGCTGTTTCGATCACACCTTGTGTCTTTGTTGTAACTTCTGGGCAACCAGCTCATCGATACCATTACATTGTTGATGGCGCTGAAGGGGATTCCTTCGGCGAAGTGCAGGGCACTGCCGATCGATCTATCCATCCACGGACTCCTTGTAACTTTCTTAGAAACAATGGCCCAGAATTCCTCCATGATCGATATGCCCCAATTGCTGAGTCTCTGATGTTCATGCTGCATTCGGCCTGTGACTCCGGGCATTCTGACCCTCTGATATTTAGTACTTCGGGATCTCTTCCATCTGTAAGCTTAGCCTTTCCTTTTGGTCTACACTGGTGGGTCTCCTGTTGGATTATCCAGACATATGTTCTTTCGAACTGGAGTTGCTGATCTGCAGGTGAAGATAGAAGCGAGTACCCAATCCGAAAAGGTTGAGGCTAGCCATTTGCATCTTCCATTGGAATGTCAACAGAAGTTAAAGAATGTAGTTATTATCTATCACATCATCTACCTTCAGAGGCGCATGAAAATTGCACTTACAGGGCTAAATAGGTAAGGCGCACAGGAAAGGCATAGTTGCAAAGGTTAAACTGGCGCCAAATGGCGCATGGCGCGTGCGTCACCCAATGTCCCAGATTGCATTTTATAAAAGGTGCATGAAAACATTGTGTTACATAGGGACAGGATGCGCAACCTTTGGCGCATAGACTTTTCATGTTGCACTGGGATTTGGTGCGCCCTTTGACAGCTGATTCTGCTGGAACTGTCAAGGTAGGTAATCACATACCACGAAAAAATGCCTGAAAAGGAAGAAGGGTGGAACTCCTTTCCCCCTCACAGTGGGCCGATACACATGCTCTACCCACCACAAGGCGAAGGAAATGTTTACAGAGCTGGAGTTACTTAATTTGAAACACGACTTCCCAGCCAGGCCTACCTTCGACCCAAGGGGCTGCCTGCCAAGAGCAAAGCTTGATCCAATCCATGTTCCTCAGATCGAGGATATTTATATTGACGTCCTCCATGAGGTAGAGCTCAGAAGAAAGGATCATTCTCACCTAGCATTGGCAGAAATCATCCAATATGGGGTAGCCATTGTCCCCAAAGGCTACCAAACAACAGAAGATGAAGTAGACAAGGTATATACTGATACAGATGGGGACGATTGGCCCTTTCTGGCCATTGATATAACTAAATCTCCTCAGAAAATTGAGGAGAGGGTCAAGGAGACTTTGTGGAGGATAGAACATTGGTGCCGGATGAATGGCCTAATATACCTCAGGGTTGATTTCACAACATCCCCATTGGGTAACGTGCCTCCGCGATCCAAGAAGTAGCTTAAAGGCAAAGGTGTAGAAGGCGAATCTAGCACCATTCAGGAAGAAGCCCCTGAGAGTCCTTCTTCCGCAGCACCAGAACAGGTAATAACTCTGGATTCGCTAGAGAAAGAAGCAGCAGAGGATAGTCCCATAGGCCCATCCACTCAGGATGTCGGCATTGCTACCAACAACAGAGATCCCTTCTATCCCTTCTTCTTCTCTTCCTTCCCCTCCTCGAGTGACTCAAGCAACCACCCCTTTGGTCGTGTCCTCTGTCCCTTCTTCTACTCTTTCCCCTACTTCTTCATCTATCTTCTCCTCCCTCACTGATCTGTCCTCCTCCATTTCTTCCCTCATCTCCGGGCTCCCTTCCCTTCCTATGTCTTCCGCAGCTACAGTTTCCCTTCCTCCCGTGAACACTTCTTCGGCTATTCTCTCAATGTCACAGCCGCGTGTCTCCACATTTTTCCCCTCTTCTACTACAGCTGTCCTCCTCTTCTATTTCCAGTCCTTCTTCCATAGGACCAGCCTGGATCTCTCAGCAGCTAAGCTAGCAAAAGAGGAAAGTTCCCATCGCTCCGATGGACTTTTCAGTGATCCCAGCCAAAGGGGCAAAGAAGCAGAAGCTTGTTACACACTTCTCTAAAAGTGTTGTAGGTGAGAGAATCATGGAAATTGCATACCCCAATCCCCTCAAAGAGAAAAAGGATCTGTCTTTGACAGATTTTACTGTGACCCAAGTCACAATGGGGACATCTTCTGAAAGTCTCCAGGGGGAAGCTCTTTCCGCGGTTGACGCCCTCTGTCAAAAGCTTCAAGAGACAAAAGAAGAGAAAAGGCTACTAAAAGAGCAAAACAAATATCTTCTCCAAGCCTTATAGAAGATGGGTAGTGCGACTCCCACAACTGCCACCGAGACTTATGAGCTTCTCAGCCAAGAGAAAATCAACGAATATGCCAAAGATCGGTGAGCAGGGTATGGCCGTTTCTGCTTGGAGGAGCCAAATCCTCAAAGACAGCGAAAAAAGTGATCGCCAATTTCTCAGAATTATACCTAAATATCAGTAAGGCGAATAAAGAACTCCAAGCGTTAGCAGGGCCCATATCAGAAGAGCTTGAACATGCTAGACTACAGCACGAGGCCTTCCAACAAATGTTCGACTGTTTAGTCGAAGATCTGGTTAAGTTTGGCATCTTCGTCCACCCAAGGGCTCTCAACAAAATCATGTCCACTCTGGACTATCGGCTGGATCAGCTAGAATTTATTCTAGAAAATATTGACAAAGTTAAGGAAGAAGCCTTGGATGCAATGCATCAAATGGAGCAAATTTTTCTCAACATGTCTCCAGGGTTGCTCACTCCTTCCTTTACCTTAAGGTCAGCTGATGAAACCATCCAGATCTTCAAGGAGATCGCTTCTCAAGGAATGGGGCTAGAGGTCACATTTGACATTGAATCTATCAACAACTTGCTGGCCTGTAGGGACTTCGTCGGGTTCCTCATTGAGGCGGAGAAGGACTTTTCCAAACTCCCAGAGAAGCTCATAGATGAGCGGGAGACTTGTGAGGCAATAAGCGAAAGGCACAAGGATCCTTCTCAGGATCAACTTGGGCCAATAATTAACAAGTTTTTGGAATACCGTGCTCAGTTCCATATCTCATCACCTGAGTAGCATCAAAAGCAGGCTACCCCCTTTCAGCCGCAGGATGATGACGACGAGTAGCTGCTGCTGCTTCTTCTTCTTCTTCTTCTTCTTCTTCTTCCCTTTCTCTTCTTCGTCTTTCTTGTTGGAATGTCTAAAGTATGTTGGCACAAATGATGACATCATCCATGTTGTGTCATGGGATGATGTCATCCATCAAGTTTTCAAAAGTCAACATGACTTTTAGATATTTTGTAAATATCTTTGTAAATAGGTGGTTGGCTCCTTTTTGCCTTCTTTCCTTCTCCTCTTCTATATATATTAGAATACTTGTTGTATTCAGGGGGTGGACATTTTTTAGATGAAAATAGAAGTGAGGAGAGAAAGACTTTGAGTTTTCTTGTAACAGAAGAAAAAAAACAATACAAATATTGAGGCTTTGTACTGAATACTTGTGTTATACATCAGAGCTTTCTTATGTTAGATCTGTATGTGTTTATTCTGTTAGATTCATATCTACCTTTTTGTCATTTGCTCATCAGTATTGCTTTGTTTGTTTATGTAAGTAGGTTTGGCTCTGTTTACTACCAATCCCAAAACATAAATCTTCTGACCTTTCTGCTTTGGAATTCATTTCTTTTCTTCCTTTGGACCTGCTCTTTCCTCATCCCCTTTTCCTTTCCTTTCTTTTCACAGTTGGAAACACCCCATTGGGATGAGATCCCAAACCCCCGAAGGCAGAATCTATGAGACTTGCATAGATTCCTGCTGGTAGAATAGCAATAAACCAATTTCACTTTGCTGACTCAAAGAGGGGCTATGCCCTGCACACTGTTGGCTCGTTTATCCATAGATCTGCCCAAGCGACAGATTTTCTGACCAACAATACTATCTATGATGATTTTTCTCTCCTTTCACATGATATAGATGAATCAAATTATGTTTCTTCTAATCCTCTTGAATGCCAAGGTAATGAAATTGATTGTAACATTTCTATTTTGCATGTACATGATTATACTTGTGTTTCTACTCTTAACATTGAATGCAAAGGAATGAATATTATTGGCACCATTAATAATCCTAGTAATACTCTTGAATGCAACAATGATGTAATAATGATGCAACATGAAATTTTTAATTCTCCTCTCATTTCTTGTGATACATACTATTTATAGTTTCCTCTCGTAGTGTGAATAAGTTTCTTATGGATAAAAATAATACTCCTTTAAAACCTCAATGTGTAACCAAGCCCATAGAACCCCAAATTCTACCTAATGACACATCACCCTATATTGCCTTTACATGAAATAGTGTTCTTATAACCACTATTAATGGTAAGGTATAACCCTTAAATGAGGCTCTAGATGTTTATGTCATACCTCCTCAAGATGTCCTCTCTCTTATGCATGAAATAAGAAATTTTCAACATAAAGTACATATTTGACCCTAGAGAGTAAAATTTACTATGCTAACATTGATATCAATACTATTTATGGAAATCATTTTCAGTGTATTTCTTCTAATCATATATCCTTAGGAATTTTTTCATGTCTTCATTCTAATTTTTTGATGGCACCTTAGATCCTTATCTATATCTTAAGCATTATAGGTAACTTATGGTTTCTTATCACAATGATGAGTTGTTTCTCAAATATTTTTCTAGAGTCTAACAGAAAATGTTATGTATCAGTTTACACACCTCCCTACTTGATCTCTGAGTACCCTTTTAGAACTTGAAGATGCCTTTCTTTCCATGTTTAGTGGAAATAAAGGCCTTAAGGTTACCTATGAGTGTTTCCCCTCTTTACATCAAGATGAGACCAAACCAATATCTGACTATATCATACACTTCAAAGCAAACATGCACTTATTATTATATCAACACATTGACCTAGAGATTAAATATATCTTTTTTCTAGGTCTTATAAAACCTCTTAAGGAATAATTAATTTATGAAACATGTGATTCATTTACCAGCTTTGTGTACGTATTATTTATCTAGAGAAAGGGATTACACTCCCACATCAACCTAAGCCTCTAGATGAGAACATTACATTTACTATTGGAAACACAAGGGATTGAGAGGGGGTTGGATAAGTCTTGCAATGATTTTTCTTTAATTTACCAAACCATACATTCATCAATTAGATTGTTCATACAACATTCATAATCATGTATGCTTATTAAGATATGCAACATCAACCTCAAGAGCAAGAAACAAAGTTTTCAACACACGAACACCATATGTAAGTGGGAAACCATTATGGGGAAGAACAACCACTGAAAATATTCTTATATTACACAAAGAAAATATATTTAGTGAAGCACCAACTTCACAAGAAGCACCAAGCCCTAGTTTAGTAGAGTACCAACCCTACAAGGAACACCAAACCTTAATTTAGTTAAACACCAACTCCACAAGGAGGCTACGACCCCTAGGATGAATAAGAACTAACCCATCCTCGTGAAAGTGTTTGATCTCTTATTTTTATGCTTCCACAACTAATGGAGATCACATATTCTACTCATAAACCCTAGCTCATACCCCATGTCTTCAATCTTGCACAATCTTCTTTCTTCTCAACTTTTCTTTCCTCTAAGCTCTTGCTCTCATTCTGCCACACCTTCACCTACAAATATATCTCCTCTAGGCCGCACTCTTCCCCCATGCAAGACTAGCCCTCATAATGACCCCAAAACATGTTTTTATAAATTATTTTTTATTCGAATTTGAAAGAGGTTGGTATCCCTCCTTTATTTTGACCACATAATCATAAAAAATCCCATATAAATCACCAAAATAGTCACATATGACCCATACAGGTTGACCTAGCAAAAATACTTCATCTATACATAAAAAACCCCAAAAATCCTACCATTAGAATGTCGAAAATCATATCATGCCAAAAATATTTTTAGTAAATCTCTAAAAATCCCCAGACATGAGTAAATTAAAATTTAAACACCATATATGGTTGTAATTTTCATGAACCAAACAAATTATTTCATTTAATGGGCCCATTGGCTCATCACCCTCTCAAAATAGTTGTTTCCAATAACCTGATTTCACCTTTGAGCCTCAAGACCACCCAATAACACCTCAAATATGGCATGGGATAAATATATGGAAATGGAAATACCTGTAAAACACATCTAATCAAGTTATACCTCATGAAACATCCCATGGTTCAAACCACAATGACTTTTGTCTTCACTAAATCATGTTGACCAAAAACTTGTTTTTCAAACTTAGATGATAAACACACTTTATGTCACTTTTGTTGTCACCAAATCACTGCACCCTCTAAATGTCTAGAATGTGAACAAGAGGTTCGGTTTGATTGAGACCCATGTGATCACCTCTCAAGCTGTGGGACTTGGGCTTGAGGTGAACCTCCAGAGAAGGTCGACTTCCTCTTCCTAAACTAAGTGTTGTACTACTCCTAGTGTGATAAAAGGCTATCTAGTCCTATGCTAACATTTTCATGGGGTTTTAGGGAAAGATATTTGTAGAAATGAAGCTATACGAGGGATGGTGATGCACCAAATAAAGGGTGTTTCCAAACTCAGGAAGGGTTAATTTGAAGAGGGTGTGTGCACCACAGATCAACTTCACCTACTACAACTTAGAGAGGGTAAAAAATACCACGGACTAAGAAACACACATCCCCTTTATTAAAATCTATCAGAACAAGCAATATATTAGTTCCCCAGTGAGGAAGGATGGACTTGAGAAGGGTGAATGAACACCAAAAATTAACCACATGCAATACTCCACCACTCGATAAGCACAAAACTCCAAGAACCTGCAATATAAATGTGAACTTGCACAGTGTACCTACAAGCATGAGAAAAGGCACAAAGAAGTATAGATGGATGAAAGGAACAAGATTAGTCAGAAAACACACACTTTTATTTCTTCAATAACATGCACAATGCATCATACATTTAGAAGAGGCAATGGTTTTCATTATAGTCTTGAAAAGGAGCCTTGAAAATTCTCTCAACACACAAGGACAACTTGCAGAAGAGAGAGGACCTTTGGAAAATTGTACTTTCCTAAGATGTCTAACTTTCCAACCTATCTGACTTGTTGAAACCCTTTGGAATGAGCTTCCAACTTACATTTATAGGAGAATCTGTGTGAGAGAAGAGGAAAGTTCATAATTACATTCCTAAATTCAAGGTACATGATGATTCATTTATTACAATTGGTTGAACCAATTTGAGAAGCTTCCATCATGTGCCATTAATGCCTGGTTGACCTAATCTTCTAAATTAATTAAAAGAATATTTAAATAATAATAATAAATATTAGTACTAAAATATTTAAATAAAAATATTAAATTAATTAAAATTAATGGTGGGACCTTTTTCAATTGGCTTGTCTTGAAGAGGCTTTGATTTGCAAAAATGGACCAACTCAGTGGTTGGCTTGACTAACTCACCGAGTTGGTCGTGAGTTCCTCTAACTTTCACTATAAGCAAGCTGGGCTCCTAACACTGCGACTATTACTCTTCAACGAGCTCCCTGATGAGTTGAACTTATAACACCATGACCGATCTACCTCAGGTTCCCATCTATGTCTCACCAACACACTACGTAATGACTCAATCACCCTGACAAGCTCCATGAACTGAGTTAACCAAGCTCACCATGCATGCAAACTCTGAGTTCTTCCTGATTTCCAAGCCATTGCTAACTTGAATCACCTCAACATCGATTGGGCATCAATCTCATCACCAATCTCGGTCTCTTATGAGCTTACTTTTGTGTTTCCCACCATGAACGAGATCCATTGAATTTTAACTCAAATAACCTGACTCTTTTTACATCGACTTGCATGTTGATCTTGATCACTTCGACTCACCTACAAGATCCTTCAATTGACCCAGCCTATGCATGGTTCAACCTGCAGTTCATCTGTTGACTCGTGACTCGACTTTATGAGTCCGAAACGATTTGATCGTCAAGCTCCATGAGATTTCACCCATGAATTCATTTCGTGTATTTTTTGTAGATGGTTAAAATAGAAATGTTTGAAATGTTATCCTATTTCAAACCAAGCTCATACATGAGCACCATGTATACAATGAGCCTCAGGTTCCTATCTATGAGTTGTTTTCCCATGACTGAATAACTTCCCACCATGTCACCTCACCCGATAGCTTGTTCTCTTTTTGGTATGACTCACTCGCCACACTGAACCACCAAGCTCACAATGTGAGCTCTCCACCGAGCTCTAAACTGAGTTCCAAATCAAGTTATATCTTTTGTTAGATCGAAACCTCAGTGAATATGACAAGATTCACATGACCAAGACCCATTGAACTATCCACCGATCTCTTTGTTGTGTTGTTATTTGAGTTAGGGTTAACCCGTCTCGGCATCCCACACTCGGGCTCAACTTTGTTCAACATCGAATCCTATGACAACCTGCAACTCGACGACTCACCCGAAGTGTTTCCACCACTGAGCTCCGCTTCAAACACCATGGTCTCTGGTTTATGCATATCTCACATAATCATCTCGTGTTTTGCCAAGATCTCCTTTCCATCAGCTTGATCGAGCTCATTGTGTAAATGCTTTGAGTTCCTTTGCATTTTTTCATCTAAACCAATGAGCTCACTACCTAATGAGTTCAACCAACAATTCACAAACTTAATCCTTCTTCATGAGTCTACAGACTCGTCCCTCACGCAAGCTATCTCTAATCAAATTTCTCGGTGAATGGATCAACTTATTTTGACTCCACCCGAGTCATCTCTTCCTATTTTCTTGAATGAGCTACCCGTACTAACTACCTCAATTCACTCAGCAAGCTCCACAATGAATTACCATGACCTCATAACTCTTCTACATTATTCTTGCCATGTTGTTCATCAAACACACCTTTGTTGACTGTCTAGGAGATAATCCTTTCAACTCACCATGTGATGCACCCAACACCACTTCTCATACTACCAACTCAACTGTCACCTCCTCTTTTGGCATGCTATTTAAAACACCTACCACGTGCGCTTCTCTATGTTTCTACTCCACATGTCCTAGGGTTCCTTCCACCATAGGCAATCCTGACACTTGGTGTTTCACATGTTGCACCTAATAACATGTCGACTCGGTCTCCTCTTTCACCACATTGGGTTTGCATCGACCCATCGCACCATATTCATGAGTGCTCACCATATCACCTTTTCTTAATGGTCCCGACACCTGACATTTCCCAACCACTCTAATTTTCCCATGGCTGTAGACATCAAATTCTCTGAGTGCAGAGATCATTACACTGGTTTTTCATCTCGTCATTTCCCTTGGCAATTCTTGCCTAATTTTCCATGTACGGGATTACTGGCTTGGCTTGCCATCACCGAACCCCCAAATTTGGTTTCAGCTTGGAAATTCCCCACGGGTTCCGGCATCCTTTAGGCATTGGAACTTTGAACACCTTGGCTAGAATGACTCAAATCCCCTTGTTATGACCTGAGTCTTCCTTTTACCTTCCTCGATTTGAGCTCATACTCGAGCTGAGTTTAGTCATGGTGAGCCTCAAGCATAGATCAGTCGAGTGATTCCCAAAATTCCTCAAGCTTCTTACATGCTTCAGGCTCAACCATTTCTTGGCTCAAAGGACTGAGCTTATATTCTTTGTTAAGTTCCAGGCATGTTACCTTTTGAACTCAATCATGATATGTTTTGAGTTATTTACATGATGAGTTGAGATCCTAGTTCAAGGATCAAAACCTCTGTGAATCTGAGCCAATTGGTTTCACCCTACACTTCCGAATCAATTGTTCTCCTTCATGAATTTGTGCCTATGATTTTCCTAGTCATTACTCATTTTTCCTAGCAAGCCCATGGACAATTCGAGTTCATTTTCCCCCTTTTCGTTTGTACAAGGAACCCATTATCACTGAATGACTCGGCCTGAACCACTCACCACCATCTTGAGCATAAACTTGGTGCCCCAAGTTTCTTAAGAGAATATCTTTGAGCTCAAGGTTGAGCTCATGTGTAACCACTGATCCATCCATACAATCTTCACGAGGTTCATTCGCTCGACCTCACTAGACTTGACACCGAGCTCCCAACAATGAGTCCCTTCTACACCGATCCAAGCTCATGATATGAACTTCCTTCCCCCAAACCAACTCGATGCATATCCCTTAGAAAACTTTTCGTAGCATGTTAGTCAACTCGCTGAGCTGCTCGGTGAGCCATTTGGGTTCAAAACTTATTAGATATTTTCACATTTGTCTCCATAAAATTATGAATATCACTAAATTTTCTTGAACCATGAAGATCATGAAATGACAAAAAGACCCCTTTAGATGTGATTAGTTAATTTTGAACACATGTGCCCTTGTTAGCTAGAAATTGGTCCAGTACAGACAATTCTTCATATCACACAATACTTCAGTTTTCAAAACCCAGGAAAGGGAAAAACTAACCCATGATGATCCTGAATACTCTTCGAACACTGTGAATGTTCTTAAAATGAAAAATTTTGGTTTGTAAGCCTCCAAGTTCTTTCGTGAATCCCTCTTTGGTTAAAGGTACAATTGTTCCCATTGTTCGATTTTTCTCCAAGGGGAAAAATTGGATAACAACTTCCAAGACATAAAAATTCATTCAATAGATTCCAAACTCACCCCTATTAAATTTTCATGTGATATAAAGCATCAAATCAACCATTTGATGCTTCAAACAACTCAATCTTTCAAAAAATATAGTTTAGTCTTCGATAGCCAAAAATCTTCTTGTCCAAAAATTTACTTGGAAACCATATCAAAACTTATCATCATGAAAAAAAATTATCTCTTTAAATATATTTGAATTATATTTCCAACACAACTTAAATCACCTCCTAACTCTATTTTTAGCTTATGTTATGTCCATTTTACTGAAGACTGCTTCAAACTACCCTTTGACCACTCAACAAAAATAGGGCACACTTTGCACTTTTGCAGCATCACCATGACCTGAAACCTTCATAAATATTTATAAAAACTCTTGAGATATCATAAATTCCAATTTATAATTTACCTTATTTGGAGAACTTTTCCATAAATTGAAATCCTTCAAAAACAAGACTTTTCAGGTAGTGCCCATTTATCACCACATGCTCTATCATACATTTATGGAAACCTAGAATAATCCTCTACAACATCCAATTATAAATTTTGAGTAACCAATCAAAACTGGGCTGGCACAAGCACTTTTTTGTAATTTTCTCCTAGCTAGGGTTTAATTAGGGTTTTAAACCACTTTACCTTCTTAACTATCGTTCATAAAAATGTGACAATAAAACCACCTCATTATTTTTTTAAAAAATGACCTTATAATCTATTCCAAAGAGCTTAGGTCTCCATTCAAATCATATAGTTCACAATGAGAATCAAAAGGTCCAACATTGCTTGAAAAACACACTGTAACTTACATGGTTTCACCAAAACTTGCATAACTTGCAAAATATTCTTCAGAATGACTTGAAATTTGGAATGAAGCATTATAAAACCCTTAGCTAAATTTTAATACTCACCTTCTATCCCAAGTATCTCTCAAAATTTCCATCCAATCTCATTTACATGTGTCAAACAACATGTTTCTCACATGTTGCTTCCCAAGGACCTAAAATATGCATCTAACCTTTGAATTCTGACGTGAAACTCATCACAAACCTCAAGTACACTATAAAAACATTGTTCCCTTACTTATAAAATATTGATAAGCTCCAAATATCATATCTCTACCTCATTCTGCATTATCTAAAGATAGAAACAAGTCTGGAATGACCTGACTCAACCATGACACCCCATTAACTGATCATGTTGACTCAATTCTGACCCATATACACCAATGAAACATAATTAGGACCATAATTAACCTCATGAAACACTCCAACCAGCTTGGGAAGACTCAAACCATGACTTAGCTCATTAGACCATGCACCAGGACATCATGACAACTCACCAAACCACTCAATCAACCTACATGATATCTTAATAACATCATATGGGGACTCACATGACACCATGATAACCTTTTCCATCAATTGGGTTGACATAAATGACAACACTAACACACTATGGCCAACAATATCCCCCTTTGTCATTAATGGAAACCATCTTCAGAAACATTGATGGCAACCAAATGACAAACACACCTACATGACCTTATTCCCATGTTTCAAATGCTTCTATCCCCATTTTACATATATGAAAAAGGCTACACTAACTCCAAGACATGATAAGTGAAAAAACAAGACAATACACAATGGAAAAAATTCAAAAATTGACTTACTTGACCTAGAAGCTCCCCCTCGGACTGAAATCTCTTCTTTTTGACTTCTACAATTGTAAAAATGATCCTATGAACATGATAAGAGCCATAAAATTTCTCCCCCTCAGCTGATACTCTCAATCTTGTCCTACATCCTTGTTTGTCATCACTTTATAGGTCTTATACAACTTCAAACCATCATTTCTACCTTCATTTTTGTCAAAAACCACTTAGAAACATTGTCCCTAATCACCATCTTTAGTGTAAAAATGACAAACTTTACTAGATTCTAGAATCCAAAAATCATCATGATATACCTCCTTATATCTCCCCCTGGGTTAATACCATCCTACTCTTAGAGAAAAACCTATAACTTGACATCTTACCTTGATTTCTTACATTAGAGACAACACAAACATTCTGACTTTTTCTTGAAGCATTTTCTTAGAGATTTCAGATCTTCTTTACCTTAAAAACATAAGAGAGGGATAGATAATGATGAATTCCCTACCTTTAACTCCACTTTCAGACCTATAGCATCTTCATTTTTAACCCTAGATTATCCTTAACACCATGGAGAGGCCTCACTCTTGACTGTATTCAATCACTTGTACGCAAGATTCAATGCATCAAACCTGGTCTAACAACCTTATGACATATTTCTTAGTCCTCTACATGCCCTTAGATTTATTATACCCTTCATGAATTAATTCTAAGACAAAATTATTGAATAAATAAAGGGATCAACTTGGATGAGCTTATAACAGTCTTCATTACACTTATTTGCCAAAATGACCACTAGCTCATCTCATACCTTAAACCGAGCTTCTCAATCCTACTATAGTCCTATAGAATACATTGATATGCAACAACTTTAGACCTTCTTGATCATCATTGAGACTAATCATTTCCTAGAATCATACCTTTTTTTCATAGACCCTCTGATGGCTTTTCAACATTTGACCCTTTCTCTTAGGCTTTATATTAGTTCTCTGTCATAGAAATCCCTTGACATGACCAATTCCTACACAACACAATACAAAGACATGTGTATATACATGGATTCATTCTTAACTCAAGACTTAATTACTTGAGAGTTATTTGATGTCACAACACTTTCTTAACACCTTGACATAATATTTTGGATATGTCATCCTTGACTCATGCATCTTAAAGACCCAAGAATTTTCTTGCACAACTACAACAACGCATTCTTCACCTTAGTACCTTAGTGACTTGCATTACATAATAAGAGGCATATATAGATACACATAACTTGTATAATATTGCAATACATTTAGAAAATATCAAATTATTCATAGTTCTTGACCTTCTTCTACTGACATTGCAAACATAGTACTCTAGTTACATGGTATAAAACAATTAGAGGCTTGTAGGTTATCATATTACATCTTGTCATGACTTAGAAAGACATCAACACCATTTTATTTTATTTATTCAAAGATTTTATGCTTTCATAGTTTGTAAATGAGATAAGTTTTTTTTTGGATAAAATTGTGTGTGAGTTTCTCTTATTGACGTTTTAAATTATGGGAATGATTTGAAATATCCATAAGAAAAACGCACTCACATTTTTATCCAAAAAAAACTTCCTTTTACCGTGTTTGATGCCAATACAAAATTGTTTTATTTATCTTACATTTTGTTCAGATAACACTATATAAGGTTTGTCACATGCTTAATATATCTCTTCATAAGATTGACCATCTTCAAGGCACTTCACATTTGTATTCAAGAAATGTAGGACCTAGAGACAAACTTGCATGAACCTTATCAACTTCTTAAAGAAAAATTAAACTTCTTGGGACAAATAGTTCAAACTTTAGGGTTTCATAGTACTAACCCTTCCTCTTGTATAAAAATTCGTAGACATAAATCTGAGTCTTCAATTTTGATTAAGGAGACCTTGCCAATTCTCTTCAATACCTATGGGTCTTCATGACCTTCTTCGCATGACTTTGTTGGACTTTGACATTGCACAAAGCATAAATTTACTCCTTGTAGTTTGGTTTTACTTATACCTAAACACCATTGAACCTGGTCTCATGGATTATAGTCCTTTCTTTCCATGGTTATATGACCTCATATTCCTTCATGAAATTTACATTTACCTCAAACCTATGCAACCCTGATAATACCTCAATGTAGTTGTAGACTATGCAGAGACACTACTACTATAGCAACATTTTTGGTGATATATCATACATGATAACCTTTGCATCTTGCTTTGAAAGATACTAGTTCAAAACTTTGAACACGTTTATTTCAAGTTATCAACAAAAGTTTCCTTTGACTTGAGATGATCTAACTTACCTGTCAACTTCAACTTTATCACCTCTGGGTTCCTTTCATGCTCTACTCATTGTACCTAACATTACTATGAAACAAGATTTTTCATTATGCATAAGAAGACTCCCATGTCTCAGAGACCCATCTCAGGTTTGTGTAACTCTTTGGGCAACTAATGTGATCCTTTATGATCACCTTCCAACTTTATTCATTTATATTCTACATCAATTGATATATTTCTTGCCATATCCATGATACAACATTCATCATACATCTGTATCCACTTATAGATCTTCTCAAAGCTTTCTCCAAAAGGTATGAGGATTCATTCTCACTTCACAGTCATATACCACATGTAGATTAACATCACAGTGCATTTGAACTTGTAGTAACTTGTCAACCTACCACATTGTGTTCTTGAAGATCTCTTCCTTCATACTATTACACAACATTATAGCTCATTGATTTCTTCATGCACAGATCATTAAAAGGACATTTGAGATCATCAAGCATATAACATGACCTTTCAAACCTCTCTGGACCTTACTATAACATCTTGATATCAAAAGGAAACTCTTTTACATGTCTTTTCAAGACTTATACCTTGTTAAATTATACTCTTAAGACTTTTCTATGCTATGGGATACATTTTTCATATTCATATCATACTCGAGTGATCTTAAACAAACCTCTGAGTTCCTTAGAGAGTACACAAACTATTGAATTAGTGATCATACCTTCTTCTTCATCACATTTCAGGAGATAAAATAGTTGACAGAGATATCCATTACAAATACTACTAAAACACAAAACTTTTCTTGACAATAACATAGAGATCAACACTTTAACAAGTAATCAAAAACATTTATCACTTTTTGAAGCATAAAAAATTCCTATATACCTTATGAGGTAAATAATTTCCTCTCATTGACTGCGCTACATATTGCTTCATATAGAAACTCATGATACACATTTAATATTTCACAACACTGACCTTGAACATATAAGATTTCTTATAGAACTTTCCTTAACATGAAATACTCCTTTTGAAATAACAGACATACCTCTGATTTATTTGAACAATTGATGTCTTGTGCCTTACTTTTATTGGATCTATGATTGCACAGTAAAAAAATATAGGATGGCGTTGAGCATGTGATACACATCTATGACATACAAAATTAAGTTCTTAAGTGCACCAATAGATTATATAGACCCTCTTAAGCCCTCATTTCAATTATAAGTCATTAATTCATGGTTCTAAAAATCATAATGAGCTTGGAATCTCTTCAAGAACATCCATATATGCATCATTCAACAATATAGCCCCTTGATACACCCATTTCTATACTTGTAACACTCCATATACCCTTCATAACTCATAATCTTTCAACTTGTAGACTTGGAAGAACTTCGTAGATCCACCTTTTTGACCTTCTATGAGAAAATAATGCATATATGCTTTATTGTATTTCTCAATCAATATGTTTTCCACTTCAAGAGAAAACCCTCATGGTGTCATAGGATTAAAACCCCTTGGAAGCATGACTTTGTGATCTTTTCTTAAGATTTATGTCATCAATTGACAACTGACACAAGTCCTTTCTTAATCACAACTTATAAGCCATGACATATTTTGATCACTTATAACATTCACCCACTTTCTCTACAACATACTTATATACCATTTAGATCTGTAGACACACTTTGTCAGAGGCCTAAAGATGTCCATTTATGACTTATAAATAACACATACCAGCAGATGGACCCACTTGATGACCTTATCAATCCTAGAGACAATCTATATACTTTGACTCCATAATATTCATCTCAAAATGTAGACACAAACACTGTTAGACTCAACAGTATCCTTGAGTGACACTTGATACACTCCAAGATACTTATGACCAAAACAATATGATCTTGGCAGGCTATTTGACTCTGTTACACTTACTTTCAATCCCTTATAGTACCATCTTACTGATGTAAACCTCTAGAACATGCTCACAATATACCAAGAACCTTTGACTAATATCTTTACTAAGACTGTGATAGACCTTTAAGGCTTCAACCATGATAATGTACTTGAATGATGACTCTTAACAAAGACAGATACTTTCACACCTACATATTTCCAGTATGTTTTGAACCATGGACCAAAAACTCTTGATAAAGGTTATTTGATAGATGAATTCGTGAATTCTACATATCACATCTCTAATAGAAAACCAACCCTATATAATCATGATAAATGACACACACTTACAAACTCACATTGGAGAATAACGTGGTTGATGAAAACAACACATTTCAGACACCTATGGATGACAAGAACTTAGAAACATATGAGTATGTTACTTCACATACCTTATGACACTTTCAATGTTTCAAACTCTAAGATTTTAGTAAACTTCTTAAGCACTGGGGAATGGATTTCTCTCAAGCACATGTGTTCTTCTTCATATTTGAATCCTTCAACTAAAGAAAATTTACTTTCTTGATTGAAGTTTTTGGGCTTGAGAACCTTGTTTTCCATCTTAATAGCACTAGCATCCTCCTTGACAAACTTCATATATTGCATGGTAGGAAGAGAATCATTCTTCTTGACCTCCTTGACTTGAGCAACCTCCTTCTTGTTCTTTGGACCAGATCTTGCAATAAACCTCTTCTTGTTTTGGCAAGATTTTGCTATATGACCTGATTGGTGACAATTGAAGAAAACAACACTTTTATTTCTTCTTGGCTCAAACACACTAAGATTCCATCCGCAATCCTTGGTTTTATGTCCATACTCAAAACATGAAAAAAATTCACCTTTGAATAGAGCTACATCATTCCTAGAAGACCTTCTTTTGCAATCTCTAGATCTATGACCAAAATCATGAAAAACAAAGCAATATCCATGAAATGATGAACCAAACCTCATAGAATTAGGTTGTCTAATGGAGTTAGACCTACTAAAATTAGTCCTCTTAGTCGTCTTCTCATCTGATTTTGAACTTGGACCAGCGTCATCATCATTCTTCACATGCATTCCATGAAACCCTAGGCCTGTTTTTTCATTAGCCACTCTTTGTCCTTCTAAAATCCCATCAAGAGCTTCAGAGATCTTCTCTAAATTTACATACATTTTTAACCTGTTAGAAGCATCCTCTAAATCAAATTCCAAAACTTTTAACATCTCTTCATACTTGGAACATATACCTTCTTTCTCCTTTAGGGTTTTAAACACACTATCAACCTATGATTCCAAACTCTTAATTGCAAGATCATGATATTTCTCCATTTCACTCATTGTATCTTACAATCCATTTCAAACAAAAGACTCGGCAATCTCATACTTTCTCCTCCGAATATCAACTAGACTTACCCTTTTGTGCTTCTAGGATCTCCTTCAAGTGATTAGACTTGCTTCTTAAGGTCCTACTTTGATACCAATTTTGGGAAGCACAAAGGAATAAGATGGGGGTGAATAATTCCTACACTAACTTTTATTTCATTTACCAAACCATACATTCATCAATTATATTGTTCATACAACATTCATAACCTTGTGTGCTTATTAAGATATGCAAAATCAACCACAAGAGCAAGAAACACAATACTCAACACAAGAAAACCATATGTAAGTGGGAAACCCTCACTGGGGAATAAAACCCATTGATAAATATTCTTATATTATAAAAATAAAAAAGTATTTAGTGAAGCAATAAATTCACAGGGAGTACCAACCCCTACTTTAGTAGAGCACCAACCCTACAAGGAGCACCAAGCCCCTAATTTAGTTAAGAAAAAATCCAAAAGGAGGCTATGACCCCATAGGATGACTAAGAACCAACTTAGCCTCGTGAAAGTGTTTGACCTCTTATTTTTCTACTGCCACAACTGATGGAGATCACATATTTAGCTCACAAACCCTAGCTCATACCCTAGGTCTTCAATCTTGCACAATCCTCTTCCTTCTCAACTTGTCTTGCCTCTAATATCTTGTTCTCATTCTACCACACCTTCATAAATATGAAAAAAACTCTATAATCCTTCAATACATGTCTTAATAGCTGCAAATATCTCTCCTCTAGGTCACACTCTTCCCCTATGCAAGACTAGCCCTCAAAATGACTCCAAAACATGCTTTTATAACTTCTTCTTGATTCAAATTTGAAAGAGTTTGGAATCCCTCCTTTATTTTGACCACATAATCATAAAAACATCCCATATGAATCACTACGATAGTCACATATGACCCATACAGGTTTGCCTAGCCAAAATACATCATCCATGCACCAAAAAACCTCAAAACCTTACCATTGGAATGCCAAAAATCCCCTCATGCCAAAAATATTTTTATTCAAGCTCTATAAATCACCAAACATGAGTAAAATTACATTTAAAAACCATATATGGTCTCAATTTTCATGAACCAATCAAATTATTTTGTTTAAGGGGTCAACTGGCTCATTACCATCTTAAAACAGTTATTTCCAACAACCTAATTTCACCTTTGGCCTCAAGACCACCCAAGAACACCTCAACTATGGAATTTGAAAAATATATGGAAATAAAAAGAAATTTAAAACACATCTAAGAAAGTTATACCTCATGAAACATCCCCTGGTTAAAACCACAACAACTTTTTTCTTCACCAAATCATGCTGCCTAAAAACTTATTTTCCAAACTTAGTTGATAAACACACTTTCTATCACTTCTAAAACCTCAAAATTCATTCAATATATGTAAAATTCACTCCTACTAACTTTATAGGAGATATAAATCATCAAATCAACCATTTTATGCTTCAACCAACTCCGTCTTTCACTTCTTCACAAATACATTTCAGTCCTGGATAGCCAAAAATCTTTTTGTCCACAAATTGACTTATAAACCATAACAAATATAGTCATAATGAAACAAAAATTATATTACTGGAAATATATCTGAATCCTCTTTCCAACACAACTTTAATCACCTCCCAAATCCACATGTAGCTCTTATTATGTCCATTTTATTGAAGACTACTTTAAACTGCCCTTTAACCAGTCAACACAAGTAGGGCACAATTTGCACTTTTTTAGCATCACCATGAACTGAAACTTTCATGAAGATATAGAAAAAATCTTGAGCTATCATAAATGCCAATTTATATTTTACCTTATTTGGATAACTTTGTCATAAACTGAAATCCTTCAAAAATAATCATTTTCGGGTGGGGCCCACATATCACCACATGCTCTATCATACTTTTTAGAAACCCGGAAGAATCCTATACAACCTCCAATCATAAATTTTGAAGAACCAATCAAAATTGGTCTGGTACAAGAACTTTTCTACAATTTTCTCCTAGCTAGGGTTTAACTAGGGTTTCAAACCACTTTGCCTTCTTAACGATTGTTCATAAAAATTTGACAATCAAACCACTTCATAATTTTTGTGAAACCTTAAAAACTGACCTTAGAATCTATACAAAATATATCAGGTCCCCATGTAAATCATACAGTTCATAACAAGCATCAAAAGGACCAACTTTGGTTGAAAAACACACTGTAACTTACCTGGTTTCACCAAAACTTGCATAACTTGCAAAATATTCTTCAGAATGACTTGAAATTTGTCATGAAGCATCATGAAACACTTATATAACTATCCATACTAACCATATATCCAAGATAGACCTCAAAATTTCCATCCAATCTCATTTGCATGTATCAAACTGTCTGTTTCTCACCCGTTGCTTCTCAATGACCTCAAATATGCATCTAACCTCTGAATTATAACCTTAAACTCATCAAAAGCTTAGGTAGACTATCAAAAAATTGTTCCCATGCTTTTATAATACTTATCAGCTCCAAATATCATATCTCTACCTCAGTATGCATGATCCAGGGCTAGAAACAAGCCTGAAATGACCCGACTCAACCATGACAACCCATGAACTGACCATGATGACTCAATGTAGACCCATATACACCATGACACATCATTAGGACCATAATTGACCTCATGGTACACTCCAACCATCTTGGGAAGACTCAAACCATGACTTAGCTCACTAGACCATGCACCATGACACCATGACAACTCACCAAACAACTCAATCAACCTGCATGATATTTGAATAACATCATATGTGGACTCACATGACACCATGACACCATTTTCAATCAATGGGGTTGACATAAATGACAACACTAACACACAATGGCCAACAATTACTTCCATTATGCACCACCAAAATCATTTCCTAACGATACTCAAGTTAAGGTTCTACACCATGGTAATACTTTTTTATCATTCTGATCCTAAACCAAAAATTATTATTAAGGCTCCTCCTCAGCCTTAACATAAACTGATATATTTTGAAAAATATATTGATATGATGCATGCATAACATACTACTTACACTTTATAATAAGTTAATCTAATTTCCATCATCCTCCTTGCTTGAATGAGCAAATAGAAGACATTTTTGCAATTTCCATAGTATTAATGGACACCATGACAATTATTTGTACACATTAGATCATAAACTAAAGTTACTTGAGGACAAAGGCATTGTCCCTTTTGAGACATGTTATTCTAACATATCTACTTTGCCTCCTCTGTGACATCATTCGGTAAAAATCGTACTCTTACTAAACACTTCTCCACTAATGCATCAAGTGATGTTTCTTTCAACAAAGTTCTTCCTCCACAAAAGCCACCATAATTTTCGTCCAAATGACTTGCTATGGAACTAAAGCTTATACCAAAAGTTACACATGTGACTCATACATCTTTTGTAGTACCATCAGAAACACATACGATTAGGATTAAAATGTTGTAACATTAATATTAAGCGTTCTGTATATATATAAACTATAGTTTATAATTAAATAGATTAAAATATTTAATATTTTAATTTATTTAATATAAACTTTAGGTGTATGATTAAATTGATTTTTATAATTAATGGTCGGGGTGCTTCACGAGAAGACACACTTAAACCTTTTAAATTGACCCATGAGGTTAGGTGAAAATCAATTCATTTCAGGTGAATTAAAAATGATATGGAGAGAAGTGAGGTGAATGGGGTTGTTTTTTACTAGACTATAACTTGTTTCTCTATAGTGGAAATATTACCATTCACCATGTTTTTTTTACCCTTAAAGGTTTTCCACATTAAATAATTGTGTCCTATGTTATTTATATTTCTTGCATTATAGTTTAATGTTTTATTTAATTAAACTATGCAATATATTCATTTGCTTAATAAATTAATTTAATTACTTAAACCTCACATGGTATCAAAGCTTGGTTTAAACAAATTATTTACAGTTCTCAATTAAATGTGCAACCGTGTCGGGTGGTAGGTGATTACAACCCATGAGAAATATAAATATGCCCCCCCTCCATTTCATTTAACACCCGCTCATACTAGGTTCTTCCGGCCTACTTCTCATTCACAGGGAAGATTTTGCTTGATATTTGTTTACAAATTTTAAATGTTTTCCAAATGTGCATGTTTCCAAAGTTAATTGTGAAGGTATCTAAGTAGGAGACAATCACCACAATAATATGATCTAAAATTCTTCCATATATATTCATATTTAAATGGTTGGTGGGCATAATATTTAAATCTTAAAACCTAACCCATCCGTCCCCTATTTTTTACCCCCTTGTTTATTTAAATGCATATATATTACCAAACAAATGTCACCACCTTATGCGTATAGGATTTATTTAAATCTCTTACCGCTCCTCATAGCTGCCTTGGCATAGTTTATTTAAAAAAAAAACATTAATTACGCCGAAGGCGTTCCCCCTATGGGAAAGGCCTCTGCAGACGTTTCCATAACTATGTTAAAACTGACAGTCATTCAGACGTTTTTCCAAAGTTTTTAACTTTGAAATTCATTTATACGTTTTTACTTTTTATAGACAACTACTTTTTCATGGGTATATTTAACAGTGCGATGGGAAAATTAAGGCTATGAGAGGTTGTTTCGGTAGGGTGATCCTCTTCAACGTTTGGGTCCACCGCTCATTTTCCCCATCCCCCTGATGTTCATAAACTCGGGTTTCCTGATGCGCACAACCATTTTAGTGCAAGAATTGACCGTATTTCATCGCATCCAACTCCTCTGCTGATATATGAAACGGGATGTAATCTCTCAACCAAACTACTTTTATTTGAGAAACAAACTGTTGGCATTCAGATGTCTGGTCAAACTAATTCACACCACACCACTTAAGGTTAATTCACAACATATGATACCACCAGGGGTTGGCAACAATATGGGTCCTCCATTATGACTGGAAAAGCACCAACATGAGTATGGACTGCATTTTTTACCTATCTCCTTGGCTCTACGATTTGCACATACCGGACATTGAAAATTCTGTGAAGGTTCCATATATTATCGACTTCAAAGCCAAATTGTATGGTTTGCTAACATTAGTGTGCCTTCCTCTGTTCAAATTTTGTTTCTCATGTTCTACATCATTTATTGAATTAAATACAGACCCTTTGTTGAGTGAGTCTGTGTGAATTTTGACGATTAGATCGTTTCATCTTTTTTTTGAATTCCAATGCCAAATTTTGTGGAAATATTACACTGTTTAATTTATATTTTTGTACTGACATCTTAAATCATTTATTTACATGATTATTTTATACACAGGTCTGCATATGAGAACATGAGATTTTGTGAAATGTTTCATGTAGATGAAGATGGTTGGAAGAACTGCAACACATGTAAAAAGGTTAGGAGTTATTCATCTGTAGCATGTTAGTGTAAAGAATTACATATTTTAGCTTTTGAGTCTTGTCCATTTTATGCAACCTCAATTAGGAATTGTTAAATAAAATGACAATTTTCAGCATATTTGAACATATTTCAATGATAATATGAAACAAAACAAACCTTTAAACATTTATTTAAATAAATTTTTAACTCTTTTCTTGTATTGCCTGGCATTGTTTACTGTCCCCTGCTACACGAATTTTTTGGCATAGATATCTTCATACACACTTAACCATTCAATATGAAATTTCGTAGACCTCCTCTATGGGACGGGGTAGAAAAATGGTTGAAATCTGGAGAGTTTTTATCAGGTTAATCAGCAGATATTCGATGCCCTATATTAGACTTGTGTATGGAAATCTGCTTGTAAAACCTGTACTGTTGACTGTATAGGCCAATTAAAATTTGGTATGCCCTTTAAATAACGTCCTCCTCCTATTTCTTATTGCAGTCAGGAATTTAGAGCATGATAAAACATTTGTATGGTTTTTTAACCCATTGTTCCCTGATAAACCTCAAATATAGTTAATCCGAACTTACAAAATTCCATACAAAGATCAAATTCTTAATTATTAAATCTTCACATGCGTCCCATTCCATCATCTCCTCTGTAATAAAATACTAGACTTAAAGCTCGAGATCTCTCTTCCTCAATTGATGGGGTGACCCTATCAATGCTCTAACTAAACTCTTAGAATAACAATACTTTAACCACAAGTAATTATGGACTCAACGATGTTATCTATACTGGTATTAATCTTTGAGGCATTCTGTCAAATGAAGGTCAGGACTGAATGCCATTTTTATAAAAGGAAATGTGTATTCTGTAAATGTACATGCTTTTCACCTCCAAAAATTATTCAAGTATACAAATGGGGGAAAGACAAATTTTACAATGCTCATAATAGTTTGGTCTCCATTTGTCCTTTCCATCTCTTACTTCAAGTATATTACTAGAAACGGGTCTATATATGTAGCGACAAACACTTTGTTCCTCTTAGTTTACTTCCCTTTGGTTTATTGTTGCATTTTCCATGTGTGGTCTCCCCTCTATGATTGAACAATATTGTAGCATATATTTCCTATGTGTTGCACTCCTCTTCCTCCTACAATGTTTCACCTTCACTCATTCAACTTCATCTTCTTCTATGTCTTCCATGTGTTGATGAATGCAACCTTACAATGTAAATCAAAAGATGAGGGCTGCTAGGATATCAAATTAAGAGTAGGGAGTATTAGTTGTAAAGGAGTACCAATGGGAATGGAGCCCAACAAAACACTTCCAAGGACACTTCCCTCATCATTACCCTTGGGCCTCCAATCCATTGATAAACCATCTGAATCATTGAAGAGAACAACATCCAAAACTATGTTATGATAAAGTGCAATTCTCATTGGAGCTAGTGCATTGTTTATCTTATTAATTTCTTTCACCAGTAGCAGAAATACAACCATTCTTGAGAAGCTTATTTTTTTGAAAACAGTAAGAAAAATCCTTGATGAATCCTTAAAAAAGGGGCTTACTCAAACATTATTTGATCTCAAGGTGTTATATCAACAATGTGGCAGTATATCATTGTTAGGGAGGAAGTTCATAATCATGCCAAAAGACAGTCATGTTTTACATGCCACACAGGGTACATTGGTGAACTCAAGCCATGGGTCCAATATTAGTTCATATCAGTATGCCCCATGGGGTTCAACTGGAGCTCCACATCATCCAATTGATCTAGAAATAAGGAACCCTAATATGTTGGCAAGGGCTCTAATGAGGGCAAGGGAGAGCATCTAGAACAAATAAAATATTGTTCTAGAGAATCCATGAAGGAGAAGGTGAAGGAGGATGTCTACGTCAAGGAGCCCGTTACCTACTAGTTAAAAGAGATAACATTACAATGGCATCTAAGTTGTTCCAACTACAAGGAATAATGACTTATTTGACTTCTAGGTTTAGAAATGCATCTATTGTTCTATATGTTTGTTTGGAGTGTGGTGATTTCATTCACAATTTTTTTGGATTTAACTTAATAAAACAGGGGCTCTATTTAGCATTGAATACTATCTTTTTACACACGGGGTTCTCTTCTTAATCAGAAGCCTTGTTTTAGTGTCTTTTTAACAACTAAGTTTCAAAGACTTATCTCAAATTATTTTCACCGTCAATATTCTTTTAATAGATGAAAATTATTAATAAGTGGTGTTATTAAATATGCAACGAGGTTGGATGATGATAAAACTTTTGACGCATATTTGTAAAATTCGACAGAAATTGTAATTTGACATATAGACAAAAAATATATGAAAACATTCAAATAATATCTTCACACATTAAATAATGGCTAATAGTGATTTTTTGGATCTGCTAGGGTTTTACATGTCACCTCCCATTCCTATTGTCTGTTCACTTACTCCCACTATCTATACCACATTTATGGGATTTTTAAACATGTGGGTATTAAACTTTTGTTATTTCATCAGTTCGCTTTTGTCTTAAAATATGGAACTCATCCAAGCAGTGAGAAAGACTCCCAAACCTGAGAGAAAATGTGTTCTCATGGTCTACGACAAGGTAACGAGTGAAACTTCTCATGACGTTTTGATTAATGTTACTTTTATTAAGCTTGTCATCAAGTAGTATGAGAATAAATGCCTTAAAGCCTACTATGATGGTTGTATTCCTTTGAAAGATTTTCTTCAGACCTAGATCAAACTTCACTAAGAACCCAATGGAATCTTGGTCATGATACACGAGATTTAAGTAAAGGGTAAGTACTACATAGGTAGCTCTGTTGCCAACATTTAATGAAAAAATTGATTTGGGATTGTTGGGATTCGGGACACACATTTGAGGCATGGTCATGTATGATCATTCTGAGTGATTTACATCTATAGGATCCTCCTGATATCCTCATAGTCCCTAGTCAGTACTTATAGCTTATAGTCTTGATAGGAGTGTTTTCTGTTTTCTTGTGATGCATGGATTTAACAAGCTTTTCTTCTAGATCAATATCTTATTCTTATGCCTCCATCTGTTGTTGAACCCTATATTGTTTGTTGTTCCTTACCACAGGGTTCTCGAATTCATCATTGGGATCCACAGACATAGTTTACTTTAAGTCTTCTTTATTTATTTGATTTGCATTTCATAGTTTACTTCCTTGGGGCCTTCTTATTGGAGATTAATGTGGCCTTATCATCCTTTCCTTTAGCATCTTCATCTATGAAGGTGTCTTTTAACACGTTCTCAACCCAATTTGCAAGTCATCTTGGGATTGTGTTCTTCTTCTTTTGATTCTTTGTAAGTCCTCATGGATTGGAATACAAACTGGATTCTTCCCAACCTCTTCTTTCTGAGCTTTCTCTAATTGTTTTTTTACTAAATCTCCAAGTTATGACCAGGTTCAGCTCAATTGAATGCACTCACTGACACTTAGCTTTCATTTTTATCCACTACATAATTATATTCTGACATAATCTGTAAATCATTCTTAGTTACTTTGAACATTGGATTTTTCCCCAGTTTTGTGCAATCAACAAATCTAAGTAGCTAAAACACAATATTTGTGAACATTCTATGTTCTGGAAAATGCCCTCTGAGAATGCCCCTAGATTTTCTGGCAACAAAGACATCAGATGCTCTGATTGGATGCTTGCAATTTAATTTACTTTACGGATTCAACAAATATATTATGTTCTTAAGAGGTAAGTCTAGTAAATGCTAATGTGACAGACATTGAAAAAAATACGGTGGCAGTACAATTACAGTGCATGTTGTTTAGCTCAATGCGGATCCGCTATGGTTCTATTGTGGGTGTTCATGAGTTTGTTTGTTGGCTACTCTTTAGCTCATATATAAGATATCCAAGGGCACAAAATGAAAAAAAAAAAAAACATTGAAGACTACTTTTGTTTTTCCTGGCACTATTTTATGCATTTTTTTTTCATATTGAATGCTTTGATATGGGGTGAAAATCATTTGTTGTTGTACCCTTTGGAACAATGTTTTCTTTAGTCTTTATATGATTTGAAATTTATGTACCATTGGTTTTTGTTGGCAGGTACTTTGGGTACAAAAAACCTGTAATTGAAGATCTAGTGAAAACAAACAAAATTCCCAAACAAATACCAAAACAACCTTGGTATATGCAGCCTAGTTTTTCCATACTAATTGGAGGCATCTTTCCTTTTAGAGCCGTTTTCATTGAGTTGATTTTCATTCTGACTTCCACATGGCTGAACCAATTTTACTATATCTTTAGGTTCCCGTTCATTGTATTTGTTATCCTTCTAGTGACTTGTGCTAGATCACTATTGTTCTCTGCTACTTTCAGATGTCCAGTGAAGATTACCATTGGTGGTGGAGAGTATATTTGATTTTAGGCTCATCAACACTCTATTTGTTTTTATATGCGATATTCTACTTCTTCTCTAAACTAGAGATTACTAAGCTTGTTTCAGGAATTATCTACTTTGGCTACATGACGATCCTATCATATTCTTTCTTTGTATTGAATGGTACAACTAGCTTATATGCATGCTTCTGGTTTGTGTGTAAAATATATTCATCAGTGAAGATTGAATGAAGCTGCCCAACATGGTTAGTTTTTTTTCGCTATATCATTAATTATATGGAAAAGGAAAGTGAAAATCAAGGTTTCGATGCACATTATCTACGTTATTAGTTGTTGTCAAGTATAAAGAGAAACCTTGTCTTCTAGAAGAGTGTCTGTGGTGAATGTTCATGGTGCCTCAAATATGATGAACATCATAGCTCTTTGTTTGGAGGCTACCAATTTATTGAAGCCTTTACGGAAATTTCTTTTGATTTTGCAATAATGTATTTAAAAAATTATGTGCCCTTAAAAAAAATTCAAAAAACACGTTTGAACATCATTTTGATCAAGAACCATCTAATCTCTGTGTTTTTAATATTATGAATGATAACATGTGCTAGACTTCTATCTTTTCTTTCAGAATTCTGATTAGTAATTTAATGGCTATCTTTTTTGCCTACCAATATATACATAATATATGAAGCTTTCCCACAAACTTAATATGTGAAATTCACATTTGATTTGAAGTTGTAATCTCTCAAGCAATACTTGTGTGGTAACCATAGAAATTTAATGGCTATCTTTTGAATTCAAACAAGACTGTATGCCTATGGTATGGTTTATTAATTTAGTCACATAACAAGTTTTTCATAATATTATGTTTACTCTTTTGAATTCAGACAAGAGTGTATGCCTATGGTATGGTTATTAATAGTCATATAACAAGTTTTTTATAATATTATGTTTACTCTTTTGAATTCAAACAAGAGTGTATGTTTATTAATAGTCACATAACCATTTTTTCATAATATTATTTACAACTATAGTTGTAGACTACATAAAGCATTTGCATATTAATGATTGCAATGTTTAGCTAATATGCAATAGTCAAGCAAGAGTGGCCTGATATGTCAAATGAATGCCATCTACAAACGAAAATTGACACAAACCCTACAACTATACGGAGGTCTTCATGTATTCATGTTTAATTCAAATAAACTACTCCACAGAATGCTACCACTCATGGTATAAGATTTGCAAATGTATATGTATGAATTTGTAACAAATCTGAAATGTCGAGATAGAACCTTTAAATGAAATAGTTCATTTATATTTCTACACTTACAAAATCAATCACACCCCTCACCAACATCTACTACAAAAGTAATAACTATCCATCTAAAACAAATAACATATACAATTCGGCGTTCACATTGCATTGTACACATGCGATTGCTAGTTTAAACCTATCAAAATAACCTCCCACATCCATTTAAAACGTATCAAATGGCCTATTAAAAAACCACTCCCATATAAATTGGCCACCTTAAATACTTATAGTTGTAAACTATCGTGACATGGAATTTTTTAATGTTTAATGGCCACTCCTTTTTTCATACATGAAAACTTTAATATAAACTTATTGAATAGCCACCACCTCTAAAACTTAATGCGTGACATTTAATAAACTAAAATCCCCTTTCTATTTTCATGGTTGGTTGAAATAACATTTGGCATATGGAATTTGCAAAGGACCACATAAACATATATTTTGATGTGACCACATTCACGTGGCATCCTCGGCGGTCTTGGTGGGAATTGGTCAAAGAAATTTCTGTAGGATTTTATTATTAAGCCTAACTTGGAATTTATACTGGCAATCGTATTTGAAATGTACGATGGAAACGCCAAAGGAGATCTTTTGAAGGAGTTAAATTTGAGGAAGAGAAAGAATAGGAAAGGAAGAGGGGTGAAGACGAAGGGGTTAGAGGATGGAGAAGTGAGGGGGGTGACATAAATGAAAAGGGGAAACAATCTAAAACTTTACTATCCAACAACGACATGACAAATAAGGCAGAGTGCAATAGCCTAATATTTTTTTTTGAGTCTAGATTTATTCTGATGCAAAAAGAATTTTGTTTTATTTGAACATTAGGCGGTCAAACCCAAATTATTTGGACCTGCAATTTTGTTCTTGGGAATGCACGTTTAACATGAATACGAATGAATGTGAAACTATATAAATCGTTTTTATAAAAACGTTAAAATAATGTCAAAGCACCTTATTTTAGATTTGTAACAAACTTGTAATCATTGAAAATATATAATTTTTATCGTGGGTTGAAATATTGGGAAAAAATACAAAATACATACAAACTATATAGTTGTGTGTGATAGCGCATCAACATCTATCATTGAATCTTCCACAATTCGAAGATCTTCTAGTTAGGAATATCGAGCGCGGAAAGATTACTACCCAGTTAAGCTACCCCCACCTAACTGAGAATTTAATTTAGCTTCTCTTTCCAATAGAAAAGCGACATGGAAGTTAAACTGTAAACATTAAACGAATCCATAAAACTGCACTCATTGGAGTGCAAATCGAGCAACACTCATTAAATGTGGTGGGGTGTTTATATAGGTCCTTATATTCCTTTTCTATGGTTGATAACGGTCCTGTTCCTTAGCAAGCATAAGAGTGTTTGTAGAGGCTTTATCAGGAGCCTTTAGAGGGACTGATACTTGGGAGAAAACATCGATTTTACATTAAGACAAATTTTAGCTTATAAAATGGATTTAGATAAAAGAAAATTCCAATATGAATATGACTAATGTCTTTAAAATATTTTACTGCTTGAGTAATTCAATTATTGAATAAAAATTAAGATTAGAAAATGAACCAAAAAAGGGCAATTGTTAGAGTCCAGGCAATTGAAGCATACCACAAAGCAATTAATAAATTTATCTTCTCCATCACCAAAAGCCTCAAATGTTGCCGTCAGGCATGTAACAAGGCCATAACCCAAGGGCCAAGCTAAATAAATGCTCCCAAGTATAACTGTTATTGGAACCAAAATTATAGGCACTACTAGGCTTATTAATGTAACAACCTTCATTATTGGTCCTAGTTGTCTAGTCATGTTAGTCTTGTACTCATCAAGTTGTAAATTATTAAAATAATAAATAGTTAATAGGTTCTATGAAATAAAGAATAATAAGTTAAATTTTAATATCGACGCAGACAATAGTATGTCCAGAATGTACATTGAGGCCATAGCCCTATGGTAACAGATGAATTCCCAACTGCAATGACCAGAACTGCCACTGGCCCAAATATTGCAGCTGCAATGCCAAGAACAAAAAAATGTTTCAGTTTTCATCTGTAAATAACACCCACCTAAAGAAAAAAGCCACCAACGTTCAAGATTTACTATATAGTGTATAGGGTACATGTTTTAGTGTTCAAGGTATGCAGTTTAGGTAGAGAATTTGAATAGCACCCTCTATAAAGAAATGACTGTAGATGATCTTATATTTTACATTACAAATACAAATTAATAATAACTAAATTGCTAACAGAGTTGTTACAGCATTGGAATGCATGCCTCGTGGTAAAATAATATGGCTTATTGGACTTAGACAACATCCGAGTCAGTCACACTTATAAATCATTTTTGTTTTCTCAATGCAAATAGGATCGTGACAAAAAAGACTCCTCTAGCATAAGGGCTTTCAATCGGCCCCATAATAGTTGCCTACCAATGGAAGTTGTCCTCTCCCACCGGCCCTGCACTGCATGATGTTGGGGAATCCCTCAACAAGTCTTAAAGCTCCTTCTGAATACACTTGTTGGCCATGCTTCACTGAACTAAAAACAAATCCAGTTCAGTTTAGATCCAACCAAAAACTTACCAAAAAAAATCTTAAATGATGTACTTTATATTTCTTAATGACTTAAAATTGTCTGTACGGCTCTACAAATCTTTTCTCGCTTGCTTACTTTACACAAATAAACTTCATACACATGATACTACGAATCTAATTTTAAAAAAGAATAAAAAGTTCATGGTGTAGACTTGCATCCCTAATAGTAGATAAATTGTTATAAGTTGTAACATTAATTTTTAAAAATGGTTAAAATAAACAAATAAAGCGGGCAACATTTTCCGAGACAACCTTTAAATTTATTATTAAAAGAATAGTATATACTGCAAGAGGGGTCCACCGAGCATCCTATCCAATAAAATGAATTACATAAAAAATGCATACGACAAAAATCGACGGAAATTTCCAACAAAAAAATTCACTGTAAATCTGTAACAGTAAAATTAAATATTAGGCGAAAAAATGTAATTCACGGAAAAGATGCCAGTTACACCATGAAAATGAGGTAGGAGTAGAGCAGAAGGCTTCCCAAAATGTTGCTCGTAGCGAAGCTCTTCATTCCTTTGTTCTGCAGTCACAACAGAAAACCAAATTTGAGATCAAAAAATGGGTTTGATGATGGAGAAAAAAGAAGTTACAGGAAACTGGAAATTACCGGTGAATCAGAAATGGGTGTAGGTCCGGGAGAAACCATATCACCCGAGGACTGTGGAGAAGCCATTGGAGGCACAGGAGGTCCCAAATGTAGAGGGAGTGGGAGTAGGGGCAGGTGCCTTACTTGACTTCTTTTTTCCCTTTTTGGGCTTCATTTTCTGTTTTGTTGGTGCAGGCGTATGAGCGTTTTACGGTGGTGGAGACATGAGAGGAGCAACGCTGGGAGGGTAGGGTAGAAGTCAGTGGTGGGAGATTCCACCGAAGGCGTAGATACAGGTGGAGTTCTACATTTGGAGCGACTGCAGGAGATTTAACAGGTGGAGCTGGAAATTTTTTCGGCGATGCGAATGGAGGGGTCAAGGTGGGAGCTGTGGAAGGAGCAGATGTATTGGTGGCGCCAAGGGCAACACCCATAACAATAGGCATAAATTTGAGACCCATGATTGTCCCTACATTCACCACAACAAAAATTAAATCAAGATTTTTATCAGAGATACAATTTTTTAACAGTTCATAAGAATGGATGATAATGTTTTTGGAAAAACTGTGGGATGAATCACTCAATCATTAAGACGAGAAAAGAAAAGTTATGGAATGTGATTTGAAATGTCTTAAAAAACTCTGACCTTTATTTCAAAAAAATTGTGTTGCAACATTTAAATCACGTATCTGATCACATTTTATGATGATATCATCAAGGATGTAATCCATTGATTCAAAAACTAAGAGATTTTAAATCAAATATTTGGATAATACTCTGTAATCTATCATTAAAATGAGAATAGAGTAATCAGGAAATGTGATCCAAAATATTGTTTTGAAAACTCTACACAGTTTTTCCAAAAATATTATTATCTAAGATCTCCATATTCAACCATTTGTTTACAGTAGTTATTGTGAAAAAAAAAAATTGACAACCATCATAACATTTCTTCTAGGATATACATTATACATATCATTAACACATTATTCCGATCAAGAAACAAGATCTAGCAATTTGTGAAATGCATCTATGGCTAGAAAAATGAAACAAATTACACATATATACCTTGGATGTTGCAATAACAACAACAACAAAAAAAAGATTTGAATCACAGAAACTGCAATGCAAAGCAGATACGTTTCTCCCGGTATTCTGTAGCTGTGAGCAATGTGGGTTATGTTTATTTCAATGGAAGAAGATATCCGTTACAAGAAACAGAGGCATTAGATTCATGGGAATAGGCCGAAAAATGGACATTGTCTGTTTGGTAAAAATTAAAGGGAAAACGGTGAAGCAGGTTATGGGTTCTGTTGCGACTGTACCATCTCCTGCTGCAGTCCTGTGTCGAAGAAACCTTTGTTTTTCCCCAAATCACCGTCACCTACATATGCTTCCCACATTGTTAGTTGTCTGCATATTGCCTTTGAGTGTAGGGTTTCTCCACATTCAGGTGATGGACTGGGCGCCTCTGCCTCCTTCGCTGCAAATACTGCCCGATAACAACATTATTACAGTGAAAAATACCTAACAGCAGGCTAGGAGAGCACATGCATAGAGACAATTGTCAAGACCACCACTAACAATTTGTCATTTGAATGCATGCTACCAGGTGTGAATATTTTGAGCCCTTAGATTTCAACGAATTCTGACTAGCTTTTCTCCACGGTCAGATCTCTGAGTGTTATCAGAACCAACAAGTCTAATCTCACTACAAGAACACCTCCAGCGTAAAAATTGTGTTATCACTTAGCGACTTGTGGTGGTTGGCGGTTAGGTCACTCCATGTTGTTCTTCATTTTGTACCCTGTCACGAGCTAGCCTACATGCGAACCCTAATGAAGATAGCTAACATTGATCTTCCAATTATATGTACTCCACGTAGGCCGCTCCACTTCTAATGGTGAAGAACATGTGCTCTTGAAATAGAGGTCACAAGTTCAAATCCTACAGGGGGGTAGGGTATGCACGCCTCATTTGTAGAAAAGTTAGTTGCCTCCCGTATGTGAGTACGAGGTAGTTCCATTTGCTATAAGCCACTTGTAGACCCAAAAATAGGCTGTCCCACGACATCGTGGACTATAAAAACATATTATTATTATTATTATTGATGTAGATTGGTTGGTCGTCATGTAAGATGCTTAATATAATACTTTGAGCACTCCACATTAGAAAATGGTGAGCATAGTTTTAACCTATGTTTTTTAATTTTTTCAACCTTAATTAAATATTTTAGTAAATATATAAATGCATTGTGCTTAGGACAATCGACCTATATGTTCTTTTTATAGGGTCTGGGTCAAGGGTTCAAAACCCACTCCTTTTTTTAAATTAAGTTTTTTGCTTATATCAAGAGAAAAATGGATGAGAAAAATTAATAATTCGATTAACACTTTTTTAAATGGTTAAATAATTATTGATTTAGTTCCTTTCAAAAGTATATATTTTTCTTTTCTCTAATTATTAGAAAAATGTATTTTTTGATATAATCGTCAAATTGATATGTTTTTGTAAGAATTGGTGACTGGCTAATTTCAACATGAAAAAGGACAAAAATATGAAATTCGACGAATAATTTCACTTAAGAATGACAGGGGATTTTCTAAAACCCTTTGAAATGTCTTGGCTTCATAAAATCTAATTGTTTATCAAAATGTTCAGTTGTCATAATAAACTTGTTTTTTTCTCTTGATTTGAGTTTTTGAAAACTTAAAAATGAGGCCTAATCTCTTCAGTATTTATAAGATGCATATGTTGAACAAGACAAACTACAAAATGTAGAAAATCATACTAATGGTGGAATTCATGGCATGCAAACTCTAGATTTTCATAAATGGTACAGAGAAGGCACCGACTGGTAGACAAGTGATAACATACAACGTATCTGCATTTCAACAGAATGTGTAGGAAGTAATGTCCTATCATACTATGAAGCATGCAAGATGACTTCCTCCTTCACATTGGAAACCAGGAAAATCCAAGTGACGATTGGACACTGTTAAAATCAATGCATGAAGGTATGCATTTGTCAAATATTATAAAATTGATTCTTGAGTTAGTGCCAACTCCCATGAAGAGAGATGAAAAAGTAGTTAATTTTCTAGCAAAAATTAAAAACAATAAATCTCAATTATATTGATGTAATTGTAATTTGATTTATGATAAAATGTTATATTTTATTATTTAAATGAGCACCCATGAGAGATTTAGGAACTTCATTTTCATTTTCAATTCAAAATATCAAATTGAACAAGAAATTCTCAGCTTTTCTACTCTGATTTCTCTCCTAATTCAGGAAGATCATGTCATATTAAAATTTGATTTGAAGGAGAATGCCACTCAGGCACTTCTCACACAAAAACTTATAAATAATTTTTCTAGGTTTAACAAGAATAAAAAATAAACTTTAAAACCCCTAGTGAAGAAAATAAATCAGGGAATTTAAGAGTCACTTTTGATGGAAAATGTCACAATTGTGGTAAATTTTGTCACAAAAAGAAGATTGTAGTGTAAACAGAAATAAGCCAAATTTCAAAAATAAAAAAAAGAAATAAACCAAATCAGAATCAAAACAAAAAGCAAAAGAACAATAAAAAACTAATATAGTTGATTTGTATGTTTCATTAGTCATTGCCAAAGAAAATGAATGAATATTATATAGTGGTTCATCTAGGCACATGACATATAGATATGATATTCTAACTGATATCAGAGAATGTAATGATCAAATATATCTAAGTGATCATTCCATTCTCAATGTTCAAAGTCAAGGAAAAGAAAAAGTTTTTAATGGTTTTATAAATGATGTTTTGTGTGTTCTTAAATTGAAAATGAATTTTCTTTCTCGTTCACAGCTAACTCAAAACAATTATTGTGTAATTTTGTTAAAGGATAAATGGTTTATTAAAAATGAGTTAGATGTCACTATTGTTGAAGGCATACAAAATAACAGTTTATATGTATTTATGGTTTTTACATCTGCTTCATGTTTTTCTACTCAAAATATGAATGATGTTCAGTTGTGGCATGAAAGATAGGTCATGTTAACTTTAGGAGCATGTATGACATGTCTCAGCTTAACCTTGTTACTAGTCTACCACCTATATCTCATGCTCATGAAACATGTGAAGGTTTCTTACGTGGTAAGCAATCAATAAAACCCTTCCATAGTCATCATGAAGCTAACTCCTCATAACCTCTAAAACTTGTCCATAGTGATGTTAGAGGACCATTAGAAGTTCCTTCTCTAAACTTTTCTTTGTATTTTTTCACTTTCATCGATGATTATTCTCACATGATTTGATCCTTATTTACCAAAAATAAATTATATGTTTTATCAAAATTTAAAGAATTTAAAGCTTTAGTTGAGAATAGTTCGATTCATAAAATTAAAAGACTTAGAACAAATAAAGGATGATAATATATTAGTAAATCATTTGATTTATTTTGTATCAAATGTGGAATACAAAGGGAAATAACTACTCCTTACTCTCCTCAATAGAGTGGTATTTCAGAAATGAAAAACCACACTGTCCTTGAAATTGTTAGAACCATGTTGCACTCAGGTCAAGTTCCTAAATTTCTATAGGATGAAGCAATGAATAACGATGTTCATATTCTGAATAGAGTTCTTAAAAAATCCCTTTTTCACTCCACTCCTTTACAAAATTGGACTAATAATAAACCTAGTGTATCTCATCTGAGACTTTTTGGAAGCCTTACCTGTATCTTCATTCCTAAAACAAAAAGGAAGAAGTTGGATCAAACCTCATATCTGTGCATATTTCTAGGTTATAGAGGTAAAACAAAAGGTCTAAGGATTTATGATCCTGCCAAACTTGAAGTTATTGAGAATGGGGATGTTAAAATATTAGAAAACAAATTCTTCTTCTTCTTCTTCTTCTTCTTCTTCTTCTTCTTCTATTTCTATTATCTATGATGAACCTAATGAATTAGAAAACAATGATAATGATGATTTTGATGATCAAATAGATGTTAATAATGATTCTATACTTGAAAAAGAGTCTCTTCCTATTTACTCTATATATAAAATACCTAAATGGGCTCATTCTCTTCTTCAAAACTCTAATCCTGATAACCTTAGTAAGATGACTACAAGCCACCATACCTATCATGCATTAATGACTATGTATGAGTCGAAACCCAAGTCTTTCAAAGAGGAATATCACGACGAAAGATGGGTAGAAGCTATGAAAGCTGAATATTTTACCTTAATTGAAAATCAAACTTGGGATCTTGTCCCTCCTCAGGAAAAACATAGTATTGTTGGCTCCAGGTGGCTTTACAAAATCAAATATAAGGAAGATGGAAATATTGATAAGTTCAAAGCTAGGTTACTATCTCGTGGGTTAAAACCCAATATCGACTATGTAGAAACCTTTGCACATGTTTTAAACATGAGCATAGTTAGGATTATTATTTCCTTAGTTACTCAATATGGTTGGGAAATCCAACATATGGATGTTAAGAATGCATTACTAAATGGTGATTTAAAATAAGAAATTTACATGAATCAACCTAAAGGTTTTGAGGAACTTGGAAAAGCACTGTATGTGTGTAAAATAAAAAAACCTCTATATCGCTTAAAAACAAGCTTTTAGAGCTTGGTTTGCAAAAATAAATAGTTCTTTCAAAGATATTGGTTTCACTAATTGTTCTTCTAATAATGATCTTTTTTTTTTAAAATTAAATATAATCAGATTATTATTAATGTATTGTATGTTGATGATTTACTTATTACTATCAATTATAATAGTTTTGTTTTTGAAATTAAAGCTAAAGTAAAACAATACTTTTAAATGAATGATTTAAGACTATTACATCATTTCTTAGGCATGGAAAGTTTTCAAGACTATTACTATTATATTTTTGTATCTCAATCACTATATGCTACTAACTTGCTTACAAGGTATAATATGGTAGATTGAAAACCAGTTGTTATTCCTATTGAAGTTAGTCATAAACTTGATCCTAAAACTACAAGTGAAAAATCTAATACTTCCCTTTTTTATTAAGGCTAAAAGAGGGTTAAGGGGTCCCTTTTCCATACAAAAAAATCTCCCTTATAGAGAAAATATTCAGTTATACAATAACCAATAGGAAAGGTTAAGCATTAACCATATCCGGATACAACACATGGATCATCTAACAACAAACTAAAAACAAAGTAATAGTAAACTAACATTAAACTAGCAACATTCCAAAAGAGGGTAAGGGAAAAAAGTCTACAGTCATACAACATATTTTTCAATGTCTTTCAATAAAGTGGACCATTCTTTAGCCATATTTTCAATAGAAGCCCCCAGGTTAGCCAAATTAGAATCAGTCAAATCTCTCTTTATTTTCTTGGAGGCTCCTTCATTTTCATTTTTTGTATAAGCACTAATAATTTGAGCTAGCAAGTGGAGGTGTTGAATGGTGGATTTTATGTGCAACATACTCCATTGAGTAACTTGTTTTAGCAAGTCCTTAAGGATATCCACTTCCTTTTACAAATAATTGCATTTTTCATGTAACATCTCCACTATGTCATTGTTCAAGATTTGGGCCATGTTGTCAACCTTGCTTCTCATAGAGTGTCATTCATTAAATATAAATTGAATAATACTTTTAGTAAGGTTGGTGTTGGTACTTAGGCTCGCTAGGCTCTCCTGTTCCTTTACCATCTCATTCTGAGTATTACCCTGCATCTTCTCTCTTTCCTCCATGACTGATTGATTGGCCTTTCCCTTCCCTCTTTCCTTAGTGAATATTTCAAAGACGTGGAATTATTTTTTCAATTCCTAGATACCCTTCATGACGTCCTCAGGATCCTTAGGTTCTTCACTCCCCTCCTTGGACAAAGGGCTGTCACTAGGAACCTCATCTTCTTCTGGTTCAGAAACCTTATCGCTATCATACCCACTCAAAGCCTGAGCCAAAGGCCACATATAATAAAGTGACTTAGAAACTTGTGTCAAGATCCTTTTAACCATTTCCATTATCAAACCTTGGTGCAAAGCCACCGATTTTTTTCCCTTCTTAAATTTTTCTATAGTGGCACATAAAGACCTAAGCATGTAATATGGAAAGCTATAACTGTGTCCATGCTAGATGTAGTTTAGCATGGGTAGGTGATAAGATAAAATTGTCTTATGACGACCCTCTAGAGTAATGAATTGAATTTTATTAAGGGATACCTCATTAAATGGATATGGTAAAGACTCCCTAAGAAACCCAACAAAGTGAGTAGTAAGACTTTCCTTACGTTTCAAAAACAGCTTCAGCTCCTCTGCACTCTCCTTAGGTTTATAAATATCCTTGACTTCTTTGTTCATGTACATAAAAGCCACCATTTTGTCAATAGTAATTTGCAACTTCACCCTTCTAAGAACCACCATGCCCCTAGTCCAAATAATAGAGGTCTTCCATGCGTTTCTGAAGTCCTTGCTAATATTTTCATTGTATCTTTCAAAAAGCTTAAAAAATGCAGCTATGCCTCTCTTATCGAAAATCACCCAAGATTTTGGCATGATGTTATTGATGTCATTAGGCTATATTCAAACCAAATCCTACTCTTTATAGGAAAATTGTAGGTAGTTTAATTTATCTAACAATTACTAGACCTGACATTGCATATGCAGTAGGTATTGCATCTAGATTAATGTAGGAACCATATTAATATTATTAGAAGTTATCCAAAATAATATTAAGATATATTAAAGTTGTAATTAACTTTGGTTTACATTATACTTCTTCTGATAATGCATGTTTATATGGATATTATGATTCTGACAATTTTGGTGATTTGATAGATAAAAAATATACAACTTGATATGTGTTCAAGTTTGGTACAAGTGTCATTACATGGAGTAGCAAAAAGTAGCCGATAATATCTATCTATTCTACTAAGGAATAATATAGAAGTGTGATGGAAGAAGCGAAAGAATCCATGTGGATAAAATAGTTGTTGGAATAGATTCACATGGAAGTTAAAGGAAGTACTCATCTTCTATGTGATAGTCATAGTTTGATTGTTCTTGCTAATAATACAGTTTAGCATTAGAGAACCAAACATATAGATATACATATACATTTCATCCAAGAGAAGGTTATCTGCGATGATATATATCTCCAATATTTCTTGACTGAAGATCAAGTTGTAGATATGTTTACTAAGCCATTGTGTGTTACAAAGTTTTGCAAGTTTCATGTAATGTTTGGCCTTTTAGAGTTTCCATTAAGGGGGAGTGTGCATGACAATGCCACCTCATAATGGTCGTCCATGTGTTTTCTCCTTCACCCCTATACTTTTTCTCTAAATTTAAAATATTGTAAAATATTTTTTTAATATTAGTAAACTTATCAATTTAAGTTTAGTGCGTAGTCTAGCAATGTTGCATCAAGTTGTAAAGGAGGTCCTTATTTTATAACATGATCCTAGAGATGTTGGGATAGATTTTCCATAAGAAATTGTGAGATGTAGTCTCACAAATCATGCTTAGCCTAAATCATCACTTCTATTTTATGGATTTCAAATCCTTTTATAGAAAAAGGTAAGTTTATCATGAAGAAAGTGTATAATTTCTTCAAATGTGATATGCTAGCCCCAGATTCCTTGTATCAATAAGTTATCACATTAACTGGTCTAAGATGGAGAGTTTAGGGTTTTTAGGCCTTCTGAAAGATAATACTGAGGTGGTGCATCCCCTGCTTCCCCTTCTGTTGTTGAATCCTCAATGCTGCGTGGAGCTTGATGTTGCGTGTGGCCTAGAATCCAATAAAAGAGCTATTTTTGCTAAGTTTCAAGATCATTATCTCTCTACCTCTAACCTTTCCAACTGGTATAAAAAATAATGGGGCAATGGATTGTACATTCGCTTCCTTTCCAAATCAGTTTTCCTCATCTTGTTTTGTAGTGAAGCCCAAAGGTTGGAGACGTTGCAACACAAAGAGTGGTATAGGGCTGAGCTTGGTCTATTCCTATGCCCTTAGACTCTAAACTTCGAATCTCTAAATGTAGTCGAATAAAAACACTTGGTCTGGGTTTTTATTTATTCCCTCCCCTTTGAATATTGGAGTCCTACTATTTTTTATAAGATTTGCAGCGACTTGGGCTCTACTTTTTAGGGTAGATCCTAAAACCCTAGATGAAACTCTAGTGGCCTTCACTTGGGTGTACAATTTTGTGGACCATTCCTTTACCATTCCCAAATCCATCAAAAGTTCTTCCCCCTCTTGTATTTGGGTGCAGTTAGTTGAGGTTGAGAATGTTCATTTTTCGTTGCTTCAAATTAATCAAGAAGGACACTTTTGTAGAGACTGAAAAATAGCTGTTCCACCTTGGTTAATGAAAAGAAATGGATTCCTAAAGCTAAACCTTATTCATCTTCAATCCTTGTTGCTCATTTCATTAAGGGAGGTCTCCTTGCCTCCTCTTCTTTCCCTTCCTCCTCTAATCCTCTATGCTTGGTTTTCGCTACCCTTCCCCTATCTTCTCCGAACTCTCTCCTTAACGCTACTAGATAAGTTGCTCAGGAATCCTCTTCTCTCCTCAATATGCTTGTATGTGGTGGAGGCTGGTTGTGGAGATACTTTTGAGTCCTTGGAAAGACAATTTTTTTATTATGAAGATGTTTGAACTCATGCTCTTTTCTAGGGTGAAGCATCTCCTTTGGCTCTGCTAGAAAATAATAAATTTTTTTTTGATGCTCTGGATACTTCGTTAATTCACTCGCTGACTCTAGAAAAGACTCCTACGTGCAACTCTCGAAATTAATTCGGGTCCCAAATCCTTTATCACTAAGGCCAATGATGAGTTGATCATCGGTCGCCAAAAGGAGATCTAAGTCTTCTTTCATCTTCAGGGTGGGGATAAGGCTATTCCCCCCATCCCCATGAAAATCATCTCCTAGAATGTTAGGGCCTCCAACGCCCCTAACTAAAAACTCACTGATTAGGCATAGTGATTTGGAACAAGAAGGTGATATTATTCTTCTACAAGAGACCAAAATTTATGGCTTTGATATTTCCACTAATTGGTTCAAAATTTCATAAGGGTGGAATGTTATATTCTATGATGTGGTCGTAGCCTCTGGGGGCACCGGGATTTTATGGAATACATGCAAGACTAATATCTCTTTCCTGTCCAAAGGGTGGTTCTATATTTGGTGCAAAGTTTAGGTTCTTCATGTCCGATGTCAGCTTTCTCTTATATAATGTATATGCCCCGAATAGTATCTCGGACAAGCATATTTTATGGAATTATCTTTTTCGGACCTTTCCTCCTTCCCTAGGATTTGATTCTTTTGGTTGGTGATTTCAATTTTATTCTTTCCCCGAGGGATAAAACAGGCGGTGTGGTCATACAATGATCTCTCAATGATTTTTGGAGCCTTTGTGGATAAATATACTTTGGTGGGTATTTAGTCCTCTCACGGATGGTTCACTTGGACTAACAAGCGTTTTGGCTTTACCAACATCTCCAAAAGGCTTGACATATTTCTTATTAATGAAGAATGAATGCATAAAAACATACTTCTCTCCAGCTTGGTTCTTCCTATTTCTGGTTCAGACCATTTTCCTATTGTTTTGGAGATCTCTTACGATATGTCTTCAAGACATTGTCCTTTCAAGTTTGAAATCATGTGGTTGAGAGATGGAAGTATTCGAGGGTTTATCAAGGACTGGTGGAGATTTTTTCAGCATTCGGGAACGTGCATATTAATCCTTTCCAAAAATATTTCTCTTCTTAAAGGAAAACTCAAAGCTTGGAATATCTCTCATTTTAAAAACATTTTCTCTGAAAAATATCGAGTTGAATCTGACCTCAAAGATCTTAACATCTCTATTTTTAAATCTGAGATGGGGCCTAATGAATTTCTTTTGGAAAAATCACTCTTCATAGAGCTTGGTGAGCTTCTTCTCCGTGAAGAAATCTTTTGGAAACAAAACTCTCGTGAAGCATGGTTGGGTGATGGGGATAGTAACTCTAAGTATTTTCATGTGTCTATAAAAGAAAAGCAAAGTTCCAGATATCTATCTCAGATCACCAGTGGTGACGATGCGGTCTTTTCTAAGCAATCAGAAATTAAAGAAAAAGCTATTTCCTTGTTATCTTCTTTATTGGGTGGTGAGACTTATTTTATGCTTCTTAAGTTGAACTCTCTTCTTTCTCTCTTCCCTCATGTTCTTGATGTTGCTGCTAATGAAAAAATCCTTTCTCCCTTCTCCTTAGAAGAAATTAAAAATGTGGTTTTCTCCATGGAGTGTGATAAGGCTCCTGGTCATGATGGGTTCCCATCGACTTTCTTTCAAGACTTTTGGGATATTGTAGGTATGGATGTGTAGGTTGCGGTTGATGAATCTCGACATTCTGAGAAGGTCTTGGGGGATATTAATCATAATTTCATCTTCCTCTTCCCCGAAAAGGATCATCCATCTTCCTTCGAGGACTTCTTTCCTATTTCTCTTTGCAATATATCTTACAAAATCATTTCCAAAGCACGTGCTCTTCGCATTAAACCTCTCGCAGATTCCCTCATTACGTAAGAGCAGAGCAGTTTTATCTCGAGTCACCTTATTTTGATGGTGTCTTAATTTTTCACGAGTTTATTCATTCCTTCTCTATATATAACCATTCCAGGATGTTGATCAAGTTGGATTACAATAAACCTTACAATTGTATCAACTGGATATTCCTCTGTCTTACTCTCAGCGAGATGGGTTTTCTGCATCTGGAATGCTGTGAGTGGATTTTCAATTACATCTCTACTCACAAATATTTTTTGGTTGTTAACAGATCGGCCAAAGGCTTCTTTGCTTTCAACCAAGGTTTGCGTCAGGGTGATCTGATTTCCTCCTTCCTCTTTATTTTGGTTGCCAAATCTCTTAGTAAAGAAAATCACAATACTCATGCTCATGGTTGTATTTGAGGTGTCATGATTGTGGATGGAGCGCTCCCGGTCTCCCACTAATAGTTTGTAGATGATACACTCCTTTTTTTCACCTCCTGTATGAAGGAAGATAATGCTTTTTAGTCCTATCTCTCATTTTATGTAGAAGCCGTCGGTCATGTGATCAATTTCCATAAATTTGTTATATTTTTCTTTAATACCTCTTTGTGTGTGTAACATCGGATTCATGATCTTATTAGTTTTTAATTGTGCCTCTTTCCTCACAAATATCTTGGCATTCCTCTTTTTTTCAGGTCAAGGTCGCTCATCTCTCTAGAATAATCTTATCTCCTCCTTTTCTAAGCGCTTTCTTTCTTAGAAAGGAAAGTGGCTTTCTTTGGTTGGTCATCTTACTCTCATTTTCTTTGTTCTTTGCACACTTCCCATCTACATGCTTTCCATTGCGCATATTCCCAAAATCTTCCTACTAAAGTTAGAAACGTTACTATGTTCCTTCCTATGGTAGGGTAATTCTGATGTCAAAAAAATTCATTTCGTCAACTGGGAGAAAATTAAATCATCGAAGTTCTCGGGTGGTGCAGGCGTTCTTGATTTGGGTTTGCAGAATAACTTATTTCACTAAATCAGGACATATTCTAGTGAATTGAGGACTCCAGTATTACAAGTATTGGAAGAAATCCATCTCCATTTTTGCATATATTGGATTCCATTTTTGGCTATACTGGATTCCATTAGTAGCAATATTGGATTCCAATATTTTCATTATTGGACTTATTCGAGTTCCAATTTCTCTATTATTGGATTCCAATTTCACTATTATTGGATTCTAATTTTCCTATTATTGGATTCCAATTTTCTATTATTGGATTCCAATAACACTATTATTGGATTCCACTTTCGCCACATAATCCTGATGATTGCCCACTTACATAAGCCTAGTAGTTGCTATCTTACATAACCCAAGAAGTTCACTAACATAAGCCAAGCAGTTGTTAACTTACATAACCCAAGCAGTTACAAACTTACATAAGCCAAGCGGCCGCTAACTTACATAAGCCAAGCAACCACTAACTTACATAAGCCAAGTGCAAACTTACTTCAAGTGGATGCTAACTTCAAGATAGTGTGTAAGTGATTGTTGTCATTTATGCCACATATCAATCTTAATATCATCATACATATACGACTATTCATGCATACCTTATTCAAATCAATAAACGTTGACGTTGAAAATCCCTTCCCTGAACTTCCTTGAATGGTGTTAAATTTGACAGTTGTTTAGACATTTTTCGTGATTTTAGATGTAACATACTTTCAAATATTTTATAGAACTGACACGTGTGACTCGCATGTTTAAAAGGTGACTGTCAATATTTATATACATTTATATAAATAATTATTGTATATATTAAGCATAGTTAAAAAAATATGGAATTGTCATTTATAAATTTTGTAAGTAGTGTATAAGTGTGAGTGATCACACTTACAAGTGCGATTGGTCGCACGTCTAAGTGTGAGCCTTGAGTCACACATCTCTCGACTCACACTTTAAGTGTGAGTCTCGACTGACACTTCTAAGTACGAGTATCGACTCACACTTCTAAGTGTCAGTCTCGACTCACACTTCTAGGTGTGAGTCTTGATTCGCACCACTAAGTGCGAGTCTTGATTCACACAACTAAGTGTGATAACTCACCTGTCAAACAATTTTTGGGTAATGGTAATTTTTCAACACTGCCCTTCAAAAATACAAAACAATGTTTATTTATACCAATTATTCTGTATAAATTTCATTATTTTTAATATATATTGATGTAATTTTTTTATAATTTTTATAATTTATATATAAATCTATATTAATAATTGATGTTAAATATTAAATATGCAATTCATGTGTGACGTTTATTACAAATATTTGCAAGTATTTTATGGCTACAATCAACAAAAATGTCTAAATGGGCATCAAGAGTCGCACATCGAAGTGCAAGCACAAGAATTAAGGGATTTATTTTTACCCAAATTATATAAGGGATTTTATTTACAGTACAAAAATTATAATATTAAATTCTTACATTAATTATTTACAATACAAAATGCAGTATTAATGATAACCATTTTGTAAGGAAAAATGCTAATTAATGTTGTGTTTTCCTCAACATTAATTAGCCATTAATTTGAGCTATGTAAAATTTTCCATTTAAAAGTACATGCACCATTCAAAATATGTGCACCTTTTGGAGCATGTAACTGTTGTCAAGCCATTAATTAGCCATTTAATGAAAAGTAATGTAAAATCATATGTGCCCTCTTAAATTTGTGTGCCAATGAAATTGGTGGTTGGATTTGTCAGTTACATATCACTATAAGTAGACAATTTTTGAGTTTATATTTTTAACATTTTCCTTTCTATTCTCTTCGTCAATGCGTAAGCTTATTCATCAATAGAAAAATCTCACCAGCGCAAGCATCAAAAATTTTGTGCTCGAGTTCTAGAAACATTTTGATTTCCTCTCTGTGCCAAAAATTGGTATGCATTCTCACCTTCAGTCCCTCCAAAATTACAAATTTTGTTAATGTAAAATTTTCCATAGCTGATTAGGGCTTATATCCATGTAAAATTTTTGATTAGGGCTTATATCCATGTAGGGATTTTGTAGATAATTAAATGGAAGCAAGTTTGTTATTCAATATTTTGTAGAAGGTAGTTTTGTTTATCAAATAAATAATTTCGTAATATAGTAAACATTTGTTAGAGCAGTGAAAGAGGATGGAATGGAGCACATCTTGACAGAGAAATGACGCAGCTTAATATGTAATAACATGAGAGGAAGATTTGCAGAATTTTTAAAAACCCAAAACACCTGCCAAGAACTTGTTTTGTTGAGTCTTGAAAAAGAAGCCTGGTGGTATGGATGGTGGCTCAATTTGCACAATAAAAAAGTGAATATCGGAATCAATTTATGGTCATGGTGGTGCACAGGAATAGAAGAGCAGATGTATTTTATAAAATTGATATTATTTTGTTGGCCTTATTGTTGTCCACAAATAGTCCTCCGCTGCACATACTCAACAAAATTCAATGGCTATGACATCGTTGACATTGTCAATGACAATATTTTAGAAGATATTCATGTTAAGAATGAGTTTCCATTGAATGTGTTGGTGATGGATTACAGTGACCTATTTGCGAAAAAATATGGTAATGCAAGAGTAGGAGAACCAAACAGATTTTGGAGAACAAAAGAATGAATACAAATTTGTGAAAGGAGAATTTGAGGAACAAGGAAACTCTAAGATGTTGCTACTATGGAAGCAACAACTATCCTCAAAATTTTTCACAAAATGTAAATTTTCTCTATTTACGTCGTGGCTATGTGGCTTTTTGTCTTTTGTTGCCTACGAGATTTCTCTCTTCTATGCTTCAATGTCATATTCTGCCTTAAGGACCTTTTTGTAAAAGGATGCGGTCCTTTCAAAACCCCCATATTAACCCTTATACAAAAAATGGACATAGTTTTTGTACATCAAAATATGTTGTTGTGGCATAACCTAGCAGACTCTATGATGACAATATCTTACTTTATTTTGTTAATTCCTATCGATCAATAATATCCAATTACTATGGTGTCGCATAAGCTAGTGGACGCTAAGCTAAAAATAATATTCTTTGACTTGTTAAATGCTAGTGATCCATAAGCTCAAAATTTTATATTGTGGAAGTATTAGGTTACCTTAGTGGGCGCTAAGCTCAAAACATCTTACTTAAAATTTCTCCTCAATCCACCAATCAAAATAAAAAAATTCTATAACTTTTCAACTTTCTAATGTTTGTAATTTATTTAAATAATTTTTAAACTACAAAACTTATTTATATTTTTATTTATTTGCTAGTTAGTATTGATTTGAAAAATATGAGGCCTTGTTGCAACATTGATTTATTCTATTTAATAAAAATCATAATTCTATGAAAACAATACACAACTAGCACATCACACAATCACATAACTAGCACATCTCCCATCCGTGAGGCATGAACTTGCTGCTCTGTCTTGTTTAATTTAAAATGTCATTAACAAAATTACTATTAACAAGGTTTATTAAATATATGTGAACATAATGATTGGATACTTTATACAGGGATTAAGGCACCCATAAACCTTACAATAGAATGCATTGTGAGCATCACCAAGAGTGAACAAAAAAGAAACAGGACAAAAAGGGCTAAAACAACTTATCCCAAACTACAGTTCCAACAGATCAATACAAGGAAAAATCACAAAACATGGAGGGGAAAACATCCCAAATGATACAGTCCACAAACATCAAACAAAATCTCCAAGAGCCAACAGACTAGTTAGTCTTCAAACATTTCATATTATCATCCTTTCTCTACTCACTCGTGATAGGGATGTCATCTTCAACCTGCTCTTCCTCATCAGAACTACTGAGGTGGAGATTATACCTACAAACTTTGTGTCCCTACTCTAGCTTGACCACATGCCCCTGCAACTCCAAAACCAAACTTTTGATCTCTACCATATCGGCCCTGATAGAGTTTTGGGTGATGTAAATTTTCTTAGAGGCGTCGATGCAATGCATGACACTGTTTCCCATATCCGTTCCAACTTCGCCTAAGGCCTCCATATCCATTTCCACCTGACTCACCCTGAGAGAAATTTTATCAAAAGCCACATTCCAACCCAAGCTTCGCTCTCTCTTTCCCTTTAGATGACTCCCCTTTGTATCAATCAAGAGAACCTACAGCCCCAGTACCAAGATTACCATTCCCCTGAGGTGCCTTACTCTTCTTTCTCCTCAGTTTGTTCATATGGTCCGCAAGAGTAAAATTTTCATCTGAATCCCTGGATTTGGGCTCTAATTCCTTTTCCACCACCAGTTTACCATTCTTAAAAATAAAAATAATTAGTCCATGGTGTATCGGGGTATCAATCTTTCCCTGTTGAAAATCATGCATCGACACAGAGAGTGACATAAACAAGAAAAAGGGAAGGCTCATAACAATCTTATGCCTAAACATATTAAGCATAGTAAGATGGTGAGTAAATATATTTCTATAATTCTCTTCAAGAGTAATGTACCTCATAAGGTGGAGGTAGACCGTATTCCAAATATCAGGGATGCAGAATCTAGCTATATCGTCTACCAGTAGGTAAACCATTTCTTTACCGTGGAAGAAAGTCTCAATTTTGTGCTTGCGTCTGGTGTGGTATTTGAATATATTTAAGCCCTCCATCTCCATTCTAGTTCCTATGCTATCGAATCCTCCAAAACCTAAATTTCCATGTCATGGATCACCATGCTGCCATTGTTCCATGCCCTGACCAAACTCCAACGCAAGATAAGGATCAGACCCCATGATTTTTGAGATGAAATTCCTAAACCCCCCAATTTTTAGAATGCACCACAAGGAGGGGTTGTCCTTCAGGGAACCATAGCTCATGGGCTCAGTTCTCGAATGACCACCTCCCATGGTTTTAGTCGAACTGAGATTGAAAATGGAAGAAACAATGGCCAAAATGAATTGTAAGAGAAAAATTAATACAAATCCCACCATATATCCTGCACGTGCGAAGGGTCCTACTAACCATAAGTACAAGGATGACATCCCAATGAGGGAAAAAAACCACCAACACATCAGTACTTAATGTTCTTAATGAGATTAATAACATTGGTGATATCATCTCCCCTCTCACACACTTTAAAATTACTACCTTTAGCCCCCAATTTGGCAAGATAATCCACACATTTATTACCCTTTCTAGGGGTATGAATAATTACATTTATCAAACTCTTTCAAAAATTTTCTTTAGTATCTTTATGGATATTTCTTATGGTCCAATTATTAATTGTATCCTTTCTCACATTGCAAAGGGTTAAAATCTTGTTTTGTACAGCTAACCAGAAAAACATGTTGACATTGGTGAGTAAATCCTTAATCAAAATTTTCCTCTACAAATCCTTTTCAAGACAACATATGCTTCAGACAATGAATATGTTTGGTCCAAGAACTGATATGTCAGGTGTTATACTTGAGCATTATAGTCATTGATCTCCATAAACGTATGTAGGAAAAGCATTTATGTGAAAACAATTGATCTAGGACGTTTAAAAGACATCAAATTATTTTAGAAACATGTTCAATATTTTTCATTCAAACAACAACATATTATAAGTACAACATAAAAGGTATTTTGTAGTAAGTAACAAATCTTTCAAATAAATACAATTTTTGTCCTCCAATCTTTACAATTCAATTCCAGTTAAGGCAGGAAGTCTTCATGTTGTTGACCTTGGGGAGTAAATCCTTAGTCCAATTTTTCCTCTAGAAATCCTTTGCAAGACAACATATGTTTTGACAATGAATATGTTTGGTCCAATAACTGATATGTATGTTATACTTAAGCATTGTAGTCATTGATCTCCATTAATGCATGTAAGTAAATGTGTTTTTGTGAAAACAATTGATCTAGGACGTTTAAAAGACATCAAACTATTTTAGAAACATGTTCAATATTTTTTCATTCAAACAACAACATATTATAAGTACAACATAAAAGGAATTTTGTAGTAATTAACAAATCTTTCAATCCTTCCAATAAGAAGAACTTTTAACATCCACGATGCTAGTCACACTTTTGTTTGAGTAGTAACAAATTTAAAAAATAGGTTACAAATTTCACTTCAATCCCAAACTACTATACCTTTTTTGTTATATCAATTCAATCCTCCAACCAGGTGGAAGTTCATTACGAGATTAACACTGGAGATACTAGAGAAACTAAACTCAATATGTCTTTCTTTAGCTTGTTAAATGATAGTGACTCTTTAGCTCGAAATATTATATTCTTCAAATACATTTGGCCGCTAAGCTCAAACTAGGTTGATTTAATTTGTTAAATCCCAGTGACCACTAAAATCAAAATAATATCTCACTTTCTTTTGTTGAAACCTTGAGACCGCGAAGATCCAAATATTATGTTGTGTCATAAGCTAGCGGACGCTAAGTTCAAAATATCATTCAGTAACTTGTTAAATGAAAGTGACCACTATGCTCGAAGTAATATAAACAACCAACTACCGACTGTACCTACAACAAAACAATATTGATTCAAGTTAATATATATACCCACACCAGTCTGAAGTCACGTAAGGGTTCAATATAAGAAGAACTTTTAACATCCACAAGGCTAGTTAAAAGATGAAAAAGCATATTATTCTTGTCATGTACCTGTAATTGTGAATGTAATTGTACCTGTAAGAGAACACAAACCCAATAAGCATATTATTCTTTCCATGTACATGTAATTGTATCTACATTTAAATTTATCTTGGTCTGAACTAAACATGTTGCTCTCCATTGAAAAAATCAGACCCGGGATGGAGAGGACTCGTGGGGATGCATTTTTTTTGAGACAACACCATCCCTGTCTCATTCCAGTCAAACAGTGTTTTGTGAAATCACCTCACCAAATCTCACAAACAAATTCCCATCACCAGTGTTGCTTGTGCTCCCTGTAACATCTCTGTGCTTACCCACTTCATTTCCATGTGTAGAATGAACAACCTTGGAGAACCTAAATGTAACAAATAGATGTGTCAATAATGAAATTCTAATAAGATATTGCTTTATGATTTGTTGTCTGATAATCTATACAGTATGAAATCATGTCTAGCAATGTTAGTTATTTCACCTTGCTTCATTTTGTTTGTAGATTCTTCCTTTATAATATATATTAACTAAATACATCTAATATCGCTAACATTCAAACCTTCAACCTCCACTAAATGCAGTAATTGCATGAACATTAACTAATTAATGTTGTGGTTGGCTGAACATTAACTAACATTACAATAAAATTTGTTAGGTTATGTTGAGGCATAACCTCTTTTGGCGGTGACAAGAGGATATGAACATTTGTGGGTTTTTTGGGCATTTATGGCATTCATAGATTGTGTTCGTGTGATGGGCGGGACCAATTAATGACTATTACTAATTATGTTAGATTTCAATTAGAAATCTTGGAGACACGTGTTGAAGATTGGAATGAAGGTGCTCGAACATCTCTATTTAAGCATCGTCTATATCGGGCCTTTGGACAATCACTGTCAGAATAGCCCTGTTCACTATGGGTGGCACCGTCAAATGCATTGAGCCTTCTTCCTATGAAGAGGTCAAGGCTGACCTGGTAGTATGGAATATTTTGCATGAGGGTGGTGTTACGTTGTTTATGGAAAGACTGTCTGGTCACTCTGTCTGAGTGACCAGCAGTGTGCTGGAAACCTGGAAGAAAGGAAGAGTCAAAGTGGGAAAGATGAAATTTTTTATTTCGACAGAGTCCATTGTGGCTGCGACAGGGCTCCCCATGGAGGGATACATTTATTTTAAACACTCACTTTAGGAGGAGATGGATGATTTCTTATATCCTAGTGAAAATCTGAAAATGTATCACTCGGGCTATGAACGGGACTCACTTCCACAACCTTGGGATAAGGTTGCTGAGAAATTGAGGAGGTACTTCACATGCTGCAATGATGCTACAAAGTGATCTATGGACCTCAATTTTTCTTCTGTGCATCTTTGACATGATCAGAAGGTAAAATTTATTGATTTTCTATTTCAATTGCTTGAGAGGTCCCTTAAACTGGCTAGAGAAGATGAAGGTCCATTCCTACACCAAGGCCTTTTGTATTTGCTCTTTAAAATTGAAGCTTCCCAAAAATAAATCTCATGCTTCCCCTCTAAGCCAAGCAAGCAACATCATGTCCCCCTCCTCTTCTACAACCAACTCCCTCTTTCTTTTCACCACCACTGCCACCTTTGTCTCCCTTCCGACTCTGATTCAGACATCATGATCATTAGCCCTAAATATTTCACTCTTGTCACTCCCTCGTCTTCTCTGGTGGATCTTAACCCTTTGGACCCATCAGAGCACTCTCCTAAGGTCTCTGAACCACTTTCAGACCTGACATCTACTTCCTCTCCACCTCTTGCTGATGCTTCTCTGGCTTCTCCTCTCATCTCCACTAACATTGTAATGGCTATAATTGACTCAACTCACTTGATCATGGAAGCATGTGTGGCTTCCCTCCCACCTTTTTGCATGGAAGTTAGCATGGACTTGGAAATTCTAGATGTGTTATGGGATCTCTCCTTGGTTTACCCTTGATTCTCCTCTGTCAGAGAAAATGGGCTCCCCCACTGCAACTTTGGAACACAAGGAACATTTAGAGAAGATCTCTCCTGATCCGCATGAGGCCATTGAAGATTATGTTACACTTAGTATCTGCTATCAAGGAATGGAAAAGTCACATGGACATGACCTGGATGAAAATCAAAGAAGACTTCCTGGAACACATTAAGTTAGTGGATGTGCTGGTTCAAGGAATCCCTACTGCCGATGTTAAGGATGAAGCAACTACTCTCATGAATATCCATAAAATGTAATTTGGCTTTGTCTGGTTTGGGAATTTTTGGTTTTTATTTTTTGTTGCATACGAGATTGTTCTCTTCTTGTTTCACTGTAATACCTGGTCGTGAGGGATTTTTTGTGCAAGTATGCGGGTCATTTGGGAAAACCCCCTTTTACTCTAATTCCAAATAGTTTTATGTTTTGGCATATCGTAGTCATGAGCTAAGCTCCTAATATCTTAATGAGTTTTCTTACATCCTTAAGATCGCTATGCTCCAAATTTTATGTCTTGGTATAACCTAGTGGCTTCTCAGATCAATAGTATCCTACTTTATTTTGATAAAACCTGGTGACCACCAAGCTCCAAAAATTTATGGTGTGGCATAATGTACCATTGTCTAATATCAAAATATAATTCTCTTACTAGTTAGGTGCTAGAAAAAACTAAACCCAAAATATTATATTGTGGGTTTAGCACCATGAAAAGTTATGAATATCTACCTCTAATTTGTTAGATGTTGTAAAATATCTTAATTATGAATTATTAAACCCTAGTGATGAAATCACCAAATAACATGTTGTGGAAAAACCTAGCGGCCACGAAGATCAAAATAATATATTGTTTAAGTACCTAACATCGCTAAGCTCAAACTATGTTGATTCAAATTTGCTAAATCCCAGTCACCATTAAGATCCAAATATTATGTTTTGGCGTAACCCACCGACAACCAAGCTAATAATATCTTATTTGTTTTGTTTAAACCTAGTGAGCACTAACACCAAATATTATGTTGTGTCATAATCTAGCGGACGCTAAGCTCAAAATATCATTTAGTAACATGTTAAATGATAGCAACCACTATGATCGAAATAATATATTATGGAAGTACCTAGTCTCCGCATAGTTCAAAATATGTTAATTTAATTTGTTTAATCATATCGACTGTAACCTCCATATATTATGTCGTTGTTTAAACTAGCGTCAGCTAAGTTCAAAATATCTTCCTGTAATTTGTTAACTATTGTAAAATATCGTAACTATGAATTATTGAACCCTAGTCAAATTCAATCTCCAAATAATATGTTGTGGCAAAGGCTACCGGATGCTAAGCTCAAAGTATCTGAAACCACCGGTAGTATCCAAATATTATGTGGTAGCATAACCTAGCGGGTGCTAAGCTCGAAATATATTAATTCCAAATCTTAAATGCATACAAAAAATTCAACTAATTTATACTCGTCTTGATTTCTATAAAGATCTCCAAAGTCAATGTATTTCTTTTGTTTGTTAAATACTATTGTTTTTTAGCTCAAAATATTTATATTCTTAAGTTCTTACTTTCTTTTGTTGAAACCTAGAGACTGCTAAGATCCTAATATTATGTTGTGGCATAACCTAGTGGCCGCTATGTTGAAAATATATTAATTTAATTTATCAAATCCTAACCACCGATAGGCTGCAAATATTGTGTGGTGGCATAAACTAGCAGGTGCTATGCTTGAAATATCTTAATTTGAAATCTTAAAATCATACAATAAAGTCAACTAATTTATACAGATCTTGATTGTTATACATTTCTCCAAAGTTAACGTGGTTGATTAACTTAGAGGTCGATAAGCTCAAAACAACTTACTTTAATTTGTCAAAACGTAGCGACTTATAAGATTTTAATAAAAATTGTTAGATTATTCTAAGGGGTAACCTTTTTTGGCAGCGACAAGAGGATATGGCATTTGTGGCTTTAATGGTCATTTATGACATCGATAGATTACATTCATGTGATAGAAGAAATCGATTAAGGGTTATACACACGACATGTAAGATGGCATTGGGCATTTAAGGGTTTTAATGGGAAGTGCATGATATTTATGATAATGATATCTAATTGATGATCTTTGGTACTATCACACTTACCTCCTTTTGTGTGTTGTATGATGGTGGCTTTATATCTCCAGGCATGCTGGACATTTCACTACCCCTTTCCTCTTTTCATCTTTGGTCATTGTGCTTCTTGTCTCTCTGCAATGGTGACAGGGGTGTTGGTGGTTTCTTGGGTAACATGGAGTGTGGTCCTAGCAGGAAGAGGTAGAGAGCTATGACAGGAAAGGACATGGGGAATTGTTTACTTCTTGGATGGATGGGAAAATTCAGAACGTAACTATGTGGAATTGGCTCAAGAAGGTCTGGTCAGTCGCAGAGATTTGAAGAAGAAGATGATGGTGATATTTGTGAGAGCATGTGCAAGCTAATGCTTGACCTGAACCAGTCCAAAAGGTGGAGGAACGTTTTTGACATGGCGCAAGGGTTGAGTGCGGAAAACATATTGTCCAACTCTTTGGGGAAGTTTATCTTGCATAAGGAGAATGAGAAGTTGGAAGAGCATTCTAGTCAGCCTTCAGTATCATGTCCATGCCTTGATGTGGGGGATGTAGGTGATTTACACATGGTCTAGAGGTAGTTGTGGAAAATCAGGGTATAGAACTCCCTTCTTTGCGCTAAAGTGAAAATGTCAGAATGTTGTGTTGATTTTTCCTCCTCCTCTGATCAAAGTAAAGGGGACGCGGATGTCGATATCATCGATGAGGTGGAGCTGAGAGGCCAAATGACCTAATATTTCCTGGATGCATTTGTCTTTGTTTTCTGATTAAGGTCAGAATGGTTGTCTGTATAGCGAAGTGTATAGATATAGGAAGTATTTTTGGGTGAAGTGAAGCTGATTACAACTCTTCCCCATATTTTGGCATATATTTAGTAAGATAAGTTTCTTGTAATCATCATGGGAGTCCATTGCTGGAATACTTATCATGGACTGGTTCCTCATGTACTTTTTTTGAAGACTTATCATCGAAATATCCTAGTTTAAAATCTTAAAATCATAGAATGAATTCAACTAATTTATATATATCTTCTTTGCGATACATATAATGTTTACAATACATAAGCTAGTGAATTGAATACCCAAATACTATATTGTGGCATAACCTAGTGGCTGCTAAGCTCTTAATACCTCAATTTAGTTTTTAAATCCTAACTACCGCTAGGTTCCAATGATTATGTGGTAGCATAACCTAGCGGTGCTAAGCTCAAAATATCTTAATTTAAAATAACATATCATGTTTGCGATACATAACCTAGCGAATTGAATACCCAAATAATATGTTGTGGCATAACCTAGCGGCTGCTAAGCTCTTAATACCAATATTCACTAAGATCATATTATTATGTTTTGGCATAACCTACCCACCGCTATGCTTATAATATCTTACTTTATTTTACTGAAACCTAGAGATTGCTAAGATCCAAATATTATGTTGTGTCATAAGCTAGCAGACGCTAAGCTCAAAATATAATTGGGTAACTGGATAGATTATAACACCCACTAAGCTCGAAATATTATAGTGTGGAAGTACCTAGCACCTGCTTAGCTCAAACTATTTTAATTTAATTTGTTTAATCCAACCCACCGTAAGGTCTTAATGCTATACAACGTGATATACTCGATGAAGCCTAGCGGCCACTAAGCTATTCTTAGTCATAAAAAAAGTGATCACTTGACCCAAAAAAGTGTGTTGCCTAAAAATAACAAAGCGTATTTAACATGAGAGAAATAACAAAGTGATCACTTGACCCAAAAAAGTGTGTTGCCTATAACAAAATCCACCTATCCTTGAGTCCGCAAAGGTAAATTGAAGACTTCATCCAAATAAGAATTATAGCCTAGTGGTCGCTAGAGTAGGCAACATTTTTCATTTAGATCATATTTAAAAAGGAGTTTATATAAACGGTAAAAAATAAATATGGAATTTATATAATAGTATATGTATAGACTTGGACTCGTTGTACCCTAGCAGCCGCTAAGCTATACTTAAAGGAAAATATATCATGTTCATAATGAAGCTATGTACATTTAGAATCGTGTTTTTCATGTGTTACACAACTATACGTCTAGAATTCTATATTTCTTATGAGATTTTGGAAGAATATTTTTACATTTAGGACAAGAAAAGAAACCTAGACTAGCGACCAAGAAGTTATACTACAATTTTTTAAATACAACGTGATCTACTCGTTGCACCCTAGTGGCCGCTAAGCTATTCCTAAAGGGAAATTTATCATGTTCATAATGAAGCTATGTTATAAATCTAAATTCTTAATGTTTTCTAGAAATCATATTGAAAAGCTATAAAAGATAAAAAATAAATATGGTGTTTATATAATGGATACATAAATATACGTGTAAAATCATATCTTTAATATGTTATACAGGTAAACGTATAGTTTTATCTACTTCTTACAAGATTATGGCAGAATTATTTTACATTTATGAAAAAATATGGAAACTCGGAATTGCGTTTGAGAATCTATAAAACAAGTTTTTGTGACGCCATCTACTCATTGCATCCTAGCGACCGCTAATCTATTCTTAAAGGTAAATATATCATGTTCAAAATGAAGTTGTTTTATAAATCTAAATTGTTAATCTTTGCAAATATAACAGCTGACAAAGAACAAAAGCTGATCGCTAGGACCAAAAAAATTGTGTTTCCTATATAAAAACAACTGATCCACGAGTGCCAAGGAAAATGAATTCTTTTTCCAAATTAGAATTATAGCCTAGTGGATGCTAGGGTAGACAACTTTTCCTATGGTAGAGTTTATTCATAGAAAAGAAATCATATTGAAAAGATACAAATGATAACAAATAAATCTAGAATTTATATAATGGATATATAAATATACATGTAAAATCCTGTATGTAATTTGAAATAGAATTGGGGTTTCGTAAATAGGTTTTCAAAACAACCAATTATATCATGGAAGCCTCAAAGCTATGTTAATTTTTGGCATAGATTAGTGGGCTCAAAAGGAAGAATATATTAATTATAAAATGCATATTGATTAAAATTAGATTTAATAATATTATTACATATATAATGTGTTTAACTTCCAATGTACATACCATAAAAATGATGAAGACATTACATTTGGTTAATTCTACATGGAAACATGTATATAATTGGAAATAATTATCATACAATTGAATTCTTAATATAGTTTTATAGTTTTGAATTAATTTTTTAACCTCATATATTTTCCTAAAATATCTAAGCGATAACCATGTAAAAAATGTAATATGCATTAATTAGTGAGGTTTCTTTGCATCATCTTGATGAACAATTATTAAACTATTTTTGGTTCTCCCGACCAAAATAAAATTAAAAATAAGGTGACTGTGCCAGAAGCTATCATTATCCTAAAAAACAATTCGCAGGAATGAGAATGAAAAATTCAAAATGAAAATAGCCAAAGAGAGACATAGAATGGCGGAAATGGGAAAGTGTTAAACAAAGATAAATACTAGAGCAGAAAAGTGATTAAAATTTCTTTCATTAACGCAAAAAAAAGTGATTTTTCATGAAGAACAAGGAAGTTTGGCATGGAGATCAAAATCAACTGGAAAAGCAAGGCTTGACTGCGGAGCACGATTTAGTAGGACAAAGAAGGGCTTGTGTGGATCACGATTGGACTACCATGCAAAACATAGGAACCAGTCAACTACAGAGCAACTAATAGATCCCACAATATAAAAAAGGTACACCTTTACTATAAATACCTGGTTTAGTAATATCTAGGATTATTTCGTGCTTTATGTTGTTTATGAAACCTCCATCTGCTATCTCATTCAAACAATCATCGCGATTCTTTTGCAACCTCTGTTGTTATCCTCCTTCATGTGTGTCCTTTGTGCATCCTTTCTGTGCTTATTTTTTGTGCCTTTCTCTATGAACAAGATTATAATCACATGAAAAAAAATGGGATTCAAACACTTAACCCTGTAATCTACGGTCTGTGCGTATTTTTTTTATTTTGAAGACATGCTTTTCTGATTGACCGAAAAAATATGAAACCCTACTCAATATTTCTCTGAGGTATTTAATAATTTGTTTAGCACATTCCACGAAAGAAATTTCAAAAATAGAAAAAGAGCGGGATATGAAAAATTTGAAATTTTCACTTTCCCCCTCTAAAAGAAAAAGGGCAGGCTATTGAAATTTCAAATATCCAAAAATGCGGGGGAATTCAAATTTCCCTATTTTTATTTTTCCATGGTTTAAAAATTAAAAACTAAACATTTTTCATTGTCTATAGCCTATAATAATATAAACATAATAACAAATATATTATACAACATATAATTGAACCAAGCATAGAAAAAAATATATTAAAAAAATAGAAGAAATAAATCCTAAACATAGTTTTGAAGATTATTAGAATAATATACAGACATTTACATTCCATTCTTTATCAAAATCAATTTCTACATTGTTAGATATAGTGTGCGCTAATTTAAATTAATTATCCAATTAAAATGTGCCACGTGGCAAGTTAGAACAAGATATTTGGGATACATAATAAGGCTAGCAATCCAAGACTGTACAGATAGTGTTACTGTATGGATATTTTCAAAATAAGAAATGTTTGAGCCTAGGCTCTGATATGTCATTTCTATCAATAAGTTAAGGAGCATAGTGGCCACTAAGAATTTTCTTTGTTAAGAAATAATGTGAAATATGTCTTGAAAACCATGTATCTTATGACAACTACATACTAAGCCTAGTGATCCACAACTTTACAGATAGTGTTTAAAATGAGAAGAGGTAAAGGTAGGAGCCTAGCAGCCACTAAGCTAAACCATGATTTATTATTTTATGTCTACTTTCAAAATAAGAAAATTTTGAGCCTAGGGTCTGATATGCCATTTCTATCAATAAGTAAAGGAGCTTAGTAGTGCTAAGCATTTTATTTGATAGGAAATGATGTGAAGTATGAGTTGAAAACCATGTATCTCATTGGAACTACATACCAAGGATAGGGATCCAAAACTATAAAGATAGTGTTTAAAATGAGAAGAGGTAAAGGTAGGAGCCTAGCGGCCGCTAAGCTATACCATGATTTTTTGTTATTTTATGGCTATTTTCAAAATAAGAAACTTTTGAGACTAGGGTGTGATATGCCATTTCTGTCAATAAGTACAAGGATCTTAGTGGCCGCTAAGTCATTTTCTTTGATTGTAAACGATATAAAATATGAGTTGAAAACTATGTATCTTATGGGAACTACATATTAAGGCTAGCGATCCAAAACTGTAAAGATAGTGTTTATATTGATAAGAGGTAAAGGTAGGAGCCTAGTGGCCATTAAGCTATACCATTCAATTCAATATGTTATGGTGTTCCATTCAATACGTACAAAATCTTAGCGGTCACTAAGCATTTTCTCTCATAAAAAACAGATGTGAATTATATGTTACAAACAATAAGTCTTGTGAGTACTACATAATAGATGAAAACATAAGTAGCGACCCAAAGCTATATACGTATGGTATTTATAATGACTGGTAGTAATGGTGGGAGCCTAATGACTGCTAAACTAGAGCATGATCTTTTATTTTATCATTGTTTTCAAATTATTAAACTGTTGAACCTAGTGTCCACTATGCCCTTACTTTTGATAAGGAAAAAATGCTTAGCATTCACTAATAATTTTCTCCCATAAGATCCGATGTGAATTATGTGTTTCAAACAATATACCTTATGGGAACTATGTAAGGATTGATCCCTCTATATGGTATGCAGTGCAACTATTGTCTCCACCAGGTACATTCTAGCCAACATGATATAATTATAATCAATGAAAAACACTAGCGATTCAAAGTTGTACAGATAGTGTTTACAATGATCGTAATGGTAGGAGCCTCATGGTCACTCAGCTAGGTCACAATTTATTATTTTACCACAATTTACAATAAAAGAAACTATTGAAACTAGCATGTCCGTTGTGCTGTTACTTTTGATAAGTAATGAAACTAAGCGTTAGGTAAACAATTTTTCGATACGAAACATTGTGAATTATATGTTACAAATAATATATTTTATGGAAAATACATATGGCTTGATCCCTATCAAGGATTTTTAGTGTATCACTTATTTCTACCATGGATATGAGCCAAAAGTGTACAGACAATAAATGTTTGCAGCCTAAGAAGACTGACACTATAAATAAGTTAACATAAGTTCGAACAATTTGGAATAAATTTCTTCAATTAGTATTGTAAATCTAACTTATAGTCAGAGTAAGAGAGAATAGACCCTTGTTTTAGTGGTACTCAAAAAACATTGTTAATAATCAAATCTTTTCTCAAATAGGTTTAACCCACCATGACCTTATAGAGAGCATTGTTTCCATGAAAATGACTATTGTGAAGAGGGCCATACTTATGTTTAGGAAAAGTGTAATCCTTCCTGTTTGTTTTTGATAGCTTGTTGTGGAATTTCCCACCAAGTTCTACACTTAAAATATCATACTTAGAGTAGTTATAGACATTTAGACATAATGAATAAAGTATGTCTGATATACATATATTTCACATTGTCTTATATAACAAAAAATGATGAGCTATCACTAACTTCGTTAATGTGATTTGTTTCTCAAATACTCTCCTCAAAATACCAAACATTATATCTTCTGACCACTATCCTTTAAACATGTTCATTAGTCTTGTTACAGGCATCTAATCCTCACTACTATAGTATGACCGATATACACATAAATCACATAGTCTTGTAAAACAAAAAATCCCAAGCTACCACAAAATATCTTTGAAATACCAAATATTACATCTTAATGTCCTCTACGGTTTATCATTAAAAATGTGTAAATGGCTTAAAAATTGTTTTAGGTTTTCTTTTATATGTTGACTAGAAGTCTATCTACCACTAAAGTGTGTATTTTTTAACGTTCCTATCATGCCATCTATATAATGTTATAGCTTGTCTGACTCATATGTAATACTTTCAAAAGGTGCAAATGGTTTTGTATCTTTCAATGCATCATAATTTGATTTCAGAATTTTAGAAAAAAATTGTTATTATTGATTTGATCCACAAAATATGAATTATTGTAACCAATTGAATGATACATAAGATGTCCTATCGAAGCCTAGCGGTCGACTAACCATTAAGTTAATTACTTTGTTATGATACATAGTAAAGAAATCTAGAGATTGGTTTCTACTAGGGTAGTATTTAAATTCCTTAACAGAAAATGCAAGAAAAACACTTTAAAGTTTTGAAATGACCTAATTATTAATGTATTTTACTCTAAATATAGGTAAAATGTCTTCCATTGTTCACGCTCCATTCAGAACAATTCCATTCATCGCAGCAGTATTTGTTGGAAGAAAATAGATGAGGAATGGTTTGTGGAAATTAATTCCCCTGAAAACTACCACGTCGACCTGTGGTTGTTTTTTTATAGATGACAATCACGAGGAAGTTGGTATTTTTCTATCAGTCAGAAGTTATTGATTTGGGGACACTGCGTGTCCAGGTGGAACACTTTGACTTTGAAAACAATAAGTGTCTTATTCTGGATATGGATTTGGATGTTTCTTTGTTCAATAAACGAGGAAATGCATGCCTCCATAAACAACAAACCATATTCTTGTTCAAAATATGGTTGGAATTTGGGGATTCTAACAGATTCTGAAAAAATTGGTTGTTCAAATGCAGAATTCATTCAAAATGGTATATTTACAGTATTCATAAAATTGTATAGAAATGAGAAAACATCTTTTGTTTGTCATTTCTTGCATAGAAAATGTTTTCTTTCACCTCCAAAACATGCCAAGTTGTTTACTATGCTAAGGAGAACATATTTAACTAAATTGGAGATATACCCATCTAAATCAAAATTGCATGGTTTGAAAAGGAATACTAAATCAACTGGGTCTTTTGAGGCTAGTGTAATAGCAAGATACATTTGATTCTTACTACCAGAGAATAAAAGGAGACAACAAAATGAGAGAAAAATTTCTACATTATTTGAGAAATAAGCATCCGGATAATATTATATTGACATCCTGCAATGAATCCAATGTAATCAAAAAATTTAAATTGCATGAATCACACTAATGCCAGTTGTCTGTACTGTTGGGTGAAGAGAGCAATGGAAAAATAAAATATGTATTCCCATATTGGGGAAAAAATGGCAAAATGGAAAAAATATCATGAGGTGGAAGAAGTTCTTCCCGTCGCAACTCAGACAATATTATACAACTATGTGATGTCACTAGAAGGAAATATTTCAGCAAGGGTGAAAGTCACAAAAAAACTTTCTTGTAAATGTGCATATCCATTCCATCTTCCATCAACTTTATCAGCTATTCCTTTGACTAATCCTTTCAATGTTGAATGTGTGATCACTGATTTTTGTAATTTGGCCAGTGATATTTCTTCTGATGTCATAATGGAGCTTCTAACAGTTATCGGAACCAGTGTGTTGGATTGTATTATTATTTTTCTAATACCAACTGGTTATTCAAAAATGTTAAGCGACACAGTACAAAGATACATGGAAAAGGTTAAAGACATTGGAGTATCAATTCTGGATGGATGCTACAGATCTGTACGATAGCAATGGGATATTCAAATTTTTGTGTCTTATGTACACAATATCTTGTGTGCACAATCTGTGACAATAAAGATGATTATAGAGAAGAGGTCACTATGGATTGATGGAGAAACTGCCACAAAAATTGGTAACCGCAAGTGAAATTGGCCTACAAGGAAACATCCATCCTTTTCTTTGTGAAATATCGTATGAGTTCTGGGATGAGATGTTCACTCGATGTTGTTCCATAAATTCTCTAGTACTAGTGCTTTACAGACAGGCAGTGTCACACTCCGTGCATTGGTGGATTCCAAACTATCTATCATTTTTATTATTGAGACACATAGTCAAGCGATGTTTTTGAAACATTACTATTCTCATATGAAGAAAGGTTTGTCTCTGAAAATAAATTCAACAAGTGATTTTTTTTAATGTATTTTAACCTAAATATGCTACTTATACAATTATTGTTTATGCAGACAACCACAAAGCTATAAAATTTGATGTAAACCATTTCACTGTGACGCTACACAACCAATTCAACATGGTGATTTACTTTCAATCATTTTATAAATATGTTTAATGAGCTCTATCTTCAATTGCCATGGTTTTCAATTTTTTTAACAAAGTTATGTTTTTTACAGTTTAGATGACAGATGTGGAGGACATGGGCACATCAGCCATGGATATGCCATCAGATCTAGGTATGTTAATCATGTGAATTTACAAACAAAACCACTAATAAGCCCCATAAATTTATAAGACAATAAATGATTATAAAAACAACCAATAACACCCACAAATTTATAGGAAATGATATGATATCCATGTGTGTTTTACAAAAAAAATATTTATAAGGCCCAACAAATTTATAGGAAATGATAACTAACAGAACATTAGTTTATATGATTGGCTTAGGGTCGAAGAAAAAGTTTAAGGAAATCCATTTGTAAGCTACGATAACAATTTAAAATGAACTATATAGAGCTTAGCGGACTCTATGCATCCACGTTCAATATAGAAATGGTTTGACTAAAAAACAATACATTCATCAATATCTCATTGATTTACAACTGCATATTGTCTACAATGTTTCACTGATTCACTACTGCATACTGACTACTTACATTGAATTAACATTGTTTTGGCTTCAAAATCATCATAAAAAGAACTACATATGGCTTGATCTAGCTCATACATATGTAAAATAAGCACTTGGATAGCCTCATTAAAGGTTTTCTAGCTAATTTTAGGTTCGGCCAATGATGGCATAGCCTAGCGGTAGCAAATCCTCATCAATAGCTGAGGATTGTTCTCCACCAAAGGGTGGTTCGATGAATATAAGTGTAGCTTAACGACTACTAAATTTGAATTATAAGACAAAGAATAATTGATATTGTACTTACCATATCACCACAAAACCACTATGTTTATCCATTTAAGTTTGCCACAACATGAAATCGATTATGAATTGATTAATGTTTATTTCAAATACATTATGCTCACATTTTCAATAGGAAGAAATAGATTATGAATTGATGATTGTTTATTTGAAATAGCTCTTGCATCAATGAATCCAGTAGTGTGTAAAGGTGGTGTAATCTAAGCTGTAATCTCAATCGGTAACTGTTAGCCATAAGTTAAAATGTTGTTTATTTCAATTGGTTGTAATTGATATGCAGCCAATGAAAATAAATTTTTTTTACTTCCCTGCAGGTAGTGATAAGAGTTATTTACTTATTTTGGATACAGAGGACCTACTATATGGGATAAACAAAACATACAATAGGAAGATGTCATTCAAGTTTGGTATGAAAGTTGTCAACCTACAGAGGTGGCCTGTCAGAATTTATAAAATTATTATCACCATACTATGAACTGGGATTCTGGTCCGACAATCTCATTTTTGCTGATGTTAAAAATATATCAACGGGCTTCAATAAAAAAATATAGACCGTATTGAATCCAAGACTCACTTGGGGAAAGGAACATTGAAATATAGTCGAGGGAATAACAATAAGAGACCTAGAAAAGGTTTGGAGTAGAAATGGTTTTTCATACAATTTCGAAAAAAACTTTGTGTATTACATTAGGTGCAAAAGGAAACCCTCCTGAAAATTTTATGGTGGGTATGAAAAGCAGATGCAAAGATTTTACAAAAGATAAATGGTTTATGGCCGATTTGTACAAAAAAATATCACAAATAGTGTCTCAGGAATTGAATGTTGTAGAGGGCATCAAATACTTGGAGCAATAAAATGTCTAAATAACTATTTATCTTTTCATAATGTTGTTATGATTAGTACTACTTAACATTTCCAATAATATATACATTCATATGTTATTATGAATGTATTGTGTAACTCTATTATATTATGTTGAGATTGTCCAAATATAAGTTGGGAGGATTTATATTTTCACTGATTATAAGATGAAAGTATGATTGAATAACTTCTATGGTGAATTATCAGAAAAATATTGTCCTTGAAAATTTGTAAAATAGTATTTTTTTACAATGTTCATAAAATAAATATAAAATTATACTATATATACTTAATTATTTTAAATTAATATATATTATATATATAATATAATCTATAAAAAATTGATGGTCATATCTAAAATATGCAAGTCATATGTGACGGTTATTTCAAATATTTGTAACTATTTTATGGATAAAAAAACAATAAAAAAATGTCTAAACAGGCGTCAAATTTAACACCATGTTGTGGCCTTTGTTGCAACCATTGAAGGACAAGAGAAGATGTTTGGGATGATATTTGATCAAAAAATGAATTCGAGGGAACTTATTTTTTAGAGCTTCACTATGAAAAAGCATAAATAATGCTTAGCACTCCGCTAGCCCATTTAAAACATAACCATTTTCTGTATATAACATAGCATAAATAATGGTTGGTGGTCGCTAGCCCTTACAAAACAAAAACATGTTTCGTACATAACAAATCATAAATAATTCCTAGTGGCTGTGCTAGCACATATAATGGATTCCAATATTTGGTTTAGTCCAAAGGATTCCAGATATATGGGACTAGCGGACACTAGCCCATATAATGGATTCCAATATAGGTGATTTTGGATTCCAATATATGTGATTTTGGATTCCAATATATGCAATATTGGAATCCAATATGTGTGATTTTAGAATCTAATATGTGGAATGTTGGAATCCAATATGTGTGATTTTCGAGTGTAGATAATTCTAATATTTAACATTTTGGAATCCAAAACATGGCAATATTGGATTTCGATATTGGCTATATTTTTTTAGTTGTTGGGACTAGAATAAGTCCCCATTTAGTGAAATAAGCGTTAATATATCGGGGATCTCTCTAAAAAATTTTGGGGATCTAAATTTTATGACTTTGGCACCAAGGCTGCTGACAGTGCCCATGTTCTGCATTTGGAAAGATAAAGATTTTCTTGGGTTCTTCTCCGATCAGATTTCTGTATCCTCTTTTGAATTAGCCCTTCATCACACAACATGTATTTTTGACGAAGATCATATCATTTGGAATGGAACCAAAAGTGGTAATTACACTAATTATTATAGATATTAGTTTTTTTTCTTAGGGAGCTTCTCAATAGCCAGTTTAGACAGATTGTTGGTCTTTTACTTGTCTCCCCTAATCTGACACCTTTTCTTGGTTTGCCTTCATGGGTAAAATAATTTTTCAATTACGTAGACAAAAATGGGGGCTTACTGGCCCTTCATACTGCGTCATGTGTTTTTAGAATGAAGAAGATTGTAATCATTTGCTTCTTCACTGTCCTTTCGTGTCGCATTGTTGGTATTGCCTTTGTGATAAAATTCATCTTGCATAGGCCCCTGGAGCCTCCCTGACTTCTACTCTTCTATCTTGTCTGAATCTAGATCATGTTTTTGTTTTCATTTTGATATGGCATTACGGTTGCATTCTTCTCCTTTGGCATATACGGTTGGAATGTAACCTTCATATTTTCCGTGATGAATCAACCATTATGCCTAGTTTTCTCTAAAAACTTGAGGTGGCCATTTCTAGAAAATGTTAGTTCTCATTGCAAGGATATTTCCAACTTTTCTAGTAGGGATGTTGAGATACGTCATTCTTGGCCTCTCATTTTTCTTCCTTCCCCAAGGTCTATCTTTTCCAAATTCCTTTCCAAGGTGTCTAAACTATTGTTGTGTAAAATGTCTCATTGGATTCCACCCCATGGGTTCTTAAAACTTAATTTTGACTGTTCTACCAAATGGAACCTCAGTATTTTGGAGGCGGTGTTGATAGGGTTCTTCATCAAATTTTGGATAATCTGCAAGCATAAGAATAAAGCCTATGAAGTCAATAAGTAACCACAAAGAGTTAGATCAAGCCATGAGGGATAATGGAAATCTGTGGGATAAGAAATAAAGCCACAGATAAAAGGACGAAGCCACACATAACTAAAGAAAGCCGTAGAAGACTAGAAAGCCATGAAATATGGGAAAAAGATCCACATTATACTATAGGAATATGACATGATGCCACATAATGAAGGAAAATTGAGCTAATACGTAACAAAAGATGACATAGGCACAAGTCAAGAGAAGTGAATTTTGGATGTTATGTAGTTTTTTATATTTATTGTAATTAATACATTGTATAGGGTGCATCACAAGAATTGAATATGTGAGCGCCATATTGAGAAAATTGTAAAAGGAGAAAGTTATATGAGATAGATTGAGAAGGCTATTATTGTAATTGAGACTAATATAATGATTTATATGAAATAAATAAAGAACAAAGTTTGGAATGAATTATTTTATATGGTTTCTATTCTTGTTCATAGTTTAGATCCTATTAATTTTCCTGCATACATCCTTAACAAAAGGTCGAATGACCTAAATCCCACACTACTATCAAGTTTTTTTTGTCAACAGGCGGGGTGCATTCTTCATGACGAGAGGGGCATCCTAATTGAAGTAGGTTATTTCCAGCTTCCATCTAGTTTCAGTAATGCTGTGGAAGCACATGCTCTTCTCTAGGGTATCAAACTCGCATTGAAAAATGGCTACTCTAAATTGTGTATTGAAGGTGATTCTCAAATCATTGTAATAGCCATTTGTAAGGGCAAAGCCCTAGCTTGGTCATTGAATTATTATATTTCACAACTTATACATTGGCTATCTTTGTTAGAAGAGTGTTCTATTTGCCATGTGTATCGTGAAATAAATCATGTTGCGAACCTCCTTTCCAACCTAGAGGGTTTTTCAATCTATAGAATCCTTTATTCATAATCAAGCCAATGCACGGGTAAATCTTGATGGCATCATATGCTATGATTGCACCAACATCCCCCACATGATTCGAGGGATTACTTAACTAGATTGAGTTTTTAGTTTCCCTCATTCATTTTCTTCCCTTTCTCCATGTTGTTGTTCGCTTCCCTCTCATTACATCCTCATTTTTCCTTTCATATTTCTACGAGATGAGAAGCTTGAAATGGAATTCCTCTCGTTTATTTCTTTTACTTGTTTTTACCATATCTTTTGCATTGGCTCACCACCAGTTTTTTCACGTGATTTAAAAATTCATATGTGAGGATTATCTTCTAAGCACTGGGCGGGCCTGTGTCAACTCCAAAATTATAGGTGTCTTCATATTCCATTCTTTGCTTTTATGCAATGATAAGGTGGTGGTTATGGTGGTCACATGCCATTTCATCTTCCCTCGTCATTGAGTGGGCTTGGCCAAAGCTTTGGAGGAAGTGTTCCTTCCTTCTCTCTTTACCAAGGTTGGCCCTTATTAGTCTCCACTGTGGGTTGACAACAGGATCTGTGACACCCTAAAAATCAAAATCTACGGGTGCTCCTTAAATTCACCAAGTCTATTCACAACATTTGTCTCTCTCATGGGGTGACATTTTCTAGGGTGTCTATTTTGAATTTGGTTAATGTGACGGAACCCACAGCCCCCTCCTTCCGATTGTGTGGTGTAGTTAAAGGTTGTTGTTGGTTTGTCCTTCACCTTTCTCTAAAATATTTCTACGCTTGGTTTGGCAGATCATTTCCGTGGGTAGAAATTTGAGGATCTTTCTCCTAAAAAGAATGAGGTGGAATCCTATGGTTTCTTTGTTCCTCCTCTTTTTTTGTGTGTCCTCGGATCTTTTGGTTTTTGTAAGCCTAGTTGTTCATGTGTCATATTGGCCATGTATTTTTTAGTATTTTGTATTGGTTTTAGGTGTTTTTTATGTATCTCTTCACCATTCTATCTTTTGATAATTGTAGGGTGGAGACCCATCAACCCTTCGGTTCATAGCTCCGGTCAAAAGCATTTAACTATCTAAGAAAATGTGATATGCTAGCCTAAACCCTCAATGTGGTTTAAGGATTACAAATCTTGTTGTATAAATAGGTAATGTTGGCATAGGATCCCCACTTAATATTAAGGGGGGTGTTAGAACATCAATATTAATTTTTCTAGATATATGTATACTATAGTTTATAATTAAATAAATTAGAATATATAATATTTTTATTTTTCTAATATAAAATTTAGGTTTATGGTTAAATTTATTTTTATAATCAATTGATTAATGGTCGGGGTGCTTCATGAGAAGACACACATGTATTTAAGCCATTTAAATTGACCCATGGGGTTAGGTGAAAATAAGTTCATACAGGTGAATTAAAAATGATATGGAGAGAAATGAGGTGAATGGGGTTGCTTTTTACTAGACTGTAACTTGTTTATCTATAATGGAAATTTTACCATTCACCGTGTTTTTTACTCTTAAAGGTTTCCCACATTAAATAATTGTGTCCTATGTTATTTATATTTCACCTCACTTCTCTCCATGTCATTTTTAATTCACCATGGCATTTTACCCTTAGGGGTTTTCCACATTAAATAATTGTGTCACGTGTTATTTATATTTCTTGCATTATAGTTTAATGTTATTTATTTAATTAAAATATGAAATATTTAATTTGATTGATAAATTAATTTAACTGCTCGGGCCTCACATAAGATTCACGTCTAATTCTAATAAATACATATTCAATTTCCCAAAATAACTCACTTCTAGTTCCACATTGTTTTCACTCACCTATAGACTCCATTCACTAACATCCTCCCATATCACGACTACCTTTTACTATGCCCCCACACTATATATGAGGATCACCCTTCCTTCTTGTCTAAGAATAGGTTTTATCACCTTATATACTCATGGGATCTTATGTGGAGGTTACGCATATTGATGATCACATAACCAATTCATTCCTACATCAGATCCATTTTTCCATATATATATTCTATTCACACCTACAATATCTTTCTCATACATTAGAAAAGTTCTCTAATAAATTCAGCAATCAACCTGCATTATCTATATGTTAGCCATGGGCACATTATAATATCATACTAATATAGACACACATAAAAACTAAATCAAATACATCTTACAATTATCACATACATCTATTCATCTCATTAACTACGCTACAAAGTATATGCCAATATTCAAAATGTAATTTTTCTGCGAATCAAAAACCGATATATATATATTCACAACAAAAAAGTCCATATAATATGTCGAGGGAATTTCCCTTCATTTATTCACTCATCCTCATCACTTCTCATAATAAGCATTAGATCTATAGAGATTAAGGACCCTCTGGTGTCACCACAACCTCTCAATCATGACCTCTCTTGATAGTGGGCCAATCACTCACTTAATGTTGCATTATCTTCCAACACCTATGCATATTGAGCTTGGGATTCCACCAATATCATCAAAAACTCTTGAATTAACTCATTCCTAGTATGGTAATTTTATTATTTTACTTTATGTACTTATCTCTCATCCTTCTCACTATGTAACAATACACATGTAACTGTTGCCACTGTAACCAAATCATTCAAGTATGCATGCTCACCTTATATCATCCACTCACTCAAGGATACCTCTAATCACCACATCCCATGGAATGTTATAGAGCAATTTCCACATAGATTCATCAAAAATGGTGGTTTAATAAGTATCACTTATAATTACTAACATAACTATATTAGCATATAACAATTAAACAACATCAATGCTATATAACAACTACTCAAATCTCAAACATCGCATATTAACTTACATTTTACTACTACTGCTATCTTGGGGTCTCCTCTAAGGGAATATATCCCTCCATTAGCTCTTTCACTCATGAATAGAGGTATCCGTACACCACCTACTCTAGGTATAGCATCACCTCCTGGATCAAAGACTACAATAGGAAATAATAGCACCCATTTGATCTCTTCCCACCACTCTATGTATATTACAATACAACATGCAATATTTTGATCACTCACCATAGCCACTGGGTCATCTCAGTTGTGGGTGGGGGAAAGAGCTGAGTTGGGTTTGGCCCTATATTAACCCCATTTTTATAATCTACATGCATATACCTCTTCCATGGATATGGTGTCAAAGGCACCTCATGCATGATCCCAAACTGTCTTGTCACATACTCATATTGAAATAATTCCCCTTGGTGGGGAAAATAATCATATAACCACATATTATGTCACATCCACTACACATCTATAACATCCTCTATCTACCCTCAAAAATATTTTTATGCCCTTTAAATTACATCATGTGGTGTTAACCTATCCAGAATATATCTATAGGTCATAGTATAAAATCATCATCTCCCGGTATTACCCATATCACTAGCACAATCTCTAGATGGGATCAATATAAGCATGGCCCACCTATTATTCACGTGATAAGAATGTACTCATATCCCCACACATATAAAATATAAATCATTGTTACACCACCACCATGGTTCTCCAAGGTGAACTTATAGAGGTCCTTAGATACAAATGAGCTAACATACAACAACCCCATACATATTGGATCATTTTCTCCTCTCTTTCCTAAAAAATTTACCACATCCTTTATGATATCGATACCCCTCTTCCATCCACTAGTATGAATGAGGCCAATAACACACAAATAAATTTCAACAATCACAAACCAATGGAAGTCCCCACAGACACTCAACCCAATCATGGGACTCTCCAATAAACCCTACTCCTTACCCAATAATCTATATGTGCATATCTCATATGGTATGGCACGTGTATGTGGCATATGCATGTACACCATCTTCCCTAAAATAAATAGGTAGTCACAAACTCTAGTACACATCCTATAATATCACCATCATCTCCATTATCGAGAGCCAAAATGTGCAAGTATCTACATTCCGTCACTCGCACCATGTTGTGATCAAATGAATATTTAGGGGAAATTCCCATAATATAGTGACATGTCATAACCTATCCCTATCCAAAATGTTTCATCGTACATCATCTGGTGCTAATCCAAATAATGTAGTCATATGGTTCCCTCAAATAAAATATCATGCATGGACATCTCTCTACAAACACATAAAAACCACATGCTATATTATTCCATTTCAATAACATAAAAAATCATCATACATCAATAAGCTCTAAGTGTGTTATCCAAACCACATCCATATCATCATATTCTAGCATTTAGCTTCTTATTCTACATCTCCAGTTAGGACCATATGGTTATTTTTCAGAACCGTACTATTCTATATAGTACTAAACCAAATCCAAAACTACACCATTCAATCCAGTTTCATTAGTCTGCCAAATTGGATAAACTTACAAATTTTCAAAAAAATATCAAAAACTATACAATTTGGCATCGAAAATATCAGCATTATTTATACTTACCAACTCATGGGTTGTTTATGCTTGAATGACATCTCCCATCTTCTTGATTTATGATCAAACAGGCTCTCTCACTCATGGTATCTTCTTAGTATCATAGCTCCTATCACACTCAATCACAATCAAACAATGAAAAGTAATTTTTTACTTTTCCACTTTGCTATTTATAGTAATACATACCTAGAGTATTACATACTCTAACTTACAGTTGCTTACCCTTATAATCCAATTACATCCTCACAACTATTGGGTCCCTATCTTGGGCCCTATTGACTTGATTTTCATGTCATTTATGACACTAAAATCATGTTTCTAACAACTTATTCTTTGATACATCACTAAAACTTTGGTAAGAACCTTTATGTTGGTGCACATGTTTTCTCTAGAAATTTTACATCTTCCTCTCTTACTCACACATTAATTCATAGTATTTTTCTAGTCACTCTATTTAATATTACTAATTGCACCACCCATATCTCTTTCTCTCTATCCTTAGTGACACAATCTCTAACATAGTTTCACCTTCTCACTTTTGTTTCAAGAAACATTGTCTCATGCTCCCCCTTTTGTCAAAATGGGGAAACCCTATAGGATAACCATACATGGTCATATACTCTTATTATTTCAAATTAATAATAAAATTCCAATAGATTGGTCATACAAGGTCATCTTCTTATACATACATTATACACAAATCAAGTTAGGTTGGATATGTAAGGATTCTTTTCTCTCTCGTTGTCACATAGCTCAATCTAATTCTATCACCCAAAAATAAATTTTGAACACAAAATTTGTACTATGTTTTGAATGTGAATAGTCACAAACACATAATGCCATCATATTTTCTATATGTGTAGGGGCCAAAAATTAAATAATACAAACTCACCAAAGTGTCAATACTACACTCATATAAAAAATATGGTGGGGGAGAATGAGACATCATTTCTATTTCACCTTATAGGAGTTTCCACATATTTTATACCTAGATCCATCTACAATGGTGTGGCAGCATTATTGGATTATAGTGGGAAACCAGAAATCCATGTGTTAATCTTCCCTTGGTTTCAAGACACCCAATTCCCACATTATTATAAAATCAAGCATTTATTTAGGGATTTGATCAGCCCCAACTCTACAAACATGTCAAGTATTAATCCACATGTCTCCAAACACTTCTTCTTATAATCACAATATATCCTATTGATTCCAATGACACATTTCTCCATTTTCTCCATGTAAGTAAGCCAATGAATCACATTGTTCTCCATGCAAGATGATTTTTTTTGCATACTTGCAGTTTTTATTTTTCTAGCACTCTCTTAGGTACCAATTTTCTTCTCCTTTACACTAGTTAATTTCATTCACTAGCATAAATTAGGGTAAATTTAGACATCAAAATATATTAAAAAAATCATTATTATGTCATGAATTTTTTACACTTACATATGCATGAGTTTTGAATATTAAAGTTTGATATTAGTGGTATAAAATATTCTACTTCCATCCTCTATTTCTTGGTCTAACTAGTCTTATGTCAATTTTTTATTATTCTATCATGATTTTGTGACAAGTTACAGTGATCCATGTCCATGCCCTTCTTCAATGTTTCCCATATTATGTCGTTCCAAAACTGTACAATTAGGTCAAAACCATACAAATGGCTTTACCCCTAATTGTATGTTCCAGACCCCCTTTGTTTCTCTCAAATTTTTATCTGCTAATTCATTTGATTACTATTTTTATGGTAACTTTCTTAGCTTTTGGTTCATCCTTTCCCACCACTAAGGTTAAAAATTCAAGTTAAGAACTCATATATATATATATATATATATATATATATATATATATATATATATATATATATATATATATATATATATATATATATATATATATATATATAAAAAATCATTTATTATCTAGTAAGCACCTATCTATCTACCATCTAATGATCTAAGGAAACAAGAGATACATTTGCATACTATATACATAACATAGGAATGCATAAATCTGAATTTTTCATCTACACACAAGGGGTTCTATTGGGATTAAGTGGCATATCCCTTTATTAGTATTGAAGCACAAGGACCAAACTAGGTCAATGGTTAGTTGCATGCACATCAACATAAATCACTATGAGAAGTACATCGAGTCTTAAATATAGCGCAACACTTAATGACTCAAAAATGGGGTGATCACCGAGGTCAGTCTAACTCAAGCATTTACATCTTTATTTTTTAGATCTAATGATTACTTGAGTTTGTTATAGGATAGATAGGGTTTTTTTGTAGGTTCAAGTACGACATATAGGATTTTGTGTGAATTTGGAGATACCAAATAATGACAAATAAAAACAAACAAAGATCACTGCTAGTTGCAGATTCTTATTTCTTACAAGTGCAAAACTGTCCAATTTGGTATGTACAATACCATTCATTATTTTCCTTCTTAGACAGTCCTACACAAATATTTCTAGATCGACACCAACTAATTTGACCAATTCTCAAATCTTGTTCCTATATATATCACTCATCAACATACTCTAACAAATTTTTGAACCAACTAACTTCCTCTTTCTATCTTATTTACACTTCAAAATGCATGCATTTTTTTATATCTATTGTGATTTTCATGTTATATACTTATTATATATAATATTTAGTATTAATTCAAGTGTATTAATAAACTTAGTTATGATAATACAATTCATAAACCTAATTAAAATTAATTAGGGTGATACACTTGGATATGCATCTTTTTAAGCTTTAGAAAACACTTTATAGTGGTTTTATGTGGATTTTTGGTTTTGGTTAAATAAGACTCTAAGAAATTGTTGCAAAAAATGTTTTATTGGGTTGTGGATGTGGAAGATTATGTGCAACGGATGTGGAAGATTATGTGCAACGAATGTGGAAGATTTTATGGAATATTTTGTGTAGTGGTTACAGATTTTTTTATGATATCTTATTAAAAATTATATTTATTTACCACAGAGGACCATATGTTCAGTTAGAAAACACATCTTTTGTGAATTTTTATGTTTTCAATAAGTTGAATGTTTTTAATCTTAAGGTGGAATATATGTTTTGGGAAACAATATGTTTTAGTTGATTATCCTTTCTAATATTTTATAATTTTTATGGTGGGTACCATTGTGATATGTAGTACCCACCAGTTTTCTCTCTTCCTTATGTTTTGTTGACTCATTATGATCAGTTTATTATTTCCTATGAAAACTTGTGGCAGAATAATTTTTCATGTTGCAAATTATTGAGTTTTCACCAACAGTCACGGAGCTAAGCCCCTCCTTATGATGTATGGGGAGGTTCCCATTGTTGAATGTAAACTGAACCTAAAGAAGTGGGTGGTTGTTAGGTTGGGGATCACACAAGAACACTCCACTAAGCTTATAGCAAACAAATTGTATGAAGTATAAGGGAGGAAATTGTTGTAGAAGGGAGCAAAGGGGGAGTAGGAGAAATAAGGAGAGAGGGGGTTAATCTTGTAAATAGGCACTAACAAAGTTTCACAAGCATTAACCAGAGTAGGTCCACATTCAATTAGAAGGACACAATAATGTAAGCCATTAGCAAGACCGATAAACAAGATACACAAAGTTATACAAATATATCAATCAAGGACATAAAGTTCCTTCTTGGTTGTACAAGATCATAATGCTCACAAAATTGGAAAGTAAAGAGAGTATGAGGAACATTGACAAAGTAAATAGAAGAATTGCATAGCTTTTATTGCTTGATGTAGAAGTGGTAATCTCAACAACATACATTCAATAAATAATTTCCAACCCTTTGGAAAAGAGAGGGAATTACAATATATAGCCAAGTCCAGTGGCTCTTCATCATTCCCCATGTGAATTTTTAACTTAAAGTGCAATCCTCAACGAAGAAATATAACTTTAAGTGACTTAAGTCACTTTTTACAACTTTATTCTCAATGAAGAAATAGAATTATAGAGAGAGAAAGAGAGAAGAAAGAGAGGAGAGAAGAGAGAGAGATAGATGAAGCTCCAATCTCGAATGATGAAGGATGAAGAATGAAGAAGCTCTGATCATGAAGAAGATCCACTCCTTGATCCTGATGACTTTAAGATGCTCCAGTGATGTGATGAACTCTTGATGAAGAACTTTGACCCATGAAACATAAGAAGTCCTCTTGAATGATCAACAATTGAACCTATCGGGTACATCAGAAATGAAGTCAGAAGCACTTGATCAATAGACCATTTTAAATAATGAAGAATCCCTCGTCCACTTGAACCAATCCTTGCAAACCATACCTAACATTGTCATGCCTTTCAACCCACATAAGAACTTGGAACAATTGACCCAATGCAATCATGATGATATTCCCAATCACCTTATAACCTTTGAGATGGGTGAAGGCAGGAAGGGGTAAGAGAGATTGAATGAAATTTCATTCACTTTATGATCAAGCACCCTGCATGAGATGAAGCAAAATGTCCTTTGGTGCCAAAATACACTTTGGGACCAAAATTGGGAAAGAAGAGGGCTTCCCCTTTCCACCCAAGTCAAAAATCAACTTTCAATCCTTTGCAAGCATGAAATTTCCCCCTCTCTCTCATATGAGGCAAGCTCCTAAGACTTGGTCACATTATGATGCAAAGGTTTAAAATAGCCATGTGATTTGAAACAGGTGACCATTTACTTTGAGAGAATCCCCAACAGAGACATAAAATGATCATCCATCATGTTTCCTATTATGAAATCTTTCAAATCAATCCAATTGATTATTTTTGTGATCAACAATCCTAACACATACGCTGACAAGTCCAAAAATGAGTTTTCCTTCATTAATCCTTTGCTTCAAATCATGGAAATCCATGTGCTCCACTAAAACTGAAATGGGCCCATATCTAGAGTTTTGAAGCTTCATCTTGAATTTTTATGATTGCACTAGCCTTAGAAAGTGATATGAATGCTATATTGCAGGCGAAAATGGATTTTGCAATTATTTCTGGAAACCCATAAATTTGAGTGCAATTTGGTGTTACAAGGATACTGATTTCGTAATTCGGGAAAATTTTGAGAAAATCAAATCCAAATTGGACATGGATACTTGATTCATAGGAAATATAATCCCAAGATGAACAATCTCTCCAAATTTGGTTATATTCTCTATTGTCAGAATCAGCGAGAAATTTGAAAATGGGTTCTGGTTGTGGGAAATGCTTGAGTAAATGGTGAAAAGGGGCAAAATAGGGAAAAAATTCAAATGATCATTCCATGAGAAATTTTAGATCAATTTTGATCTCATATTAGGCTCATTTCTAAATATCTTGGGGAGAGGAATGGATGCTCCAAATTTCAAGGGATTCTCTCACGGGGTTTGAGAGAACGAGACAGATCAATTTTTCAAGGGTGTAGGGTTTTGAAGGAGTTTTGGAGCTGTAGGAGAGTTTTTCTTGTATATTTTGATTTATTCCACTTGATATCATGAATGGTGGTTCAAAAAAATTCATTTTATCATAGGAATGAGTCCTCCAAGTTTTAAATGATTCCTTCATGAGATTTAGGAGAAATTTGGCTTGTAAATCTTGATTTTTTGGAGTGCAAAGGCCCAGTTTGTCAAAAAAAAAAGTCATCCATATATTTTTAACCTATTTTTCATGTGTCCATGAGTATTATATCATATTTAATAATTTCACACAAGGAATTCTGGTTCAAATTTGGTGGTAAACGGAGTAGAAGGCTAGGAGATATGAAGGAAACAAGATTGACGTAGCTAGGGACATCAAAGGATGTTTCTTGTTGTTTGGATGAACACACCAGATTGAAAGGAGCTCTAATGGCTTCCAATTTTACTTTTTTTTCTTATGTTTTGAGTTTATGTGTTATGGAGGTAAAATGAGATGCACTTTCATGGTGGAAGTTGGAGTGGAGGAAGCACATGGTGAAATGGAAGGATGGGGGAAGTGGAGAAGTGGAGATTTGGTGTCCCATTACACTTGGGTGCCCTTTTTGGGTGAAATTACACCTCAAAATTGCGCCTAAGGTGCATGGTGAGTTTGGGGTGTGTCATGTCCCTTGGATGGGTGAAAAACACACCATGCACATCTCTCACAACACTCTTTTTTCATGTTTTTGGCTTGTATGGCATGCATGCACATGAGGGAAATGGGAACAATCACAGCATGGCATAATTTTGGGGTGAAATTTCACCTCAAAAGTGTGCCTAAGGTGCATGGAGGGTTCAAAAAGTCACCTTGGAGGGAAAACATGGGTCCCACCATGACTTAAAGTACATGGTTAAGTCAAAAAGTGCATTTCTAAGCTCTCACCTTATGTTTTGATGTTATGAAATGGACCAATGAGAGTGAGGCACACTTTTGGGGTGAAATTTCACCAAAAGTGTGACAAAGGTGCAATAGGACACCAAAATTGTGCCCAAGCACTTAAGTGCGTTGCTCCAGAACTTGATTTGGACCCCTGAAAGACTTCCAGAATTGTTTTCTTCACCCCGAGATCAATTTTTCATGGATTTTGGTCATCCAATATATGAATTTGCATGGAAAAGGGCCAATGAATCCAATGAGCACATTTGAAAGACTTGAAAATGTGATCTTTAACAAGTTTTACATGTACCCTCTCTTTTGCCTCAGACGGTGCGCCAGTGAGCTAAAGTGCAAAAGTAGTTTTCAACAAGTGTTGGGCTGAAACAACTTATGGGTCCTGAGGAGAATTAAAAATACCCCCACTTGAGATTTTGATATAGGCTCACAACTCCACCAGAGGTGCCCAGAATCTTCCATGCAAGAATACAAGTGCAAAGAGGCCACCTTGAATCAGTGTTCGAAGAGTTTCTCCCTTTTTATGTTCTCAAAACTTTGTCACACTTAGTCCATCGCGAAGTAGGCTCCAAAATATTTCCAATTCCTGGGATATGAGCTCCCAACACTTCATGAGGCTCCTGAAACATTCCACTGAAGTTGAATCTTTGACAAAGTTTGCACACTCCTTTTTCTCAAAAAGTTCCTATGAGGAAAGTTTTCCCAAGACCACCCAAAAGTTTCCAGAATGCTTCCTAATTCATTCCATCACATGAAAATACTCTGATACCTTTCAAATTACTGTAACCAAGAATTTTGAAGTTCTCCAAGGCTCCTAAAAACATCGTGGAATTTGATCTTTGAAATGGGTAATTTAGATAATTTAGATAATTTTGGCTACTTGGACCAATTTGACCAGAAAGGGAAAATTTTCAATTAGGTTACTCATATAAAATGCAATGAAATTTTATATGTTCAAAAATTGGCTCATACTTTGGGGACTTTTCTTTGGTTTGACACGAAGTGATAACCAAGGCAAGAAGGAACTCTAGAATCTCAACTTAGGCTTAGTAGATCAGTTGCTTTGTACATTGGACAATAGAGTCATTTAGCACACCAACAATACAAGCGAGCTGCATAAAAACAAGAACACCAAGAACACACATGATGGAAAGGGAAACACACAACAGAAAGGGAAACACACCACACAATGAGCAAGGAAAAAAACCTAAATCACCTATGTTACATGTCGAGGGACAACCTACTTTCACTGTAGCACCAAATCCAACTGAATGCTTACCCATATATGGAGTATCGTTGAATGCCATTTTCTCCACAAACCCATTGACGGGAGCTCACTGAAATATGACCCCTTCCTCAATTTCTTTATAAATCTTAGATGATTTTCCTTGTAATTGAGGGTCCACTTGGTCCAGTTCCATTTCCTTTTTTTGCTTTGGCATTTTCTTCCTTCCGCTCATTGATTCCCCAAGTTCATTTTAATTGTTGATTTTCCTCCTCTGTTACAAAAAATGAGCCTTGATCATACTGGGCTTGTTTTTTCATACTAAGGCCTATAACATTTGATAGGAATTTTTTCTTCATTTTTAATCTGCTTCATGACCATTGTTTTCATGAGTTGATTCTCATAAAATGTTTTGGGAGCTTCCACACTATCACAAGCCTCTTGATGCTCCACATTTCTCATTTTATCTAAGCAAGTCTTCTTTCACAAACACATTGGCTCTTTATTGACACGTTGCTCATGATATGATGTGATTTTGCATATTGCTTCACTCTCTGGAAATGAAAATTAGTACAAGTTTGGGTATGAAGAGTGGAAACCATCATCTTCTCCATCTTGTCCATTTTGAGTCTCGAGATCTATCTTCATCACAAAAAACACCCTTTCCTTGAGTGGATTTTGACCTTGAAAGATTCGACATTGTTCTTTTTCATATATCCCTTGTTGAGAGGGTCCTTCATTTTGGATGAAATTGTCCTTTGGATAATCAAGCATCATTCCATTTATGTGTTCTTCATTGAGAAGGTATCAATCTTCATGAATGTGGAACAAGCACAAGGTTGGGGTTGAAACATCAAGATCATCATTTTCCCAATCTTGAACACCATGAACTAGGGAATCCATTTCTATGATGAATTCATCCTCATCTTGAGTATATTCAACTTGAAGAGGCCCAAGCATATTGTCATTTGTGCATTATTTTTTGAGGGAGTCATCCTCTCCCAATGGGAAAGATAAATTTTTGTATTCACAAACATACTCATTGAATGGAACTTCATGTTGAACCTTGAGATTATGATTTGAAACATTGAACTCACCTGACAAGAAGTTGCTTTCCATCATTTTTGCATTCATGACCCACATTTCTCATCACCTCGGGATTTCTTTGTTGCAAGTCAAGACCTTCATGACCATCATAACCACTTAGTAGAGAGACTGCATTCGTTCTCACCTCCAGCGGGAAGTACATGCTTTCAAATTATGATTCCATCAGATCATCATAATGATTTCTAACCAAATCCATGACTCTTGGATACTCTTCTATCAACATGGGTAGCTCAACAACTTCCTCCAAAGCTATGAAAAAATTACAATCCCTTGAATTTTGAAATAGGATATCTTCCCTCAGATCATCCGGTCTCTAAATGGTGTATTTAATTTTCCTGATGCGGCAGGGAGTTTCTTCATATTTTCATTTATTGAGAATGGTTTCATGCGACCAATCCATTTGTATATCTCCCCTAAAATCTTGATAAAATATTCAGACTTAGTAACATACCATATGAGATCTGAGCATGTCCACTACTAAAAAAATCATTGTGACCTTTTTGTCATTGAAAAATCTAAAAATGAATACACTGAGAATTCTTGACCTGACCAAAAAGAGGTAATTCTTTAGTTTCCATGAGAGCAGAAATGGTCATTAACACGAGTGGAAAGGGAAATACCATATATCTTTAGCAAAACTTGGTGAATGCATGACGTTGTCAGAGGCACTGAGAGTCAATGATGTAATTATTCAGTCTGTACCCATTGACCAACAAGGCTAGAGTCTAGTAGGTTCTATCCCCCCATAGGTGGAGGGTGTGGAACCAAGACAATTATGAGGAGTGGTATGAGGAGCGGGAGGTAGTTCTTTGGAAGTGGAATTTTTGGAACATGAACTTGAACTGACTTATCTCTGATGAATCCAAACAAGGTCCTATTAAATTACGTTGGGATGAGTCTTGACAGTGCCTATCAGACTCAGAAATCTAAATACTGGTCATCTTTCTGTAGAATGGATCGATGCATACACAACAAATGGAAGAAAAATATCATGGCACATCAGGGATTATGGTAGTATTGACATGAGTCCCAAATTTGCATTCTTAGGGTAAACAAAAGTAAAAACTGCATTTGTTAAGAAGACATGAATGAGACTTGCCGGAATGAGGCAGAAGGATATTTTGGATCTAAGGTGGTCTAACGGGATGAACATTCTTGGTTGATGCCCATGGAATCAAGACATCGATAGATCCTCCTTTCATTTTTGTTTTCTGTAGAAGGAATTTCAGACTTGGAGGATCTAATATCTTAGCTTTGGCAGATAGATAGAAGAGAGCTTCTTTATCTGTTTGTGATAAAAGTGAAGGACTTCTATAGGTGTAGCTAGTCCATGGATGAGTTCAGAGAGGATATTCATCTATTGAGGGTATTTTACAATATCCTATAATCCAGCGGACACTATCTCAGACTCCATCATCTTATTGCAGCCAGACTTAGCCCCCCCTGAATCTCAAAAATGTATTCAGATTTCCATCTTCATTGGAGGATCCCACATATTGCATTGGTCATGGTGGAGCTTCCAAAGCAAGTGCACTTTGGGGTGCTCCTTCAATTTCAGGTTTTTGCATGACTAGTTTTTGTATGATACATGTTGGGAAACCTCCTTCTCCAGACCATTTTCAAGTCATTGTAACTCTCTGGGTTCCTATCCTTCATATGAAGGATTCTTGATCTTTCCTGCACATGGATGAGGTCATCTTTGACTCCAATGGAAATTTCAAGGATAGTGTTTTCCAAGGTGTTTAGTTGAGCTCTTTGTACCCCATGAAACTAGACCTTCAGGAGTGACTAGACATTCACGAAGAACCTTTTCAAATTGTCTGAATGGGACAAGATCATAGTAGTGGTCAAGAAGAATCTTGAAGTGATTGAAGACTTATTGAATTTTGATTACAAAATAATTTCATGGACTCCTACGGTTCATTCTTCACATGTGTTAATTGAGCAAGGAGGGCATGGGCATATTTTGTAGTCTTGAGTCTTAGCTTAAGAAAATGGAAAATCATTGTTCATACACTGAATTGGCTAATTGAGCGTGATGGAAAATAGTAAAACCAAATTGCATGACAGTCATCTTGTAATGTTTCCAGGGGATTTAACCGCACTACAACATCTTCGTGTTGTACTTCAAGGATGTCACTGGGTTGTAATTAAATATGTGATATGATCATCTAGACATTTATGATCCATCTTTATAGATACTTGGGAAAGTTCTTTCTTGACTTTTTTGGAAGTTCATGCCAGTGTTGAGGCAAAGGCCAGCATACTAGTATTTTGTCCCCGTGGCACAGGTGCAACCATTTCTTCCTTTTCTTCCTCTTTATGTTCCTTTTCTCTGTTCTTCTTCAGGAGGAATGAGGACTAGTGGTTCTGCAGTGTGCTTCTCCAATGTTGAGCCTTCAAGAGGGAAATTAGGATTGAAGTTCTAGGAATAATAATCCTGACCTATTTTCGCTATCTATTTGAACAATGGGAAGCCTAAAATCAGTGTTAGTGAATGTGCTCTTAGGAGAGATTCCTGGTAAATTATGTGCGGAGTCCTGCACGATCAGCTTAAGTGTACCTCTTTTCTTCATAGTCATTCTCAAAGTGTTAGATAACAATGTAAATTGGGAAAATGTGATATTTTCAATAGGATCACAAAAAGTGTAATTTTGAACATTCAGATGGAATTTTTTGGTATTTTTTGGTTTTTTAGTTTTTTATAGATCTATTGAATTTATATTTTTGGGGGGGATTTTCAAGGATATCTTTAATGGGTACGACCTACAAAGTGGTAGATATTCCCCAACAAATTCACCAAAAATTATTGGCAAAATAATATATCGCTATGAGAAATTATTGAGTTTTCACCAACACTCACGAGAATAAGCCCCTCATTTGATATGCGGGAGGCTCCCATTATTGAATGTAAACTAACCTAAATTTTTGGGTGGTTGTTAGGCCGGGGGATCACATAGGAACACTCCACTAAACCTTTGTAAGAAGTGAATTTGTGATCAAGTACAAGGGAGGAAACTACAATGGTATTGGGAGGCAAAGAGGAGTAGGAGTCGAGTGTGGGAGCAGATGGGGGGTGTAATCTTGTAGGATAGGCACTATGTAAAGTTTCAAAAGCATTAACCATAGTAGCTCCACATTCTTAGATCAGAACACAATAATGTGAGCCATTAGTAAGACTGATAAAAAAGAGACACAAAGTTCTACAAATCTATCAATCAAGGGCGCAAAGTTCCTTCTTGGTTGTACATATGATCATAATGCTCACAAAATTAGAAATTTAAGAGAGTCAGAGGAACAATGACAAAGAAATAGAAGAATTGCAACTTTTATTGCTTATGTAGAAGTGGTAATCTCAACAAAATAGCATTCAATCAACAATTGTCAACCCTTTGGAAAAAAGAGGGAATTCCAATATATATCTGTTACAATAAGTTTACGTCTTCATCATGGTCCCCATGTGATCTTTCAGACTCTAAAGTGCTTTTCCTCAATGCTAGAATAAATAACTTGTCAATGATTTAAGTCACTTTTTACAAACATTTCTTCATCAATGGTGAAGTATTCTTAGAATTATAGAGAGAGAAAGAGAAGCTCGACATCTGAGAGTTCCTTGAGAGATGAGTGCTCCAACCTTGAATGATGAAGTGATAAAGCCAATATGATTGACCATTGAAGAGGGATCCATTCCTCAGGTCATAATGACATCTATAATGAGTGACATTCCTTGATGAAGAACTTTGACCCCTTGAAACAATTCCATGCTTTCTTGACCCTTTTGTACATGATGAGAACTTGAGACATTTTCCCGCACACAGTGCAAACATGATGACATTTCCACCTAGGAACATAGTGACTAGTGGAAGTGTGAGAGCCCAACACCTTCCAACTCTGAGATGGTTGAAGTTATGAGGGAGATATTGAATATAATGTTATTCACTTTAGGGTCAAGCACCTTGCATGAGATGAAGCAAAATGTCCTCCGGTACCAAAATACACTTTGAGACCAACATTGGGAATCGAGAGGGCTTGCTTTCCACCTAAGTTATAAATAAACTTTCAATCCTTGGACAAGCATGAATTTTTTCCCCTGGCTCTTCTATGAGAAAATATCCCAATGACTTGGTCACAATATGATGCAAAGGTTAAAAATAGCCATGTGATTTGAAACAGGTCACCATTTACTTGGAGATAACCCCCAATGGAGACACAGCAATGATCACCATTGTGTTTCCCATTATGAAATCTTTTCAAACAATCCAATTGAGTATTTTATGAATCAATAATCCTCCCACATACGCTGACAAGTCCACGAATGAGTTTTCCTTCTTCGTATTTTTTCTTTCAGATCATCGGAATTTCCATGTGCTCCATTAAAATTGAAAATGGGCCTTGTATCTATAGTTATGAAGCTTCGTCTTGAATTTTTATGATCACATCTATCCTTAGAAAGTGATAGGAATGCTATTGTGCAAGTGCAACAATAGATTCCGCAATCCGTTTCCGAAAACCTGTGAATTTGAGTGCAGTTTTGTGACTACGCATTGTCTGATTTCATAATTCGGGAAAATTTTGAGAAAATAAAGTCCAAATTAGACATGTGACTTGATTCGTCAAAAAATTAATCCTAAGATGAATAATTCATCCAATTTTGTTTAGATTCTCTCGTTAGAATTAACAGAAAATTTTTAAATGGGTTTTGGTTGTGATGAAAAGCTTAGTAAATGGCATGAACATGAGAGGTAGGGAAAAAATTCATCTGATCATTCCATAAGAAAATTATGATTTTTTTTAATCTCATCTTAGGCTTGTTTTTAATCTCTTGGGGAGAGGAATGGGTACTTCAAATTTCAAGGGATTCTCTCACAGGGTTTGAGATAATGTAGTTGAGATCGATTTTGCAAGGGTGTGGGGTTTTGAAGGAGTTTTGGAGCTGTAGCATAGTTTTTCTTGTATATTTTAATTTATTCCAATTTATATCATGAATGGTGGTTTAAAAATAATGAATTTTATCCTTATGATATAATTCCTCCAAGTTTCAAATGATTCCTTCATGATATTTGGGAGAAATATAGCTTGTAAATCTTGCATGTTTTGAAGTGTCAAATCCCAGTTTGTCAAAATAAATAGGTCATCCATATATTTTTAACCTTGTCTTCATGTGCCACGAGTATTACTATATCATCATTAAATTCTTTCACACAAGGAACATTTGGTTTGAATTTGGTGGCAAACGGAGTAGATGGCCTAGGAAATATGAATGAAACAAGATTGAGGTAACTAGGGCATCAAAGGATGTTTCTTTGTATGTCTGGATGAACATTCAACATCTTGAAAGGAGATCTAATGGCTGCAAACTCTTTCACTTTTTTCTTATTTTTTTCATTTTATGTGTTATGAAGGTAGGAATTAGATGCACTTTCATGATGGAAGTTGGAGTGGAGGAAGCACATGGTGAAATGGAAGGATGGGGGAAGTGGGAGAAGTAGAGATTTTGGGATGCCCCATTGCACTTGGAAACCCTTTTTGGGTGCAATTATACCTCAAAAGTGTTGCCTAAGGTTTCATGGTGTAGTTTTTAGGGTGCCATGTCCCTTGGATGAGGTGAGAAACATGCATACACATCACATCTCTCACAAGGCTCTTTTTTCATGTTTTTTGACTTACATGACATGCATGTACATGGGGGGGAATGAACCAATCATAGCATGGCGCACTTTTTGGGTGAAATTACACCTCAATTTTTGTGCCTAAGGTGCATAGAGGCTTTGAAAATTAAACCTTGGAGGGAAATCATGGGTCCCACCATGACTTAAAGTACATAGTTAAGGTCAAAAAGTGCATTTCCAAGCTCTCACCTTATGTTTATGATGTCATGAAATGGACCAATGATAGTTGAGGTGCACACTTTTATGGATGAAATTACAACCCAAAAATTGTGTCTATGAATATGCAAGAGGACATCTAATAGTGCGTCCAAGCACTTAAGTGCATGCTCCGGAACTTGATTTGGACCCCTGATAGACTTCTAGATTGTATTTCTTCGCCCCAGCAATCAATTTTTTCATGAATTTTGGTCATTCAATGTAATGAATTTTGAATGGAAAATGGCCAATGAATCCAATGATCACATTTTAAAGAATTGAAAATTTAATCTTTAACAAGTTTTTACATGTACCATTTCTTTTGCCTTGGACAGTGTGTCGAGTGAGCTGAAGTGCAAAAGTAGTTTTCATTAAGTGTGGGCTGAAACAACTTATGGGTCCTGAAGAGCATTTAAAAATTTCCCTACTTGATATTTTTTATAGGCTTACGAATTACCACCAGAGAATCCCACAATCATTCTATACAATAATACATTGCAAAGAGGCTATCTTGAATCATTGTTCTAAAGAGTTTCTCCCTTTTTATGTTCTTAAAAATTTTTGTGACAATTAGTCCATTGCGTAAAGTAGGATCCATTAGCTTTCCAATTCCTCTGGACATGATCTCCCAGAACACTTCACGAGGCTCCTAAAACATTCCACTGAAGTTGAATCTTCAACAAAATTTGAACACTCATTTTTAGCAAAAAGTCACTTGTGAGAAAAACTCTCCCAAGACCACCCAAAAGTTTCTAGATTTCTTCCTAAGTCATGCCATCACGGAAAAAAAAAACTATGATACCTTTCCATATGATTGTAATTGGGACTTTTGAAGTTCTCCAAGGCTCCTAGAAATATCAGTTGAAGTTGATCTTTGAAAGCATGTAGTTTCGGCAATTTTGAAAATTTTGGCTACTTGGACCAATTTGACAAGAAAGGGAAAAACTCAATGGGGTTTCCATATAAAATGAAATGAAATTTCATATGCCAACAAATACATTGGAAACTTGACTATGCTATTTTTCAAAATTCTTCTATGTTTTATCATCGTGTTGGTTATTATACGTTTACACTTGACATGACACTATTTGTGACACTTATTGCTTATCCATGTTATAGGACATTTTATGTGGTTTAGTTATGATTTATGTGATGAGATGGATATCATGAATTATGATAGTAATTTTTATATTGTTTGGATAGTTATATGTGGTGTATTTTTATTCAAGTGATGCAGATTTATTATATTACCATGATTAGGTGTATGTGCATACAGCCACCTAGTTGCATGTGTGGAGTACACCAACTATTAGATATTGCATTTGGAGTGAAGGAAAGGTAAGAGTTACAACGGGCTAACATTTTTTATTTAAAGCCTTAATTTTATTCGCTTGAATTTCAACAAAGAGTAACGAGTTTGAACCAAACTGGTTGTCCCACCCTTTAGGGCATTCTTTCTTCATCTATGAAAATACAATGTTAGGTGTGTTGTCCCACCATTCGTGTATAGTTTAGATCCATGTTTAACTATATTTATTCTACAATTACTAATATTTTATATGGTAACAATAGTTGAGCAGCTACATATGCTTGGTCGTATATGCAATTAAGTGACTGCATATGCACATGTCTGGTTGCATACATAGCTAGGTAGCTGCATATGTAGACTTTGGGTTGCATATGTAGCCAGGTGGCAGCCTATGTAGACACTTGGCTGCATATGCAACTAGGCATCTGCATATTTGGTCATGCACATGCCCATTTGCATATGTGGCACCCATTGTACCAGGAATCTTTACAAATGTAAAAATTTTAGTGTTGGCCCTCTATACATTCACTTCCAGCTCCCTTTTTATAAGATTTATCATTCACCTTCATCATTGTTTACATTTTTCTCATATTCGCCATCAACATGAAACCCATTTTTTACAATTTTCCAAACAAAATCTAGGTTGGATTTTGGTAAGGGGTCTTAAAACTTACCCTGTTCATTTTCTCCTTTATCTTATTGGTATTTTTGGTTTTTTTCCTTCACCCCTAATGAGAAGTGGATTTGGGAATGGTTTTGGGAAGGGGGAAGGGATATTCTCTTCATTTATCATGGCATCTTGGGGAATCCATGAAGGATATTTTATTCTAATCCCTTCCTTGGTGGAAGTAGGATGCATTTCCATTTGGCTTGGAAATTTCCTCATATCCTTGCCAAGGAAGCATCCAAGGCTTGAAAAGCCTTGGTAATGCCAGATAAATATGGAGCAATAAGGAGCTTGGTGGGTTATTTAGAGTTGTGGAGTTATCATATGTTTAGAGGATGATCTTGGAACTATATGTTATACTTCTATTTTTGGGATCCCTTTTTCCCCTCTTCCCATTTCCTTTGGTTTCGGTATTTTGGTAGTCGAGTCTTTTTTTGTTTTGGTGGAGATCTTCTTCTTCCTTCTTTTTTTTGTCTTGTTTGGATAAGTTGTATACTTTTTGTTCTACTTGGGCATCTTGGTGGTATGTTATCCCTCTTTCCCATGGGCTTGGGGGATATTAGCATTTCTACTTTTAAGAGATAGGCATGTGACGATTCCTATGGTTGGAAGGTTTACAAGCCTTTTCTTTGTGGTGTTTGGAGCACTTGCTTGATTTGGAGCTTGGAGTTAACTTGGAGACATTCTTAGATTTTCTTGGTTGGAGGAGAGTTGATTAAGAATTCAGTTTTTGGGCATGTTGTTCCCACATAGTGGGAGGCTTGTAATATTGTATTTTTATAGTGTTTTATATTACTCTTGTTAAGAAGAAAATCTGCTTTTTGTTTTTCTCTTGGAAACTTGATGTAAGATGTTGTGAAACCTACTGTTGGGAGGCAAATCTAAGGGGATTTATTTAGTGTTTTTGTTTAAGTAAATCTTGTTGTTTTATCCTCATTGAATTCTTATTTTGAAAAACAAGTAAACGTGGGCTTTGGGCTAGCTTTTTTATGTTATAAATCAGCATGTATTTATGGCTCATTATGGGGGATTTTCTCTTTGTGATTATATGGAAAGTTTTTTCTTGTGTTTGTATTATCACTTAGAAGGTTAAAGAGATTTTTAGGCTTGCAAGTTAGTTAAAAATTGAGTAAATTATATTTTGGTAGATTTAATTCTTATTGTTACAAAAATGAAAATGATAAGTCATTTTTAGATTATTGGACTTGTAGGAATAATTTTGTATAAAGGAACTTTTATTGTTAGCCAAATCATCTTCCATTATGCTTTGTTGATGTACTAGCTACTTATAAAAAAAATTCTATACTTGCCAAATAATCTCTCTTTCCAAGTTGAAAAATACATGGCTTTGAAATATTGTAGTGTCCCCGTCCCTCGTGCTCTTTTTCTTCTTCGGCGACTGTGTTGCTAAGTGTCTAAGGTCGTTGCATTTTTGTTAAACATTAGGGGCTTCGCCTTGTTGAGCTTACTTGTTGATCACTCTTATGCTTGGGCTCTCGATTAAGTGATTTTGTTTTGTCCCTATCGTTTATATCCTAAAGGATTATTCGAATCCCTTTTAGGTGTGTGGGCATTTTAAAAACATAATCAAAATAATTAATGAATTAATGGGTATCAATTATATTTTAATATGTGTTTATTAATAATAAAATCTTATTTTGAATTAATTAAGCCTTTCTAGGCCCCTACACATGTTTTTATCACAAGTTATTGGCTATTTGACGTTTCTCGCACACCAAAATTGTAAATATGTATGGTCAATTTTTCCTCTGCTAAGCGTGGAAATATGGGATTCCTTGGTTCCCGGAAAGTGGGTGCATGGAGTTTAATGGCTGCCTTTTTGTCCTTGGTTGTCCTTTCTAGCCTTCTTCTCATTAAAATGTTTGACCCGACTACTAGAATGTGCTTGGCGTGGCATGTGTTTTGTGGGGGGGGGGTCGTTTTCACTATTTTAGTGGTGTTTTGTTTTGTGCAGACTGAAACTAGCTTGTTAGTGCACAGTCTACAGTTGTGCCGTTTCAAAACCACATTCCTTCTAGTAAATTTTTTTAGATAGTTCTTTCTCCCACGTTTTGCTTATAGATAGGGGCACTACCATTTAAAGGTTGAGCTGAAGAAAGAGACAGAACGGTAAGAGAAAATGAGGCTACAGTCACACACATATATCAAGCAGCTAGATGAGGCAAAGCCTTGGATTCCATTGAAGGCACATGGTATTGATAGCCCTGTGGTAGATGGAACTCGACAACAAATGGTTGCAGTTGAAAATTTCCAGATACCATTTAGCATGAACCCGTATAAGTATGTCAATGCATTGGTACCAGGGAGGATAAATGCTAGTTTAAATGAGGAAAAAACTCAATGAAGACAACATAAATGAAGGATTCTCGAGAAGTTTCTTGGATACATTACCAGCTAGTCCACTTCGTTACAGTGGAGAAATATGCAAGTTAGGGACTATATCCTTCTCTTATTCAATAAGAATTGTTTAGTGCGCCATGAATAATTGGAAGAGCTTAAACTTCCCAAAGAGATTCTAAGAGAAGTACTAGTATCATTGGCTATTTAGAGACCTACAACTGGTGGCTGGGAATTTCTGGAATCCACTGATAGGTCATTTATAAAGAGCCACCAAAATATTGTGAAGGAAAAACATAAAAAATGGTCAGAGAATGAAGATGGTATTAGAAATGTCAGCATTGGATGTTGCACCTGGGAAATAAGGGTAAGATGAAATCTGCAGAAATTTCTTTACAAAATTCAAATAAAGGTAGCAGCGGAAGTAGTGGTCTAATGAAATCAAACATGAATGGTGCGGTCCAAGGTACTAAGTCAGTAAAAGTTGTTGAAAGTGGTCAAGTTGAAGGTAGGGGTGTAGGGAATGGGGGATATCTTTGTGAGGACAATGCCAGAAGAAACTTGAGTTGCTCTTCCTAGAGAATTACGTGAAATTTTAGCCAATCACATTTGTAATTTGTCACAAATTCACCAATCTTTACAAAATTTGGCTAAAGAAAAGTTATCTTCTAAAAAAAACTAAAATCCAAGGGCAATTATAGCTGCTATATCTGCTTTAAAGGGGGCATCTGCACCTGAACCTGAGTTAAAAAGTGTTATTGATTAGGTTGCTACAAATGTTAATAGTGTATACTTTTTATCTTCTTTGGGGAACAAAGACTTGGATCCTTTTAGGAATGTGGATATTGCACTCCTTCGTACCAACAGACTTGGTACAACCATTCGTAAGATAGACATAAACGAGGCATGTAAGATAAAACTTGGAAGTGAATTTACTCAACCTGTATATAATAAGATTGTAAGAAGAGGTGTCCAGTGGAGTTTGAGTTTGAGAGGAATGTTGGTGCCTCGCATGCTACGGATGAAGATTCAACTAGAGGTTTGTTGTTGCTGGACCTTGGGGAGTTTGGATGCCTCGTCGAAGCTGGAGGAGCAGGCAATATAACTCTACACTTTGCCACTATTGCTATATTTTTTTTAATATATCGTGAAATCAAACCACCATTTCCTTGTATTGATTTTTCAGTTGGATGCCTTATTAGGAGACCTCTCCTTTCTACTTGTTCTATTCTTATTTTCACTTTTATCGCTATCAGGTGTGTTAGTGGAAAGCACGCATGTGCCGACATCTCTGGGTGTTATGTTTTCCTTGCTTGAGTGTTTGACCTTCATCTTTTCGTTTATGTATATCTTCTTCTCTACGATTGATTTTTTTAAGCTATTATGTTGTCCCAGCTAGTATTTTTGTTGTTGTTAAAATAAGTTTGCGATAACTATGCAGCTCCTCCCTTTCATCTGAGTTTATTTTCTTTTTTCTTTGTATTTTGTCGAATGTTATTAAATATCTTCCTCGAACCCCTTTGATATTATTCTTGACATCGGGAAAGACAAATTGTAGAAGTGGAGTGATCATCGCTTGGGCCATCTGGGTTGAAGCTCCGGTATTAAAACTTTTAGAATGAAAAGTTTGTGTGCAATGCATTTTAGATCTCGCATGCTTAGACTCCCGTATTATTTTCCACCTTGTTCCTAGGCTTTTAAGGCCATCCTCAAGAAGTTCCTTGACCATCCCTATCCACTTGAACCGTAACTAGCTTTTCAGATCAGCTAAGCTAGAGGTTTCTATCGTGCGAATCTAGTACCATCGTTAACACTAAAATAGTTTTGGTCTAATCCCCCTCTCAGAAATTATTATTGATGGCGTTTATTTCTATTTTCCTAACTTTCATCCTTTCTCTTTTATAATTTTAATGTTATTAATTAATATTGGTCATTTTCTATGCACGAAATTTCCTTAATATTTTGTGATGGAAATTGCCTTAAACGTTATTAATCTTCAGGAAAACTCATCTTGCATTTGATAGTTGTATGGATTCATAGGCAGAAGGTTTTGATTTGTTAATGTCACTTAGTAATTTATGTTTGTATCTATGTGTGATGGTTGGTTGTGTTATCAAGGGTTGCCTTAGATTATTGTTGATATGGAAAAGAGATATTTTCTTTTACCTTAACCAAATTTTAGAATTATTGTGAAGGTTGTAATTCCTTAGAGATATAAATCTGGATGTTGTCTTGTATAACCCTTGTTTGACAGAAAACCCCCCCCATTCTCCTCTTGTGTGTTGTTACTAGCCTATAAGGGTATTGACCCTTCTTGCATGATTGAGGAATCTTTGGGAGTTAAGGGTCAAGTAAAATATACCTTGCCTTCGCTTCGAAACTTCGGTTGTGTCATGTTCGTGTATTTAATTTCACTCATATACTCTAAATTATTATAGGGTTGAAAATTTTAGCATGCTTGGCTTTTCATGTTGACCTTTAAACACCGTGTGTTCCTCGTTGGGGCTGATCAATTCTTGTTTGTTAGAAATATAACATTAAAGCCTATGCTCTTAGTATCTTCTGATAATTCTAGATGGATGGCATGTATATTAAGCTCCAATCTTGTAATTATCTAATTGTTTGATGGGAATATTGTTTTCTTATAGATTGTTATACTTTCATTGCTTTTGTTTATAACTAAAGTACAAGGTCTTTCTTCTTTGATTGACATGGCTGAGACTGTATTTTTAATTGAGGTGTTTTTTTTTGTATTGAGAGAATCGACCCAATTCTTGTAATAAAGTTTTTTTTTTCCTTTCATGGTATTGTTAGATAAAATTTATGGTGGCTTTGTGTAGCCTTATCTTTCTCAGTTCTCGCGAACTGACTCTTGTGAAAAATTTGTTGCAGATGGCCTATGCAAGTAGATGAGGGATAGACTTGTATATTTTTGCATCAACCTCTGTTGAGAAGGTTCTTTTGCTCGAATCCTTTTTATGTTGTTCAACTATTCATAAGGTCCAGTGGAAATTTTTAGAAGAGGGTTAGTGTCTTAGTATAAGGTATTGTGGCTTTGGTCATCTTAACTTTGGAAACCTTGGATTGTTTTGACTATCATGGAAAATATAAGAAAATTGGTTTGCCTCCTTGTTGAGAGACCTTAATGGATTATCAGTATTGTAAGAATAGTTTAGCATTCCCTGGTCAATGTTATTACTCTCATGTTCCCTATGCATGGTTCCTTAGAGTTGGCATGTCCCTTTGGATTGTGTATCGTGCTAGAAAGTATCGATGTAACCTTGTTTTCTTTCCATAAATGAGTATTGTTAAACTTTACCCTTGAGATTAAATGTTGAGTTAAAGTTTTCTAAGACTTAGTAATGATGTGTTTTAATTAAAATAAAATGGGTTGGCTGATCCTTATAGGAGTTTAACTAAAATTTATATTCAGATAAATTAACGTAGAGGTCACCAATTTGAGAGCAAGTAATTCCATAAGTGATCAAAGATGAAACTATCCCTTGTGAAGTAAAATTAAATAACCTGCTAACCCTAGCTAGGCTAGCAAACATTACCCTTATATGGTGAATTCTTAAACGAACATAAGGGAAATCAATGGTTAGTTCTGGAAGATAATAAGATTTAATAAGTAGGAGAAATCAATTTAGAAACCTTGCAATCTATCTCTCAGCCATTTAGAAAGAAAATTGTTTTCTTTTGTTAAACTCCTTCAGTGAAGCCTAAGTAAAATCTTTAATAATTTTGGATAAACTCTCAAACTTCAATTAAATCCTTCCAAATAGCTAATGAGGTCCTAAAGATGAATTCAATTCAGCCTCCTTCCTCCAGCGTCTTCCTAGGTGCTTTGTAATTTTCCCCCTTAAGAAAGTTGAAAGTGAATCCATATTGTAATAAGGGTAGGAGCGAGTTTTAGTAGCATAAGTGTGGATAAAAGACCTTATGGGATTAAATTACCTCCTTAATTAAATAATTGAATCAAACAAAGAAATTTTATAATAGAGAAGACTTAAAGCTAACTACTCAGTGTAAAAGGAAGAAAATTAGCTTGGTAAGATGAATTGTATGAATCATATCCTGAGCCTCCTTGAAAAACATAAGTTAAGAACTTCAATATATACTATCAAAATAAATAACCTCCAATAATTTCCCACTATGACTAGCCCTAACGGTGAGTGTGTTATGTGGTGGTTTACTATGTTTTCTCGTTAGAAAAAAAATATCCTGGTAATTTTTACTATTGTATTTGGGTGCATAAAATGTGGGCAGTACAAATATATTGATAAATTGGAAGTGAGCTCATAATGAAAAATTTGTTCTCATAATTACTTTCATTCATGCAATATAGTGTATTGTGTGTGTGTGTGTGTGTGTGTAGTGTAAGTGCATGATTTCTTTTATATATGTATTAAATAATTGGTGAATTCTTGTGAGTAAATTGTACTCATGAAAGTAAAGTAATTTATTATAATCCTCTATGTGAAATCTTATTACATACATATATACATACATAGATATATATGTATGTATATGTATATATACATATACATATATATGCACACACACACACACACATATAAACCCTACTCATCATCCTTTCCATGACAAGGTTTGGGAGGGGCCACAGATTGGTCGTGACCCCTACCCAAAACTTACCCCTCCTCATTATTATCAATATTAATGTTCACATAGGTATTAATATTGATGTTTAGTAAATAGTACGATTATATGCAGAATATATTGTTATAACCACAATAGGAATCATATAGTTTGGTTGCGTGTGTAAATCTATTAACGGGTTATTTGTTTGTATGAATTCCTATTTTATAGGATGTTGGTTTTTTATGCATCGATGGCTATATAATAGCCTTTGTAAATGGTCTAAACATGATTATACAAAATATTAATTTTGTTGTACAAATTGCTCATACCCTAGATTTGGTATCTCAGTGATTCATGGATGAGTGAATTGATAGGGGAAATTGTACTAGTTTTTGTAATTTTCTTAGAGATATGTAGAAAATTATTATGTCACATTTAGTATAATGATTTTTAGAATAGGTTTAGTTCATGTTTTATTCTGTGTGTTGGAGACTCGATATTTAGTGTAGAATCGACAGAGGAGCGGTCTTTAATTTCTCTAACGATGATCAATAAGCATTAAATTTGAGATATAATTTTAACTTGTGATATCATCAGATCTTAAAGAATCAAATTCCCAGTTATGCTTTGTATTTGTTTTATAATGTATTGCAAACAAGCTTCGACGTTTTGGCATTAGAGGTGCCTTGTTTGACATTATATTTAGGATCTGATAGATTCAGATCTGTATATCATTTGCATCGGTCTTATTCGCATTCCTTCTAAGAATTTTAAAACATTGTTAGTCCTATCCTATAGACATGGATTTGAACGAGGTGCATGTAGAATCAAATTTTAGTGTCGACAACAAAGTATTGGAACACCGCGAGAACGTGTTAATCTTAGTGCTATCTAAAGCCTATAGAGAATTGATGTGAAGTTCTATGTGTTAATATATCTGTTGTGTACCACGTCATCTATCATCCACACATCCAATTCAATCACTCATCAAAGGACCGTATAGCTGATCCATGCATGATTTTGAAGGCATTGTTATTTGTATCAACATGTCCCTAGTTCATTCCTGAATGATTTTGGTACAGTCCTGATCTGAACACCATCATTCTGATCATTTGTGATCTCCTCTGCATCAGAGGCATATCCTATTTCAATTGATGACCAATTTTCTATCAGATTTGTTGTGGCTGTCAAAACTCTCTCAGATCAAGCCTCACTCAGATATTGTTGGTTTCTATTAAAATGACATGTCAAAGTGTGTATTGATTGAAAATCTCATTGCAATAAGTTTAATTTTGTCTCTTCATGGAAATCCAACAAAGTCTTTATTCTGACACCAAGTCGACCACACACAGTTTCCATAAAATCATCAAAAGGTGTGTTGCTTTTAGGATTTAAATATCTTATATAGGAATTTTTGCAAAATTAATTGTTCAAACCCATGAGTCAAGTTTTTGATGATTCGACTTCATAATGTAACATGTCGACCTGAGTAATACTTTTTTAATGGATAATTGACATTATTTTTGGTATCAAAATAAAGGCACTGCATCATTTCCGTTTTATTAATAAAGTCTATGCAAAGTGTCCTAGTTGTATTTAATCCATGTTAACAAAACTTTGTTTTGTCAATAGTCTTTAGTATTTTTATTTTTTGTGTCAAAATCATTAATTTAGTTATTAATAGAGTTATTGTCAAAGTTCATCATGATTCATTGTGAAGATAGTGTCAATTGTCAAATAAGACTACCAAGGTAAGAACTATCATTGTCATCAGTTAAGTAATCAAGATTGTGTGCATTATCAAAAGCTCATAAAATAAATTGTCTTACGGACGCATTTGCATGTGTTACCCGACGTCCGTAAAATAAAGTGTTTCACATATGCGAGAGTGTTTTAAGAAAATAAACATAATGTGGAAATCAGTTGAGCATCGCATATTTATCCATCTGAGTTTGCAACACATTCATTTTGTTGGACAGTGGCATAAGATGCTGGAGGTCAATCATCGACCTCTCATCAGTCGCCAATGAAGGGGCCGCTTTATTGCTTTAGTGGCAAGTGTGTGAAGTGTGTTTGATTTCACATTTTCAGATGTGTTCTTCAGTTCCATCAGTACATGTTTTGCTTAGTACATTCATGTTTCCAGTTTCTAGTGTGCAATTTTTTAGCTTGTTAGTGTGGATTCAAAAATAATGAACAGAGGTTCATTCATGTTCACTTGAAAGTATGTGACTATTCCTAAAATAATTCCCTTATGTAATAACATAGTGAAGAACAGATAGCACTGTGAAATGAAACATCATGTGTCCTTGACCAGAGGTTAAATAGTCAGATGTATTCCTGTTCATACCTATGGTTTGTGGTTAGCACTCTTGGAAAACCATTGAAGGTTGTTCAGATGTGTTCCTGCTTGAGTTCCCACACTGTTAGGTCAGATACCATGTGTTCCTTAGAGTGATTGGTTGATAAACAGATGATTCTTGAGCGTTTTCCCATCCTTGTCGGTCATATGTGTCCCTGATAGTGCATGGTTGGTAAGAAGTTAATGTTTTCCTTCTTCTACCTTCAGTTCGAGTGTTGTACCAAGATCATGAGCAAGCAAGAGCGGCAAGCTGCAGAGGAAGTGTGAAAGTTCTTTTTCTACCATGTAAACATTAAGGGGTGCCAATGTTAGGAATATTAATGTTCACAGTAGGTATTAATATTGATGTTTAGTAAATAGTATGGTTATATGTAGAATATATTGTTATAACCACAAATATCATCATATAGTTTGGTTGTGCTCGTAGAAGCATATTAACGAGTTATTTGTTTACTATGGATTCCTATTTTATAGGATGCTGGTTTTCTATTTCGATGGCTATATAATAGCCTTTGTAAATGGTTTGAACATGATAATACAAAATATTAATTTCTTTTGTAGTAAAGGTTGCTCATACCCTAGACTAATAGTATGGCAGCCATCCCTGCATATAGATCTCACAGTATTACAGTCGGTCGCCATGATTATTTTATGAAATGCAAACATTTTAATAATATGTGTGTGTACACACACATATTCTCATATGCATTTATTGTGTGTGAATATATATATAATATATATATATATATATATATATATATGCACACGCCCACATATTTTTGGAATTGTATCCATGAGCAAAAAATAGATATATATGAAGAAATTCCATAATATCCTCAAATTTAAAGTTGTAGAATCAATATAAAAACAAGATATACAAAAAATATGAGGAATTAGAATAATAGATCTTCTTCCACCATCCATGAGAGTTCCACAAAACATCCTGCAATGAACCAGACAATAAAAGAGAAGGAGAAATGGCGAACTTAAGACAATAAAATGAAAATAAGGAAGAAATATATTCCATAAGGAAACTCTATGGTTTCATAGACCAACCCTAAGATCTAGAGTGGAAAGTATTTCAATCCAAAGACTCTCCTTAAACCTGGAATGTGCACTTGCAAGTGGGTCCTATGGTGGGTCTACCGAGTGAGTGGAATTTTGAATTTTTCCTTAGGTGAACATTCATTTAGGTAGAATTTAGAATGTTAATTAATTGATTTTACTGTGCATGTGTTTTAGAGGCCCCTTCTTCATAACACCATAGGAGATTTAAAATTTTAACCATTTAATTACTTTTAATGTGCCTATTTTTAATAAATTCCATGCGAGGGTGAAGAGGTGCACATCCTCTTAGCCTAATATTAAAGACTCAGGTCCTAGTACCACCACATGCTCTCATGGTGAATTCCTATATAAATTTCATATTACAAACTGATGTCCTCTCGGATGCTTTGGTTTTCACTCTTGCTCCTCTTGTTAATGCATTTCATATTAAAATATAATACTCGTGTTCTAGTTCTAATCATCGTAATGACTTGTTATTAATCTGTTATTAAAATGATTATCTATCAGTACACAACAACATACACAGATATTATCAGATTCTACAATATGATTTCATTGAGGGAACTCTATGGTATCCAAGCCATATGGGGTTAAAATTTGAGGCCCTTCATGATACACTTTAGTCTCAAATAGTCATATTTGTATTTTAAATTATATATCCAATTGGAGGTACTTCTGGGAACATGCCAATGTTTTCCACGATTAAATAAATTCATGAGTCAAATTAACTAAGGAGAATAAGATCTGGAAGTAACCCTTTTATTTCATGTCTGTGGTCTTTATTCTTTTGTTTTTATATCAAAAAACCTGCTTATTGGACTAGTCACTTTAGATTAAGTTGGGGTTAGCACACCGGTTGTACAGACAATATATCATATCTAAGCATACATGCAAATAAAAGAGGATATTCTACCAGAAGAATTATACAAAACAAGAGACATAAATCAACACTAGATTTAATGTGGTTCACCCAGTGTGGGCTACGTCCACCAAGAAACAAGCCAATCTATTATCCAAAGCTTTGACAAGATATACAATGAAGATTTACAATCTTCCACACCTCTCAGATGTTCAGTACTTTCTTTCTTCAAGCTTTTGCCTTCTTCACCAAGAATTCTCTCTCACATAATTATCTTGTAATTATGATCAATCCTCTCATTCTAAACCCTAGCTTTATGCTTTAAATAGTCATTTAAGACTTTAGGGCACTTAGCCATGCAATTACATTCATTAAATCTATTCCAATGCTAAAAATAGAAATAAATCTTGAGAGTTAATTAAAAGCTTGTCGCACAGGTAACCAATGCCGGTTCTGACCCAACCGCTTTTAGTTCCAACTTTCCCTGACCGATGCCACGTCCTGGGTGACCGATTTCGGTTACTAACCAATTTTCTATATTTTCCAGCAAGTTCCAATTGCATGCTAAACTTAAGTAATTAAGCTCCACAACTCAATAATCTCCCACTTGGAGATTAATTACTACACACTATACCTGTATAACGTCATTCTTGGATCCTTCCTAAGATTTGTTTCTTCCTCTTCAAGTCTCAAACTTGAAGACCAACAGAAGTGGAGTGTAGCTCCAACTTCTTCTTTTCTAATTGCTTCGTTAGCATATCCACAGGGTTCTTGCTCGTATGAATCTTTTCCAGATTCAACTGTCCATCCTCCAATACCTGTCGTATGAAGTGATACCTCAACTGAATGTGTTTCATTCTTGAATGAAACGCTAAGTTCTTTGCCAAATGAATTACACTCTGACTGTCACTAAACAGTTTACAATCACCTTGCTCCTTTCCCAACTCTTCCATGAACCTACTCATCCATATCATCTCCTTGCTAGCCTCTGTAGCTGCAACATACTCTGCCTCTGTAGTAGACAAAGCCACAACCTTCTGCAATCTTGAAATCTAGCTAACTTCCATTCCACCTACTGTGAAAATATATCCAGTAGTGCTCCTCCTACCATCCAGATCTCCAGCCATATCCAAATCAACATAGCCACGTAATGAAATATCTGAACCTCCATAGCATAACTACATGCTAGATGTCCCTTTCAAATACCTGAGTATCCATTGGACTACTTTCCAATGCTCTTTACCTGGATTAGCCATATATCTACTCATAACTCCCACTGCCTGTGCAATGTCTGGTCTAGTACAAACCATAGCATACATGAGACTTCCAACTGCTGAAGCATATGGCACTCATGTCATGTATTTGACCTCCTCATGTGATGAAGGACACTGATCTTTACTCAATTTGAAGTGTCCAACCATAGGTGTGCTAACAGGTTTTGCATTCTACATGTTGAACCTTTCTAACACCTTGTAGATATAATCCTCCTGAGACAAATACAATTTCTTGTTTTTCCTGTCTCTATGTATTTGCATGCCAAGGATTCTTTTTGCAGCTCCTAAATCCTTCATAGCAAATGTGTGAGCTAGCTTTCTCTTAAGCTCACCAATGTCCTGCATACTAGATCCTGCAATAAGCATATCATCCACATACAGTAACAAAATAATATAGCTCCCATTTTCAAGCTTTTTGAAATAAACACAATGGTCAGATTCACATCTCAAGTAACCATGCTCATGCATAAAACTATCAAACCTCATGTACCATTGCCTTGGAGCTTGCTTGAGCCCATATAGGCTCTTTTTCAACCTGCACACTAATTTCTCCTTACCCTTGACTTCATACCCAAGTGGCTGCTGCATATAAATCTCTTCATCCAAATCACCATGAAGGAAAGTCATCTTCACATCTAGTTTCTCTAAATGCAAATCTTCTACTACAACTAAACTCAATACAGTACGAATAGAAGTCATCTTAACAACAGGAGAAAATATTTCACCAAAGTCAATACCTACTTTTTGTGCAAAGCCCTTTACTACAAGCCTTGCCTTGTACCTTTTCTGTCCACCCTCTTCTTCCTTAATCTTGTAAACCCACTTGTTCTGCAATGTTCTCTTACCTGCTGGCAACTTAACCAAATCCCAAGTTTGGTTCTGTTCCAAGGAGTCCATCTCCTCATCCATGCCATGCTCCCACTAAACGTGAGTCTTATCCTGCATTGCTTCTTCAAAGCTCTCTGGTTCACCACTATCAGTCAATAATAAATAAAATAGAGAAGGTGTAAATATTTCTGGAAGTTTACTTACCCTTTGTGACCTTCTCACAGGAGTTTGGGGTACCAGAGGCTCAATCTGGACCTCCTCGACATTAGTATCAACTTCTGACAGTGACCAACGTCGATTCTGATAATCGGTGTCGGTTCTGATCCTCTATAACCATCAGTGGTTCATCTAACCGAGGCCTATCAGGGACTAACTGATCACGGTTACTGTGTATTTCTGTAGGTGTTTCTTTAAAACCTGAGAGTTCATTTTCATCAATAAACTTCTCAGTTTTCTCATCCTTGGGTACCAAAATTTGATCCCTGTACATTCTCTTTTCATTCCATTCAACATCATGACTCCTAATAATTTTAGAATTCTCTAAATCCCAAAAACGGAAACCGAAATCACCAGATCCATAACCAATGAAAGTGCACCTCTTGGATTTTACATCCAACTTTTTTCTATTTTCCTTATCAACATGCACAAAAGCTTCTAAACCAAAAACTTTAAGAAAAGAAAGATCTACCTCTTTTCCGGTCCAAGCTTCCTTTGGTATTCCTCCATTTAGTGAACTTGAAGGGCCATGGTTAATCAAATAAACCACTGTATCAACTGCTTCTGCCCAAAACTGCAAGGGCAATCCAGAATGTATCCTCATACTTCTAGCACGTTCCATGATTGTCTTGTTCATTCTTTCTGCAACACCATTCTCATGTGGTGTTCTTGGAACCGTTCTTTCTCTACGTATCCCATTCACTGAACAATAATCATTGAAAGCCTTGCTACAGTATTCACCACCATTGTCAAATCTAAGGCACTTTAACTTAGAATTTGATTCATTCTCAACAAGGGCTTTCCATCTTTTAAAAGTCTCAAAAACATCAGATTTACGTTTAATACAATAAACCCATACCTTTCTTGTAGCATCATCAATGAAAGTAACATAATACTGGGATCCTCCATGAGAAGCTACCTGAGCTGGTCCCCACACATCTGAGTGTACAAGCTCCAATTTCTGTACTCTTTCTTAGTTTCCCCAACTTTGAGAAATCTCACTCTCTTTTGCTTTCCAAAAATACAATGCTCACAGAAATCAAGATCTAAATCTTTCAAATCTGATAACTTACCCTTAGCCTTTAAGATCTACATTCCTTTTTGACTCATATGACCCAACCGATTATGCCACATGCATGCATCTGAATCTGAAGTAGATAATGCAGAAAAGGAATCAGTAATATAGGTAGATAAATATAACATTCCTACCTTCTTACCTCTTGCCACAACAAAAACACCCTTGGTGACTTTCCAAGAGTCTCCTATAAAAGTAACCATGCAACCAGATTCACCTAGTTGCCTTGCTGAAATAAGATTCCTCCTGAGGCTTGGCACATGCCTCACATCTTTCAATACCCATGTATTTCATTCTGAAATTTTAGATGAACTTCCCCTTTACTAGTAATACTGCAAGGTTCATCATCACCCAAATAAATATGCCCAAAATTTCCCTGGACATAATTTCTAAAATAACCCTTATTAGGGGTTGCATGGAAAGAAGCTCATGAATCTAAAACCCATGATTCAATTCTATATCTAAAGAAATAATAAGAGCATCTTGCATTACCTCTGATTTAAGATTCACTTCTTTACCTTTTTCCCAACTTTGAGTTCTCTTTATCTCTTTTGACCAAAATATTTCTTTGCATGTCCTTTCTTTCCAAATTTCCAACAAGTAATTCCCTTACTCTGGATTTAGATCTGCTATCCCTTGACTTTGATTTCCCATATGACTCTTACTCGATTCTCCTTCACATGCCCCTGCTTTCTACATTCAAAGCATTTGCAGAAAAGGAATCAGTAATATAGGTAGATAAATATAATGTTCCTACCTTTTTACCTCTTACCACAACAAAAACACCCTTGGTGACTTTCCAAGTGTCTCCTATAAAAGTAACCATGTAACCATATTCACCTAGTTGTCCTGCAGAAATAAGATTCCTCCTAAGGCTTGGCACATGCCTCACATCTTTCAATACCCCATGTATTTTTATTCTAAAATTTTAGATGAACTTCCCCTTCTGTAAGATTTATCATCACCCAAATAAACATGCCCAAAATTGCCTTGGACATAATTTCTAAAACAAGGTCCCTTATTAGGAGTTGCATGGAAAGAAGCTCCTGAATCTAAAACCCATGATTCAATTCTATAATCTAAAGAAATAATAAGAGCATCTTGCATTACCTCTAATGAAGTAAGATTCACCTCTTTACCTTTGTCTGGTTGTTGATTCTCTTTATCCTTTGACCAAAAGTCTTTCTTTGCATGTCCTTTCTTTCCACATTTCCAACAAGTAATTCCCTTACTTCTAGATTTAGATCTACTTTCCCTTGACTTTGATTTCCCATTACTCTTACTCTTGGATCTCTCCTTCTACTTGTCCCTACTTTCTACATTCAAAGTATTTCTAGATGATGTTTCCTATGTACTCTTCCTGTGAATTTCTTCATTTAAGATTATACTAACCACATCATCAAACTTCAAAATATTATTAGCAGATGTTGTATTACTAACAGCCATTACCAAGTTGTCCCAACTATCAGGAAAAGAACATAAGAATAAAAGTGCTTTTACTTCATCATCAAACGATATAGCAACCGATTTTAACTGATTTACAATAGATCAGAAATCATTCAAATGACTAGAGGTAGATTCACCTTCATGCATCTTAGAACTAAATAGTTTCTTCATCAAATAAACTTTATTTGAAGAACTAGGTTTTTCATATAAATTAGCAAGAGATTTTATTAAGTCTACCGTAGAATCCACTTCTGTAATATTGGAAGCCACAGATACTGTCAAGCTCAATCTTATAGATCCTAAATCCTTTCTGGCAATAATCTTCCATTCTTCATCAGTCATCTTCATAGGTCTAGACTTATCATCCAATGTTAAGTAAAAATCTCTTTGATAGCAATCTACATCTTCCATAATTGATCATTTCAGCAATCAAATTTCTCTACCTTGTATTTATTATCTTATGCCATTGTTGTAGCTCCCACTCAATCAGAAAACCTTCTGTGAGTAAATATGTTAACACACAAAACCCTCAAACAAAGCTTTGATACCAGTTGTTAGGGTTAGCACACTGGTTGTACAAACAATATATCAGATCTAAGCATACATGCAAATAAAAGTGGATATTCTACCAGAAGAAATATACAAAACAAGAGACAAATCAACACCAGATTTAATGTGGTTCACCCAGTGTGGGCTACGTCCATCAAGAAACAAACCAATATATTATCCAAAGCTTTGAAAAGATATACAATGAAGATTTACAATCTTCCACACCTCTCAGATGTTCAGTACTTTCTTCCTTCAAGCTTTTACTCTACCACCAAGAATTATCTCTCACCACCCTTTTTCAAGCTTTTTCTAATTCTTGTTCATCATATATATTCTAAACCCTAGATTTTGTGCTTCTATAGTTGTTTATAGACTTAGGGAGCTTAGCCATGCAATTACAATCAATAAATCTATTTTAATGCCAAAAATAGATATAATTCCCGAGAGTTAATCAAAACTTCATCGCACAGGTAACTGACATCGGTTCTGCCTAACCGCTGTTGGTTCCTTACTTACTTGACCGATGCCGGTCTTCCCTAACCGATGCCAGTCTGCCCTGACTAATGCCAGTCAGTTCTTAACCAATGCCGGTCAGTCCTTAATCGATGTCGGTTACTGTATTTTCTAGCAAAGAAACTAGAGGAATATTTGAATTAAGAGAATGTTAAGAAATTAGGGGAATGTTAGAAGCTATAGAATGTTGAGAAGTTAGAGGAATGAAAAAGTAAATAGAACATAGAGAAAAAATTATGGAGTTTAGATGAAAAAGTATGTTGGGGAAGAATGGAGTTTGACTGTTTTTGGGAAATTTCTAACCATGGAACAAATCATGAATTTAAAGCATTCACCATCCCTAAAATTTCTTGAGGGTTATCTGAGAGGCATCTCATAAAGTAGGCACTAGGTGAATCTATTGTTTTCTTATTGAATCAAGAAGAAATATTATGAACATTATTAATGGTTTTAACACTTAAATATCCATTAACTACATTATAATGCACCTCGTGAATTATTGTGCACTATCTTGAGCATTGAAATATACCTCATGATTAAAAACATTTTAATCCCCATAGAAATATTGAAATACATTTCCATTCATACCAGTGTCATTATTGGCATCCAAAAAAGAAACATTAACATTTTATAAGTGTATGTCATTACATTTATAGGTTTTACAAAAGAAATTTTTATTTTGCAATGTTAGACATGTCTGCGTATTTTGTTTTCTTTTTCAAGCCTCACTTAAGATCAAGAGAAGGAATTATAAAAACATCTACCAATTCTTGGTTAATATAAACCTTCTTGTATCAGGAATCTTATATCTAATCAATTTAATTATGTGCATAAATTAAAATTAAACATGAAACATATATGCCATGAAAGACAAACACATTAGCCTTCAAATAAGAATTTTGGTTTGGAATCAAATATAATAGAATAATTAAATTTATGATGTGTAGATCCAAGGAAAATTAAATGAAAAAGAAACATATGGGTGAATATGAATCAATATAAATATAAAACCTTAATGAGCATGCACAAAGCAGGTTCACCAAAGTGTAGTGCAGCAGAAATATAGTTCTTTAACTAAGCATCCAAAATACACATACACGACAGCAACATACCTAGTTAATATGCAAAAGTTATCTAGTAAATTAAATACATATGGCTAGGAAGGTGTATTATGTACATTATTTGTTACTAGACTATGAACTTGAAAATGCACTATCATGTATAAATTTGGATGTGATCAGACCACCCTCAACACTTCTCATAGTTAGTTTTTAGCTAAAAATTGATTTGATTATTATGTTTACATGCTTCTATTTTTTGTTTCCTCAAATGTTTTTGTGCATTATGACTTATGATGTCTTAAAATTAAAAAAAAAAGAATATTTTAGGGCCTTGAATCAAGTTTAGTCATTAGTGTGAACTAACTAGTGATTTATATGTGAAATAAGGGAGATAGGTTTCATCCTTAATCTACCTCTTATGGAAAATGATAATTCAAAACTAATAAAGAGAAGTCCTAAATGGTCCTAGATTATTATAAATATTGAATATTGAATGAATGCAAACTGGAGTTTCATAAAGTGTTATGAGGGTTAGAAAGGAACTAGAATGTATGGAAAAAGGTTGTGATAGATTGATCAAATTATTTGTATAAGTGGATCAAATCGTCATCAAGTTTCTTAAAAAATATAAAGACTTGGAATTTTATCTATAAGATTTTGTAGCTTCTTGGATAGTACCTTCATTAAATCTCCCTTGAGGGAAAATGGCCTATAATTTGTGTAATTGTATTTTCTTACTTTTTATGCATTTTTTCTGGTGTAGATATATGCCTAATTTCTATATATGTAATCTTCAGATGACTTTATATTAATCCAATATGGACTATTCTTACTTCGAACTATATCTTTGTACCCTTGACTTGAAAAATGGGTTAGTATGATTGGGATGCACTACCTCAACTTGAGGTGGCGTGTGTTGTATTATATACCATTGTTTTGAAGAGGTATCAAGCCATGTGTATTTCTCCTAAACCTATGATGATATGCGGTAGAAAATATAATAGAAAATGATCCCTTAATTTGTCCTTAAAACTTGTAATTATGCACTTGTACTTCAAATTTGACTTAACACATAATATAAGGTAGCATTGTACATGAATTTAGAATTACATCTTGTTGTTATGATGATTTGATCTAAGGGATAGATGTTGTAGTAATTTCCCTCAAATTTCTTAAATCATTCATAAATACTTCTCAAGATATTCTTAAGTGTGTCTCAAGTGCCTCTAATAAGTTAGGGTGTGTTTGTATATAGGTTATACTTTGTTAGTTTCCCACTCAACCAACCTAAAAGTATCACTTATAAAATTAAGCCAAGTAAGCCTTTTGAAAATTTGACCATTAGAATGAAAGGTGACAAGTTTATATGAGGTAGGTAGCTTCAAATATGAACCTATCTAGGACCTATGAATTTATCTAATGGCTGACATAAATTATGTCTGAAATAGCTAGAGGTTGATATAGATGTTAAATAATATGTGCAGTGATTTCTAAAGAGTTAAGTTAGGTAGTGGTTGTCATCTATTATATACAAGGTGCGAGATAGAGAAAAAAATGTGCATTTAATTGGTAAAATAATGGGTAGATGTATTATATATTAGGATAAGTGTAAAATTCCATATTTCCAACTGCCCAAACCATATTTAGGGGACTAAAAACTGCCCATGTTAATCTAGTATTTAAAAAATATTGATTAAAATAAAAGAATGAGTGAATGCAAACTTCACATCTTAAGCATAGTGTGGTAGTGTAAACTATTGAATGTTTACACCATCTTCATGAAACATGTAATCATGTAGCAAAGACACATATATCAATGTTAGATAATGATGTCTATAAAATTATAGTTTGAATTTGAAAATTTTGTATTGAAAATTTTTACAAAAGTGAAATGTGCACAAGAACAACTACACGTAATTGGGCATGTCAAACTATTTCCCTAATTCATTGAAATATAAATAGTTCCATGGAGATTGGCCTCATGTTAAGTGGGTGCTAAAATATTGTGAACTTAATAGCCTTCCCAATAGTATAACACATTTACTAATGTAATATCCTTTCTAACACCATAAAATATTTTCTAGTTTAATAGATTTATTGGTAAGATGAAACAACTTGCTAACTTGATAGCCTTGTCAATAGCTTAGACATATTTATAGCTTAATAGCCATATTGGTAACTTCAAATGTCATAAAAGATCACCATTTTTGGGATATTGAGGCCATGTTAAAAATTTTGGGCTATTGATCCAAGTTTCAACTATGAGATTGGACCATAAGGATCAATCATAACTCATACACATCAATAACACTACACTCAAATGGAATAAAATAATGCTCTAAGTAATCAACAAGAGATTATTCAACTAATAAGATTCATGTATAAGGGAAAAATAGTCTACTCATACTTATAGATAAAAAAAGAGGGTACATATGGGAGTGATTTGTAATTATTGTGATTTTAAAATCATTCTCCCATGCGGAGAAAATGAGTTACAATTCCCAAGATGGAATGTAACTTCCATATGACGCCAATGATGTATATGAAAATGACAGATTCTATGATGGAATCTATCATATGTCATATAACCTCTAAAGACCTATGAACTCATGTAAGTGAGATGAATCACCATGTGTTAAGTGGACAATGCCCAAAGATGAAAAGTCAAATACCTCACGCCAACACCCCCTTTATCGAAGTTGAGGTAGAGGCATGGAAATCCATTAAAAGAAAGGGAAATCCCCTAGACAAATAATAAATTTGTGTCATATGGTTCCCGGAAACTAAAGGCCTGATGAGGTACCCATGTATAAACTGCAATATTTCTATAAAATAAGAGGATAAGAGGACTAAAAATACTGAAGAATATGGGTAGTTGCAGAAGACCTCACCCCAAGAAGAGAGCGCAAGTGAAGGAAATTGAATTTAGTGAAGGTCTTGGTAAATATTTATGTAACCTAATTAGAAGTCTGAAAAAATTGTAAGTTAATGATGTCTCCATGAATCAACTCTCATATGAAGTACATGTGGATCTCAATATGCTTCATCCATTGATGTTGAACCAGAATTTAGAAAATCAAGATGGTGTTCATGTTGTCACAATAGATGATAGTAGGTCGTTGAAATTGAATACCAAACTCTTTCATAATCCCCTACATCTAAACAAATTCCATGACAACATTGAATTCTCCCCTATATTCTTCCTCTGTAGAAGATATGACAATTTCATTCTACTTCTTTCTCGACCAACTGATAAGACTCGAATGAAGAGAAAAAATGTAGCCCGAGGTAGACTTCTAATGATCTAGATCACCAACCCAATAAAATTATGTAAAACCAATCAAATAAATATATGTCCCTCCTAAGTGGTGAATGTCATCATTATAGTGCCACAAAAATAGTGAAGGATCCACTTTAATTCTCTCAAATGTAGCTCACGAGGCTCCTGCATAAATCTGGACATGATCTCAACAACATACAAAAGATTTGGTTAAGTGTGAGTTAGATAGATCAAGCTCCCCACTAACTGGCGATAAAGGGTACCATCAATTAAGGGAGTAGAGCAATCAGAAACTAACTTAACCATGGAAAGAAAAGGAGTAGGAAATGTCTTACAATTAGACATGTGAAACCTGGCTAGAAAATCAAGGGAATACTTAAGTTGAGCAATCATAATTTATTATTCAGATTGGACAATTTGTATCCCAAAAAAATAATTAACCAAACCTAATTCAGTCATGGAGAACTTATTAGCTAATCCAGTCTTCACAGAATCAATGATCGAGGAAGAGATACTCGTGATAAACAAGTCATCAACATATAGAATGAGGATGAGCATGGAGTCATCATGCTGCATAATGTAAACATTTGGGTCAAACTGACATCTAGTAAACCCTGATGCAAGAAGAATGGAGTCCATCTTGGTATACCAATCCCAAGGGGCTTGTTTAAGGCCATAGAGATAGTTATTTAACTTGTAAAGGAGAAAGGATTCATGGACATAACAAGGGGTTGTGCCATATAGATTTATTCCTCTAGGTCCCCATGAATGAAGACACTCTTAACATCCATCTGATGGAATTCCCATCTATTCATGATAGCGATGGAAAGGGTCAGTTGAATCACAACTACATGGGAGAAACCCTTAGATATAAATATTACTTTATACTTCTCGATATTCCCATTGGCACCATACTTGTTTTGGTACACCCACTTACACTGAACAATTTTTATTCCTTTCAGAAGAGGGGTGAGATCCCAAGTATCATTCTTCATGAGTGAGGAATAATCCCATGGGAGAATCCCACTTAAGAATCCTAGAAGCCTCCTAGAAATACTGAGGGTCAGAAGTGGACGTAAATAATGTGTGGGGTTCAGTGAACTTTGAACGAGTCTTTCTCTCATTCAAAAGATCCCCTATCCAATCTCTAGTACTCTAAAAAGACTTCCTAACCCAACATCAACCAAGAGGAGATTCTGGCTCAAAATCTATAGCAAGGAAAACTTTAAGGAACCTTCTTAAAAAAACTTATAGAAATCATGGCAAATGTCCTTATAACCAGTTTCATAGTTTTAACGCATCTAGTAAGGTCAGGTTTTGTTTTAGTGGCAAAAATGGTAATATATATATATATAAGTTATAGATAGAATGGTGAATCTTATTAAACTAGTTTGGAAAATATCCTCTATCAAATTTTCTCTCCAATGAAAGTTATAAATTATCATTATTTCACTAACACCCACTTGATGTTCCAACACTAAGAATACTAATGAACTTTGCCAAAGATTGACCAGAAAAAAGAGTAGTTTTCATGTTTTTTAAAATTGAGAATGCTTATATTAATAATAAAATGTTACAACAGTCACAAAACTAAACGAGTAACAACAGAAAGGCCTCAACAGAGACCAAGCTATGAACCAAGTTATTAATTTAGTGTTTCACATGTTACTTTTTTACTTTTTCCATAATAGAAGAGGGTCTATTGGGGCCCTCACCCTTGAAACTTATATAGATATACATACATACATACATACATACATACATACATACATACATACATACATACATACATACATACATACATACATACATACACACACATATATATATATATATATATATATATATATATATATATATCAAAGTACAAATTAAAGGCATATAACTTTATTACCTAAAGTTACAAAAGATATCCTTTAGGAGGAAACAACGCTCATGACATAAAAAATTACAAATCGACAAAATAGATATACATTATGCGGATATACAAGACTATGCTTTCTCACAGTTCCATACGAGAAAGATAACTTGATACTGGTGCAAAGCCAAAGAGTAGTCTCTCCTTACTCTCATGAAATTTCTTGTAATCATCCTTGGCATAAAATTTGTACAAAATTTGATTGATGTAGGAAACAAACATCCCATTTTTAACTAAACTTCTTTGGGATGGAGGAGGACCAATTAAAATTTTAAGAATATCATCCTTCCCTTCAGGTTCGGTAAGACAATCTTACATCATATTTCTTCCATAGGGGAAGGGTTGTCTTCCCCTTCCCACCAAAAATGTTGACTCAGAGTTCTCCCTCGAGCGCAATGCCACACTCACAGTTATTTGTTTAATAACCTTGCACACCTTTTTCTCTAATCTTCCTACTTTATTCAATAACTCAGAAATGAATTTTGTCAAAGAATCTATGTCAGGGCTTACACCTCCTACCCCTATAACCTTTGGATGGAATTTGTTCTAGATAAGCTAGAGGTAATCCTCGGAAGTAAAATATCCTTTAGGAAAAATCTTCTGAACAAGGAATTGAAACATTTGAAAGATATGGGTAATAGAAGCTAGCCTTGCAAGAAAACCAAATTGGGGACTATCAACATAAGAAAAAGCATCCACTGGCTCCATGGGATTAGGCAAGGTTAAGACATAATTGATAAATTCTAATTCAACATCACTGACATAAAATTTTGTGCACAATAAGCTCCTTAAAATTTCAGACATAGTGGGTAAAAATAAATAAAATATTTTAATTAGAAACTATAAATCTTAAGTAGCACAAGATGAGGAGAGAGAGAGAGAGAGAGAGAGAGCTCAAATTTGTATGATTATACAAATTTTGAATTATACCAGTTTTAACATGTCCTTATATACAATTCACTACGACTCGAAGATCAAAACCTTTGTCACTGATGAATTTAATTAAAACTCTTGTGAACTATGATAATTGACAAAATAGAAAAGTGTATTTTGAGAAATGAATATTGTGATAATTAGACTTTAATATGTTGATACTTGATGATAGTGCATGTATGTAGGGTGGTACATTTTATCAAGAGACTAACCATTCAATGTGAAGTAACTTGAGCTTTCTTATTGGCTCACACTTCACAATACTGGAAAGACCCATCAAAAAATTGACACAGGGAAAATAGTATTAAGTGTGGATGTTTTTTCATTATTTTTTTGCTTCAGGGTGAGTAAAACAAGATATGTAGAGCCTAACACTATGAAATCCATACGTAGGAGGTGTTTTTTATTGGTTGTCACTTCACAATAAAACATATATGACAGAAATATCATAAAATAGAAAATGGTCTGTAAGAACCATACATGCATGGAGCCTTCTTACCGGCTCACCTTTCACACTCTAACATACTTATTACAAATAAAAACAACATGCAAAGCTATTAAATCTTGCCACGTGGAATTAACTAGATTAGGAGGTGAAAAGACAAAAAAATCATTGGAAATTAATGCAAAATGTATAAAGTATTAAATGATACACTAGCCTGAATGGGTATAATGTTATACCACCATTTTAGCATGAATTAACAAGATTTACGTGACTCTTAAAATGATTTCATGCTCGAGTACCTGATATTTGAGTTATAACCGAGATTTTAACGTCTAAATTCAAGTGGTCATAAGGCAAAACAAATTACTAGTGTTTTATGAGATTGAGAGATTTACATACCCATATTTACTCAAGTATTTTAAATTTTATTGTAAATAGAGGATTACCTACACACTTTCTACACTGACCAGTAAACATTTTCATCATGACCTGGAAACTTATATAAATCAGAAACATTAAAAACTGGTGAGATTACTTAGCAAAGTTTTCAGGTAGCTCCACCTTGTAGGCATTATCACTCATTTTCTTCAGAATCCTACATGCCCAATATTCTTATACTTGATTTTATTATATGTACCCTTTGGAAACCTCTCTTTTCTAAGATGAACCATCACCATATATCCTTCTTCAAATACACTTACTCTCCTACTGGCATCTGCAGCTGTTTTATATTGATTTGAATCCAGCTGCTAGAGGTTGAAATACCTCTAAAAACACACATAAACAGCTTTGTACAAATAAAACCAGGAGTTTGCCAAATAGCTTACTTCTCATTCTGGAATTCACACTGGATCTATTACATCATTACAATTCTAAGAGGTTATTTCAAGACTACTCTAAAACCCTAAAATGCAAAACAACTGCGGATTGACCCAAAAATTATGCGTGCCAAATATGCACTCACTAGAATTCAGGGCTCACACAAAATTTGGACTTATTCTAGACAAGCACAATACAAAAGTTATTTACAAGTTCTTGAAATGCCTAGTCAAAAGCGGAAAAAACATATCGGAGCCAATTTTAGGCCACTAGATGACGGAATCCAAGCCCAAAAACGATGCACAAGGAATGAGCACAACCTTATTAGTGTTTGATGAGATTGACCCCAGCATTAGCATACTATATGTATACCTACCACCCTGTAAAATTTCAGGACGATCCAACGGTCAGATCAAAAGTTATGGCCTCTGCAAGTTATGCTACCCGACCATCATCTTTGGAGACATCATTTTTGACAAACAAGTCATTGGCTTCGAGCATTATACAGCCTTGAAAATGAAGGTAGAAGGAGCTAGTTTGATAGATGACTATGATGATGTAGACCGGGATGAAGCATATTTCATGGCTGATGCAATGGAAATTATAGACAAAGTGGGATACATATATTAGCTGAAAAATCAAAGGTAATGCATTATATCGATTTTCCTTGGGGTATTTTTGGTTAAAATGTAAGTTGTGGTGAAGGAATTCTAAAATCCAAATGAGGAAATGTAATTGCTAATATAACTGAAGAGGTTATTGCTAGTTACTACCAACTCCCTAGGTATAATATTCAGTTTAATCAAAAAATAGCGAAACAATGGGGAAAGAGAAATAACCTTAAAATTGTGCCTAAAGATTGGGTAGAGGACCCGACTAGTTTGAAGTCAAAATTCTCAATGGATAAGATGAATATAATATCTTTCATACGTGGAGGTGATATTGGGAATGGCCCTAATGAATAGACTATTTGGAGCATGATATATTGTGCATGTCAATCAGACATGGGTACCCCTGCTAGCCATGATCATCTATGATGAAAAGATACCTAATCTATCTAGAGTTCTAGATTTTAACCTCTTCAACAATATTGTGAGAGCCAAAAAGATGAAGAAGTGTGAAAATTTATTTTATGATGTATTACTTGTTTGATGTCATGTGTACAGTCCAAAAATGTTAGGGAGTCCCCATTTGGTCACCAAAAGACAGTCATATACTCCCCATGGTCTTTAGAAATATACACATGCATAACTATAGGAAGAACATGGAGGTAATTTGTAATAACTACTACCATTTGATATTTAATTCCATGTACATGACACCCCTATGCCTAGGGTAAGTAAAATAATCGTCAGATTCATTGAGACGAATAGGGTAGCTTTTCTCAGTATTCCCCAGACTTTATAGAGATTAGAGTAAGAGGAGTATTCTCACTATCACATATATGACTACCTAAAAATGTATCAGACAAGTTGGTTAAGAAGGATATTGAATTTCACTTTGTTCCATGACATAAATCATTTGGAAAAGGAAACAACAGTAAAAGATATTCTGATTACCCTCATCTTGAATTTATCACTAAGTTTGGCATTGGGGTCTCGATGGATTGGAAAAAGGCTGAGAGAATAGTATCCCGTAAGGACATCATTCTAATTAGAATATCATACTATAAGTATTTTTCATCTCAGAAAAGGAGAATAGGATAATTTTGCAAGCACGCTCCATAGTATGGGCACTTATAACTAAAAACATTATCCCCACAATGATGATCCTGGTTTATAAAGATGAGGTCAACGATAAAGTGGTGGACATTAATGTGAGAAATTTTGAATTTACTTATATGCACCTATTTGACAACAAAGACAGAGTTGGTGTATTATAAGTAAGGCCAGGAGAAGTATAAGTGTAAAGGGAAAAAGAGGAAGAAAATTTAGATGACCAAGTTACTAATTCAAGACAAATGATCATAAGATTCTTATATTAGTGTGCCTCCTCCATCAAAATTCAAAATCTAGTGTCCTTCTCATTTTTCTCCTCCTCTGTTGAAAAAAAATGAGAAGCCCTACAAGGTCTATTTGGACAACAAAAATTTCATATAGTCCCATAAGAAACAAGTCGTATTCTTAGTATTTCTATGGTGAGTATTGTTGTAATTTTACCTCCTATTTTATGTTTGATTTTCTTTCTACTTATTCAATTTCTTACATTCTACAGGGATGGTTTCTTATTCTTCTATTATATCCTTCCCTTGCGACATTTAACTATTATTACACTCATTTCTACTAGATCTTCTTCTAAATATTAAGCAGGCGGTGATCATAGAATAATGGATCGTACTAGATTTTTAAACTCCTCCTTTCTCTTCCCCTATATATACTACTTTATATTATTTATCCTTCTCTCCTTGATTCTATTTTAACACAAATTTGGTATTCCTATGCCTCCTTCTTCTTCACTTGTTTATTTAGTTGTTTCTTCGTCTATATTTTTCATCGCCAATGATTGTATCATTTTTCTCCCCAATTTTTTATAGCCACTTTTTCCCATCATCCGTTTGTAGTTACTGATAACATTATCAATATTATATGATTATAACTCGTACAACCTATTGCATCTACTTCTTTGAATTTCTTCATCTAATCCTTTTATTGTTGTATCTTGTTCATCATCAAAAATCATCTAGCAATATTTGTCATAAGACCATATAAGGATAATTTGAATGCACCAATCCAACCTTCCCCTTCTTTCCTTGATCCTTCCTTTAAGTTATCTCTAATCTGATTGGTCTCTTCATCCAAATTTGGTTCCTTTTATCACACCATATGTTTCCCAAACTTTTGTATCACATGCATGCATTTGTCACTACTTCCAATTCCCTCTTTTATTCCCATTTCTTCTGTTCTAGGATGCTATGATCACACAAAATTTCATGAGCCATATCTTATCCCCCTTTAGGACCCATATTTAAGATAAACTAACTTTTCCTTGAATAACACACACCTTAGTACAAGAAGTAATTCATTCTTCTGCATATCCTTCTATACACACATGATTTCATCTATTACTTTAGAAGGAACATGGACTCCTTCTGTTGGGAAAAAGGAAATGGCTTCGGAAATGGCACAACTTGAAGACACAAAGGTGAAAACAAAGTATGATACTCCCATAAGAACCCTCAAGAGGTTCACAAATAGAAATTTGGCCTAAAGAGCTACTCATATCTACATGGAAATGAGGGACGACATTTTGAGGATTTCCAAGAAAGAACACAAGGGGAAAGAAGTCACTGATGCAGACCCCTAGTAACTTATCAATACCACTTAGTAGATGACAACTGATTTTATTAGGATAATGCAGGCTCAAATTGATGCTTTGCATTATCAGAATACATTCATTGTGCCAAATAACACTTTCCCCAATGTGGAAGTGTCCTTGAGAAGTTTTTATGATTTATTAGTTTCTATACAAATTCATGAAGATGTAGTAGAGAAAGGGTTACAAAAGGTACAAGGAAAACAAAAACATACGACTGGGATAAATTCCATGATGGAGAAGCTACTAGCTGTCATAAACAGGGGTATTTGTCTTAATGTATTATGAATCAAAAGCTAGGACTTGAATACATGAAAGATCTATGTGGCTAAAATTTTAAAAGAATGAGGTGATTGGATGGTCACCATGGAAGGATTTATAACAAAGCTATGGGGTATAGTAGAGAATATATTTGAATTATTAGCTGAATCTTATATTACCTCTATGCATTAGCCATAATGAAGGTTAATTCAAATGTCCATCTTTGAGCAATAATTACAAGCATTCATTATTACTCTAAGTTCTAGATTTTTCCCAGGTAGATATGGTTGAGAAGACATAAGATATTATGGCATTGGTGATTTCTATAAATGAAAAAGTGGAGAAATATTCACTTCTGAGTTAAACCTATCTATAACAGAGTTCGAGTACTCATATAAGAAGTAGCTAATCAATGAGGCAACCTATTCTAGACCTGGGTTATATTGAGAATGAGTTTAAATCATGTATGAATGAACTTTAATGTAGTCAAATGCAATCTACATAGGAAACTTCTAGTGGAACCTAAGTAGAGATTTAACAAGGCACAAGTAGTAGTTTTCCTATTATTAGGATTTAATATTATTACATCTGTAATCTTAAAAATAGGAAGTATTAACTTTCTTTCATGGGAGCTATAGTTTTTATCATTTAATTAGCCACTCTCGAACATTTTGATTATTTGAGCTATTTTTAACTACCTATTTTTAAGCCTCATGGCGGTGGTAATTTTTTTGTAACTATACTATTAGTTTACCCTCTAAGGAGGAAGATTGTTTATAGAGAAAGAGTTTGATAGTCCAAGGATTTTTCGGTGAGTGTTTTTTAATTTCTTATTGCTTTCTCAATTGCGTTGCAAATTTTCTTATATTTGTTTTGATTGGTTAATCACTGTATGATTTTATTTGTCATGAAAATTATTAGATTTGCATAATTTATTTGCATAGTCATAAATTTGATTATTTTTACTTCTTATAAAGACCTATTGGCACTATCAAGGTTATAATGTGAAAAAACTTGAATACTTAGCACTATAATGACCAAAAAGTATACTTAGTACTATAAGACATTGTTAATACTTAGTTATGCAAGGCTATCTACACCGTGTCAAAAAATCATTTGAAACATACTCAAAAATCTCCCAAGCATGCCATTGAGAATAGATATGTTTTGGTCTACTTTAATTTCATTTTTTTCTTTTATTTTTTCATTTTATCTTCCTATGGTATGCCTTATCAAAATATTTTACCTATAAAAGGCTATATAAGAAAGGAAATATCACTTTGTAACAAGTGAAGCACACAAGAAGTTTCATATCCATATTGTCAAAGGTTAAGGTTTGAAGGATTAAATTCAAGACTGTAGAAATTAGTTCATGACCATATAGTACTTATAACTTCTGTAGTCTTGTCCCTTAGCAGTTTCAAGATTGGTAGTGGTACAAAATAATTTTTAGTATTTGATTTGCATGTTTATCTATGTTGTATATTTGGATCACTCATCCTCTTTTTGATATAGTTATGTTTCTCTCCGCTCTTATGTATTTTCAATAAATTACTTCATGTTTATCTATGTTACAAGTTTAAACACATGATTCTAATATGAATGGTTAGTTTGAAAGATAATTGATTAGAAGTTAATATTTGTTTGCAAAGGAAACAAACATTTTTGGTCTATGAGAGTTTACAGAATCTCATTATAGTGTTAGCTAACCTGTCAATTTTTAATTAGTTATGAAACTACATGGAGCTTTTTGATTCATTATTTATTCAAAAATTGACATGACAAGTACTTCACAAATCTTAAAAACCTTGACTTCTCTGAAGAAAAGGACACTACACGGAAGCTATTCATTCCTATGTTATTACATCTTAAAAACACTTACTGAAAACATTATAAGCATGGAGATTTCTTGTTGGTTTACACTTCATGGTGACTAATAGAGGATATGTAGATTCTGACACTGTGAAATCCATACATATGTGGTGTTTTGTTATTTGATTGCACTTCATAGTGAAACATACATGACAAAAATATCATTTAATATAAAATGGTCCATTAAAACTGTACATACATGGATCCTTCTTACTCGCTCACCTTTTGCACTTTGACATGGTTCTTACAAAGGAAAAAAACATGCATAAAATGTGGATATGTCTTATTGGCTCACTTCTGACTATTTATGGAAAAAATTTTAGCAAAGATTGGTTATGAAAAAATCAAAGTAGTGCAGAATATTATTATTGGTCAACAACCAAAAAGGTTATAAAAGGCCTAACATTGTAAATTGTAAAATAACTTGGAGATTTTCTATTGGCTCATACTTTGCAATGACTGATATGACCTACCAATCTAGCAAGAAAGTGAAGTGTGTGTCTTACCAGTGACATTATGAAAATAGTATAAGCATGGAGCTTTCTTATCAGTTTGTGATACGGGGCAACTAACTAAGGATATGTAGAGTCTGACACTGCGAAATATGTACCAATGTGGTGTTTTGTTATTGGTTCACACTTCACAGTGAAAATACATGACAAATATCATTTAATACAAAATAGTCCGTTAAAACCATACATACATGGATCCTTCTTACTGGCCCATCTTTCGCACTCTAACATGGTTCTTACAATTGAAAACAACATGCGAAAGAACATGGAGATGTCTTATTGGTTTGATTTTGACTATTTCTGACAAAGTCTTAGTAGATATTAGTAATGCAAAAATCAAAGTAGTGTGGAATATTCCTATTGGTTAACAACCAACAAGGTTATCAAAGGACTAACATTATGAATTGTAAAGTAACTTGGAGATTTTCTATTGTCTCATGATTTACAATGACTGAAGGACCTACCAAGCTAGCAAGAAACTGAATTCTGACATTGTGAAAATAGTATAAGTGTGGAGCTTTCTTATTGGTTTGAGCTCTAGGGTGATTAACAAGGAATATGTATAGTTTGACACTGTTAAATCCATACCTATGTGGTGTTTTAATATTGGTTTAAACTTTGCAGTGAAACATACATGAAAAAATAATACTTTAAAAGAAAATGTTCTGTTAAAACCATAGTTACATGGAGCCTTCTTCCTATCTTGTCTTTTGCACTCTGACATGATTCTTACAAAGAAAAACAACATCCAGAGCTATCAAATCTTGCCACGTGAAATTAGCAGGACTTAATTTTATAGGTGAAAAGTATTTCACAATCCGTGGGAATATAGGATTAAAATAATCTAAAAAAATCATACTCGAGCACCTGATATTTGAGCTATTATAGAGATTTTGGACTCAGAATTTAAGAATTTATGAAGGAAAATAAAGTATTGTTATTTTCATAGATTAAGAAGTTAAGAAATTTGCATATCTATAATTGCTCGAGTTTTTCAAAGTTTATCTTCATTGATAAAGTATATGTTATCCAATTTCACCCCTCAAGGTTGAATTGATAACATACATCAGGATTCTCAAGTCCCAGGCTGAAAAAGAACGAGCTCTGAGAGAATGCAAGAAGTTGCAGAAAATAAGCCTGGGCCAGAAAAAATTGTGAAAATCGGCTAAGTCCTTGTTCTAGAACAGTCGGGACATTAGGGACGCAAAGGGGTGGATCAGCCGAAAAGCCTATAGGCGGCCCAAACAGCAAAGGGACAAGTGGGACAAGAGTGCGCGAAGGACGTGAACCGGCCAGTTCGGCCGGAACGGGGAATTGTAGCACTAGGACAAATGGGAAGAAGGGACGCGTGGGACGCGAAAAGCCGGTTTAGCCGAAAGAGAAGAAAATCGACTAACAGTTTGGGACACTCAGGCCATGAGTACGTGAACCGCCTAGATCGGCTGAAAAGGAGAACTTTTGCACCAAAAATTCAAGACATTTGGGCCGTAAAGGTGCAGATCGGTCGGATCGGGTGAACCAGAAGAATTTTCCCCGTGAAGCACTAGGACATTAGGGACAAATGGACGCGAACCGGCCGGTTCGGCCGAAACAAGAAACTTCAGCACAAGGAAAATTAGGACATCCGGGACAAAAATACGCGGTGGACGTGAAAAATCCAGCAGGCCCGTGGATGAATCATAGCATGACACGTGTCGTCAAGGAAAACGGGTCCAAAAAGTCAAAGGGGCGAGTTTTCGAGCATTGATCCAAACCAATGAAATAGTGCCACATGTCCAAGTTTAAGGGGCCCACATGAAAACCCATGAAAAGGTGGAGAGAGGGAATTGCTCAGTGAACCAGAGCCTGCCACGTGTCGTCCAGATGGCAGAGCGCGGGAAAAGAAATTTAAAAATCCGTTTTCACCTGTTTTGTGCCCTAAATTTTCAGATCATCATATCTTTCGATCCAGAGCTCGGATTTGCACGTTCTTTATATCAACGGAAAGCTGTTGAAATTATCTACATGATTTTGGGGTCAATATTGCATTTTGGTGTATTTTGGAGGGAGAAAATTAAGAAAACGTCTCTGACGCGTGTAATGCTTCAACTACCAACTTTAATACAGCAGACAACTCGCCGCTCCTGATAGATAGCCCGTCGTTTTTCCAGGATCTGCTGCTTGGATCATAATGAGATGATTTAAATGCTACCAAGAAGTGGTTGGAAAAGATTCTGAATTTCCCCTCTCTCCTCTCTCATTTCTTGATATATATTGTAAAGAGGAGGTCCTTTAACAGGTCGGACATTTTTGTTTTGCATCCTCCCTTCTTCCCTTCTTGCAAGAGAATTTATGGAGCTTTTCAAATCTCTCATATGGATTGTAATGCCAGTTTTTCCCTCTTGGCCACTGCAATGTACTGTATCAACTCTTGAGCAATATATATATGTTTGTGATTGATTCTCAACCCTCTCATGTATTCATTGATGTTATTTTGATCTCTTATTGCAGTTTGGTTAACTGTACATAGTGTTTGTATTGCTAATATGTGGTTTGTGTTAGATTTGCAAAACGAGTGTCTAACATTCCTTGGTGCATCACCTCTGTAGTTTAGGTTTTATTCTATGCATTCTCTCACCCTGTCTCCTTGACAAGTTAGATTTGGTTTTAGTAAAACATCTGAACAGAGGAATATGAACCAGCCTTCTCTGGAGAATCCTTTCTCATCTTTACAAGTCCCACACTTAGAGAAAGAATTCCATGTTGTGCAATCACACTGGATGCCTGAACATCAACCTAGAAGCCTGATCCGCATCCAAGGGTGTTGTGAGTCTGTAAAAACAATTTTGGCATGCCCGGTGGGACACTAGAGGTCTTATTTTTATTGCAGCAAAGTTGATATGCATCTGCTGCAGTTTTCTTGCTTATAAGAGCTATTATTTGCATATCTGGTGACTCCAAAGGGAAGAATCAACTGGTTTCAGCAGTACAGGCCTGAAAACTCATGAGAAGAATCACCACAAGGTCAAGAGTCGAAGAAGAAGAGGTGTTGTTTGAATACCTACAGTTATCTCCGAGAAGAAGGCAAAGAGGAAGAAGGATTCAAAGGTCTCCATCTCCACCAAACATAACTCTCTCAACTCCTCCACCTGACAGGCCTTTCTTTCAATATACAAGGGTTTTAAGACCAATCAGAATGGCTCAGAACAACCCCTACGTCAACTTCACAGGCTGCAGCCCACTTGCTCTCAATGCATAACATCCAGTTCCTATTGCAGCCTTGAAGAACATTCCCTACTTCACTAGAGAAAATCAGACTACTCCAGGTGATCATGTTAAAGATATTGTTAACCTTTGTGCAATCGATGAAATCGATGAAATGCAAGTGGCTGTCAAATTATTGGCATCTTCATTCAAGGGTAAAGCATTGCAATGGTTTAGGAGCCTTGGGGCTGGTTTTATTACAAACTGGAATCAGTTGTGCATTGCACTTCATGAGCAATTTGGAGAGAAGGGAGACAACTTGTCTCTTTTGGAGCAGCTGACAACTATCAAGAGGGCTCCCAACGAGCAGCTGACTGACTTCAACTTCAGATTTCAAAGGTCTTGGGATAGGATTCCAATGGCAGTCGGCCAACAGCAGGAGGTGCTTTTCTATATTACCTTAAAGCTTTGAATTCTGATATTTCTATGTTAATTCAGTCCATGGGAGGCACAACAATCCCTATGGCTTATAGCATTGCCATTAGAGCCAAAAACTATCTTATTCAAGCTGGTAAACTGGCTCCTAGGCCTCCTATGCCCTTGTATCCAAACTTAGAAAATCCAAGCACCAGTCAAGCACCCACTTTGGCTCTTGTTCCCACTCCTAGAAATCAGAGTTCGAATGAAGCTTCCACTTCATCTCCAAGTGCTTCAAATGAACTCCAAGAGGTCATAAAACAGTTGTAAAATTTGGGAAATGAGCTGGTTACTCTCAAGAGGCAGCAAGCCCAAGGTTTCAGACCTTCCTATCAACCCTAAGCTCAGCCTAATAGGCAGCCATACCAACCACAAAGACCACCTAATCCAGCTGCAAATATGAATCAAAATCAAAGCCAAGTAAGGCCTCCTGCCAATAGACCATTCTAGCCCTATAATCCAAATGCCATATTTGCCTCCAAGGCATTAGTGCCAACACAGAATAACATTGCCCAGGAATATGATTGGTGCTTTCATGCAACGAGCCTCATAACCAATCCATGTGCTTCAATGGTGCTCTCAATCAAGCACTAATGGTGACAACTACCGGTGTGGAGGGTGAGGGCAGTCAAGGAAACAACCAACAACTAGAAACATTCCAACAACAATCAGCCCCAAATGACACTACATTGGTGAACTGGCAAGCAGAATATTTCTGTGGCATGAATCAGGTAGTTTCTCAAGGTGTTGCAGCCAACACAAGGTCAAAAAGGAGGAATCTGGGTGAAGAACAACCATTAGCCCCAGCCGATCCACAACCTTCCACGGCCCCACAAATGATTGGCAAGCAGAGTCCAGTTTCAAACACACAAGGGCAGCCAAGAACAGCCCCTAGGCCAACTCAAATGCCAGCTGTTGCTGCCCACGTGCAGGGAGTAAATGTGCAAACCAAAAGACAGTAGAGAGATTCTTCATCACCATTCAGTATCATTGATCAGATGAAGAAGACAAACGTTAACATATCAATGTGGGAATCCCTATCTATCCCAGGCTAAAGAGATCTGCTGCAAGCTACCATGAAGGACTGGTCAACTTCGAATCAGCGGGTTCAGATGCAAGACAAAGTGCTTACAAATGCTGCCTAGCCTAAAGGAGACCATGGAGGACAACAAGGTAAAATGTTGAAGCCCCCTCCTTTCTATGTTTCATTAATCATTGGAGATAAACTAGTACACAATTGCATGATTGATTCCGGGGCAAGTAGCTCAGTGATGCCCAAGCAAATAGTTGATCAGCTGGGTCTCCAATATGAAGTAATATCTAAAGGGGTAGTGCAATTGGATGGGACAGCAATAGCAACAGTTGGAGTGATTAAAAACTTGAGTCTTACCTTGCATGCATGTCCAAATGTTGTTGTCTTACAAGATATATCAATCATAGACCTTCCACCACTCTTTGCCCTTTGCTTGTCAAGGGACTTCACAGCCAAGATTGGAGGGTATTTGTCTGCTGATTGGTCTCACATGCTATTTAGAACAAGGTATGGAACTAAGGCTACAATTAGGTCCGAACCCATTGCAAACTTCCATATTGAGCCTTACACCCCAAGTCAGATTAATGCCAATTGCTCAGCATTTGATCAAGAAGATCACCCTAGTACTGATGAGGCTGACACCAAAGTTGGAAGCATTCCAGATTTGACTCTTGATGAATGGGCAAACAAGATACATGCTTTTGATCCCTATCAAGAAGTAGAAGAATCTGAGCTGGGAGTCTATTGTATACACAAAGACAATCAACCTATTCCTAGCATCACCAAGCCAAGCCATGATGATGACAATGAGGTATGGCAGCTATTTTTTGACGGATCAAGGAGTAGGCAAGGTGCAGGAGGTGGAGCCATGCTTGTTTCACCTCAAGGAATAAAGTACTATTCAGCTTTTAGATTTCAATTTGCATGCTCCAATAACACTGCTGAATATGAAGCCTTGGTGCAAGGGATGCATTGGGTAATCAAGAGAAAAATAAAGAATCTGCAAGTCTTTGGGGACAGTGAATTGATTGTAAATTAGGTCAAGGGACGACATGCTGCCAAGAATGATCTACTCAGGTGCTACAAGAACAGGGTGTGGGACCTCATGGAAGATTTTGAAGGTTTTGGCATCGAATCCATTCCCAGGAAAGAGAATCAAGCTACTGACAGGCTTGCAGCAGTAGGGGCAGCCTTTGACATTACGAAAAGCATTCAACAAGACAAGGTACAGCCAAACATCCACGTGATTGTGAGGCCTTCAGTGCCGGATAACAATGTCAGTTGGCAAGTGTTTGAGAATGACCAGCAAATCATCAATTTCCTCCAAGAAGAAGCTGAGTTCTCTGCCAGGAATCAAGACAGGTTGCATTAGCAGTATGGTGACCAAGTGGTGCAGTTGAGAACTAACAAATTACCAAAAGGCCTCATAACCTTGGAGTCAATCTTCAACCCAAATGATCAGTTCTAGAAGGAGAAGGCAAACATTCAAGTAAAGGGTGAGGATTCAGAGCCTATTTTAGTGGAAGAAGGCAAAACATTGCAGATTGGCAAAGTAAGTACCTCACAAGAGAAATCTGATTTTGTTCAGCTTTGCCAAGAATTTCTAGATGTCTTCGCTTGGAGCTATGAAGACTTGAGAGGATTCAATCCGAATTTGGCACAACATACCATAGAATTGGATCCAGATGCTAAGCCCATCAGGCAGAAGCAGAGACCAGTCAACCCTCACATTGAGCCTCTGATGAAGAAAGAGCTAAATAAGATAATAGAGGCAAGCATTATATTCCCGATCAAGCACTCAAGCTGGGTTGCTAACTTGGTTCCGGTCAGGAAGAAGAGCGGAGAAATCAGGTTATGTGTGGACTTCCGAGACCTCAATAGGGCCTCTCTCAAGGATCATTATCCACTCCCTTCCATGGAACAAATATTGCAAGTAGTATCCGGTTCAGAGAGATTCTCTCTCCTAGATGGCTACTCAGGGTATAATCAGGTGATGGTGAAAGAAGAAGACCAATTCAAGATAGCCTTCACAACTAAATGGGGCACATATGCTTACAAGAAGATGCCATTCGGGCTGTCCAACATTGGTGCTACCTTCCAAAGGGCAATGGACATGGCATTCAAAGGCTTGATCAACAAGATAGTGCTAATATATCTAGATGACATCACTGTATTCTCCAAGAATGTAGCAGACCATCTCTTTCACCTTAGGCAAGTGTTTTAGAGGTGTAGAAAGTTTGAAGTGTCTTTAAACCCCAAGAAGTGCATCTTTCTTACACATGAAGGAAAGCTCCTTGGCCATATTGTCTCGAAAGAGGGACTGGCAATTGATCCGGAGAGGGTTGAAGCCATAAGAGCACTACCATTTCCAAGTCACAAGAAGGCTCTTCAAAGTTTCTTAGGAAGGATTAATTTCATCCGTAGGTTTATTCCAGATTTTGCAGCCCTTGTCAAGCCCATCACCAAAATGTTAAAGAAGAGCATGGCTTTTAAGTGGACAGCAGAAGGAAAGGAGAGCTTCGAAGCAATCAAAGAAGCTATCTCCCAGGCACCAACCCTCATCAACCCAGACTTCTCCAAGGATTTCATCCTCTATGCATTCAGAGGTGATGACACTATTTCTGCCATTCTAGTACAGCAGAACAAAGATAATAATGAGCAGTCGATTGCCTTTTTCAGCCAGAGCTTAGATGACTGCGAAGTGAGGTACTCTTTTATTGAAAAACATGTACTTGCAGTAATCAAAAGCTTGAAGAAATTCAAGCATTTAGTCTCAAACAACAAGGCCCAGTTGCTGGTCTCACATGCTGGAGTTAAGGACTTCCTCCTTAACAAAGATTTGAATGAGAAAAGGGCAGGTTGGATCACCCATGTCATGGAGTATGACATTGATATCAAGATCACCAAGCTGGTAAGAGGGAAAGGACTGTGTGAGCAGCTGGTTTTAGGGAAGCAAAAGGAAGTATGCAACGAAGAAGAGGTTGTTTTGACAGTCCAGGACAGCCATGAGCCAAGTGACAATCAAGAAGAAGACAATGCTTCCCCCCACTCCTTGCTGGACCCAAGGTATTATGCACTTCCTAGAGCACAGGCCTATGCCCTCCAGAGATGAACAAAACCCAAAGGAGACATTTCAGATTGTAGGCTATCCCATATGCCATAGTTGATGGAGTTTTGTTCAAGAAAGATGTACATGGAGTGTTGCTGAGATGCATTAACACGGGTCAGATTCAAAGGGTGTTGGAGGAGTTTCATCGTGGACTAGCTGGTGGCCATTTTGCACCAAGAGTGACAGCTCTAAAAGTCATGAAAGCTGGTTATTATTGGCCCAAAATCTTCAGTGATTGCTATGCATGGATCAAGAGGTGTAAGAATTGTGCATTCTTCATAGGAAAAGAGAGACTTGCTAGCCCTCCCCATTGCATCCAATCTCAATTGACCAGCCATTCATGCAATGGGGTTTAGACTTCATTGGAGTCATTAATCCCAACTCAAGCCAAGGGCACATATGAATTTTGATAGCCACAGACTACTTCACCAAATGGACAGAAGCAGTAGCACTCAAAGAGGTAAATGAGTCTAGCATCTTAGACTTTTATGAGGGAATAACAACTATATTTAGTGTTCCTGCTACAATAATATCTGATAATGCATTGGCATTCATTGGATCTAAGGTGACTAAGTGGGCTGTCAAGAACGGTATTTACCTAAGCACTTCATCAAACTATTACCCTCAAGGTAATGGCTAGGCCGAATCTACAAACAAGAACTTGTTGAGGATCATTAGGAGAACTCTTGATGAGAATCAAAGGTCTTGGCATACCAAGCTGAAATCAGCCTTATGGGCTGATAGGATCACTCCCAAAAGATCCACAGGTAACTCTCCATTTAGGCTTGTCTATGGAAGAGAGGCAATCTTGCCCATGTCACTTGAGTTGCCAACGTTAGAACTCATGAAGCAGCTAGAGTTACTTGAATTTGAGCCCATGGAGGTGAGATATGCAGAGTTGATGGAGCTGTAAGAGATCAGAAAATTAGGCATCCTGAGTAATGGAAAAGGTTCAAGCTTTGATCAAGAAGACCTTTGATAGGAAGGACAAAGATATATCTTTTCAAGTTAGAGATCTAGTGTTGAAATGGGATGTGGAAAGAGAAAAACTAGGAAGGCATTCAAAATTTGATGCCATTTGGAGTGGCCCATACATGGTCACAAAGTGCAAGAACAGCAATGCTTTCTAATTGGCCTCATTGGATGGTGAAGAACTGCAGATTCCAATCAATGGAATCTATCTCAAGCGTTGCTTCTAGAGGGAAGTTCACTACCTCTGTAAATATTAGATTAGATTTTCTTTCCTCCAAGTGCTTGGGCACATTGTTTTGTTGTAGGTTAGTTTTCAGTTTCCCTAAGTGCTTTGGCGCAGGTCTTGTCGCTCCTTGATTGAGTTTTTATAGTTTAGCGGGCTCTCGTGGAGGGAATTGCAGTATCAAGCTCATTTCAGGTCATTGCTTATGACTCCATGCCCAATGGATCGCAAAAAAGGGCAACTGGTCTTTTCATCTAGCAGGCAGATGACCCCGCTGAGTCGCTAAATTGTTATCCAATTTCACCCCCCAGGGTTGAATTGATAACATACATTAGGATTCCCAAGTCCCAGGCTGAAAAAGAACGAGCTCTGAGAGAATGCGAGAAGTTGCAAAAAATAAGCCTGGGCCAGAAAAAATTGTGAAAATCAGCTAAGTCCTTGTTCTAGAACAGTCGGGACATTTGGGACGCAAAGGGGCAGATTGGCCGAAAAGCCTACAGGCGGCCCAAACAGCAAAGGGAAAAGTGGGACAAGAGTGCGCGAAGGATGCGAACCGGCCGGTTCGGCCGGAACGGGGAATTGTAGCACTAGGACAAATGGGACAAAGGGACGCGCGAGATGCGGAAAGCCAGTTCATCCGAAAGAGAAGAAAATCGACTAACAGTTTGGGACATTCGGGCCATTAGTATGCAAACCACCTGGATCGGCCGAAAAGGATAAATTTTGTACCAAAAATTTGGGACATTCAGGCCGTAAAGGTGCGGATCAGCCGGATCAGGCGAACCGGAAGAATTTGCCCCGCGAAGCACTGGGACATTAGAGACAAATGGACGCGAACCGGCTGGTTCGACTGAAACAAGAAACTTCAGCACAAGGAAAAGTGGGACATCCGGGACAAAAAGATGTGGTGGACACAAAAAATCCGGTAGGCCCATGGACGAATCACAGCATGACACGTGTCGTCAAGGAAAAAGGGTCCAAAAAGTCAAAGGGGCGAGTTTTCGAGCACTGATCCAAACCAATGAAATAGTGCCACGTGTCCAAGTTTAAGGGGCCCACAAGAAAACCTGTGAAAATGTGGAGAGAGAGAATTACTCAGCGAACCAGAGCCTGCCATGTGTCGTCCAGATGGCAGAGCGCGGGAAAAGAAATTTAAAAATCCGTTTTCACCTGTTTTGTGCCCTAAATCTTCAGATCATCATATCTTTCGATCCAGAGCTCGGATTTGCACGTTCTTTATATCAACGGAAAGCTGTTGAAATTATCTACATGATTCTAGGGTCAATCTTGTATTTTGGTGTAGTTTGGAGGGATAAAATTAAGAAAACATCTCTGACGTGTGTAATGCTTCAACTACCAACTTTAATACAGCAAACAGCTCGCCGCTCTTGATAGACAGCCCACCGTTTTGCCAGGATCCACCGCTTGGATCATAATGAGATGATTTAAATGCTACCAAGAAGTAGTTGGAGTAGATTCTGAATTTCCCCTCTCTCCTCTCTCATTTCTTGATATATATTGTAAAGAGGAGGTCCTTTAATAGGTCGGACATTTTTGTTTTGCATCCTCCCTTCTTCCCTGCTTGCAAGAGAATTTATGGAGCTTTTCAAATCTCTCATATGGATTGTAATGCCAGTTTTTGCCTCTTGGCCATCGCAATGTACTGTATCGACTCTTGAGCAATATATATATGTTTGTGATTGATTCTCAACCCTCTCATGTATTCATTGCTGTTATTTTGATCTCTTATTGCAGTTTGGTTACCTGTGCATAGTGTTTGTATTGCATCTATGTGGTCTGTGTTAGATTTTCAAAACGAGTGTCTAACATTCCTTGGTGCATCACCTCTGTAGTTTAGGTTTTATTCTATGCATTCTCTCACCCTGTCTCCTTGACAAGTTAGATTAGGTTTTAGTAAAACCTCTGCATTTTTGTGTGCATCTGAACAAAGGAATAGGAACCAGCCTTCTCTGGAGAATCCTTTCTCATCTTTATAAGTCCCACACTTGGAGAAAGGATTCCATGTTGTGCAATCACACTGGATGCCTGAACATCAACCTAGAAGCCTGATCCGCATCCAGGGGTGCTGTGGGTTTGCAACAACAGTATAAATAAGGAAAAATATGTTATCAGATCAATATATTAGTTATTTGAATATATTATATGAACATATATATCACATATCTAAAAATGGAAGCTTCCAATGTATTGATGGTGGATCATCTCTATCATTTGTTTGACCATTTGTATTAATTGGATGACAGTGAAGTCTTGCAATAGATCCATCCCCATCTCCAATAGGGTCATGTATCATATTTGTGGAATTTTTATCAACCCCTCTCCTTTCATTAATCGAATTCCATATTGTCAAATCCTTGTTATAAGGAAATGTATTCATTGCGTACAATGATGTGTAAATTCTCAAACAGTTTTCCAAAGTTTTATTAAGCTTGTTTTGTAATTTTGACTTTATAAAGGTCAAGGAACTAAAAATTCTCTCATCTTCAACTGAACCCAAAACCATTGTTTGGCATAGCTCATCTAATGAGTAAAAAACAAACATGGTATCTTGCAAAATAGGACTTAACCCAATTTTTTCCATAGTTGGGTTATTGCTCCACACTCTAATGGATTATCCAAACATTTGAGTTGCTCAATCATTGTAGAGGAAAATTCATGGGATTGATCAGTCAATATTTCCTTACTTAGAATACCTAGAATATTCATTCTATTGATAATAACATGCTTAAAAAATGTTAAATCAATGTAGTCAATCTCTTGTGGTAGTCTTCCTACAAATATCTTTCATTTTAGACATAATTCCAATAGGTGGGATTTAATAAAGCCATTGCTTCAAGTAAAGCATCCCTACTAAAATTTTCCCTTATTTCTTCTAGTAGGGAAACTATAATTTCTCTTGACCTTACCCTTGTTGATCATACAATGTTATCAAAGAGCATCCATGTGAAATTTACCTTCTCAACCTTATTGGCTACTATTTGAAACAAGTGCATTGGTAGCTCATATCCACGTACAGAAGCACATACTTCTCCAAAAAAAATAAACCTTGGAAATCTACTTGCATTTCCAATATTTATCAAATTATTCCAACCATCAAACTTTGGACCTGAAGAAGTAGTCTCATTGATAAACAAATATTCTATTGTGAAACAAACATGTTTCCTCAAACTAGAAAAAACAACAATATATATAGTTCTTTCTTGGGCTTGTTTAATTAAATGATGATTCTTATCCAACATGGGAAAGAGACCACACAACAACAAAAATTTCTTTATATTATACAAACGATGTATCGAATCATGGGTCTTGTCCACTTCCATGCGATTCTTCCACATTACTCCCAATAAGGATTGATACTCATCATACACCCTACGAACTGGTTAATACAATGAGATACACCTAGTGTCTATATATTTTAATAGTTTATGCCCATTTATCAATCCTTATGCAAATATTTGGAATTCCATGAACCTTTTAGGACTACGACATAAATAATCATGCACCTCTCGAACAAGTTCTTTAACTTTTGCTACAGGTTTTGTTGACTATTTTGTATGCTAGATTCATTCTATGAGCCATACAATTAATGGAAATCATATAATGATAATGAGATGTTTGGAGTATTATACATATAACATTATAATTACCTTGCATTACATATGCCCCATCTTCCCCAACACATAATAGCTTTGATGCAATTGTAGAATCATCTATGCCACTAATCTCCTTCAAACTTCTTATCACCAATTCACAAAGGTTTTCAACATTGGATTTCTCTCTCATCTTGTGAATAACAAGTAATTAAGGCTATCTCACATTATTATTAACATTATAAACATGCATACAAATCCAAGTAGTATTATCTACTGATATGACCTCATCAATAAACAAAGACACATATCATGTAGAATTAAGTTTCTCTTTCAAGTCTTCTTTCTCGGCCATAGATATGAATTTTTCCCAATCCCAACCACTACTTTCAAACCAATGAGAATGAGGAAAGTGTGGGACACTAAGAAAATACAATATGTTATTTTGTTCAAGAAATATTTTTATAGGATGACCTCTTTTTAGAATGTGAAAAATAGTAGCTAACTGAACTTTTTTACCTAAAAGGTTATTTTAAATGACCTTGTTGAATTGAGAGGTAATTTTCCCTCCATTCTCTATAACTATTCTTTTAGTTCTCTTGTGCTCAAAAAAAAAATTCATACCTAATATGTAAATATTCATCCACATTTTTCTATTTGGAAACATTCTTCACAATGTCATCTATAGTTTTATTTTCATATATCTTTCTGAAGTGCTTCTTAATAATATCCAATTTAAGTTGCATTGTCTTGTCCCTGCCCAATTTCCAGCTACAGATTGTAAATTTTCATTCTTTGGGAGGTTCAAATTTATTTTCATTTTCAATAGGTTTAATAAATTAATACTTAGAAACCCACTCTAACTGGAAACTTATTCCTGAGTCCCATTTTCTTTCCTTTCTCTTTCTTCCAGAAATAGGTGTCCCCTGAGAATTTTCCATGGTGGAATTTAAATTTTGTTTACTTCCAAAATTTTTACCTCCAACATGTTCAATTTGGTAGGTGATGATGTCCCAACACTAGAGTGGAAATATATAGCATCCAGTGATGCAGTTTCATCTTCATTCAATGGGATGTATTCAAGGGGAGTCATTTCATTGTTGTCATCATTGACATCATCAATCATTGTCATTGAACTCATCAATGAAATCATTATGAGTTTTATTTTGAATGTAATATTTATCCCTTAATTGTGTTGGTCCTACTGGAGAAGGATGGGATTCCTTAGATGGTTTCTCAAAATAAGATGTTATTTTTTGAATGTCAGTACTAGGAGGTGTTAGAATTGTTTTTTCCTAATGTTTCCTTTTTAGTTTCCATTTTACTTAATCTTGTAAGGAAAATTTTTGAGGTAGCGATGGGATGAAAATCAACTAAGGCGTTGTAGTTTCATGATACTCATAATACCGTAAAATCAAAAAATGACATAAATAACTTACAAAAGTAGATAAAGCAATATGACATGATAGAAAATAGGTTTTAAATATACTTACCTAAACTAGGTGTTTGTAGGATGTAAAATGTAATGCAGTAGCCAGTTATACCTTGATTTGTTTGATTTTTGTAAGAAAATTGCAATATGCTAATTCGTTGAATCATTTTCTACTACTCTAATTTACAAATTGACAAATAGGAAAATATTAAAAAAAACTTTGAAATTTGTTTAGTGATTCTACAATCTATATTTGTGTGTGTGTGTGTGTGTGTGTGTGAATAATTTAATCAAATTTCTAAAAAAAAATCTCAAACATGTCGGCAAATGAGACCAAAAGACCCAGAAGGTTCCATAGATTTCTTGGTGATCCAAGAATTTTTAAAAATACCGGCTCCTCGATCATGTGGTGATTCAATAAAAAATATACTTTGGGATTGGATATCCATTGGCTATTTTCATGGGAGAAATTATTGTTTGTGAAATTTTTGGGTGAAACATGGTCACCACCATGGTTGTAAAAATAGCCAAATTCATATTCCTAAATTCCTATTATTCACCAAATTATGAATGATCACTATTAAAATTTTCCCTACCCTATTTTCACCAAAATATTTGTTAAGGAAGTTGTTCATAAATGGCATTCCTGAAGTGATCATTTTTTACTGTGGAAAAATCTTTGCTTCCATGTTTTAGAAGACTCGAACAAGAACTCTCTATAATAATTGAGTTTTAGTTCCAAATATTTTTAAGAAACAGATGGGAAAACAGAACAAGTAAACCAAGTTCTAGAAGATATGTTAAGAATGTATGTCATGGATATAAAAAAAAGTGGGAAGAGTACCTTCACTTAGTGGAGTTTACATATAACAACACTTATCATTCTTCCCTATAGATGGATCCTTTTGAAGCCTTATATGGGAGAAGGTGTAGGACTCCCCTTGGTTTGATGGTCTTTATAATAGGGTCATTCATGGACTGAAAATATTACAAACATATGAGGAAAATACTTGTCTTATTAGACAAAGGATTAAAGAAGCCAATGACTAGGGAAAAATATGCTAACCTTAAGATAGCCCCTACAAAATTCAAAATTAATGATAAGGTATTTTTGAGGGTACGTCCTTAAAAAAACTCTATTAAGTTTGGAAATTCTTCCAAATTATTCCCTAGATTTGTTGGGCCATTCAAAATTTTAGAAAATATTAGTCCTATAGCTTATAAGTTGGCTCTCCCTCTATCCCTCTATAGGATTCATAATTTTTTCATATATCTTGTTTAGAAAGTATATTTTTTAATCCTTCCCATGTATTAGATTGGAAAAACCTACATGTGGATGATGGGGAGATGGTGCAACTAGAGTTGGTACAAGTGTTAGCAACCCACAACATTAAGTTATGGAAAATGCATACGTGGTAGGTTTTGGTCCAATGGGAACAAATGAGTGATAAAATTGATACTTGGGAATATTAAAAACTCTTCTAATGGCTATACCCTCACGTTTTTATTATCAACACAAGGGTGGTGCCTCCTATTAAGGGGAGGATTTAGTATCCTATCTCTATGAACTTTTGTATTAAATAAAATTTTATATGATAAGAAAATGCAAGAGAAGAAATACTTTGAATAATATTTAATATAGATAGAAATAGAGAAATGCCAGACATAAAATGACAAAGTACAAAATATATATCCTAAAAAACCTTTTGAGGAAAAATATAGCATAGTAATTTATCTCCTTATTGTATTAACTCAATTATTTTACCATACAATAATACACTCTCAATTATACTCAATCATACTACATGTCCAGCTATATGTATGCACATCAGTAGGTAATCTTCACATTAGTATTACAAAATAATTGGTATCAAAACCATGGGCCAAGAATACAACCCATAATGTCTCCCCATAAACATAAGTTATCTAACCATACATAATTAACATAGGATAAAAATACATATGCGGGCCACAAACAATAGGGAACCCCAAAAAAAATTATGGGGGAAAACCCACAAATTGGGGGGTTATACCCGCAGCCGATGATCATGCATAGCCACACTGAGTTGTATAGTCTAGAAGAGTGTAACTTGTGGAAAATACACAACACATTTCCACATTCTCCCTTTGTTGGTGAAATAATTTTTCGATAGGGAAAATTGGTGGATTTCCACCAACGCTCTAGGACTAGGTACCTCTGCTTGAATGGAGTAGCTCCATTATTGTATGTGAAGTAAAATAAAATTTCATTATTGTACTAGAGGCTGGGGATCCAACAGGCACACTCCACTGCACCTATAGAAAATTCTTGCAATCTTGTGCAAGGGAAGAATTTTCTACATAGGTGGGGAAGTGGGAATGAGAAATTAAGAGGGGGATTAATAGTTCAAGTAGGAAAATCAAAATTCTTGCAAGGATTAATTAGAAATATAAACACACACACAATTTTAGAAGAATAACAACCTTTCTATCAATATCAAGACAAGGTAAAACTATGGACACAAAAATTCACTTATTCACTCATCTAAAAAAGTATAAATTCCTTTCTTTATTAGCATTCTCACAAAGTTGTACACTACAAGAGAAAGAGGAAAACATAGAGAGAAATAGAATAACTTTCTATCTTTTTTCTATTCTTGGTAGCTATCTACTTAAAAATTACAAAATTGATAACCCCTTGGAATGGGGGAGTCACTACTATATATAGATTTCAAGAGGACTCTTCACCTACCCCCCACATGACCTTTCATTTTTCTTTTACAACATAGGACTCTTCATATTTCTAGGAATGAAATTAAGTCCCCTTTTTATTAATTGAGGATGACTTATTACAATGTCAACTATAGTCACCTTTAAATGAATTAGATAAAAATTAATAAGACAAAATGAAAAGTGCAACCCCCCTAATGAAGAAATATAATATGAAGGTAGAGAGGGGGAAGGGAAGAGAGAGGAAAGATAACTACTCCAATGAAGACACTGCCCTTGGTGATTCATCTTTTCTCTTTTACGGATCCTTACCAAGTTCAACCGGAAAAATCCCCACTCCTTTGAATTCTTTGTTATATCAGGCCCCCGCAAGTGCAAATTTCTCAGCTTAAGGAATATAGAGGTAGCTCAAATACTCGAGCCAGCCATCCAAGATGGGATTGATGTTTTTACTTTTGATGAACCAAGACTAATGTTTGTTTACATTGTTTGATATTATAGCTCTTATCTTGGTGAGAGACTCTAGTGTGTCCTCGTTGAAGGAAAATTTACCCTTTGTTTCTTTCTTGACAACTTCATTGAATGGCTTCAATAAATCATCTGCTGAGGTGTTCTCATCAATCATGGGCACTCCAAGCTTATGTATCTTGGTGTTGACATCATCCTTCATCTTGGAAGCATCCTCCTCATTTGAATCATCTTGTACTAAGAGACAAGATTCTTAGCCCATACATGTGATAAATTCTCAGACGGATAATTGAATACCTTCCTATTTACCAACATGTGAGAATGAGCTCTCCCCATCTCTATCATTGGTGGAAACACTTGGTCCCATAATTCCTTTTCTTTCTTGATTTCATCTCTTGTCACTCAGAATTTGGTGGTTATTACACATATGTACTTGTAAAATGAGATCATCTCTATAAGCAACACTTTCCCTTTCTACACAATCTTGTTGACCCATATATCATTTAATCTCCCTTGTATGGTGAAGCCCTACATTTTTCAAATGGACTCCAAGTCAAAGCTACTAATGGGAGTAACTTCTTCGATTAGAAGAGATGGGGTGGCATTAGGATCCATGAAAGTTTGAACGTATGAGGTGAGTGTTTGCCAATGATCCTTAAAGTGATAAATTTTCTCCTTATACTCTTGATTCCTCACAAGAAGGCGAGTAGAAGACTCCTTAAAAAATGTGCATCTCCCTCATGAGTTGTTAGGACTAGGGAAATGGTGCTCATCTCGTAGTCAACTAGAGTCGTTTATTCAATGGGCTTCATCAAATTTGGTTAGAGTTATTCCACATACCTGTTGCCCGAAGTACCACTAAAGAAGTGTGAAGCTTATTGAGTGATTTTTCTCTTCTTTCCTTTGACCAATGAGGTTATAGCTAAGAAGTCAGGAACTGCCACTTGTTGAACTGTGTGGCATTCTTTCGTGATCATTTCTTACACCCAAGGAAAAATATCATTCATCTTAGGCTCAGTAATTAGCATGATTTTAATCTCTTGCTTGGTAATTGGCAGTGGAGTGTGAGAATATTTAGTATTACTAGAGGACTGAAAGGTGAACTAGATCAATTTCCCTTAGCTCTAACTCTACCACAAAATCATCTGTTGTTCTTATGTTTTTGTGTAACCTTTTATAGTGAGGATATTCTAATTCTTCCACCTTCCATTTTGAACATTATTTAGAGTGAGCCAATCCAGAATATTTCTTCGTGACCTTTGAAGAGGAATAATGCGATGTTTTCCTTTGGATAGTAGGGAAATTTCCTAATGTAATGAGAGCATATATCTTCTTTTTGAACCACTCTCTCGATATTTTTATGACGTCCTCAGTCTACTCATTTATATATCCTAATTCACAGATGCTCCATGATGCGTGTGGAAGGGTGAGGCCTTTACTGCTTGATATTTTGGTTCATAAATCTTCGTGTCATCATCTTAGATGCCCTCCTCATACCAATTAAACATGAATCTTCTCATTTTCCCAATGGTAATTTTTGTATGATCTCGTTCTCTGACTTCAAAATCATCTATACAATTCACCCAATAGTCTTCAATATGTGGAACATGATGCAAGTTGGGGAGGTGAAAAGTGTTTAGATCACTTTAGATATCGAAGTCCTCTTTTGGGGTGTATGAATACAGACTCGGAGGGGCGAAGGAAGCTTCTAGGTTGGCATCATCACTGATACTTTTGTAGGAGAATATTATGAGGGAGATGGGGAAAGAAATGGTCTTCATCTTTTGGTTCCTAATATTACCATGAACATGAGTAAGCTGCCTACACAGCTCAAACAACATGATCTTGTTGCTGAGATATTGTGGCAACTTTCATGGAGCGAGATCAAAACCAGACACTCAGATGTATGATAAGGTTGAAAAATGTATGAAGAAGGACCCATACCTTTTTATTAGAGAAGTGGCTTGCGAAGAAAACCTTGAGTGAGGGCTTCCTTTCAATAATATGATGACAAACATTGTGAACATGTCATTCACTCTTGTGAAATGTTGGTTGCTTTCCTTAAAGATCAGTTGTGGGTAATTTTCAAATGTAGGAGCCTTATGAGAAATATTTTGGGTGAGTTCCAGACCTCTAAATGGATATGATCTTGTAAGGGCATGGACTAAGTATGAATTCATTGAAAACTTCTTAGAGACCAACACATGAAGCAATATATGATGGAAGTTACCACTTATTATTTTCTCCCAATCTATCCTTTGCTTTCCCTTGATGATGGTGAGTATGAACAAGGCCATCCACTCATAGAAATATTTCATGGTTTTTTCTCGTATTAGCTGGCTTAGAAGGATTATTGCATCTAAGAATCCCTCGTGAAATTCACTCTGGGAGAGGGAATTTGGCATATGGGATGGATTTCTACCCTACTTCAACCTCGAACCCAGTGTGAGGACCTAGAGGTAGGAATATTTCTTGTACCATTAACCTGATGCAAAATATTTTGCAATGACAATCGTGTTGCTCTAGTTTGGAATTTACATATATTGATAGATTGCCTTGGGAGTGAGTACCACCAAAACTGAATTATCATCAGCTCTTATGGTTTAGGTATCTCTCTCATAATGATGGGAGCATTTCAATACCAACTCAGAGCTTTGAACGGATATAGGATGAACACTCATTGCATATAATTCACTTGTGTTGACTTTATATTCCACAAGTTATTTGTGTCCACTTGACATCATGTCTTTGAGGTCTTCCAGATCCATATGGGTAACATTATTGTCACCCACACCTGAGTATTTAGATGACAGAACTAAAATTTGTTCAGGAATAGAAAACTTGAACTTCATGTTTGATGATGACAACTTTCTACACTTGAAATGAATACTTTCTATTTTTATAAAAATGTTTTTTTTCTTTTTCTGCTTCGGACTGCCTATCTTGTTATCTCTCTTGTTTTCTGAGTGCACTATTTTGAGAGGATATTATTTTCTAAAAGGTTTCCATTTATAGTAAGTGAGTGCACCAAATACTTAGTATTTTTATATAGTTCCCTTCCCCACCTCGAATTGTGATGAAAACAACTTCACCAGGATAGGTTTTCCCTCTGGATATCATGTACAAAATTTAGCCCGATCTGACCATTGGGATAATGGAAAATTAAAAAATGAAAACCAAGGCACAAAGATAAGGTTTTCTACCATTAAAAATCTAGGACATGCATGAATTTACATGCACATACATCTTGCAAGAGCCTAGAAAAGAGGAATATTGTAAAAAAATTCATTCAGATCCATTTATCAGATTGAGAGATATGAAATTGTTATTATTTTTGGTACAAAGTCATTCTGATAAAAAATGGGCATGGTGTCTGGATAAAATGCAGATGTCATAAGTATTTTGTGGCTTAGATCAGGAGGGCATGTAGGAAAAATAGAAGGAAGATGAATGGAAGATGGATTTCTAGAAAAGAAAATTCACAACATCTCTGGGGTTTTTCATGCACATGTAAGAGGGAGCAATGGAAGAAAAAAAATCTAAATTCTGGTTTTAACACTTCTTGGAATGGGGCACACATTTTCCCACTTTTTCCCCTCCCTTTGGGATGGGTGCGATAGAAAATTATGCCCTATCCTTATGATCACAAATGGTGATCATTGATTTCCTAACGGATGAGGGAGAAAATTTAGCTTTAGCACCCGGGGACTGAGATCAGGTTATATGAAAAACCATGAAAGACCAGAGGGAACATTTTTGTGTCCCCATTTTCCTCTTCATTTGGGATGGATGGGATAGAAAAATGCACCTCAACCTTATGATGGCAAGTGGAAAGATGAGGTTTCACAAGGCAGGGGGCTAGAAACTAAGAAAAAGGGATTACCGAGGCTTTCTGGGGTCATGTGATTGGTCTAAGAGCTTAACTAGGCATGAGGCCCATTTTTTTGTTCCCATTGTCCCCTTAGGATGTGATGGAAGGGACAAGGAAGTGCGCTTCAGCCTCATGCTGGCATGTGGCACTTGAGAAAATGGCTAAGTACATAAGGCTTACCTTGGGAAGTAACTTGAAGATGAAGTTGTCGGAGCTCTTGGAGGACTTTGTTGATGAACCCTTATATATGATTTTGACTCCCAAGAGCCTTATTTCTCAAGATTGTAAGGCATGCCTACCAAAGATGAGTTATGGAATGAAGTGCTTGGGTCTTGTAAAAAATATGAAAATATCACCATTTAGGGAATTGAATTACCTTCCCAATAATTCCTTTTTTGGCTTCCAACTCATTCTGTAGCTCCCAAAATCATCTTCCGAATCTCATCTACTATTTTTAACTACAAGCTCCTTCATCTTCAAAAACCCACTTTTACTAAAATTGGCCCTAAACCTCTTAAACTTTCCAAAAGCTTCCTAAATCACTTGAAACATTCCCTTAGCTTTTGTTGGGGATTATAATATTAATTGGAAAACTACTTATTTATAAAACCCTCCAAATGACTTGGTTCAAATTTCAAAGAGTGGATCATGACCACCCACATTGTATATAACAAGGTGGTCCTTTAGGGATTGGTTACACATGGTTGTAACATTTGATGCAAGCTATATGTGCAAGTGAATTTGTAAGAATCGTGAGAAGATGTATGAGGCAATTCATAATTCCTTAATGAAGGTGTAACTACTTGCAAAATAGTGGGAGTGTTGGGTAAACATATATTCTCAATAAAGATAAGTGATTTTTCAATGGGTTTTTTATATTTCATGGTTTTCCCACTTATATCTTGCGTCACTGTATTATTTACTTTATGTTCATGATATTTACATTCTGTAAAATGCAAACATAAACATCTCAACCCATTTTTTAGTTACAACACTTCATAACCTATAATCTTCATAACTATATATTGTGGATTAATAATTATTTAATCATACATTCCCATAAATGTTCTAACATGGTATTAGAGCTGGTGATTATGTTTGTGTAGGATAGATTTGGATGTTTTTATTGATTCGCAGGTGTGAAGAAACTTGAAGTTTTTAATCAGCGAAACCTTACTTGTTCAATGGCTGACTTCAAGACTAATCAGGTACAAAACTCCATTTCCTGCCAAATATTGAATATTGGTTTATTTTTTTTTTAGATCTTGCTTGTGCATATGTTTTTTAGCCTCTAATATCATTTGTGTGCATAGATCTACACCTTCTCCATCTACAATTTTTTTAAGTTTATCAATCTGTCGCGGAAAATTTTGTGTTCCTTCATGGTTTTCTCAGTTGTCTGTGGCTTATTTGAATTTTTTTGAGTTCTTCATATCTGTTATAGTTATTCAAATAATTTGAATAGTTCAAGTCCTTATTTATTGGCTTTTACAAATCTTTTCTAGCTTTGTTAGACTTGCAAGGTTCTTTTAGTTATTCATGGCTTTCCTCTTCCACTTTAGACTTGCACAAATTTCTTAGACTTGTGGACTTTCCTTTTTGGAATTCGAGTTCTATTAAATTATTTCTCATTTGTTGGCTTTGCATTATGTATAGTGTTTTTTCCTTTGAAGAGTTCCATAATTGTGACACGTGTCCTCATTAACGTGTGTTGAATCTGTGCCATATGTTTACCTTCTATGTGTTATTATTTCCTTGTTGTGTGGACCCTATTATTTTGTAGTTGTTGACCTAAGTTTTCCGCGGTTCACTAATACTATAAACATTTGTAGAACACTTGTCCCTTGTTCCATGGATTTCAAATTTTGAAAATTTAATAACTTATTTTTTCCTCTATTTCACGGCCTTCTGCAGCTTGGTGTTTGTGTTTTGTGGGCTTCCTTCTTGGGTCTTGAACATTGTTTAAATTTTTTTCGTCAAGTTACATTTGAATCTGCTATATTCCATTTTTCATACTATGGTTTCCTATATTTTTTGAGATTATAACCCACCTAACACTCTATTTTCCAAATTTTTCTATGGCTAGTTTTGCTCTTTTTTCAGTGGATAAATCTCAATTATTAAGTGAAACAAATTATAGTATTTGAAGATTTAGGTTAAAATCTTGTTTCATGGCAAGAAAATTATGGGATCTTGTAGCTAGTGTGGAGAAATGACCCACCAAAAGACATGTAAACCATGAAAATATTAGCTCCTTCTCTCAAAGATCTCAGGAAGCTCAATCAATCCTATTGCGGAGCATAAAATATGAAGTTCTACAACATATAGATCATATCGATTCTCCTTCCGATTGATAGAAACAATACATGTATAGACAAAAAATCACACAGTTTGGGTAATTGTCTAGTCTTGATTACATACTACTATTCATATGATTTCTAAGTAAGAAAAATACTAATAAAACCATGTCTTTGGCCACCTTTCTTTGTCTTTTATTTCCCGTTTCAGTGTTGCACCCTTACTTACTCAGTCTTCCTTTTTATACTTCATCTTCTATCATCCTAGACACCAATGCCTAGCCAGGACGCCAGCACCATGAACCCTTGTCCCCTCTGGGAACCCCTGAGCCCTTTGTACTTTACTCACACTTTTTGGGTCCTTTTTAGCCATTTGAGGATCTTATCTTTTTGGTAGTCAGAATTTTCGGTGTTAATTATGAAATTCAAGCAAGGGAATCATATAAATATAAATTTATGTGATCATAATAAGGAACCAAGAACTAATCATTATCTATCACCACCTAAGGTTGCATCCATCAAGGCATTTAATAGCTCCATTACATTCATCTAGCACCATCAAAAGGAACACAAGGGTTGGTTCTTCTGCATACACTTCATAGGAGGGAAGATCATTTTATTCCATGCATGCATTTACTACATTTCTTTACATATATCTATTTTCTCGCTATCAAGTGTGACTCACACAAGAGCGACCTAGGGAATAATTCATCACACACATATATAACTACATTGGGTCTGAGATGTAGTGTAGTGCTTAGTTGTAAGTTCACCATTGTGATAGCTGAGGAGAGTCAGTCCTCTCATTTTGCATTTTTCCTTTTAGGATTTGATGTCTATTTGAGGGTTTTGCAGGTTTACATCAACCTCAATGATCTTGGTGTGACCAAATGTGACTAAAGGAAAACACCTTGTGACACCTCTAAGGAGGATTTCCAAGATTTTTTGTAGACCCAGGTGCCCAGAAACATGCCTATGGTTCTTAAGGGTACCCTTTTCCCTCTCCAGGCGCCCTAGCCCAACCAATCTCTCCATATTTGCATTTTTCTAGGTCTTTGTGTGACGCTTCTATCATTTTTTTACCTCGTTATCACTCTGACACAGTCCAAATTTCACTGTGAATCAGTTAAGGCTTCTCACCCTCTTTTTGCACTTAGGGTTCTTTACTTCATTGCTTAGTTTTATTGGGTGTATTTTTTGTACTTAATTACATATTTATTTTACTGCTATAATAGTTTTAGATTAAGCTCTTATTTACATTTTATATTAATCATTTTGGTGAACACATCGCTCGAATCCACCTTCTTTATAGGTTTTTCTTCTTATGCCCGTCACCCATAGTGGTTGAATTGTGTCTCCAAATCAATGGTTGAAGTATCTACCTCAATGGCTACAACTGAAAATCCCTTTGTTAACTCCCGTAATGTTCCCTTTAAAGAAATAGAAACATCTGATAGTGAAAATTCATATGATAAGGATATTAATATTGATCAAGACCAGTTAAGCACACTTAATAATTTTTGACAAGCTTTGCATAATAATCCCACTCATCTGCCACATATTCTACATACTTTTATTGTTGTTAAAAATACTCGTGATGTTGTTATAGATCCTCCTGTTACCTCTTCATCTCCCAAGGTCTCCACTAAACCTCTTGCTCCAGTTTCCATTCCTACCACTACCACTCCTATCATTACACCTAATAATCCCAATGCATAACTCATCTCCTCTTTGAATACTCCTAATTTAACTTCTTTATATCAGGATCTGCAAACACAAATTCGCTAGATACAACTCATTGCTTCTCGTGTATCTCCATCTCTTGACTCCACTTCACTCCTTCATAATCCTTTTGCACCCATCATTTCGCTAATACCAAAATTCAGCTCCCCTAAGTTTCCAATAGTCAAAGGCCATGACGACCCTCAAGAGCATCTTTGATCCTTTCACATGGCATTCCTTAACTATGTGGCTGATCAAACCATCTTAGCAAAGCTTTTTCCTTGCAATCTCCAAGAGTATGCAATGCGTTGGTTCTATGACTTACCTGTTCACTCAGTAACATATTTCATGCATCTAGCCGATGCTTTTCTTACTCATTTCTCTATCAATATCAGCTCTACGATCTCATATGCACAACTTGCATAGTTTAAACAAGGGACTAATGAACATCTAGCCAACTATGTCTTACAATACAAAAACAACCTAGTTAAGATGTGTAATGTGCTTGTAGACCCTGAGCTTCAAGAATTATTCATTCAAAGTTTATTGCTACCTCTTTAGGAGAGAATTCTATTTGAGACATCTCCCTCATTTGATCATTTATGTCACACTCTCAAGCTACATGAAACTAAACTCTTATCTATAGGAAGTTTGAAGTGTCAGGAACAAGCCCCATCCCCAACATGCTTTCAAAGTAAAACACATTTTAAACCAACTGTAAAACCTATCGACCATAAGGTCACTATCAACTATGTCTCCAACACCAAATAACTCCAATGGAAATATCCCAAGTGTACATATACAAAGTTGATTCTTGCTCCATAAATTATATTACAACAAATTCTTGAGAGAAATCTTAATATGCTTCCTAAACTACTCGAAGTAGACCCATCTCATCCAAAAGGTAGAAATTACAATGAGAAATTTTGATGCAACTATTATCAATGTGTCAGACACTCTACAAATAGGTGCTTCAAATTTTGAAATATCATCCAAGACATTATCGATAACAACAAACTTGATCTTCTAGAGCCTACGGCCTCTACACCAGTCAATGAAAATCATAAGCTCAAAATATTCAATAATCTGCTTCCCAAACATTACCAGAAAGCAGTTGATTCCTCTGCTAATCATACATATCATGCAGTTCCTCTACCCACATCAAGATATATTGATTTCCTAGTTGCTCATACTAATTGTGTCACCAATAATTTAGTTCTCTGATCACAATCATCATGCTACATTCTCTTCTGATCACTTACACATTAGCACCTCTATCAGATCCATCCCTATCAATAACACCAAAGTTAATCCATCATGGCCTATCAGTGCATGTTTTGTTCCACTTATTGTTACTATTAGTTATCCAATCTCAAAAATTGCATACCCAATGATTAACTCATATGGGGTCGTCAAGCTTCAAGTTACTGTCAGTCCTCTCATCATACTTGTGCCCTTGTAGCACAATCAATCGAAGGGTGTGACATGCTCTTAGGAATGAATTGGATTCAGAGGTCTCAGTATATTATTTCCATGAACCAAATAGGTCTTAAGTTCATTCACAACAATATGGAATCTCTATCAATGTTTTTCCTCTCTCTATTCCATGGTCGTAACCTCCTCTTTGAGGTTTCCATTATATCACCTAGTACATATACTTCCCCATTACATATCAAACCTATAATGCAATCCGCTCTAACTTCACATCTTCACACATGCCCCAGACAATCTCATCACTTTTCTATTCTAGTGCATCAGTCTAGGTTTATCGCTAGGACAACTCCTATATCTATGAATAATTCACCACATTGTTTTACTCCACAAAGGTTCCCATCACCTCCGTACTATCCTCCACATAGGAATCCATGAACTCAGTGCCCCACTTCACACAGGTCTTCATCACCTACACATTGTTTTAACAAAAAGGTGCCCAATATATGCTCATCGGTCGTATTCATATTGACTTCATTCACTTGTGCACAATGTCTATCTTGTATACAACCACTCTTAGAGCATGATCACACACTTTCATCACCGCAAAGCATTGGGTAGAGGACCCTCGTCCTTTACTTTCATTAGATATCATATTCGTTAACACACACATATGGGGAACATTACACTCATATCCTATCCTCCTAGCATTGTTACGCATGGCTAATAGTCTCATCACATCACATCTCATCTCTCATAGACAAAATTATATATCTCGATACAGTACTGTTGTCATTAACCTATAAAGATACACTCTTATTCCATGGTTCACACTAATCGATTGTAAAGGGCATACTATATACATGAACCTCACACACTGGACACTATACACTACACACTACATGTTTTGCATTGCGCATCACTCATCTCAATCACACATGTCTAGTCTACACATTTTTGATATATCACATCTCGCCTAGTACTACTACGCACTGCACTCATTTCCGGATGAAACGTGCTCTCGTTTCCATGGTTCATACTTCGAGTGCTTGACGGGGAATTAATAAATTATCCTCAAATTGGATACCTACACCGCAACTTGGGGGGCACATGGCATCCTATCATTCAAAACTGAATTCTCATTCTACCTCATGTACAAAATATTCTATATCTTAGCACTTTGACAATCACATCTTTTTGTTACTTATGCTTTTGACCAGAGTTATGAACTTTAGGGTTACACGGGATGCCCACCTTTAACATATCTTATATAACAAGAGGTACAATTACAAAGAACCATACGACTACACAAAGGACACGCGTTCACGTTTAACAAAAGTAACACCATATGGGGTCATCGAAGCTAGAAAGTTATTGTAAGTCCTCTGACCATACCCCGCACGCTTTACTTATAACAAAAACATTCAACATGGGTGTGACATGCTCTAGAGGACTAGAAGAGGACAAAAAGAGGCTTGAAAGCCACATATAAACATTTCCAAGAAGGAAGACCAATTAGCCTCTGTAAGTTAAGTGCCACAACACATATGGTAATCAATAGATAGAGGAAAATTGGGAAAGCCTCTCTCTTTTCCGAAGCGGTTGTAACCAGACCCTTGAGGTTTCAAATATCATATCTACACAAAGGCTCACATATACAAGGGGCGACCACTTACCATATCAAACCTAAAATGTTAATCCACTCCAACTTCGATGGCAAACTTCACAGAACGTGCCACCAGCAATAATCCTACCATCAACCTTTGCCAGTCTAGTGCCAACACAGTGAAACCATCTATAAACAGCTGTGGAAAACAACCATCACTATATCCTAAAAGAATAAGCCACCACATTGAAACACAAACATCCACCAAAGGTGCCCAATCCGAACGAATCTGTACTATTCTCCCATACAAGAGGTGATCCAGGTTTCAATCCTTTTTTTAAAAACCCAAAACACAATTCTTTCATGATGCCTTGCTTGGGAAACCAGGATGGAAAATCCATGTGCATTTAACAAGAAAGACAATGAAATAAATATATCTCTCATCAGTAGAGGATTCATATCCGACTTCATTCAAACTGCGCAACCCAGTCTATCTCCAAACGCCTACAAGAACTTTTAGAGCAATGGGGATCGAGCACACCTAGATCTCTGAGATCGACCCCTCGGGTAGACAAACACATTCATCCTCTTATGGAAAACCTCTATCCCAAGACGAGCCCATCTCCATCATACACACGAGCTGATATGCTTAAAGGAACCACCAATAAGAGTAGGAGTAGGAGTCACCAAAGCACAAAGGCATCTCAAGGGCTTATATCTCCTACACAGAACGTTGAGATTTGCTATCGTCCTTAACCTATAAAGAACCCCAGAAGTTTGTGAAACCCCTTCAGACTTAGATGTCGACCTCCTAAAGGGTATGCAGGCAGAAGATGAAAGCAGGAATAAAACTGGATGAATGTCAGATCAATCAACCCTTTGATCAGAAAAGGAGCAATCGACACTTTGTTCTTCCAAAATCACATCTTTTTTAGTAGCACACATTCATGAAAGGCTTTCCTGATGACTCGGCTGAGCTACTGAAGCCAACAATTGAGTGTTGACGGGACCCCACCTAAATTAAGCCTAGCGGTTATGCAACTACAACCCAAAGAACCAACTTGGGGCTCGGCAATGGATGAAACGCAGTCATTCCAATGAAACGCACTACCAAACCTGACGAGTATAGAATTCAAAGACATCCACACATCTTGGTTGCACGCTTTACCACCCCTTCACATGGATTCTTTAGAGGGGTAGAAGACACTAAAACCACAGGCTTGATAATATCCCACAAATCATTGATCATAGAAACATAGGAACCCTAACGCCTCTGTCCAAGTGCCACAAAACACATCACATACCAACAGATAGAGGAATATTGGGACAGCAGCCACGTAAGCCGAAGTTTGGACCCGAAACCATTTCCCAATGACCACACAAAGGCTCAAATAACAAGAGGCATCGACAATTTCATACACAATACTAATGTTGTCATTGTAACATTGTTAGGGAATAAGAGATAAGAACGTCCCACCAGCGGAACGTCCTATCCACCAACCAGCAACCCGCCAACACAGTAGAAACCATATATAAACAGGTGTGGAAAACAACCATCACACATCCTAAAAGAACAAGTGCCAGAATCGATAACACAAACATAGAGGGACCAAGATTTACCCGTGGTCCGAACGAATCTTGGGCTATCGTCCCATACAAGAGGTGACTAAGGTTTCAATCCTTTTTTTAAAAACCTCAACTCTCTCAATTCAATACCCTGATTCTTGTGCTTGGGAGTTACCAGGATGGAAAATCCTTGTGCAAGAATTCACAGAAAGACAATGAAATCAAATCTATCATCTAGACAAGAGGATTTAAATCCGGCTCAAAAACCAACAACCCAGATATGCATAAGACGCCTCCAAGAAAAAAACCAATGGGGATCGAGCCAGTTAGACACAAAGACCGTGACCCCTGCAACAAACACCATGGGCAAAAATTCTGGGTAATGGAAAACAATGGGTCCCGAAAAATCATGGGCCCAAAAATCTCCCATAACGGTTACCCATTACCCATCTGCTTAAAAGGAACCACCCAATGAAGAGTAGGAGTTTAGGAGTCTTCGCCCCCGCAGCCCCCAGGCAGATCAAGAGGGCTTATCATCTCCCCCGAACCACCTTCGTTGAGAGGGCTTCCTCACCCAAGCGGGGAACCGTCGTAAAGAAGTACTTGTGTATAACCCCTTCATACTTAGATGTACCACACTCCTCCTATACAGGTAGAAGCTCCACAAGCAGGACATGTATAACTGGACCGAATGTCATGCACCAACTCACTTTGCACTCAGAAAAGGGTCAATCGAAACCGGTCCTATCATTCAGCACTGCATTGAGAGCTGTTGCGTCCACAAGGCAACTGCACATCTCGGCTGAGTAGGAAGCCAACAATTTGGTTAGCTTATGATTTTACATGTACAGCTTTAGCGGTTACACTCTCCTCCATACGAAATCGGAATGTATGAAACCAGTCTTCCATGCATACGCACTACCAATCGAGAGCATAACAATTCAAGCTTCACCACTTTGTTGAGTTGTGATCACAAATTCTCCAACCGCTCACACACTAAAACCACCGCAAACTTTGCACAATATCTATGATCAACCCCAGAACGGCTCCTAACGTCCTCCATCGCTCGATACATTACAAGTCACATCTGTTTCATTTTTGACAGCACGTTTCTATATCGAATTATATACGATGATGCACATGCTTGTTTACGGTTCATTCTTAACTGCTAAGGGGGCATGTATTGTTAGGGAATAAGAGATAAAATATGCGGAATAATCCCTTACAGAATTGCAACAGTAGAAACTAATATGCAAAAAATATTACAGATCTCAAATAAAAGTGCAGAATAAATAACACAACATAGAGGGACAAGATTTAACGTGGTTCACCCAATTTGGGCTACGTCCACCAAGAATCATATCACACATTTCACACTAAACCCATTCACCACATGTATCTCTAACATTTCTTAGTCACACTACACATTACGCATCTCACACATTGCACATCATATAATTAGGATATCTTCTCTCACAGTATATTCTACATGATTTACATCTCATTCATTATACGCATTCTTATTGCATCTCTCTTACATTTACTTATACACAATGTAGTCATTACCCAATGACACATTATAATTCGATTGTCCATACTCAAATGCTAAGGGTTTACATCTCAAATGGAACTCATCACACTCACACATTTAATCACCTCACTCATTCCCTCACATGCTTAAAGTCTATAATTCATGTTTTGACAATCACATCTTTTTAGTACACACATTCAGACCATTTCACATACACATCCTATCATTTATGGTTCATTCTTGACTACTGAGGGGGCATAAATAAATGAACCTCATTGTACACATACACATCCACTTGGGGGCACATGGCCCTATCATTCACACTGCATTTTGTTCCATCTCATCCACAACATACTACATATCTTGTTTGCATTTACTCTCTCTTACTTCTTCTTACGTATTCACTTTATTACACATGCTAGGTAGATATCTTGTATGTCATTATCTTTATCATACACACATGCATGTTCACTTGCATTTCTAGTTATCATCGCAGATTATATAGATCTCTTACACACAACATGGATGTTTGGTGCAGTACCTATTACCAGTCCTATAAAGTCTCTTGAGGGAATCCACTTTCATACATTGTAGGTGATATCGTTTCATTTTTGGTCATATCACAATATTTTATCGGATTATACATGCTTTGACATACTTTTTATCTTTTTAACATGTTAATGGGTGCTTCAAGTGTATCATTTATTATGCATGGCTATTTTCTTCCATGGTTGTTTGTTACATTTTTTTCCTTTGCTTGCTCTTTGTATGTCATTGTTTACGAGCTTTGCCATTTGTCTTGTGTGCACACTTGTCCACTTATGGCCACTATGGCCTTGATTGTCTTGAAACATAGTGAGTGGTATCCCATGTTTGCAACCCATTTTTGTGGTCTACATTTTTTTTATGTGTTTACATTACCTGCTTGCGTCTTAGCTTACACATTGTCTACACTTATCATTTACATGCATGTTTTCTTGTACTAACATTTGTCTCCTAGCCACTTTATTTGTGTGTGTCTTGGTTTCTACCAAGCACATTCCCTTCCCCCTATAGGGAACAATTTTAGCACACTATTTGGTCTTCTCTTTGGGTTGTATACTCCTTTAGAAACATCACATGCACCCCAAATGAGGGGGGCATCATATGGGTGAATCAGTCACCCCATACAACATTATATATAACATGGTACTAGTACAACATAGTTTTCATTTTTGGATAGGGCTCAAAATCATACTTGGGTCCTTAACACAACAATGTCCTTCCTGGATGCCAGTAACCAAGGGGAAGATCTTCAGCATTTTTTAGTTCATCATAGTTTTTTAGCATGTCACAGAGGATTTTGATAGGGCAGAGATTCCTTTAGCATTGTGACATATACATTGAGGACAAGTACACACCATCTGTAATGGTTTTTTCATTCCAAGGAACAATTAAAGGTTAGAGGATGATACCATACTTTCCTCTCTACATTACTTATTTCATGGCATAGGATCACCCCAAAAAACAACATTTCAGAATGTTCTACAACTTTGGTAAGCGATTAAATATTAGAGAATAACACTAGACTTGCCTCCCTATACTTCTTTTATTGTGGCATGAGATTGCCCAAAAAAACTTGCACATCATCGACATTTTCAAGATCCTTTCTTCACTCTTTTTCCTCATCATGGATCAGGTGCACATGTTCCTTTTTCACATTTTTAGCATTTTTACATACTTTTTACATATATTCTTATGTATTTGACTACTTGTTCGTTATACTCATTGTAGGTCCATCTGTATGAGAAGAGGTAGTCAACATCATCATAACAAAAACAACATTGACATTAACAACATGTGCATCACAACATATACACATGTGTTTCCACCCTAGGTTCATTTTCATCATCATGTTTTTACACTTTCTCCTCCTTAGCATCCATGCTTCACATTTTTATCACTCCACACTTTGTCAAATCCCTCGGTACACTTTCATCATCAATATACATGGTTATTAAGTACATATATCTATCTAATTTATGTTATCGAGATTTCCGTTCACCAACATAAAGTGGGGGCAAATGTACACACAAAATCACACACTTTGAGTAATTATCTAGTCCTTATTGCAAACTACAATTCATATGATTCCTAAGTAAGAAAATCACTAATTAACCCATTTCTTTGGCCACCTTTATTTGTCTTTTGTTGTTCCTTTCATTCTTGCACATGTGCTTTTTTATTCTACCTTTTTATAATCCAGCTTATATTATCCTAGAAACTAGTGCCAAACTAGGATGCTAGCATTAAGCGCCCTTATCCCCTCTAGGTGTCCCTGACACCTTTCTACTTTACTCACACTTTTTGGTTCCTTTTTATCTTGTTTGATCATCTTATATTTTTGGTAGTTGGCCTTTTCAGGGTCAATTATTAAATTCAAGCAAGGAAATCATATAAATATGAAGTTATGTGATCATAATAAGGATCTAAGTACTAAGCATTAGCTGCCACCACCTAAGGTTATATCCATCAAAGAATCTAAGAGCTTAATTGAATCCATCTAGCACCATCACAAGGGACACAAGAGTTGGTTCTTCTGCATACACTTCATAGGAGGAAAGTTCATTCTATTCCATGCACACATTTACTACATTTATTTACATCTAGCTATTTTCTCACTATCAAGTGTGACTCACACAAGAGCCACCTAGGGCACAATTCCGCACACACACATAGAAATACATTGGGTCTGAGATGTAGTAAAATTCTTAGTCGTAATTTCACCATTGTGATAGTTGAGGAGAGTCTAACCCCTCATTTTGCATCTTTATTTTTTAGGATTTGATGTTTATTTAATGGTTTTACAAGTTCATATTTTATTCAGGTTTACAGTGACCTCATCAATTTTTTTGTGACCTCAGAGTGACCGAAGGTGACTAAAGGCAAACACCTTGTGGCACCTCCAAAGAGGTTTTCCAATCTTTTTTGTGGATTCAGTCACCCATAAACAGGCCTAGGGCACCCACGGGTGCCCCTATCCCTATCTAGTCACCCTAGTCCAACCAATCTCTCCATATTTGTATTTTTCCAAGTCTATGTGTGATGATTTTTCCATTCTATTTACCTTGTTATCACTCTGAGATAGTCCATATTCCACTGCGAATCAACTAAGGCTTCTCACCCTCTCTTGCACTTAGGGTTTTGTATTTCATTGTTTAGTTTGCTTGGATGTATTTTTTGTACTTAATTCCATATTTATTTTACTACTACAATAATTATATTAGGATCTTATGCACATTTTAGCTTAATCAGCATGAAGATATTCACCTCTCCAAAATAATTAAAGTTATGGAACTGTTTACAACTCCCATGAAGGGGGATGAAAAAATTGTTAATTATCTAGCTAAAATTAAAAACATTAAAGCTCATTTGGATGGATGTAATTGTGAATTATTTCAAGATAAAATGTTATATTTTATCATTGAGATAAATATCCATGCAAAATTTAGAAACTATATCTCCATTTTTCACTCTAAATACCAGAATGAAATTGATCTGGCTAATTTGGATACCCCTTCTTCACTTTTAATTCAAGAAGAGCGTGTAATGGAAAACTTTGATTCAAAAGAAAATGTCACTCAGGCATTTTTCTCTCAAAATCATAAACCCTCACAAAATAAGAATAATATCAACCCTAATTAGAAACCTAACATCAGACAAAAATTCAAATCTAATCCTAACTCTAACTCTATAAAAAACACTCAACACTTCAAAGTGAAATTCAATGGCACATGTAACAAATGTGGAAAATTTGGTCATAAAGAATCTAATTGTCATGTGAAATCCAATAAATTTGTTAAAAAATACTAATAGAAATAAATTTAACAATCAGAATAGAGATCAAAATAAAAATAAAAATCATACAAATAATGTTGATCATTTTATTGCCTTGTATACTGCCCTCTCAGCTTCAAATGACAATGAATGGATTCTAGATAGTGGTGCCTCTAGGAACATGACCTGTATTCATGATATCGTCTTAGATGTTGTAAAATTTTAAGAAAACATATATTTAGGAGATAATTCCATCATTATATCTGAAGGTTGTGGAAATGTTAAACTAAAAAATGGAATAATTAGGAATGTCTTGTATGTTCCTCAGTTAAAAACAATCTTTTTTCTTTCCCTCAACTAACTAAAGAAAACTATAAAGTTATTTTTCTGCAAGATAAATGGTATGTAAAAGATAAACTCGGTAATGTTATTGTTTCTAGTATTCAGAAAAATGGCTTATATATTTTTTAAGGTTTTTTGTCTCAATCTTGTTTTTCTTCCTCTTCTAGAAATGATATTCAACTTTGGCATGAAATATTAGGTCATGTGAATTTAATAATTTTGTATGAAATATCTCACCTAAATCTTGTATTTGGTCTCCCTGAGATGAAATCTGATCATGAAACATGTGAAATTTGCTTGCGTGGTAAACAACATGTTGTACCATTTCAAAAACATCATGATCCAAATTCCTCTCATCTATTAGAGTTGATTCATAGTGATGTGATAGGTCCACTTGAGTTTCCTTCTCTCAGCAATGCTTTGTATGTTGTATGCGTTATTGATTATTTCTATAGGATAACCTTGTTTTATTTCATTAAGAAAATGTTTGATGTCTTGTCTAAGTTTCAAGAATTTAAAGCTTTAGTTTAAAATGCTTCTAATCTCAAAATTAAAAAAATTAGAATGAATAATAGAGGTGGGTATGTTAGTAAAAAGTTTGATGAGTTCTATGTGTCATGTGGGATTCAGAGAGAATTGACAACTCCCTATTCCCCACAGAAAAATAGCATTACAGAAAGGAAAAATAGGATTATATTAGAAATGGCTAGGACTATGATTAATGTAGTAAATGTGCCTAAGTTTTTTATGGAAAGAAGAAATGAAAATTGTTGTCTATTCCTAAATAGAGTTCCTTCTAAAGCTTCATCAAGCTACTCCTAATGAAGTTTGGACAAAACAAAACTAGATATCTCTCACTTAAGAATATTTGGTAGTCCTTCTTCTATCTTCATTCCAAAATCTAAAAGGAAGAAGCTTGATCCAACCTCATATTCTTGTATTTTTGTTGGTTATGGTTGTCAAACTAAAGTTTTAAGAGTCTATGACCCTTTTAAACATGATATAGTTAAAAACAGGAATGTTCATGTCTTAGAAAATAAAATATGTGATGTTTCTTATGAACCCTTCTCTGTTTCTCCTAAAATAGATCCTGATAATCCTTCTCCTAACAATATGGAAATAGGAGTTCAAGAGGATGATTATCTTAATATAGATATGATGGAGATTGAGGGGGAGTCATCTCAAATTGTGTTGCATCCCAAGATTCATAAATGGTCTCAAAATATTGTTGAGGATTCTAATCCTGTTAGTCCTAGAAAGGTAACTCGTAGTCAGCATACTTATCATGCCTTGATGACCCTCTATGAGGTTGAACCACAATATTTTTAAGAATCCTGTCAAGATGATAGATGGGTTTAGGTTATGAAAGATGAATACAATGCTTTAATTAAAAATAATAATTGGGAATTAGTCCTTCCTCCTTTTAAGCAAAGCATTGTAGGATCTAGGTGGTTGTATAAAATCAAGTATAACTCTATAGGATAAATTTAAAAATTCAAGGCAAAGATGGTAGCTCGGGGTTTTACTCAGAAACCTAGTCTTGACTATGTTGAGACTTTTGTTCCTGTAGCTAAGATGAGAATTTTCAGAATTATTCTTGCTTTGGTTGCCCAATATGGTTGGGATATTCAAAAAATGGATGTTAAAAATTCATTTCTTAACATTGATATGAAAGAAGAAATCTACATGCGCCATCCTAAAGGTTTTGAATAACCTAGTAAGGAACTATATGTCTGTAAGCTGAAAAAGTATTTGTATGGTCTTAAGTAAGCTCCTATAGCTTGGTATGTTGAAATTATTATTTTCTTTCAGGATCTTGGTTTCACTAACTGTTATTCTGATATTTTTTTGTTTGTTAATTTTAAAAATAATCATATTATCATTATTTTTCTATATGTTTATGACTTGTTGATTACTAGCAGCGAAAAAAATTTAATTGTTAGAATCAAATAAAGGTTAAAACAATGTTTTGAAATGACTGATTTAGGTTTTCTAAATCATTTTCTAGGCATGGTTATATTTCAAGATCATAAATCTATTTTTGTATCTCAATCTCAATATGCTATGAATTTACTTAGAATATTTAACATGATTTATTGTAAGCATGTTTCCATTCCTATTGAATTTAGTGTTAAATTAGATTCTAAACCTACATGTGCTAAATTTTATCCTACTCTGTATAGAAAATTAGTTGGTAGTATTATTTATTTGACTATTACTAGGCTAGATAGTTCATATGCAGTAGGATTTATCTCTAGATTTATGTAGGATCTATATGAGGATCATTGAAAAATGGCAAAAGTAATTCTAAAATATGTCAAAGGAATAATTAACTATGGTTTGTATTATTCTTCTTATGATGATGCACAATTATTTGGATATTGTGATCTTGACCATGCTGGTGATGTTGAAGATAGAAAATCTACTACTGGATATGTTTTCAAGTTGGGTGTAGGTGCCATCATTTGGAGCAGCAAGAAGCAACCAATAGTTTCTATCTCTTCTAATGAAGCAGAGTATAGAAGTGTTATAGAAGCAGAAAATGAATCCATGTGGTTGAAAAGACGGTTGGATGAACTCCATATGGGTGTAAAAGAAAGAACTACTATTTTTTGTGACATTTAGAGTTGCATTGCTCTTGCAAACAATCTATTTCAGCATCAAAAGATAAATCATATCGAATTTAATATGCACTTTATTTAAGAGAAAGTTCTAAATAGTGATATTGATCTCAAGTTATGTTCAAATGAAGATCAACTTGCATATATTTTCATGAAGCCACTGTGTGCTATGAATTTTTGTAATTTTGGTGCCTTATTATGCCTTTCAGATTTTCTATTGAGGGGGGGGGGGGGGTTGTGCATGACAATGCCACCTCTTAACGGATTGAATATTTCAAAGTGGACTCTCCTAAGACTATTTCTATGATTTTTAAGAAAATTTTCATGTATGTGAAGTTTACTTGTAATTCCTAGAAAATAATTATATATTGGTATGCCTTTTGCTATAAAATGATCCATAATTTGATGTTATTCTTCATACTTAATCACTTTATCTTAAGAATTTGTATATGTTCCTTTGTATTGCTGTTTTTATAGAATCCTTGGAACATTGTTTTGAACCACAGAAAAATAGTGTCTCGCGGATTATATAAAACCCACAATGCGTCTATAGTTGTTTTCAAATTGTATAAGCCCACATGACACTGTGGTAGTGTACTGTAGAATTGAAAAACCTGCAGGTTTCTGCTTTAGTGTACCATGGAACTGTGAACCCGTGGAACAGGTGTTTTTGGATGTTAGCCTAAATCACGAAGTGATTTATGGATTGTAATTCATTTTGTACCAAATTTTGAATTGGCATAAGGAACAAATGTTAACATATTTTTCATGCGTTCCCACTTAACATTAAGGGGGAGAATTGGGGGTTATAATATTAAGTAGGAAACCGCTTATTTATAAAACCCTCATAATGACCTGGGTTGGCTTTTAAAGAGTGGATCATGACCACCCGCCTTGTATGTAACAAGGTGATCCTTTAGGGATTGGTTACACATGGTTATAAAATTGTATGCAAGCTATATGTGTGAGTGAATTTTTAAGAATCATGATAAGATGTATGAGGAAGTTCATAATTCCTTAGTTAAGATGTAACTGAGTGCGAAATAGTGGGAGTGTTAGGTAAAAGTATATCCTCAAAAAAGATAAGTTATTTTTCAGTGGTTTTTTTTACCTTTCATGGTTTTCCCACTTATATCTTACATCACTGTATTATTTACTTTTTATTTATGATATTTACATTATGTAAGATGAAAACATAAACATCTCAACCTATGTTTTAATTACTGCACTTCATAATAAATAATCTTTGGCAATCTATATTGTGGATTAATAATTGTTTAATTATTCATTCCCATAAATTTTCTAAGAGCTCCTCAATACCACTTCCCAATTAATTTGGGCCTTCAAATCTACCTTGGAGGATGTACACTTGCTTTAGGAAGGCTAAAAATAGCCATTTCTAATTCAATCAAAAAAAAATTCTTGAGAAGTAGTGTATTGGAAGAACTCTATTAGCTTGTTTTCACATTTCAAACATTTGATAAATGGTATAGCAACACATGTGAGCACTTATAGGATGAGGATAGTCCTAAAATAGGGGAATAACTGATATGGAGAAGTTCGTGGGGGGGCTTATATGAAAATATTTAACACTGGGGTAAATTTTCCATGTTTTCAACTTGCATTTAGTTGTTGTAAAAACACATGACAACACCCAAATATTGAATATTTTCCATATGGGGGTTTCAATTCCATATAGTTAGTAGCTTAGGGTAATCAATCCCACTGATTTTCTGCACCAATAAATTTTCTTATTGCATATAACCTTTGTCAAAGAATCAACAACATTATCTTATGTGTTTACCTTCTCTAGTACTATCTTCTTCTTCTCCACCATTTATTTATCTTAAAAAATGGTATTAAACATCAATTGTTTCATTCTAGAATAATACTCAGAGTTTTTTCTTAAAAAATTACACTTTGACTATCACAATCTTTCCTTATAACATTTTGATTGAACTCAATAATTGAAATAACTCTTTGAATCCAAATCATTTTCTTACTTGCATGAGTAGTTTTCATGTAATCTGCCTCTGTGATAGATATCACAACACTTCGTGGATGTTTAATCATCTAAATTACATCTCCACCAAATAATTTGAAAACATACCCACTGGTAGATTTACACATATCCATATCTCCACCCTAATTTAAATCCACAAAACCATGTAGAATGGTTATTTTTCTTTCGTCGGGATTACCCTGATAGTATAATGCATAATTAGATGTTCCACATAGATACCTATAGATCATATTTACCACAATCCAATGTTTGTTTCTAGGATTTGACATGAATCTGCTAATTACTCCTATTGCATGAGAAATATAATGTCTTTTACAGACCATTCCATACATCACTGTACTATCATACGACCCATAAGACATGTCCTTAATTTTTTCTTCTTTTTTAGGACATTGTTTAGAAAATATTTTTACCACCAAAAAATGGAATACTAATGGGTTTACTTTCCTTCATTTTAAACCTTTGCAATACCATCTCAACAAAGGGAGAGTGAACTCAGTGTGGTGTTATGGTTTCATGCTTTTAGCTCTTGGAAGGGGTGAGTTTGGGGAAGGCGGCGGCTTGGCAAACTCCACAACCTGTTTCAGCATCCCCCAACCGCGCCAGACTGCCAAGCATGGGCATTTTTTGTTGGAATACATGAGAAACAGGGTAATCTTTGCCAGATGTTACTGTTACAAATTTCTTGGAGGTGTCGATTCATTATTTGACCAAAAAAAAAAAAATGAGACAACGCTCATGGGCGTGATTTTTGCAGTAGCCAGGTGGCATGGGTTTCCTCAAGGGACAGCCACACTATTTCACCACGCAGCAAACGCGTCTCTAACTTGTGCAGTTCTCATTTTCCAACAAATTCTCAACCTATGTAAAAAAAAAATGCACCCAAACCTGGCATAAATCCTGTTAGCGCATGGAAGATACATTTTTTTGTCAGATGTGTTGGTTGTAAGCACCTTGGTAGATACATATGCCAAAATGTGGAAGCTTGCAAACTATTTGACTAAATGTAGGGAAGAAATGTAGTCCAGGGACTGCAATAACAACGGGATATGCAAAAAACAGGTCTGTTAAAAAAAAAAAGGGGCACTGAATTGTTTATTAAAATGCCTCAAAGAAATGTGGTCTCATAGAATGTTATGATTTGTAGGATGTGCAAAAAATGAGTTTGTTAAAAAGGCCTTGGAAACTTTCAAGCAGATGCAAAACCATATTCCGTAACCTTAGTTGTATTCTCCCTGTGTTTGCACCTAAATGGGAGCTTTAAATCAGTATATGGACTGGTAAAAGTGCTTACAAAATGTGGAAATAAACACAAGGCATGATAGTTGTTTGACTAAAATGCCTGATAAAAATGTGGCCTGCTAGAAAGGAACATGGTATTATAGATTGAATACATACAGTTTCTCTCAGAATAGTTTGTTAGTTTTGTATGTAAGTTGTGGATATACAAACAAGTTGGTGCTCATAAGGATCGGTTGAGCTTGGATTCATTCATGGAGATATGCGTGATCATAACCTACTATGGTGCGTGAAAGCCAAATTTCATAACCTTTGCAAGCGTCCTAACTCCTTGTGCCGAGATGCGAATTTTGGAGCAAGATTATCGTGTGGTGGACTTGTTGTTTGTATGTGTTCTAACTAGCTTGGGGCACCTCATACACTGCATCATCGATTAACAGGATTTGTACAAAGTGGGTATGTTAAAAAGCTCAGAAAATTTCAAGTCACCACTTATGCTGTTGGAAAAATTCAAGTGATCAGAAGTTGGTGTGACGTGGTGGAGGTTAGATCCAGGCTCGTGAACCGGTTGGTGAAGTGCCCAAGCAAGATGTTGAACCAAAGCCTGCGGCTTCGACCGACTTCGTTCTCCAGGCATGGTCCTTCTTCCCTTACCTCTCATAATTCTCGTGTTTTGTTTCTCTTTTGCAACTAAATAGAATTTTAAATTATTGGGATTTTTAAATACAGTTAAAATGTCTCTTAAACTCATTGCAAAACAATAAAGTGTCATGTCGCAACTCTCGAAGCCATTATAACTCGCCTACTTTAAACCATGAATTATCACCCTTGCTTCGAGATGATTTAGAAAACTCTTAGCCTTCTTGAGCGCTCCAATATCATTTTTTTGACCAAAAAAATTTGACTCTCCATTGATTAAGTTGACCTTCTTCCTGCTTAAAATAGTTAAATTTTGCATTTTTCGGAGACTCACTAAGCACCCTTTGCAACTCTAGAAACGAGATAGTTTCCTTCGCGTACCTTGGTATACGAGGAGTCACCTTGATTTTTGGTTTGACCTGAAACGATCATATGACATCCTTTTGACGCTCTTATAGGAGCTCTATTACACCAGTTTTCAACAGTAGAGAGTTGTTAAAACTAGAAAGTTGGCTTTCATTTGGGACCACCAATTGAAACCCGGAAAGAGAAATCACATTCTGTCTTCACAAACCTCTAGCGTTTATACTAGACAAATGCATGGAAAATTCAGCATAGGAAAGAGCACCTTTCGGGATAGTTTGGCAAAGCCATTTTGTAGGCCTCCGGTCACAGTTTGATGAGGTCAAACTGGTCCAATTTCGTCTTGTCGCTTCAGAAAATGTGTTGCCATTTTAAAATGGCTCTCTAGTTCTTAGTCCCGTCGACTCTCATGAATTCTCTTTATATAGGGGAACTAGTAGGAGATGTCTCGTTTCTTGCTCTTCCATCGAACATCATTTTGGACACATTTTTCTGGGCCACATTAGCTAACTTTTGTCTTTTTACAACTAGGTGAACTACGACCAGTGGCCCCAGAAAACTAGCCGCCAAACGTAAACTGTGCACTCCTTTTCAATTTCGTTAGTTGCAATGAGCTCTTGGTATATCTGGGGACATGTAGAAAGTTAATTGTGATGTGCGTGCTCATCGGAAGATAACCTTTGGAAGCAGTTTCTTAGCCTCCGAGCCCGTTTTGTACGTTTTGCAGCTAGTGAGAAAATGTAAAAGTAGAAAGTTGCGGACCCTCGTAGGGTTGCCAAATCACCCTGGAAACTTTTTACACACGTAATTAACTGTTTAAAACACTATAATGAAACTTGTTGTGTGTATTGGAACTTTTGACAAAATGATGTTTTCTCTCTCTTCCTTTCTCTTTCTCTCTCCTGGGTTTATAAAATGTAGAAAAATTAAATGCAATGAATACATGTTTCTAGACTTTTTATTTCGATTGGAAAATTGTAATTATTGTCTGATGTAAATGGGAAACTGAAAAATGACAATTATGATTGATTAGGGTGGATGCCATGTCAGCGAATTATCACTGATATCATGCTCACGTGGGTTTTGCAGGATGGATGAATGACGACAAAGAAGGCGATGTGAAATTTAATTATTATTATTGTAATTCTTATAGGTCATTTTAAAATGAATAACTGTGTTATGTAGTCTCTTGTTACCGAAAATTTATAATTGAAATTTGTTAACATGCATGATATGCTAGTTTAGGGATACTTAGGAAATGTGCATCTAATCACCGCTTCAATTTGTTTATTAGTTGTGTATGGCAAAAAGGGTTTGATTTATACATAGTAAATTGAAATTGAAGTTAATATCTTGTAGTACCTTCTCAGTATTTAATAAATGATTAAATTAAATTTTGGGTTATCTTCTTACCTTGCAAACATAATAAAGAGTTTTAATGGGAACACTCAACCTTAATAAAATATTCGTGCATGACTTACCTGCACGTGGGATCCTTTTTACCATATAAGAAATTTTAAAATGTACGACGACCTTAAACTTTGCACTCAATGAGACCTCCTAGGTTAGGTATATCAAACCCCTAGTTGGAGTTTACCGTCATAGTCTTTATGTCTAGTGTCATTGTCGTGAACCCATACTTTAGGAATGACATGGTCCAACTTTATTCAGAGTATGCGGTTTCCCTTCTAGTTTTGGTAATCACAAGATGAATGTTCTCTCATCAGGTCTGAAACTAGGCTGAGTGGTGAAGACCGCCTTGGAAGTCACCTTATGAGTCCTTGTTGCAAGGAATGACTAAGTGGAGTAACCTTCCCATCTGTGGGGTAGGTAGAGATATTACTCCCTTGTATCCTATTGGATTTCCGGGCCTTACAAAATTAGATTTAGAAATTAACTTCATCAGTGAATGGAATCCCTGTTGGATCCAAACGACCTAAATGAAGGTTGTGATATAGTTGTTCTATGTCTTGCACTCTCGTTAGTGAACCCTTTTGTCCCTCGTAGATAAATGTCTTGTCTTGGGCTTGTGAAAATTTAGTGCCTTGATCTTTCACGAAAGGTTATAGGGCAAATACATTTTAACCTTAATCACACCTATAATAGAGATTGAAGCCCTGGATGAAACTGGAATTAAGCTTAACCATGTGCTTATTTAATATGTCAAACAAGTACTTTTGTAACTCTTACGTTTAAAAATATGGTAATAATGAGATCCTAGTGCGACGCGAAGGTAAATCATATGAGAGTAAAACCAAAATTTAAGGTTGGGAATAATGTCACTAGGAGTCCTTGTGACTTAATTTAAGCAACTTCATGTGATACAAAGAATATGAATTGTCAAATGGTGTGATCAAACTTCAAGAAAACAAAGGATGTATATATATATAAATCAAATTTGGAATTCAGCAAGTTATTGTACTATAATAATAATGATAGGGAAATAACTATTCTGTGATCGAAGGATATTCTTGGAAAAAGGCTATCTCGAATCTATGTCTTCCTTAATCCCAATATTTCATCTTGACATCACGTTAGATTTTCTTGTGTAGCAAGAGTAAGTTTTATACATTAAATAAAAATTTGAGAAGCAAAATCTTAACATAAGAATGGGAGATATAAAATCTGGTAGGCATTTTGAAATATGGAAAATACTTATGTAAGTTATGAAGATTTTTCATAAGGGTAAAGAGCAAGGTAAATGGTTGAACAATAAGTGAACTGTGAAACAAATTTTTAGAACATGTAGGTGGAAAAAGGGAGAAAATCATGCTTACCTAATAATGACCTTGGAAAGTTTTCCGTAACTAAAATACATTTAAAGTAATGATATGTCGTGGGTTCGTCATTCCTAAAGTCACATTTCTTGTGGTTGGGTCTTTACTAGTAACCTTCCATTGGGAAAAGTGTAGCATCAACATGCCGATGTCATCTGCATGTGTCTATGTGAGTCAATGACTTATGTGATTGTCACATGTGTACCGAGTCTGTACTTGGAGCCCTTACTGTGTATTGTGTAGTGAGCAATGTAAGTCAAAATATATATATATCCTGATATTTTACTGTTGTATTTGTGTGTGTAAAATGTGGGCACTACATATGGTATCAGAGCGGAGGTTCATGCTCTCGAACCTCTGGGACAGATTGGAGTTGTGATGACTTTGCATAATGGGATGATGTTACATGATGGGTTACATGTTGGTAATGGTGCTTCACGATGGTGATAAATATTGGAAGCGTAATTTGTTTTAAAAGTGATGTGATCTATGTTGTAATTGTGATAATGTGAATGCACATGATGTGTATGTCACTTAGTGCACACTTGTTATCATGTTGATGTGCTGGGGATGGGATTATTCCCTCTCCTTCTTGTGGATTCTATGAATAATTCACATGTGAATTACTGCTTGTGATGAGAGTGTTGACTCTCATTTTTGTGGATCCAATGTGGAATCCGTGTGTGATGTACTGCCTTGTTTTGTGTGAATGGAATGATAATGTGAATTGCAGAGTGTTGGAGCACTTTGACCTTATGTGATGTGAAGATGTATTGATGTATTGCATGTAAAATTGGTGTAGAGTGAATTGAAACATATTGTGATGTCGTCACCATGTTGTTATGAGTTGTGTGTATCACTATGTTGTATCGTAAAAGGATTATATGTCGTAATGTTAGACATTGTTTTCCTCATACGTATAATTCATGTAATATGTAATGATGCATGATGTGATATAGGGGCATACAGTGAGCCTATGAACCTTATTGTATAGTGATTGCACTTTGGGTGCAGAACGTGGTAAAGTGATGTATTACACCGATGAATGTATGATTCTGATCTACCATGTATATGTACCATGTGTAATACGTTATGGTTGTTATGTGTGAATTATCATTGTGTTTGTGATGTAGTTATGTGTATGTTGTGGACCTTACACTAGACAACCCTAAGGGGATAAACTGTCAAGAGTGTATGTGTGAAGAGAGGAGGTGTGGACCAGGTTTCCATAATCTTGAGCTGAGTACAAGTGAGGAAGTGGACTCTTATACAGACTGAAAATCCACTTCTATCTGTTTAGTATACTTCGAGCTTGCTCAGTATATTGTGGGTGCGCACCACCTTAGGCTCAACATATACAACCTTGTGTCCCCTGCTCTTTCCTAATAGATTGTTCATTGAATAATCCTATGTGATTTTGACTATGTTGATCCTTGTGGAAGTATGGAGGGATGATTCAGGAAGAGATGATGACAGTTACATCATTTGACATACTCATTTTTGGTTACATGTATATTTTCACAAGCTAAGGCTCGATGTTTGAGTGCCAGCAACACGATGAGTACCTGTACACCGGAAAAGTGACAGGCGAGCGTGAGAATCTACAAGTGACTCTTCCGCATACCCGACCTCTCGAGGTCATGCTGAGACAGCCGGGTGGGGATGAAATATGTAGACAAACTAGTTAGGCAGTCTAATGTCTTCGACACGCACTAGTGGAATTTGTGAATCTAAGGCAAAGAAGGCCCTTCTAACTTGGACTGGTGTGATAGATCAATCAGCGAGGATGACTGCTCGAAGGCTCTAATCAATATTGAGCTTTGGCATGATTCGATCTATGGGTTGTGGAATGCATGGGAAATGACCCGGGATTGTTTTGTGTATTTCTCCTGATAAGGTCATATAGTGGATGATGAAGGACAATCGATTCTATGGACAATTTTCTGGCCTAGTCCAGAAATTCCCTAGCTTCGTTAGCCGCTATATCTAGTAAGGATAGTTGTTACGATGATGATAGGTGGAAGTGGGGTGGACTGAAATACTAGTGTGCGTAGGCCAGTGTCTATATCTAAATTACTTGTGGATTCGTTGGGCTATGGGATCTATGGATCACAACCATAGACTCTCGGTTGTTGCGGTCTTGTTATGGCCATACGCGAGATCAAGTTCTAATCCCTAGTATCTAGTAATCATATGCTTTCTTAGCTTCTATTTTTAGAGCCAATAGCTGTGCGATCTTCTCAGAATACCTTACAGACGTTCTTGCGCAACTTGGATTCTTAAGCTGGTATCTATATCTACGAGGGTGTCTCTAGCGTCTGGCTGTGGAACTAAAGGATCACAACCGAATGTTTGTTCTCTTCCGAGCCCTTCTACAGTCATGTAGATGTTTTCTAGAGTAATCTGTAGTTTGGTTGACTTGACCAAAATGCCTGTGCTTGGTCGTCTTCTATGTTTAATCCTCTTAACTATGAACTGATCAGTTGTTAATCTGTGGTTGTTCGGAATACTTGTATCCTGAGATTTTGGTCTATTTCAACTATTGTTGTGACTAGGTTTGGTTGAGGCATGATTGGCTCAAATATATATTCCCTGGGCTCTTGAGGTCCCGTGATTGTCATACGAAACAAAATGCAATCTAACTGTGATGAAACAAATTCTAACTAAGTGAAATAAATCTAACTACATATAACTCTTATTTTTCTATGAAATATTTAATAATTTTAAGGAAGAAAACTATTTTAAGCGTATCTAGAAATAATAGCTAAGCAATAATTTAAAACAGACAAGATAACCGAGTGTGGTTATTTGCCTGTGCGATTTATAGAATTATTCTAAATAAAACAGTTTGTCTAATCTACCGCAAGATTCTCGATCCTACCTCAGAAGTGAGGAGTGAATCATAGTTTCTCAGAAACTATCAATCCCCACAGCTTCCTTGGCAATGTCGAGAATAGAATGAAATGAAATAAAGCAATTAACTACTCTATTTGATATGAATCTGACTAGAACCTTGAAATGTAAAACCTGGATTCTGCAGAAAAGTGGTGAATCCGATGGTGTATGTGATCTCGTCCCCTCATTATGATCTTCTCGTTCTTTCGTGTTCACTTGGATCCAAAAAAGCGTGTAATGCTAGCACCGATAGGAGTAGATTTTGGGACAAGGACAGCTCAGAATGCAGACCGAGAATGCGAGTAGGAGAGGGATAGCGCAAGAGTACAGAGCTTGGCTTATGTGATTCCTAGCGGGATTTTACTGCGAGTCATGCAACGTGAAGTGACCAGAACCTTTGACTATCCTATACGAAGAGCAAAACCTGTAACTTTAATGGCTTCCTAAGCTATTCTGTTCCAAAATAAAGACACTGCTTGCACAAGTTGGATATGTGGCTTACCAACAACTGAATAATACTAACCAGGTATATAATGAATTGAACTAAGAACTCTAAGTCACAGTAAAACAAATCTACAGCAAAGAGGAATTCATAGGCAAGCTTCTAACCGGATTGGGTGGAACAACAGCACTGCCTGCACAAGATGGGTCTGTGGCTTACCAACAGTTGAGCAATACTAACAAAAGTACGCAAATAAACTCATGCTATCAGCTCCTAAGCAAGCTAACCAAAACACTAAAAATCAGAAGACTCTAACAATGAAAAAAATAGGTGACCAAAGCTCCAGCTTCAAATTCTTCATCCAAACTCAGACCAAAAACTCCAGACCATTTGCATGTGCACAAACCATGCATTTATAGGAATTCAAGCATCCAAGAACCAAAACCAAATTGAACTCCTAAACAATAAACAAAGGAAAAACACTGTTCCAGGGGACCAAAAACATTAATGCATGCTCAAGTCGGCAAAGAAAAGCTGGTGAAACGTGATATTTCACGCGAGTCGTGTCAAAAGAGCATTCTGGAAAACACGCACAGGACCGCCGCTCTGAGCAGGGCGGCGGTTACAGGACCGCCGCCCTGTTCAGGGCGGCGGTCACGAGACCGCCACCCTGCAGGGCGGCGGTTTCGTCACTGAAGGTCAAGAGGCCAAGGAAAGAGGGAAAAAGGGGAAAACAAAGGGCGCGGGGGCTAAGCGGGGCATGCGGGATGTTAACGCATACTCCGAGGGATTTTCTGGATCCCGAACACCTTGCGAGGAGACCTGTATCATCATTGGGGCACTTGTTACACTGTTCTGGCGGTACAGTACCTTACAATTTTGGGTACGTACATATTGCCCCCTTAGAGAAACGTTTTAGCCATGAAGAGGCATAAAACGGTGGGTCCGAGTATGGCCATCCCGAAATGGGGAGTTAGAAGTTATACCTTACACGTCCGTGTGTTGAAATGACGCCATTCCAAAATTCCCGCTACCTGCAAAATGAAAAGAGAACTCAAGTGTAGATAGATACAATAATTTGGAAAACAAACACTAAAATAACAGGGAAAGAGAACGTACCATTTGTGCGGGGATAGAAACTTACCTCCAACAACGCTCCGAACCTACGAAAAAGCCATTTTAAAACGAAACAGAATGATATATATATGAAAGTGGGCCCATTTTCCTATTCATTTGCACGAGTTGATTCGATTGATTTTGAGCTCTGGGACCCACGGTGACGGTTTCTTGCGTGAATAGAGTCAAAACGTCCGGAGCGAGATAGCGACCATGCCCCCACGTGCGGAACGCCACCCTGCGAGATCACAGGTCGGTTTTCTTTAATTTTGCATTTTTCCCCCTTCAAATTTGAAATGGAAAATTCTTTGTAATGGGGGGGTTATTTTTGAAAATGTTAGGTTCAAAAGGTTCACCTAGGGGGGGGCACCTACTGGGTAGGCTTTGTTTTTAGTTAAAAAGGTCATTTTTTGCTCATTTTGGGCTTTTTAGGTTTAAAAACCCGCGCGGGTTTTCGGACCGCGACCGCCGCCCTGGCCAGGGCGGCGGTTACGACCGCCGCCCTGACCAGGGGGCGGTTACGTGACCGCCGCCTTAAAGGCGGCGGTTACAGAACCGCCTCCCTGCTCAGGGCAGCGGTTTTGCACAGAAAGCAAAAGGAGCTTGCTTTAGACATTGCACTTGTATTTTTATCATTTCTATATGTTTTTACGACTCTCTCGGCATTGATTAGATACTAACTTGCTCTGTTTTATGTGTTTTTGGGTGTATGCAGGCGAGAGAGGAGTACATCAGATGGAGTCGAGAGAGGGAGTGTGATTGGTTGCCCAGGGTATTGGATGCCCTCTCACCAGATGAGGAGGACACATTGCAGAGGGCCGGCATACTGCGTATATCGCGCGTGCCTCATGTCGCACCATCTAGTCACATCCTTTGTGACTTGTTTTCTTATTGGGATGCAGATCGGAACACTTTCCGACTGCCAGGGGTCCGCGGTGAGTGGACGATTACTTTGGAGGATGTTTACCGTATCCTGGGGGTCCCGATCATCGGGAGGAGACTCACACTGGAGACAGTAGGGTCCCGAGCACAGATTGCACAGTGGGCAGGTTACATGGGGGATGCAGCCATCTCCACGGGGCCGAAGAAGGGAGTGAGAGTTAGATCCATTCCTTCTTTGCCCATCCCCGTATTTCGACAGGCTATCATGGGGATCCTTGCTTCGAGGCTGATCGGGGACAAGGGAGGGGATACCTTACTATACTGCTGGGCCCCTATCATTGCACAGATAGAGGGGCATGGCCGGATATACGCCTGGGGCGCAGATATTCTGGGGACCACCTACCATGACTTATACAGGGTGGTCCATCTACAGGGACAGTCTTTGAGTCACCCTACTCTAGTTATGAGTTGGGTGTATGAGCGCTTCATTCCCTATGGCAGAGGCGTGGAGGTGGCAGATCCTGGGGGTGTGAGGGCAGCCAGATGGTCAGATATGTCGGTGCTTAGAGCACCTCACCAGCCAGTTGCCTTGCTTACTACAGCAGACATGGAGGCCACACCGTACCAGCTTATGGCTGGTATATGGGGAGAGGAGACTCTTACACTGATCTCTTGCTCCACCACAGGGCAGCTTATTGACCGTGTGGGACGAGTAGAGGTACATCCTTTCGGCAGGGTTCCTCAGCAGTTCGGCCTCCCATATGTGGGCATGCTTCCTCCAGTGGCACCGGTTTATAGATCAGTCTGCGAGGCTAGAGGGGGGCCTAGAGGCCGTGGTTGGACAGTGGTCACTCCTGGTATTCCTATTGTAGCCAGGGGGATTGTTCGGGATAGAGGGAGAGCTGGTGCGCCTCGGGCACCTTTGCTTCAGATTGCCGCGGGTCCTGCTCATAGCAGCGATGACCCTATAGATATCGACTCTGATTCTGAGGAGCTTACAGAGGGAGGGTCGGAGGAGTAGACGGATGATAGCGATCCTAAGTGGCATGACACTCAGGATATTTTGCAGGAAGAGAGGGCCGAGCAGAGTGCAGAGAGAGAGACTCTAGTTTCAGAGGAGCCACTCTCCCAGGGCCATGGTGGAGAGGATGAGTCAGTTGTGGGGCGTCATGTTGCTCCTACTACAGGAGCAGCCCCTCAGTCGGCAGCGGCATCTGCAGTGGGTGCTGGCCCTAGCGACCCATCTTGGAGGCCTGGTGATCCGAGTAAGTTATCCTTTCATCTTTTCAATGTTTGTTTAATTTAGGATTTTTAATTGCTATCTCTCCTTATGTTTTGATATTGTATCTTTTAGTCTCTTGCCTAGCTTCTAATTCGTTTTTCTTCTTTGTTTTGCAGAGACTGTTGACGAGTGGCGGGATCTAATCCATAGGGTATGCACTGATTCTCTGATGATCCCTATGGATAAGACCCGTGCGGAGCTATCTGTAGATGCCGGGGAGCCTTCAGCAGCCGGTAGGCATACTGACGTCTTCGCTCCTGTTTGGCATGTGGCCAGGATGGTGTCGACCCTCCGTACAGAGTTGGCAGGCTATAGGACAGCCGAGCGTCTTATGAGGAGCCATTCTCGTGGCGAGACCGCGGCTGCTCCTCGAGACCCTGAGCCCTCCGTGCATTCAGAGCGCCGGCGTAGCCGGAGTCCTAGGCGAGGGCGCGCACCCTCGGAGGGGTCGCGTAGGGGTTGAGAGGCGACTTGGCCCTTGTATATTTTGTATCATGGATTCTTTTGTATATCACGGGCTCTTTGAGCGTTTTGACCATGCCTAATGCATGATGGCATTGTATACAAACATTGATTATTTATATATATGCATTGATTTTAGATCAAAAGCTTGTCACTCACGTTTGTCCTTTCTATTTCCAACTGCTTTGTGTATACTACGATGTATGTTTTATATGCTTTCTAGAATGTATGCAATGGAGAACAGATGATGCAAATGCTTGCTTTCTTTTTGTGTTTCATGATGCTGATACATGATATTGTAGATATATTGTGATCTTAAATCTTAGCTTCTGTGAGCAATTTGGATACCTCACGTTTGTTTTGGCAAAGTGATGAAAATAACCAGTATGATGAACAGATTAACTTGCCCCACTCCTAACTCCACGCAACTAGTAGGATGCGAGGGCTCATCACCAAGAGCCAAGAAGGGCGCAAGTGTATGAAATATGGTGAAACGATAGTGATGAAAGACAGACGAAGCTTTGGTGGAACCAAATTGAAAACTACAAGCTTACTCCACCCGAATGACTTCATAGTTTTGGGTGCAACTTGCTTTGCGGTTTATCCAGACTTAGACCCGTAGATGGCCACATAGTAGACAAAATCTGGTTTTTAGGATTTTTAACTCTCTTGGAATTTTGAGCATCTGATTCATTCGTTTTTGACTCAAAGTTTGAATAGTTTGTTTATGACCTTTTAATGTTTGCATTGTCTAGAGGACCCCCTACACTTTGCCCCATGCTACTAGTAAGAAGCGTGGGTTTATCACCGTGGGCAAGGCATAGGCGAGTAAGGGCATTTCCATCCTTTCCCAACCCTACGTCACTAGTAAGAGACGCAAGCTCATCACCGAAGGTTGGTAGGGCAAGGAAATGTGTAAAAATAAAATTTTCTGTTTAATCACTTTTTGACTTGTCTTTTTGAGTAAAATGTCAGTATATGCTTGTTTCCAAAGAGATGTATATATGGGATAGATGTGACACCATGAAGCTTCTAGAACAGACCATAGGCAAGACACCAATCCTAAGAAGAAATCAAAGCGAGAACAAACTTGCAGATCTTGGTATGGTTACCGTTAAGACTTCGTCATGTTTGATTTTATTTGATAAAAGATTCTGAAGTGATTGATGATATCGCGAAAATGGAGAGATATGATTAGAAAGTTTTGTGCCAACAACATCATGAGTTTGTAATGAATTACTTTGAGAATAGATTCCTTGATCACAATTTGTGTAAGAACAAGTGGACAAAATGATCTAAATCTATATGAAGATGCAATGTAGATAGTTATATAGGTAGTGCTAGCTGCTTATGCGTAGAAATGCTTGAGGTGCAGGGAATTGACTGTTTCGCCAAATTCCTCACCTTCTAGCGTGCATAAGAGGTATGCACCATTTCCATAGTCCTTCGTGACTCGGTATGGGCCCAACCATTTGGGCCGGAATTTCCTTCCTTCGCCGGTCTTCTTGTCGATCCGGCTGTCTAGTCTTAGAACTAGATCACCTTCGTATATATCGCGTTCATAAACCTTCTTGTTATACTGCCGGCACATTCGGTCAGCATAAGCTCTATGCCGTTGTTCAGCATCTAACCTAATTTCATCTAGGCTTTCTAATTGGGAAAGACGTACTTCTCTGTAAGCGTCTTCATCCAGAATCCCTTGTAGTGAAATGCGGAGACTGGGTATTTCGACCTCAAGCGGGAGAACTGCTTCTGCCCCAAATACTAGCGAGAAAGGAGTTGCTCCTGTTGGTGTTCTTATTGAGGTTTGGTGGGCCCACAAGGCCGGATATAACTTCAAATGCCAATCTCGCTTGTTTTCTTTCACCGTTTTAAGGAGAATGGCTTTCAGCGTTTTGTTTGTTGCTTCAGCCTGCCCATTGGCTTGGGGATAATACAAGGAAGCCGTATGATGGCTTATTTTAAATTTGTTGCATAGTTCACGAACTTCTTCATTCTTGAAAGAAGTTCCATTATCTGAGATAATGATTTGTGGGATACCGTACCTGCAAATGATTTGATTTAAAATGAACTTAGCGATTACAGAACCAGGTACGGTAGTAAGAGGCATGGCCTCCACCCATTTGGTAAAATATTCAGTGGCCGTAATTATAAAATTGTGGCCGTCTGTGGATGAGGGAGAGAATTTCCCTATTAAGTCTAGGCCCCATGTAGAAAAGGGCCATGGAGTAGCGATTGGTTGTAGAGCTTGTGCTGGCATGTGGATCTCGTGGGAGAATTCCTGGCACTTATGACACCTGCGTGCAAACTCTATCGTGTCATGTTCTAGAGTGGGCCAGAAATAGCCCATTCGATGTATTTTTCGAGCAGTGGCATGGCCACCGAAGTGGCCTCCACATATACCGCTGTGGGATTCATGGAGAATCCTCTTGGACTCTTCTGTGTCGACACACCTTAAGAGCATTCCATCGAATGCTTTTCGATAGAGCACCTGCTCTATAATGACATATTTGGCTACGATTATGCGTAATCACCTTCTTTGTTGCGGTGTCACTGCATCCGGGTACGTATGGTCCATGATATAATTAATGATATCAGTGTACCAAGGGCACTCAGAAATAGCAGGTCGAGTTTCGATGTAGTATACGCATTCATCTGGAAAATCCAAATCTACTAGATCGCCTCCATCTAATGGGTTGTCAGCTAACCAATCCGCGATGATTTGTCCTTTAACTGACTTCTGATTTACAAATGTTAATTCGAACTCTCCCATTAAGGTTATAAAACGTCCAGCCTTTTTGGATAAGGAACCTTGTGTGAGAAAAGTCCGTAAATGGTCCGTCTTTACCATGACCTTTGTTTCTTGATTCAGCATGTAATGTCTTAGACGTTTAGTAGCAAAGACTATGGCAAGACATTCTCGCTCTGCTTGTGTATAGCGTGTTTCATAGTCGAGCAGTGTTCGGCTAATGAAATAAATCACACGTTCTCTCTTGTCATCGTCTTCTTGGGCCAACATACAGGCCAGCGAGACATTGGTAGCTCGCGAATATAGGATTAACGGGCGATCCAGCTTAGGTGGCATTAGCGTAGGTGGTGACAGCAAGAAACGTTTAACTGCGTTGAAAGCTTCGTTGCAGTCTTCGGTCCAATCAATGCTATAGTCTTTCTTGAGTAAATTGTTGATTGGATGAATAGCGAAGCTTAAGTCCGGGATGAATCTCTGGATTGCACCCAGCTTCCCGAGAAATGATCTGATTCCAGATTCACTCGAAGGTGGGACCATTTCGAGGACAGCCCGAATTTTGGTTGGATCAACGTCGATCCCTCGTGACGATATGATGTAACCTAGGAGCTTTCCTCCTGTTACACCAAAGACGCATTTCTCTGGGTTTAGCGTGACTCCGTATTCTATTAGGCGTGAAAGAATGATGCGGAGTACTTCGGGATGGTCACAACGCTTTTTGGCCTTAGCCAATAAGTCGTCTACGTAAGATTCCACGATTTTATGAATTAGATCGTGAAATATGTATGTCATGGCCCGCTGGTACGTAGCACCGGCGTTCTTAAGACCGAATGGCATAACAGCGTAGCAATAGGTTCCCCAAGGAGTTATAAACGTGGTTTTAGCTTGATCTTGCTCGGATATTCTGATTTGATTGTATCCCGAGAATCCATCCATGAGAGACAAAAGTTCAAAACCAGCTGTTGCATCAACAATAACGTCTATGGATGGTAATGGGAAATCATCTTTAGGACACGCTTTGTTGATGTCTCGGAAATCTATGCAAATGCGTATCTTTCCATTCTTCTTGAGAACGGGAACGATATTAGATACCCATTGGGAGTAGTCAACTGGCTTGATAAATCCTACCTGAAGGAGTTTTATTACTTCCTCTTTTACCATGAGAGCTACTTTGGGTTTCATGGGCCTTGATTTTTGTTTAATTGGCTTTGCATCCGATCTAGTGACGAGGTTGTGTACCGCAATGTGGGGTGCGACTCCCGTCATCTCCTTGTAATTAAATGCAAACGCCTTCTGATGTTCTTTGAGAACCTGAGTATGTATTTCCACTTCTTCTGGTGTCAACGAAGAACCTAGTTTCAATATTCTTGGTTCATCTTCTGTCCCAATGTTGACATCGATTGTTTCTTCGATTAAAGAGGCGTTACCCTCTTCGAACTCAGGTGGTGCTGGAGGTAAATCTAAATCATCCCCATTTTCTATTGCGTATATGTTAGGTTCCCTTTGTGACGGAAGATCCGTTACGGGATTTCCGAAGTAGGAGGACGAATGTGGGATCAGGGATAAATCTAGCATGTGATAGGAGAGATGTAATGCTGCATAGGCATTTAAATAATCCAAAGTAGCCGCATCATTTCCAACATGGTCTAGGACGGTAGATTCACTTCCGCTTAAAAGAGGATTTGTCATTGTTTTTATTAATGGCTCGTCACGAATGGATACTGTGAAGTGAGTATCTTCTAGCTCATTGCTTGGAGTAAAACGTGATGCCGAGGTTGCTATTGAATCGGCGAGAAGATTTTTCTCTCGCGGGATCGCTTCAATGGATATGAAGTTAAACGCCTTGCTTAAATCTAATACAGCGTTTTTGTAGAGTTGTAAATGTTCGGCTTTAGTTTCATATACTTCAGAAACTTGGTTTGTTACTAATTGCGAGTCTCCCAAGACTCTGATGTTATTAATACCAATTCTTCTGGCTAAGGTGAGGCCAAGGAGGAGGGCTTCGTACTCAGCGCCATTGTTTGTGCATTCAAAGTTTAACTTAAATGAGAATGGGAGGACCTTCTCCTCGGGCGAAGTAAGAATTATACCTGCCCCCGCTCCATAACGACATTTAGCTCCATCGAAATGGAGAGTCCAATACTTAGCCGGGAGTGTAGATGTTGGGGCATCTGCCGCGTTTGCACACTCTACTTCTATCATACAGAGATCCTCTGCCGGTAAGGAACCAACACCTAGGGAAAATCCTATGCCTACTGAATCGAATGGTAAGAACATTGGTGAATCTTGTTCTATCAATTCAACGATTTTCGCAGTAGTCCCTAATGATACTGTTTCTTTAGTTTTACCTTTAGGGGTTGGAGTTGTTTTGGCTATGCTGGTAGTTTCAAGATCCGTTGTAGGTATCAACTTTTCCTCTGGCTTTGGGTCAGAGGGTTTATTAAGTTGGTTTGTTGGCAGCTCAAATTCTGAGTGCACCCCTGGTCTTTTCTTTAAATCAGCTAGGTGCAAATCGAAAGGTTTTGGATCGCCTTTGGCTACAAATACCTTTCCCAGATGCAAGAATCTTACTTCTTGAAATAGCGTGGAAGGGATTGCCTTCATTCGATGTATCCAAGGTCGGCCGAGGATCATATTATAGTTAGTTTCCCGATCTATAATGTAAAACTCAGTCAAGATGGTTTTGGGCCCTAAGGTGACTGGCAGTATTATAGTTCCTATCGAAGTGGCTTTAAGGCTATCATAGCCTCTCAAGGTATTTCGTGTAGTGGAACAGTTTGTTTCTCCATATCCAAGTTTTTGGAGGAAAGAGAAAGGGACTATGTTAACTGCAGCCCCATCGTCAACCATTTCCCGTTTTACATAGTTATTATAAACCCACACTTGCAAGTGTAAGGCTGGGTCACCTCGGCGTGCGATCTCAGCATCTGTGGGCATTTTACTTATTTCGAAGATGAATTCGACATCCTTGTCCGGCTGCCCCGGAGGGTGGATATCAAAATCTACGTGATTTACTTGTGTTTCGGGAGGTGGAGTGATGTTAATTAGATGGCCTAGACCTAATGCTTCTAAAAGAGCAGCTCTGTGAGGGGGAGAGTTCTTTAGTAAGTCCAAAAATGAAATGTGTGAGAAGGTCTTTGTTAGGTCACTAATTAAATCATACGCACCGATGGGTTTTTCAACTATTTGCTGACTCTTATCTGCCTCTGGCAGATGACTTGGGCTTGGTTGAGAGAAATACTCTCGTGTTCTCGTTATAGCTTCGATAGGTAGTTCAGCGTCTAATTCTACCAAACTGACTATCTTAGGTCTCGGTTGAGCTCCCAACTGTGGCGCGACTGACGGATTTAATGAAGTCGAGGCTTCATGGTCATTGTTTCCCGTCACTGCACCTTTGTTTGTTCCGGTTGGATTCAGCCTATTGCTGTCATGATTTGGGAGCGGATCATTAAAGATCTTGAGGGGAGCATTCTGAGGAGAAACTGCCCCTGCGAGAGTATTTGGTGATGATGAGACGGGATCTGCCAAAAACAAGTCTGTGAAGAACTGTCTTTGTTCTTCTGGCAAACGTTGCATAAATTTATTGTAGTCACGGCACGTTCTAGTGTCGTGACCATGAATTTTATGGAAACCACAATAAGAATTGGGATTATAATTCCCGTTTTGTTGGTTTGGTGTGTATTGTGGCCTAAAATTCTGATCAAACTGTTGCCTATTAGGACCAAAGTTTTGGAATTGTTGTTTTTGGTTTTGACTTTGGTTTTGGTAACCAAATGAGTTTTGGCTTGGCCCTTGTATGGGATTTCACCGTTGTTGTTGTTGTTGTTGTGGATGGTTAAAATCCACTGTATTGACCGTTGGGGTAAAGTTGTTGTTTCGCTGGTTGTTTGTTTGTGACGGAGTATTAACAACATTTACCCTCTTGGGCTGGTCGGTTACCCCATCCGTTGTTACCCCACGATTTTTGTTAAGGATTTTGGGTCCTTGATTGACGTTTGTGGTAGTTGTAGTATTTTGAGTGGAGGTGATTAACCTCCCGTTTGCTCCATACGTCTTACGACCACTATCTATTGCTGCCTGGTCTATTCGTAGAGCGCTCTCAAGTACTTCATCATAAGTCCTCAGTGGGAACTTCTGGACTTCTTCCTTCACTTCTCTGCTGAGAGAATGAAGGAATAAATCACATAGTTCCATCTGATCCATGTTTGGAGCACTTGCTGATGAATAAAGAACTGTACGCCACCTCTGGATGAAATGAGCGACAGATTCATTGTGTTCTTGTTTGATATGCAAGAATTCCCTGATTCCTGTTCTCAGTAGTTTGTTCATGTCGAAGGCTTTGATGAACTCTGACACGAGTTGTTTAAATGAATGTATGGAAGCCTCAGGTATTCTATAATACCAATCGAGAGCAATGCCCTCCAGTGTTTTGGGGAATATTTTAGCAACAACCCCATCCCAAGGGAGTAATTCTCGTATGGCTGTAGCGTAAGCTTTGATATGTGCGTTTGGATCTCCTTCACCCTTGAACTTGGGAAAATCAGGGAGAGGTCTTGGAAGCATGACGCTTCGTATGGTGAAATCTAAGGGTTCCTTTAGATATTCTGAATACGTCCCTATCGCATAGCTTTCGACCATTGATGGTGTTTGCTGAGGGAGTGGTGGTGGGATGGGTTGTTGATACGGTGCAGCGTACGTGTTGGCAGGGGCATAGGGAGGTCCCTGCGTTTGAGCAAACATGCCAGGAGAGGAGAACATATCTCCTTGTGGTGATTTAGAGTACATGTTTAAATAGGACGGGGTATTGTCGAGGAACGGACTGTTCGACACTAGACCGGGAGGAGTAGTGTTAGAGATGATAGGCCTTGTTGGCGTTTGCTGTGGATATTGAGGAGGCATGCCTAACGTGCCTACTCCCGTAAGGAGATCTACCTGACCAGAGTGGTATGGAGGATTGGAACTTCCTGTTTGTATGAACGGAGAATTTTGACTTGCTTGAGCCAGTTCTAACCCTCTCACTCTTTCTACTAACGTTGAAATGACTTCATTTGGTGAAGCCACGGTACTTTTCCTGAGCGGCGTTTGTTGTATACCTTGGTGTTGTAAAGGTACGTGATATCCTGTCATAAACTGATCGCTATTTTGCCAAGTTTCTCCCAGAATATTTCCTGTATGCAGTGGCATAGAGGTATTTTCTTGAAAAGAGATTTCGGGTTGTATTTGTAAACCTCCTATAGATGGGTACATTCCTGGGAGTGTTGTTCACTCCTAGGAAAACGTGTTGACTGTCCATCATCTAAGACCAGGTATGGATCTGATTGCCTACCAATTTGTGGTCTGAGTAACATTTGAGGAGATGAACCAGATTCTCCTGTAAACGTCATATTGTTGGAACCTGAAGGTTCTGTTTGTTGGGTTCGAGGGGGTTGATCTAACTCCTCAGTTTGAAAAGACGAACTATATCTGATTCTTGGGGTTTGTGTTGACAACTGATTAGTTGAATAGTTGTCACCCCATACTGAGAGCGAGGGTGATGATTCCCTATTCTGTTGGGCGTAGTATGCCTCAAGACCCAGGAGGGGTCTGCCATATGCGTCGAATCCCGACATATTCGGGGGGTATATGAATACCCGCAGAATAATGGGAAGGAGCGAAGGTGGATGAGAGAAGATGAAACTTCTCAAAGAGAAGGTGAAACAGTTGTTTGTTTCACGTTGGGTTCACCAATTTTGTACGCCGGAAAAGCGACAGGCGAGCGTGAGAATCAACAAGTGACTCTTCCGCGTACCCGACCTCCCGAGGTCGTGCCGAGACAGCCGGTGGGGATGGAATATGCAGACAAACTAGTTAGGCAGTCTAATGTCTTCGACACGCACTAGTGGAATTTGTGAATCTAAGGCAAAGAAGGCCCTTCTAACTTGGACTGGTGTGATAGATCGATCAGCGAGGATGACTGCTCGAAGGCTCCAATCAATATCGAGCTCTGGCGTGATTCGATCTATGGGTTGCGGAATACGTGGAAAATGACCTGGGATTGTTTCGTGTATATCTCCTGATAAGGTCATATAGTGGATGATGAATACAATCGATTCTATGGATGATTTTCTGGCCTAGTCCAGAATTCCCTAGCTTCGTTAGCCGCTATATCTAGTAAGGACAGTTGTTCGATGATGATAGGTGGAAGTGGGGTGGACTGAAATACTAGTGTGCGTAGGCCAGTGTCTATATCTAACTGACTTGTGGATTCGTTGGGCTGTGGGATCTGTGGATCACAACCGTAGACTCTTGGTTGTTGCGGTCCTGTTATGGTCATACGCGAGATCAAGTTCTAATCCCTAGTATCCAGTAATCGTATGCTTTCTCAGCTTCTATGTTTAGAACCAATAGTTGTGCAATCTTCTCAGAATACCTTACAGACGTTCTCGCAACCTGGATTCTTAAGCTGGTATCTATATCTACGAGGGTGTCTCCAGCGTCTGGCTGTGGAACTAGAGGATCGCACCCGAATGTTTGTTCTCTTTCGAGCCCCTCTACAGTCATGTGGATGTTTTCTAGAGTAATCTGTAGTTTGGCTGACTTGACCAAAACGCATGTGCTTGGTCGTCTTCTATGTTTAATCCTCTTAACTGTGAACTGATCAGTTGTAAATCTGTGGTTGTTCGGAATACTTGTATCCTGAGATTTTGGTCTATGTCAACTATTGCTGTGACTAGGTTTGGTTGAGGCACGATTGGCTCAAATATATATTCCCTGGGCTCTTGAGGTCCCGTGATTGTCATACGAAACAAAATGCAATCTAACTGTGATGAAACAAATTCTAACTAAGTGAAATAAATCTAACTACATATAACTCTTATTTTTCTATGAAATATTTAATAATTTTAAGGAAGGCAAACTATTTTAAGCGTATCTAGAAATAATAGCTAAGCAATAATTTAAAACAGACAAGATAACCGAGTGTGGTTATTTGCCTGTGCGATTTATAGAATTATTCTAAATAAAACAGTTTGTCTAATCTACCGGCAAGATTCTCGATCCTACCTCAGAAGTGAGGAGTGAATCATAGTTTCTCAGAAACTATCAATCCCCACAGCTTCCTTGGCAATGTCGAGAATAGAATGAAATGAAATAAAGTGATTAACTACTCTATTTGATATGAATCTGACTAGAACTTTGAAATGTAAAACCTGGATTCCGCAGAACAGTGGCGAATCCGATGGTGTATGTGATCTCGTCCCCTCAGTATGATCTTCTCGTTCTTTCGTGTTCACTTGGATCCAGAAAAGCGTGTAATGCTAGCACCGATAGGAGTAGATTTTGGGACAAGGACAGCTCAGAATGCAGACCGAGAATGCGAGTAGGAGAGGGATAGCGCAAGAGTACAGAGCTTGGCTTATGCGATTCCTAGCGGGATTTTACTGCGAGTCATGCAACGTGAAGCGACCAGAACCTTTGACTATCCTATATGAAGAGCAAAACCTGCAACTTTAATGGCTTCCTAAGCTATTCCGTTCCAAAATAAAGACACTGCTTGCACAAGTTGGATATGTGGCTTACCAACAGCTGAATAATACTAACCAGGTATATAATGAATTGAACTAAGAACTCTAAGTCACAGTAAAACAAATCTACAGCAAAGAGGAATTCAGAGGCAAGCTTCTAACTGGATTGGGTGGAACAACAGCACTGCCTGCACAAGATGGGTCTGTGGCTTACCAATAGCTGAGCAATACTAACCAAGTACGAAATAAACTATGCTATCAGTCCTAAGCAAGCTAACCAAAACACTAAAAATCAGAAGACTCTAACAAGAAAAAATGGTGACCAAAGCTCCAGCTCAAATTCTTCATCCAAACTCAGACCAAAAACTCCAGACCATTTGCATGTGCACAAACCATGCATTTATAGGAATTCAAGCATCCAAGAACCAAAACCAAATTGAACTCCTAAACAATAAACAAAGGAAAAACACTGTTCCAGGGGACCAAAAACATTAATGCATGCTCAAGTCGGCAAAGAAAAGCTGGTGAAACGTGATATTTCACGCGAGTCGCGTCAAAAGAGCGTTCTGGAAAATGCGCACAGGACCGCCGCTCTGAGCAGGGCGGCGGTTACAGGACCGCCGCCCTGTTCAGGGTGGCGGTCACGAGACCGCCACCCTTGCAGGGCGGCGGTTTTTCACTGAAGGTCAAGAGGCCAAGGAAAGAGGGAAAAAGGGGAAAACAAAGGGCGCGGGGGCTAAGCGGGGCATGCGGGATGTTAACGCATACTCCGAGGGCTTTTCCGGATCCCGAACACCTTGCGAGGAGACCTGTATCATCATTGGGGCACTTGTTACACTGTTCTGGTGGTACAGTACCTTACAATTGCTGGTTCTAATGTCGTAATGTGTTGGATTAGGGTCATGGGGTTAACCATGGAGTGGTTAAACCTATGGACCCGCTTCGTTATATGGGGGTACGCCCCAAGGAGTTATAGATAACTAGCAGGTTTTTGAACCACGAGTTATAATGTCACTTGGGTTTGGGGGTGACGGGGCTCTATGTGCCCAGGGCAATAGGGTGACCCGGCCTCATTAAAAGGAGAAAGGAGACATGCCTCTATGGTTGAGTGACCTGTTATTCTTTATGACACTCTATGGTTGAGTGACCTAAGATTTTGATGGGGCTCTATGGTTGAGTGACCCGACTTGGTTTTGGCACTATGTTTCTTCCTCTTAGGAGGTATATGGAGCTTATCTAGTGATGCTTTGGGGAGGTATATGGAGTTGTATTCTATTGCTTTTGGATATATCTGTAGTTGTTTCGTGATGCCTTGTGATGTGTGGAGATTGGTATAGTGAGTTATGTGTACTTGTATGAGTCTTTTTGATACCTTGTTATGTATGAGGCTTGACTCTCCTCTTGGTCGGTATGGACTATTGGGTATTTTCTTGGCACTATGTTAGTGTAGTCATGGATTTTTGGGGCTTGTGATACCCGTTGTATATGTATCAACATGTTGATTTTGTTGTCATTCATATGTGTGTACTAGATCTAGGTCTAGGGCGTAATTTTTGGAAAATGATTGTTATGTGGTCTACTTGTTGTCACTCCATGGTTGGTGAGACCCTTGTGAGGTGTTACGGTCGTGAAAGTATGTAAAGTATGTTTGTGAAAATCAGGTGTTGTGTATAACCCTGGTAGGGTGTTGTGACTGTAGTTCGTGATGGGAACCCACAGGAATGAATAAACTAAAATTCTACAAAAATGAAATTTTAAAATAACTTGAATTAAGAATAATGTTAATAGAAAGAGATTAATTAAATAATGAATAAGAGAGAACTACCAATCTTCACAGAACCTTGAAAGTTAAAATTTAAACCTGGTGTTCCTAGGGCCACCCCGCGGCTGTGATCTTGTGTTTGAAATCGTAACCTTAGAGCGTACCTTTGCCCATATTCGTTCCTTGTTGTTTACCATTTCTCCTTATTCATTGTATGTTGCATCGAGGACGATGCTTTCTTAAGGGGAGGAGAATGTAATGCCTCTGTTTTTTTTCAAAAAATAATAATAATAAAAATAAAATAAAAGAACTAAAAATTTAAAAAAACATGTGATTCTTGTGGGGGCGGATTAGGGCAAAGTGGAGAAGGGCGAGTAAACTCAGTGTGGCATTAGGGTTTCATGCTTTTGGCTCTTGGAAGGGGCGAGTTTGGGGAAGGTGGTGGCTTGGCAAACTCCACAACCTATTTCAGCATCCCCCAGCCGCGCCAGACTGCCAAGCATGGGAATTTTTTGTTGCAATGCATGAGAAATAGGGTAATCTTTGCCAGATGTTGCTGTTACAAATTTCTTGGAGGCACCGCTTCATTGTTTGACCAAATAAAAAAAAATGAGACAACGCTCATGGGCACGATTTTTACAACAGCTAGGTGGAATGGGTTTCCTCAAGGGACAACCACACTATTTCACCACGCAGCAAACAGGTCTCCAACTTGTGCAGTTCTCATTTGCTAACAAATTCTCAGCCTGTGTAAAAAAAAATGTGCCCAGACCCGGCATGAATCCTTTCAGCGCATGGAAGATACATTTTTTTGTCAAATGTGTTGGTTGTAAGTGCCTTGGTAGATAAATATGCCAAAATGTGGAAGCTTGCAAACTTTTTGACTAAATACAGGGAAGAAATGCAGTCCAGGGACTGCAATGACAGCGGGATATGCAAAAAATGGGTCTATTAAAAAAAAAGAAGGGCGCTGAATTGTTTATTAGAATGCCTCAAAGAAATACGGTCTCATAGAATGCTATGATTTGTAGGATGTGCAAAAAATGAGTTTTTTGAAAAGGCCTTGGAAACTTTCAAGCAGATGCAAAACCATATTCCGCAACCTTAGCTATATTCTCCCTGTGTGTGAGCCTAAATGGGAGCTTTAAATCAGTATATGGACTGGTAAAAGTGCATACAAAATGTGGAAATAAACACAAGGCATGAGAGCTGTTTGACTAAAATGCCTGATAAAAATGCGGCCTGCTAGAAAGGAACGTGGTATTATAGACTGAATACATACAGTTTTTCTCAGAATAGTTTGTCAGTTCTGTATGTAAGTTGTGGATGTACAAACAAGTTGGTGCCCATAAGGATCGGTTGAGCTTGAATTCATTCATGGAGATATGCATGCTCATAACCTAGTATGGTGGGTGAAAGCCAAATTTCATAACCTTTGCAAGCATCCTAACTCTTTGTGCCGAAATGCAAATTTTGGGGCAAGATTATCATGTGGTGGACTTGTTGTTTGTATGCGTTCTAACTAGCTTGGGGCACCTCATACCCTGCATCATCGATTAACAAGATTTGTACGAAGTGGGTATGTTAAAAAGCTCAAAAACTTTCAAGCAACCACTTATGCTGTTGGAAAAATTCAAGTGATCGTAAGTTGGTGTGACGTGGTGGAGGTTAGATCCAGGCTTGTGAACCGGTTGGCGAAGTGCTCGAACAAGATGTTGAACCAAAGCCTGCGGCTTTGACCGACTTCGTTCTCCAGGCATGGTCCTTCTTCCCTTACCTCTCATAATTCTCGTGTTTTGTTTCTCTTTTGCAACTAAATAGAATTTTAAATTATTGGGATTTTTAAATACAGTTAAAATGTCTCTTAAACTCATTGCAAAACAATAAAGTGTCATGTCGCAACTCTCGAAGCCATTATAACTCACCTACTTTAAACCATGAATTATCACCCTCGCTTCGAGATGATTTAGAAAACTCTTACCCTTCTTGATCGCTCCAATATCATTTTGTTGATCAGAAAAATTTGACTCTCAATTGATTAAGTTGACCTTCTTCCTGCTTAAAATAGTTAAATTTTGCATTTTTTGGAGACTCACTAAGCACCCTTCGCAACTCTGGAAACGAGATAGCTTCCTTTGCGTACCTTGGTATACGAGGAGTCACCTTGATTTTTGGTTTGACCCGAAACGATCATATGGCATCCTTTTGACGCTCTTATAGGAGCTCTGTTACACCAGTTTTTAATAGTAGAGAGTTGTTAAAACTAGAAAGTTGGCTTTCGTTTGGGACAACCAATTGAAACCCGGAAAGAGAAATCACGTTCCGTCTTTGCAAACCTCTAGCGTTTATACTAGACAAATGCATGGAACATTCAGTATAGGAAAGAGCACCTTTCGGGATAGTTTGGTGAAGCCGTTTTGTAGGCCTCCGGTCGCAGTTTGACGAGGTCAAACTGGTCTAATTTCGTCTTGTCGCTTCAAAAAACTTGTTGCTGTTTAAAAATGGCTCTCTAGTTCTCAGTCACATCGACTCTCATGAACTCTCTTTATATAGGGGAACTAGTAGGAGATGTCTCATTTCGTGCTCTTCCATCGAACATCATTTTGGACAGTTTTCTAGGCCACTTGACCTAACTTTTGTCTTTTTACAACTGGGTGAACTACGACCAGTGGCCCTAGAAAACTAGCTGCCAAATGTAAACCATGTGCTCCTTTTCAATTCCATTAGTTGCAATGAGCTCTTGGTATATCTGGGGACACGTAGAAATTTAATCGTGATGTGCGTGCTCATCGGAATATAACCTTTGGAAGTAGTTTCTTAGCCTCCGAGCCCGTTTTCCAGCTAGTGAGAAAATGTAAAAGTAGACAGCTGCGGACCCTCGTAGGGTTGCCAAATCACCCTGGAAACTTTTTACACACGTAAATAACTGTTTAAAACATTATAATGAAACTTTTTGTGTGTATTAGAACTTTTGACAAAATGATGTTTTCTCTCTCTTCCTTTCTCTTTCTCTCTCCTGGGTTTATAAAATGTAGAAAAATGAAATGCAATGAATACATGTTTCAAGACTTTTTATTTCGATTGGAAAATTGTAATTATTGTCTGATGTAAATCGAAAACTGAAAAATGACAATTATGATTGATTAGGGTGGATGCCATGTCAGTGAATTATCGCTGATATCATGCTCACATGGGTTTTGCAGGATGGATGAATGACGACGAAGAAGGTGATGTGAAATTTAATTATTATTATTGTAATTCTTATAGGTCATTTTAAAATGAATAACTGTGTTATGTAGTCTCTTGTTACCGAAAATTTATAATTGAAATTTGTTAACATGCATGATATGCTAGTTTAGGGATACTTAGGAAATGTATATCTAATCACCGGTTCAATTTGTTTATTAGTTGTGTATGGAAAAAAGGGTTTGATTTATACATAGTAAATTGAAATTGAAGTTAATATCTTGTAGTACCTTCTTAGTATTTCATAAATGATTAAATTAAATTTTGGGTTATCTTCTTACCTTGCAAACATAATAAAGATTTTTAATGGGAACACTCAACCTTAATAAAATATTCGTGCATGACTTGCCTGCACGTGGGATCCTTTTTACCGTATAAGAAATTTTAAAACGTACGACAACCTTAAACTTTGCACTCGATGAGACCTCCTAGGTTAGGTATATCAAACCCCTAGTTGGAGTTTACCGTCATAGTCTTTATGTCTAGTGTCATTGTCGTGAACCCATACTTTAGGAATGACATGGTCCAACTTTATTCAGAGTATGCGGTTTCCCTTCTAGTTTTGGTAATCACAAGAAAAATGTTCTCTCATCAGGTCTGACACCAGGCTGAGTGGTGAAGACCGCCTTGGAAGTCACCTTATGAGTCCTTGTCAGAAGGAATGACTAAGTGGGGTAACCTTCCCATCTGTGGAGTAGGTAGAGATATTACTCCCTTGTATCCTATTGGATTTCCGGGCCTTACAAAATTAGATTTAGAAATTAATTTCATCAGTGAATGGAATCCCTGTTGGATCCAAACGACTTAAATGAAGGTCGTGATATAGTTGTTCTATGTCTTGCACTCTCATTAGTGAACCCTTTTGTCCCTCGTAGATAAATTTCTTGTCTTGGGCTTGTGAAAATTTAGTGCCTTGATCTTTCACGAAAGGTTATAGGTTAAATACATTTTAACCTTAATCACACCTGTGATAGAGATTGAAGCCCTGGATGAAACTGGAACTAAGCTTAACCATGTGCTTCTTTAATATGTCAAACAAGTACTTTCGTAACTCTTGTGTTTAAAATGATGGTAATAATGAGATCCTAGTGCGACGCGAAAGTAAATCATATGAGAGTAAAACCAAAATTTGAGGTTGGGAATAATGTCACTAGGAGTCCTTGTGACTTAATTTAAGCAACTTCATGTGATACAAAGAATATGAATTGTCAAATGGTGTGAACAAACTTCGAGAAAACAAAGGATGTATATATATATATAAATCAAATTTGGAATTCAGCAAGTTATTGTACTATAATAATAATGATAGGGAAATAACTATTCTGTGATCGAAGGATGGTCTTGGAAAAAGGCTATCTCGAATCTATGTCTTCCTTAATCCCAATATTTCATCTTGACATCACGTTAGATTTTCTTATGTAGCAAGAGTAAGTTTTATACATTAAATAAACATTTGAGAAGCAAAATCTTAACATAAGAATGGGAGATTTAAAATCTGGTAGGCATTTTGAAATATGGAAAATACTTATGTAAGTTATGAAGATTTTTCTTAAGGGTAAAGAACAAAGTAAATGGTTGAGCAATAAGTGAACTGTGAAACGAAATTCCAGAACATGTTGGTGGAAAAAGGGAGAAAATCATGCTTACCTAATAATGACCTTGGAAATTTTTCCGTAACTAAAATACATTTAAAGTAATGATATGTCGTGGGTTCGTCGTTCCTAATTCATGTTTCTTGTGGTTGGGTCTTTACTAGTAACCTTCCATTGGGAAAAGTGTAGCATTGACATGCCGATGTCATCTGCATGTGTCTATGTGAGTCGATGACTTATGTGATTATCGCATGTGTACCGAGTCTTGTACTTTGATCCCTTACTGTGTTGTGTGTAGTGAGCAATGTAAGTTAAAAAAATTATCCTGGTATTTTACTGTTGTATTTGTGTGTGTAAAATGCGGGCACTACAAAACTTCTTATGATTTAACCACAATTTCCAATTCACACAATCTCTTTTAAATTCCTTTCCCAAAATAAATTTTCCAACACCTATATCTTTCATATCAAATTGAAATGAGATTGTAGAGTTGACTGGTCATTTTATTGTTGTTACTAATTAACATCATGTCATATACATATAATACATGATACACAATTTTTTTCCTTCTTTTTTATAATAAACATAAGGATTATATTAAAAACATTCTTCCAAGTCCAAGTCCCAACACATACCTGCCAAATTTTTAGTTTCATATTCATGGTGAATTCTTCAAGTCATAGAGATAATTATTCATCTTACACACAAAATCTTCCTTTCCTTTAACTTTTATATTTTTTGGCTACTTCATGTATATTTCCTCCTCAAGCACGTTGTGCAAAAAAACAATTTGTCACATCCTTCTATTCTATTTCATAATTAAAAGCAATAGTAATAGCTAGAAGAAATCTAATATAATGTAACTTAACAATAGGAGAAAAAATATCACCAAAATAAAGTCCTTTTACCTATGAGAACATTTTTTCTACAAGAAAATATTTATACTTCTCCATTTTCCCTTTTAAATTGTGATTCTTTTTAAATACCCATTTACAACCAATAGGTTTTCTTCTAGGAGGCAATTTTACCAATTCCCATGTATGATTCTTATTTAAGGACTCCATTTTTCGCCCATAGCATTTTCCCAACACTTATAGTTGTTTGAGTCAAAATCCTCCTTTACAATATTTGGGTCATCATCAATAACAGGAAAAACTAATAAAAGAAAATCATAATAAAAATCAGGAGGGCTACAACTTTCAGGTTCCCTTGTCAACTAAGATGATCTTCTTAAGGAACTGGAATTTTTTGTTCTACTTATTTGGTTCCTCCTCTACTTCATCTAAATCTTCCTCTTGCAACTCTATCTCTAGTTTATCTTCAACAATTTCATGAAACTCATACACATATTCACCCTCTTTTAGTTTAGCATACGTTTATTAATTTTATATCCATTTGTTTTTCTCTCTACTCAAGAATCCACTTATCTTATCTAAAGATTACACTATGACTATAAATAGCTTTCTATGTTTCTAGATTCCATAGCTTGTATCCTTGTACACCATTAGAGTATCCAATAAATATGCACTTAGCATATTTATCATCTAACTTTGTTTTTTATATATATACTTGCATGTGTGTAAACAATACAACCAAATACCCTTAAATGTAAAATAGAGGGTTTCTTACTAGTCCATGTTTGATGTGGTGTTTTATCTCAATCAAGGGTGAATATGGGTGATATATTGATCACGTAATAAATAGTTTTTTCTACTACTATCTAGAATGTTTTATCCAAACCTGCACAATTGAGCATACTCATACCCTTATCCAGCAGTATTTTGTTCATTCTTTCTATAACTCCATTTTTTGTGGCATATATGAAGTTTAGATTTTTCCTTTCTATTCCACACTATTTATAGAATTTATCAAATGAATTAGATAAATAATCTCCACCATTATCACTTCTCAAAACATTTATTTTCTTTTCTGTCTGATTTTCCAAAAGAGCCTTAAACTCATCGAACTTATTAAAAACCTCATAAGTTAAATGTGACATAATATATCCCATGTATTCCTTGAGAAATCATCTATAAATGTGACATAATATAGATATTTTCCTAGTGATAGAAAAAAGGTTTTGATCTTAAATGGAGAATCCTTTTTGGTCTTGTAGCACTGCTAGAAAACTTTATCCTGAGTTTTCTTTCCAAACACATAATGCTCAAAAAAATAAAATTTAAAGGAAAATAAAAAATTGCTTCAACCACACATTTGATTTTTAATGCATGAAGTCTTTTATATCAAGTATGTCTCATCATCTTCTTTGTAGGAGATGAAGGAGTTAGATCCACAACTTTATTATCCTTTGGAACTAGAGAGCTATTGCATTCTTCACGTAAATTTTTTACCTCAACCTTGAACATTATTCTTGTATGGGGAGAGAATCCCATTGCTAGTACCATTTCTCCTTTTAACCATCTTACAAATTTCCTTTGTGAAGACTACCTTCATACCCGGATCATTCATCTTACTTACTAATATTAGGTTTTTGGTAAAACATGGAATGTGAAGAACACCAAGGAGGGTTTTAACCCTTTGAAGACACCTAAATATGACTACACATTGTTAATACTAAAATTTCACTAATTATCCTCTTTCCCATCATTTCATTATAATTAGTGATTTTCTTCTAATTAGCTAACATTCACCTTCATCTCGGTCAATTAACGTCACTTTTTTAATTAACTAGCCTCACCCCCACCTCATATGCCAATTAACGTCGCTTCATTAGTTATAATCCTCTTTTAATTAATTAATTAACCATTATTAACTAATTATTCTTGTAATCTTCTATTTAATCAATAAACCCTCTTATTTGTTAAATCCCCCTTTCAAACCCTTCAAATTCTATTATTTTTCCCTTAAATCATCTCCAAATAGCTTATATAAGCTTAATTTGGCTTATTAATTAATCCTAGTTGATTAATTAAATCACCTTAAACTCCCATGAGTTGCTAATATCTAATTAATCTCTTCTAATCATACTTATCCCTTTCTAATTCTACTTTACCTTTATCCTACATTCACTAGGTTGCAAGCTTCTCCACAAATTGGAAAGCTATATAAATAACCTAGTACACCATGTTTCAACTTACACCATGTCATTGTAAGATATTTACACTTGAGAAGAGAATTTTCATGTTATTGCAAAGCTTGTTCAATCCCCCATTCTACTTGGAAAATATTAGTAAAAGAAGAACAAAAATGGAAATCAAGCCATATTTGTGAGATCTCTTCCTCTTCCTTTAAGAAATTCTTGATCATGCATGGTTGTGTTTAGTTCGTAAAGGAAATATCTACAATATAAAAGCACATCAAACAATTAAAGGAGGTTTACATTTAATTTTTTATGCACAGTTAGATAAGTTTTCCTTTATGATTTATCATGATGTTTTTGTTTAGATTAAATTAAGCTAGAATCTACTTGGTGTTAGGTTCATGCAAATGGCTTAGAGTTAATCTAATAAATGCATACATGTAGAGCGCCCAGTGGGGCAGTCCTTTGTACTATGCACATTCATTTATGTTTAGTTTTAAAAGGTTCTTTTTCCCTTTTTTACATTCTAGTTCTTTCATTGTGTTAGAGTTTCTTTGTTTTTTAGCATGTATGTTAATGTTTGGTAGTGTTGAGTCTTCTTTGTAGGTATAAAGGAGGTGGTTTTCTATCAAAAATGGATCTTGGTGGAAAAAATTTAAGCTTTTTGATGTTTTTAGGATGTTTTTTTGACATTTTTAAATACAATTTAAGTGTGTTCCTATAACTGTAAGAGTGTATGCGTAACCTATCTTCCGAAGGCCATAAATTTTGATCCCGAACTTGAAACAGATTCATTTTTTGTGACAGAAAGGTATCAAGATGAAAAATTAAATGAACATATAAATTTAGGATTTAACCTTATATAAAATTTAGTGTTTGCTTTCTCCTAAACTTAGTCATTCTATTTTCATGTTAGGTTCATTTTATTTTGATCAACACTCTGTATGATCTTCTATTGCACTTTTGAGAAATCTTGAGAGTAAAAAATAGCTATGATTATGGATATTTTTCTAACATTATGGTTGCCATTTGTTTAGAAATGGTGCTATTATTTCACATATTTTTTGGAAATCTCATTTTTGCTATAATTTGATCGAAATTGTGTATGTTCTTCTCTTGCACTTTCGATTGATCTTAAGAATCAGAAAAGAAAATAATTTTGGATGTTTTTCTACCATTTTGGTTGTGGTTTGAAAACATGGCTAATGTTTGATATTTTGGTTTAAAATTCCATGTTGGTTTAATGCGATTAAATGCCATGTATGCTCTTCTTTCCACTTTCGAGCAATCTTGAGGATAAAAAATGGTTGAGATATTTGATATTTTTCTAACATTGTGGTCATATGGAAAACTAATAATTCTTTGAGTGTAGGACCATCTACGCTTGTCAAAGAAAAAATAAAAACAAACTACTAATAATTTTTTATGTCGATTTCCTTGGTCAAAGAAAGGTGTCTAAGACAATCACATTTTAAAAGAAGATAAAAATGAACAAATCACATTGTATTTGCAAGTTCAGATAAGGGTCAAAATCCATCTGCTTTAAAATATGGGAAGTGCTTTGTATTAGGCCATAAAACTCATTGTGATGAGTACCAGAAAAACCCCAAAGTTTTCGTCATGTCGAGGGAACTGGATGATGAGACAGGAAGTGCCCCAAATAACCACTTGACTAGTAAAACTCATGAGGATATATCAAATATTCCTTGTATGAGGACTCTTTAATTAATTTGATTTTGGGGTAATTGTCCTATTTAGAATTTATTATAAATATGTGTACATCTCTTAGACAAGTATTGGTGAGTTTTGAGGATAAAATCCCCAGGAAGCTATTTCGCATCGGGGCCAACTTTTCCATATCCATCATCATTGGTATAAAAAACCTTACTACACAAAACTTTATCTAATTTTCCACTTTCTTTGAGAACAAGGAAAAAGTCTTCTGAAGTTTTGCCACATATTTTTGATCATGAAACATGCTCCCCCATTTCCAAATTTTGGCTCCCCTTTTATCAAAATGTACTATATAAAGTGTTGTCAGAATTGTACCAACCATTTTTGGATACTTAAACCTTTTTTTTTTAAAACTTGATTTGAGTTTTGAAAATGTGTTATTACGCTACCCCACATTGTATCAATCCATTTTTGATACTTAAATATTATTTTCTAAAACTTGATTTTATTGTTAAAATTACAGTTTTATATTGCCCACATTGTATTAACCATTTTTTTCTTAAACCTTATTTTCTCAAAACTTGATTTAAATTTTGAAATTTGCATTGTTACATTGTCAAAATTCATATTAACTCCTTTTCAATACTTAATTTTTTTTTTCTTAAAACTTGATTTAAGTGTTGAAATTGAGTTTTTTCCTCAAACAACCATTTTGGCATTTGCACTTGCAACTTGTTTTATAAACCTTGCTTGATTTTCAAAGTTGTGTCATCAGGATGTTTGTTTTATTTATATTCCCTTTAGAAAATCACATCCCTATCTTCACAAAATGTATAGTTGGTTGTTGTTACGCCACTCAAATCAACATGGAACTTCCTTCACCATGAAGGAGTTTTATAATCAAACAACCTAGGTTTACATATTAATGTCACACGATGCCAATCATAAATATATCTCTGGTGGTTCCTCATGCTATTGACAATAGGGAACCGGTACTATTTTCCACTTCCACACCTTCATCTCATAATAAATTCTATTTTTCTTATTCTCCTAATCATTTCTATTCTTCTAATTCTCCTCAGACTCTTAAGCCTCATCCAATCGATTTTATTCTAAGAAACAATCAGTCACCCAAATGACATAATCCTCCTTTAAAGATCTATGTTACTTCGAATTCCTCTAATCAAACATCCAATTCAACTCATGAGTCATGGTCCTCTCTTTTCCCAAAGGACCCCCCTTACTTAGTCACCAAAACGACATATTCCTCCTTTAAAGCGGGGTCCATTTTAAAAAGTCCCCTCTAAAAAATTATTTTCAAATTTGTGGCAAATCTCAAAAATTGACTTTTGAATTTTTGGTGAATTTCTAAAAAAAAGTTTCAAGGAAGGGAAATTTCGCATGGAGAAATTTTCTCAAGGTTTTGCATAGCTAGATGGGCAGGTTGGGTAAACAGGTTGGTCAAGAAAGTTGGTCAGGTAGGTTGGATGAGCAGGCTGGTCGGATAGGTTGGTCGGGTAGGTTGGCCAGGTAGGTTGGTCGGGTAGGTGATCAAATTGGTTGGTCATGTAGGTTGGCGAATAGGTTGATCAGGTAGGTTGGTTAGGCAGGTTTTTCAGGTAGGCTACTTAGGTGGTTTGATGGGTGGGTTGACCATCCAACTCTGTCGTCTAATCCCTTAGCCATCTAACACCTTGGCCTTCTAACACCTTATCTGTTGAACCTCTTGGTCATCCAACCCCTCAGCCACCCCACCCCTTACTCGTCCAACTCCTTAGCCATCAAACCCTATAATTGTCCAACTCTTCTACCCAATATCTAATCCATCCAACCTCTTGGTCATCTAACCCCTTAGTCGTCCAACCCCTTAGCTACCCAACTCCTCAGCCGCCCAACCCCTTACCCATCCAAATCCTTAGTCGTCCAACCCTGTAATCGTCTAACTCTTCTGCCCAATCTCTTAGTCATCCAACCCCTTAGCCGTCTAACCCTTAGGTGTTATTTTTTTTATGTTTTCTTCAATGAATATGCACATGAAATGATTTGAAATGTTGGAGAGATTACATTCATAAGCTCTTATATCTGTTTAAAATCTAGGTGAAATGAATAGTACAAGGGATATGTCGGTCAATTTTTTTGGTGAATAAGTCAGCTGTGAATCACAGAAAATTCACCAATTCAAATTTCCATAAACCTCTATTTTTGTGAGTTTACAAAAAATTTCCACTAAAATTTTCCCTACTTTGAAGATCCATGTGACTTTTAACTTCCTCTAATCATTCATTGAATTTGACTCCTAAGTCGATGTCCCTCTCTTTTTCTATAGGGACCCCTTAATCAGTCACCTAGCGAATTTCATCCTCCTTTGAAGATTCGTTTGACTCAAAATTCCTCTAATCAAACATTAAATCTGACACATGATTCATTCTCCTATATTTTTCCACATGACCACCTTAATCAGTCGCTCAAACGATTTCTTCCTCTTGTGAAGATCCATGCAATTCAAAATTCTTGTAATTATTAATCCAATTAGACCCCTAAGTCACAATCCACTATCTTTCCACACAATCCCCTTCTTATATTTGCACAATGTCATATTCTAAGAAATACAACACCTAATTATCCCAAAATCACATCTAAATCCACTCTCAAGAAATATAAATCCAAATCTACTTTGTCTCTTGAGTCATCTTATTTTATCCCCTCACAATCCCATCATCTACACCATCAAACATATTCTGAATCTTCAACACTAGATATACCCCCTCCTTCCAATCAACCTTCTATCATCGACCAACAAATACCCACGCCAATTGATTTATTTCAAAATGAAGAAGTAATTAGATAATTCATGGGGTTACAAGATGACATTCCTCTAGAGGATAATGAGAAAGGATTCTCTTTCGACCTCAATGTGTGTGCACATTTTATAAAAGAGCCTAACTCTTATGGTCAAAAAATAAAAGAAGATCCTAAAATTGTCCAACAAGAACCTCCTTTTGTTCTTCCATCTTCACATTCCCCATTACATGGTGAAATTTATGGGTCTTTCATTGATACTTGGCCTATCTTCTCATCACCCAATCATTCCTTGCATATCATACCTCCTCAATCACAATCTCTCCTTGAGTCACCTCTAAGTATCCCATCATCTTCTTTTATCATTAGGCCACCTCCTAGTAACCCATCATCTTCTATATGTGGGTCACCTCCTAGTAGCCCATTATCTTCTATCTATGGGTCACATCCTGGTAGCCCATTATCTTCTATACTTGGGCCACATCCTACTAGCACTTTATCTTCTATCATGGGGCCATGTTCTAGTAGCCCTTCATCTTCTATCCTTGGGCCACCTCCTAGTATCCCATTATATTATATATTTGGTTCACCTCCTAGTATCCCATTATCTTCTATACTTGGGCCAAGTCCTAGTATCCCTTCATCTTCTATCTATGGGACACCTCCAGATAGCCCATCATATTCTATTTATGGATACCTTTGGACAACCCTTCATCTTCTATTCTTAGGCCACTTCCTATCCCATTACCATTAATTCTTAGGCCACCTCCTAGCCCATTCGCTTCAATCCTTAGACCTTATCCTCTTCATCTGTCATATCATCCCTTTATCACATTTTTTTGCAAGCCCGCCATCATTCTTAACATTCCTATCATCAATCTCAAACATCCACTTTCTCCTCCCATTTCCCGGGACCAACCAAATCATGCATTAGCTTGTAAGAAGCAAAAAAAATCTTCATAAAGCTAAGATAAAAAAATTCAAAGAGCTCCAAAGCTCCCAAAAAATCCAACAAACGTAAATACAATTTACAAATTTAATTCAAACATGCACACCAATGCCAATGCCAAGTATGGTACAAAGTGCACAAATATATAGATAGGGAAATTAATCTCCCCCATATAAAATCCATGTTTCAAGATAATTCATAGTCACTTATCGAGTATGATCTCACCATGATCATTACTGTAGATAATATCACTCTTGATAAAAAAAAAGCTCCTAGTCTCCCTCATAAATGAATTCGCAAACATCATTATTGAATCCTATCACATAGAGTGATATTTTTGGCCCCAAGTTCTCAATCATTCATCTTCATCGTCTTCCCCCTTCGTGGTTTTCCCTTCGTAAAACTGTCCAAAAAGAAAATTAAATAAATAAAAAAATAAAAAAATGAGAAAACATTACAAAAAATAAAAGGTACAAAGATAAAACATTTAAATCAAATATTACATACACATGGATGTTCTTTCCATTCATTATCCTCTGTGAATAACCCATCATTTTCATCCCTTCAATGATCTTTTGGTTAGCCTATTCACACTCATTGTGGGTCATTGATCTCTATTGCATCTTTCTGACCTTAGTCTTTCGTTACCTTGGTAAATTAAAGAATGACTTACCTCTTAGAGACACCATCGATATCATACATTTAATAAACTTGTTGCAAATACCTTTGGGCATATATGTCGATAATAGCTAATGTCTTCATCACAAGCACTTCCACACCCTTCCATCAAGCCATCAATAATTCTTAACCCATTATCAGAAAAATCGAGAGAGTTGAAATAAGTTTTAAGAAAGAAAAAAGCAAAAAGCAAAAGCAAAGCAATATAAAAATATATCTGGGGGTATTTCCAATATCTCTACTAGAGTTATGGATGCCTAGCTAGTAGTAAAGAAATATTGTGACTATAATCAAATGCATCTCCATCAGGGATATGGATGTTTGGCTAGAAGCGGAGTAATGTTCCTTCCACCCTCCATTCACTAATCAATTTTTCAAAATCATTCATTCCTACACATCAGCTAGTTTTTCTTCACTTACTACATATCAAATCTTAACTTCAAGAAGTAATTTATTTCCATGTGCGTACACTAGATTTCAATGAGCAAATAGGATTAGTATATTACCAAGTATTATTTGACCTTGTTCAAACTCTTTCCTTAGTCCTTATTTTGTCTCATAATTTTTTCCTATTGGTTCATCACTTTTTAATCACCAGTCTTCTAGGTACATTTTCTATATCCTTCTATAACATTCATTGTTATTGTAATTTATTTAGAACATCCAAGTGTATAAGATTTCCTTTTTAGCATGTTTGAGGGAAAATTTGTCCCTTCTTTCAATAAACAATCTTTTTCTTCTTTTATATCATATTTTTCTTGTCCAACTTCCATTGGGGGAATGTTCACTCCTTCCTATTAATTCATTCGTTTGAGTTCATCATCAAGTTGAACATATTCATCTTGGCCTTGTTCCATCTAATAATATTTTTGTACATATATGTAGGATTCACCCTTTTATATTCTCACCTCTCACTAGGGGCCTCTTTGCATCTTATTTTTCATGTACATAGCTTAGGAAAACTTTCAAAAATCTAAAAACATTGTTAAAACTTTCAAAAACCCTAAAAATTCATAAAACCCTTCAAAAATCCAAAAACATTGGTATAACATTCAAAAATCAAAAAACATTTGAAAATAAAAAAACATTCACAAAATCTTTGAAAATCCTAAACATTCAAAATTGTAAAATCCAAAAATAGTGAAAAACACAAAATCCTTTAAATTGAAATCTAAACCACAAAACATCCTACTCTAGTGCTTGCTCATTCTAGCACACATCATGCGGATTATCTTGAGATCTTCCTTCATTAGCAAAGTTAGTTTTCTTGTTATGTTTTTCTTCCCAACATATATAGTTGCTTAGGGCAGTTTCATAGTAGACATTGCTTTTCATGGGACTGTTATTTCCTCCATCCACTCCCTTTCATGTAGATCCTTTCTTGGGGCATCATTTAAACCCTTTTTCATATAACTAGAACATTAGGGTATTGAAGCTAGATAATAAAAAACATTGGTACAACTTTCTTGAATGTTGTTTGTTTGAGTATGTTTGTTTGTTCTTGTTTGTTTACATTCCTTCTTTTTTACTTTCTCATACTGAATCACTTTATGTATTTTACTTTGAGTCAATCCTTTAGCAATGAAAAAATATTAGTATTATGGTTGTTCATGTCATTTACCTTTTTTGTATGCTTATATCAAATAAAAAAATTTATTTCCAAACCAAGATGGTAGGTATACTATGTCACAATCTTCCCTTTTATCATCTATATTATCTTCCATTTTAACAAAATTTCTACCCATCATTTTCTAATTCCTCTACCTATTCCTATGAGACATAGTTATCACAGTGACTCGTTTCTCCCATCCCCCCTCCCTTGCTTCTTCCACTTGAGGCATAGGCTTTAACTATTTTTTATTGATTCCAACAATGGCCAATCAAGCTAAGTTTCAATCCCTTCCCCAATTATGAGTTTTTTTCCACATTATTTATTAAGGAAAACATCTCTTATTGGCGTGATTGGCTTATCATCGAGCATGATTGTTATTCTCTTCTTTTCAAACATCAATTAACCTCTTTTATCACCCATCGACACTCAAGGGGGCATCATCCATCCTACTAATTTTTTTACTCTTTCAAATTATCTAAAATTGTCTACTATATATGAAATGGTGTCATTTGCACTACACCACATCAAAGAGGGGAAAATGTAGACACCTAAATCTGAATAGGAATTTTTAATACTAAAATTGCACTAATTGTCCTCTTTCCCGTCGTTTCATTCTAATTAGTGATTTTCCACTAATTATCTAACATTCCCCTTCATCTCGGTCAATTAATGATACTTTGTTAATTAACTAGCCTCACCCCCACCATCAGATGCTAATTAACATCGCTTCATTAGTTATAATCCTCTTTTAATTAATTAATTAACCATTATTAATTATTTATCCTTTTAATCAATAAACCCTCTTATTGGTTGAATCCCCCTTTTAAACCCTTCAAATTCTACTAATCTCGCCTTAAATGATCTCCAAATAGCTTATATAAGCTTAATTTGTCCTATTAATTCTTCCTAGTTAATTAATTAAATCACCTCCAACTCCCATGAGTTGTTAATCTATAATTAATCTCTTATAAACATACTTATCCATTTCTAATTCTACTTTACCTTTATCCCACATTCACTAGGATGCAAGCGTCTCCAAAATTGGAAAGCTATATAAAGATCATAGTACACCATGTTTCTACTTACACCATGGCCTTGTAAGACATTTAAAATTGAGAAAAACATTTTCATGTTATTGGAAATCTTGTTTAATCCCCCTTTCTACTTAGAAAATAGTAGTAAGAGAAGAACTAAAATGGAAATCAAGCTATATTGTTGATATCTCTTCCTCTTCCTTAAAGAAATTGTTTGATTGTACATGGTTGCGTTCGGTTCACAAAGGAAATATATATAATTTAAAATCACATCTAACAATCACATGAGGCTTGCATTTAATGTTTCATTTAATTTTTTATGAATAGTTAGATAAGCTTTCCTTTATGCTTTATCATGATGTTTTTTTATATTAGATTAATCTAGAATCTACTTGGTGTTAGGTTCATGCATATGGCTTAGTGTTAATAAAAAACATGCATACACCCTTCCACCTCTAAACCTCAACATGTGATGCCATTTCATAGATTTTTTTTTTTAATAACCAAACTTGAAAAGTAGACACAACTAAAAATTATAGATTTAATGTACAATGCATAACTATTATTATTTTTTTTTTTTTTTTTTTTCAGATTTATAAACAACAAGGCCTCCAAATGAAGACATTGAAATAAAAAGGCTCATGGTTTCATTATGATTTCAAATGATGATATTACAAGATTCTTGCAATAGTGAAGGAAAAACTTCCTTAGTAATGACTAAAGTTTACAATAACATCAAATACAAAAATAGGTGTTTACAAGAAGGTGAAAGCTTCACAAAGCCATATTTATTTACAAAATGAAAGTAATACCCTCAAAAGATGAGGATGACCAAGAGGGCCAAGATGGCAAAGAGGCTCCAACTATCTCAAAACTTGAGTGTTCTTCTAAGGATGCTGAAATAAGAGACAAGGCTTGTTTACCACCCAACCAGTAGGCATCATCACATGTCTTTCCATGGTTGGAAGCCATGCTAGCCTCCCCAAGCCCATGGGAGAGAGGAACAAACTTCCACAATGTGCACAAGTAAAATGGGGATAAGACACAACAAGAAATACATAAGACCATTTAACCACTTAGACATACTACACATGGTAAAACAACAACATGAGGAGAAAAAGGTCAACCTCACAAAGGGGGAAGAGAAGAAATAGGATGCCCAAATCAAAGGTGTCCAACCATAGGATCACCTACAAAATCATGTTTACAAAACTCCTTATTCCTCCTATTCATTCATCCTCCTTATTCCTCCTTTATGTCATAGGAATCCTTCTTGGGAGGATTTTCAAACCCACAAGGGTTTCCTCACCAAGAATGGGGAAAGGTTCAAGCCATATGAACCTCTCTCCCACCTCAAACCATATGAAGGGATGAGAAGGGACCTTCATGGCTTGACCAAAAACCATGAGTTTTGAGAGGGAAATTCCTCTCTCTTCCCCTACATCATCCAAAAACCATCAATCCAAATGATGGTGGAGAGAAAATAAAAGAAAACAACAAACAACAAACAACAAACTACATTCACCATACAACTTTACAACACATCATTTCAAACACATCATTTTATTGACCAATGCATAGTTAACAAGATAAACACAACTATGAAAGAAAAGGATTAATAATCCTACCTCTACAATGCTTTCAAAGATTCTTAAGCTTTTCCCTTGTCCAAGAAAACCTCCAAGCTCCCAAAATTCTCCAAGTTCTCCTAAAAAATGAGGAAAGAAGACCCCTTCCTTCCACATGAGGAAGAATAAGAAGAGGAACCCAAAATTTTCCTCACCAATGGGAAGGTGACAAGTGTCACCCCCTCTCCTCTCAAGAGTCAAAGATTCCAAAAACCAAATTAGTAAAAGTAAACTCACCTTTTAGCCCTTATCACCCAAAATACTAAAAACGAAAATAAAACAAAGTGGAGCAACTTTTAACAATTTCACACAAACCAACCATCTTACATGGATGGTGACTAAGGAGGGAAAATGGGAGGGAAACTCTCTCCAAACCTTGGAAATAAGCCCCCATACCTATTAGGTATGGTCCAAGGGCTCATTTTCATGCTAAGGGAACTCCCAAACTCAAAAGGGGTCCCTAAAAATGCCCAAAATAACCCAATTTCGGGTTTGGCATGCTTGGGCACAAGGGTAGAGGGTGTGGGGTCCACCCAGGGTTCACATGTTGTCCCCAATACCTTCTACCAATACACACACACACACCCAAAACCATCACTTAAATTAAGTTGATATCATTAAACCCCTAAACTAGTTTACTTAATTAAACACACCCTAAAAATAATTAATTTTACAAGACATAAATACATTACAATTGAGGGTTCACCCATGGTGTCCAATTAATAAACCTATTCTAAGACCTCAAACATTTAGCATGGTTAGGACTCAGCCTGTGGGCCGCTCATGCATAATTGCGTAGCTTCCCTGAAACCCATGCTCTCCTATACCTGTCACCTGCATACTCATTGCACGCATTAACCACATCTATCCAATATAATAACATCATCTACACATCACAATTTTAATCAACTTATAATGTCCTAACATCATTTTACAATTGATAGTGTAATGCATACAATTTTACACATAGTTTGCCACGAATCATCCACAGATAAAATTACAACGACATACACTTAGGCTAGCATGAGATTACCATTATTAAATCCAGAAAACTATATCATAAATCAAATCGACCACAAGAAACAATATCTAACCAATGAATATCATTGTCTTGTACCCCTGTTAGTGTCATCAACATCACAAGAATTATATCAATATACGAATCTAGTCCAATTGGCGCTACGCGCCCAAAATACCATAATGTGCATGCAGATAAAATAACATAGCAAAATGTCCAAAATCTATCAGAGTCTAAAACAAAACATGTCTATGCATAAAGGAACCAACAGATAATTGGAGCTATAAAAATGTGGGCACTACACAACATGACTCTCCTGTTACCTACAATCTTGTAGGTCAAGTTATCTCCAAAGAATACTTCACCTCCATTGATCTTTTCATTTACAAAACTGCTCTCGATGAGTTGTCATATGAAAAGAGGCACCCGAGTCGATCAATCATGCACCATCACATGCATGTAAGATGGATACATCCAAAAACAAATATCTTGAGTCTTCACTAGAGGGTTTTATATCTGAAGATCCATCATCTTCAAATAAATTACCATTTTTCACCTTCTTATAACTATAGTCTTTCTTGAAATGCCCTATTTTACCACAGTTCCAACATTTCCTCTTATATTTTTCTATATTCTATGATTTACTTCTATACTTTTAATGTCCTTTCTTCCTCTTACTTGTTTGTTGGCTAAAAACTCTCACATACAAGGAATCCTTGGATTGATAATCCTCTATGATTTCCACCTAATTTACTATAATAGTAAATATGTAACTACATCCTCAACTAATAATTTTTGCATAGTACTAATAATATCCATACCTATACTATCCCAAGATTCTAGTAAAGAACACAACTGATGTTAGGAAATTTATCTTAGTGCTCCATTTGTATGCATGGGTGAATAATAATTACATGTGTAATTATTATTATGGTAAATTAGTGAAAGTACATTTACTATATAAATGTAAATAGTAAATGTAAAATGTGGTTAGTATGTGTTAAGTTACTAAGTTAGAATAATAAAACAATTAGTGTTGTTTTATTATTTTATTGGTGAGAGGTTGAAACCATACGAGTGTATGGTTGTATATGCAGACAAAGGTTGTTGTGAGGATTGTTATTATGCATCTCCTATATAATGGAGTGTAATAGTGAATCAATAAAAAAATGAGTGCAAGAATAATATAGTGTTGCTGATTTTAATTATTGTTTGTGTAGTTATTTCATGTATTTGGTGTCTTAGATCAGAGTAATTTTCACAATTGGGTAATAAATTTATCTTCTTCCTCCATTTTAATATCAACAAAAATCATTTAACCTACCACAATATTAAATATGTTCGGATCTTCATATATTCTACAAAAAAGTAACCATCATTCATTCTCAATAAATATAACTTCTATTGGAGAAACAACTTGTTCACCATAGACTTTATCTGATACAAAGTCCCTAACTTCTCCCATAACACCCGATTAGATTCCTCATTTGACACATTTCACAAAAATGAATCTAACAAACATGATCTAACTGAAATCATTGGCTTCCTATCAATATTTCTTAGTCCTCTACATTTATACCCACATACATGAATCTAGACATAACAATCCACTAATATCTATCCACAAGAAGATCTTCCATCTTAAGCTTCCATAACTCACAAATGTTGGCCATTAAAGTTTTCAATCTCAATAATTATTCTTCCATTCATTTTCCTATACTCAAGTAGATTCACACATGTAAAACTCTCACTCGAATAAAATCCTATAAACATGGTCGAGTAATCCTAACTCCTCACATAAAGCTAGAACCTAGCTTTGATACCAAATGAAGAAAAATTGATCCAATAAACAAATACGATAGAATAAATACTCTAAATAATATTTAATATAAAATTAAATAATTTATAGACACAAAATAACACAATACAAAAGATATATCCTAGGAAACCCATTCCGAGAAAAACCCAATGTAGTAAGTTATCTCATTATTGTATTAACTCAACCATTTTACCATACAATAATGTAAGCTAAATTTCACTTAAACCTCCTACATGTCTAGCTATATGTAAGCAGATCAGTAGGTAACCATCATAGTGGTATTACAAAATAATGGGTACCAAAACCATGGGTTAAGAATACAAAAAATAACATCTCCCCATAAATATGAGTTATCCAATCACCCATGATAAATATAGGCTAAAAATACCTATGGATGCCTCAAAAAAATAGGGGACCCCCAAAAACATGTCAAGATGTATGATAAGGAATATTTGAACTCATAGAAAATATACAACACATTTCCATCATATATAAACATTAATAAGTTCATATATGGGCACATTTGTGTGGACATTGTATCACTCCTTATTGAGGAGGAATGACTATTAGATAATATTGTTAGACATTGGATAATTATATTATTATTTAAGTGATGTGTGTGTGTGTGTGTGTGCGCGCACACATTTGCTTGCATTTGGTAATATTTTGATTTCAAGTCCACATAGGCACTTTATGAGGATCACATGTCTTGTATTGATAGAGAAGTATATTTATGATTCCTTATATTTTGTTATAACTATTATTATTATGTGATTACATTTATCATGTCATGTTAATGCCCATTTACCTATCAAGTGAATGATCAATGAAATTCAAATAATATGAGCCATGCATCACTGACATTAGGAAACTCATGTAATGTTTCAAGACTACAAGATACCAACCGTACATTATATCTCTTCATCATATTGTGTTAATATTACACCATATTGTCTTTATTTTTTTGATGTGATTATGTAACGTCGTATGCCTATTTTTTGTAAAAAAATTAAATGTGTTGACCCACTCTTGATATTTTTCACAAGGTGGTTAGACTCCTTGAATAATAAAACATAGTCTTGATGCCATGTTTAAAGCATGGGAAAAGGAAGGTTGGTAGGAGTACCTAAGTTCATAATTTGATTACTTTTATATTATGAAAAAAGTAAATTTAAGTACCACTAAGGGTAACTCCACTCTGCTAGGCAATTATTTTTGTTTGGGATAACTTCCCATAACTAACAAATTATCACATGATGTATTGTGGAATTAATAAACATGTTTTAAACACTAAGAAGTTGTTGTGAGACCTTGACAACGATTAAAGGGTTAGATGTTTCATTGTGGGTTATGTTTGATAAAGTTATAATGTTATTTGATTGACGATGGGTTCAATTCCATCAAAGGAACTCAAGTGATCTTTCAGTTACCATTGCATTGGAAGTTGACCTAATTTTTGGTATTTAGTGTTTTACTCTCCTCGCATGGGACATCGATCCAACACCATTAGGGCTATTCTTTGCAAGTTATGATAAATTAATGGGAAATAAATCATGGAAGGCAATGTGAGAGAAGGTGGAGCAGTTGTGAAAAAATAAAAAATTATTAAAAATATTATTCAATTATATTTTTCGGATAAAAAGGAAGTTTTAAGGACTATAGTGGTTACGTATGGGTTTGCATTTATTGTATTTTCTATATTTTGGGTTTTTGTGAAGTGAAAAGAGATTCGACAACAAATAAATAAGTAAAGGGAAACACATTCAGGTAAAATGTTTCTTCACCCATGGATTTAGCCAATATTTGGTTACGTATTGAGAAAATAAGTGGTTTATGGTGATGGTTTTGGAAGTTTCAAGAGGTACACCCATTTGCTTCACAAATGGATATTCCCCCTTACACTCTGTCATAGGATATTGCATTCAAGTAATTACACACACACACACACACACACACACACACACACACACACACACACACACACACACACACACACACACACACACACATGTTTTTGTTTTACTCCTAATTGGAATAGGATTATACCTTATATGTATTAGATATATGGGTATCATCATTTCCCTACCCTCAAATACCATTTTTTGTTATGGGTTTGGGATTTATGTATATGTATGGTATTATTTGATTTTCCATTATTATTTGATTTTCTTGTTGAGAGAGGAATGACTATTTACCCCTATAATATTGAACCGTATATGTGGTCCTTCTCCTACCATCACTGTTGATGGATTAGGAGGGTAGGGTCGAGTTAATAGTTCCCACCCTTATGGTTGTGGAACATTTCTTGACATTATGGATATATTTTTAGGTGTCATCACTGGTATAATTGGTCACTAAGGCACTTGGTTCTCATTAGATCCAGACTTGAGGTCTTTACATTATTTGGTATTGGGTGACTCTTATTAAGAGCACATACAATATAATGATTGAAACTCTACTCTTTTATATCATGCACAAACTTGTTGAGTTATTTTCATTCCTTAAGGACTAATGTCAGTTGTTTTGTAAAAAAAATAATTTGTATATTTGAAAATTATGTATGGACACCCTTTTAAGGGTTGAGTATATTCAAGTACTATGTAATTGTTCATAGACTCTCTCTATAAATATTTATTGTATATAAATTTGAATTCCCTAGTTTTAGTATTTTAGAAGTTTCTAATGCAATGTGATGATTTTACTTTAAGAACTGGAATTGGTTTCATGTGGATAATACATTATAATGTACTAGGGTCTATAGCACTCTCTTGAACTAGTTATCACTCTACAAACATTATATGGAAATAAATTCTATATGAATAGATGGTCGTGTAGGTAATCAATGAGTTTCATCATTATTTAAATATAAGGAATTTGTGATATGAGTGTTGAGGTTATCTCTTCATTTGGTGTTGTATGTCCTCATCCTCAATAACTTGAAGGTGACTATGTATTATTGATATTTATATATAGTATGGATAATTTTGGAACTCTCGTTAACCCTTAAAGGTAGACAGTAATAACTAAAAAAATGATACATCTGATATCAAGTCATTTGAGTTATGGTTATTATGTGTTCCTTGTGGCTCTGTCGAAATATAGAAATATTTAAGGATATGTGTCATCAAATTATTTCATTATTATGCTAAGCACTTTTATTATCTCCTCATTGTTAAGGCACAAACCTTGTTATGGATTTGGTATGAACATGGTTAACTTAAATATTATTATGTTGTTTTACCTGATGAATGAGACTGATAGAAATCTTTAGGGTTGGGTTACAATATGTTGTTTTAAAAAGGGCTTGTAATTAGCTATTATTTTGATTTGAGAATAGATGATGGAATTATATTTATGTAAACATATGTAACATATTGTGAATATACATGATTTAAGCTATGATCCTTTGTTATAAAGCTCTTACTGACTTCTTAGGAAATGCTATAAATTTATAAGAAAAATAAATACCTATTTTGATAAGGATATCCTTTTACATGTTGTTATTTGGTTTCAAAACTTGATTGTTTCATTACAATCTTGTAAACTTAAATATGATGGTATAATTAGTAGGAATTGTAGTTATTCCTTTCTCTCTTATTTTGATAAGGATATTATTTTCCATGTTGTTATTTGGTTTCATAACTATATAGTGTTTCATTACAATCCTATAAAATTAAATATGATGGTATAGTTAGTAGGAATTGTATTTATGCATTTCTATCTTGTGTTGACAATGAAGGAGACACTTAAGAAGGCTTAGGAAGTGTGCCACAATGATGAAGTCCCCCTCCCCTACTCAGTTAGAAGTGTCTAAATAGTTGATAACCTGAGGTTACTTGAGAATTAGTTACCACATTATTGGAAGCTATCATATAACTTTGTTTTATCATAAGGTATAAAGTGCCTTAATGATATTGAGCAAACAAATGTTGTTGAGATTGGAATATCTCTTTGAATGGATGCAGATAATATTACAACTATTAAGGATTGTCTCTCTTTTATAATTTGTAGTGGCATTGATGTGGACAATATGAGTAGTGAAACATATGTAACTATGCATTTGTTGGGATATGGTATCTGCATAGTATATTCATGTTCAAATATAGTGGGAATGATCTGCTTGGAAATTATTTCTATTGGGTGCATGACAATGATGATATAGTTTAGACTATTTTTCTTAAATAACTACAACATGAGTATTCATGGTTAAATCAAAGCATTTTTGTACTTTTTTTACTTTCAAAAAAATATGTTCGACAACCAAATACATATTAAACAACCAAGCATGTATTTTTAAGATATTATAAATACCAAGGTGAAAGGCATCTAGAATTTACCTATTTTTTAATGTTTTTATAGTATTTTTAAATAGTTATTTACTAGTCATATTTTAAAATATTTTTGGCCACCAAGTGGGACACACTTATATGCTTTGAAATGTTACATATTTTATCTTATAACTCATATCAAAAGTATTCTCTTGATAACAAGGGTTTAATAACACTTATTCA